>JAPDOI010000015.1:0-600000 GCA_029168955.1 Aplectana chamaeleonis | reverse complement strand
CGCTTTAAAAATGCTTCCAAATCCTGTCTGGAAACGGCCACCTGGGCGTAGGCGAAAGTTCTGGACGGATGTGGTTAAAGAGGATTTAAAGTCACTCGGCATCGAAAGACAGTTCAGGCGCGATGTTTCGTTTCGCAGGAAATGGAATAGTGACAGCTGGATGGAATGTGTTCAAATTGTGGCTGAAGACCGTGAAAAATGGACACGGCTGACTACTAGGACGGCACACCTCGGTGAAGATGCGGAATGACCGCGTCAGGCGAAAGCCAACCGATTAAGTCAAGTAAGTCAAGTAGCAAGTAGTAAGCTCAAGGATTTCAATTTCGCTCACTGAGAACTACCATTGAATGGTTACCCTTGTGAGGCTACAGGAATGGAGTGAGACTAGTCTAGTTGAATGCAGTGCTCACGGTAAAAGCAGCCTTCGAATTTTCAAATCAAGAGCTCTGAGGGGCATGTTGATCGAATGCACAGAATGAGGGGCGTTTGACTGGTACATGCGACAGAAGTCCGCTGCGCTGGAGCGCCGCGTGCAGTGCGCTAGCCAGCTGGACTGCTCTTGGGCTCTTCCCTTTCTGCGTATTCAGCCTACAAGCCGGAACGAGGCCAGTTACAGCAACAATGTCGGCTAGAAACAAGCAATAAAAATCAAAATTATAAGGTATCAAAATTATAATTCTGCATACACTTTGTCCGGCTTTTTAAAAGTTGAACAATATTAACAGCGGTTATTAGAGGCAGTGGTCAATAATATATTTGATTTCGAGATCATCAGCTGAAATGAAAAGTTGACTTAGAGGCAGTGTTCACGATAATCTTCAATTTGGAGATTATTCGCAAAATCGATTTTGTGACGCTCGGGTAAAACTAAAATGACGGAGAAACTGAGGGAAACGGACCAGAAGGGCATCAAATCCTTTACCCTCACTCCGCCACTTTACTCTCACAGGAACTGCTCGTTGTGACGATGAAATATTTTGTGGACCCGTCCATTGCCATTTTCTGATTTGTGTTACTCCGCCCCCTCCTTTGGACCGTAACTAATACTGTTTTGCATAAAATATTTTTCCATCTTCGACTGACCCCATTTTTCACCGGTCACATCCACCGGTGGCATGTTCATCCAATCGAACAACTAGACCAGGCCAGAAAATACTGTCACTAAAATACGACGTTTTAATGCGTTTCTCGCCGTTTCTCCGTAATTTAGGTATTACTTGGAGGTCAACGCTTCGTTTTATGTGAAAAACACGGAAATGAAGATCATCGTGAACACTGCCTTTAAAGGCAGTGTTCACGATGAAAAATGTGTTACAGTTTCCACTAGGAATGGGTAGTGGAGGGGCACACTGTAACTTTGTCGTCGAAAGAACGCATGAAAACGAGCCAGGAGAAGCTCCAAAAAGCCCGAAGTTGCCACTTCGAGCGCAACACACGCCCTCCGACGTGAACAAATGAATGCACGAGATCGTGAGATGAGCGATGATTTCCAATTAATAGCTCCGTTCTTCCCTTCATTCTCAACTTCTCTCTTTACTCAGGTCAGCTCGCATACATCGGCAGCAAAAGACGGAAGTTACAAGCCTCGGACAACTCGTCCACCATGTTTCCTTAGCTCAATCTTTGAGGGACTAACTCTGTTCCCAGAAGGTCTTGCACGATTTCAGAGACATCATTGGAATCAGCATGGGCCCTTTTCAAGATAGGCGGGGAAACAGAAAAACGATTTCTATCGTGAACACTGCCTTGAATGACAGAGCTGGGTTTGCTAGGAAATGGTGTACAGATGAAAAAAAAAGAAAAATCTTCGAAGGCAACGATCAGAACCGCATTCAACTTTTCTCTAGAAATCCAAGGGTTCGAGGCCCATTGCTACAACAGTGTGGGAAACCGGCTAAAAACGAGCAACCAATACAGCCCGAAACTTGAACGTGGTGTACATACTCGCTCCACCCACTTCCTCGGTAGCCACAAGGGAGGTGAGTTGGGCGAGTAAACCACACTCAAGTTTTGATACCTTATAATTTTAATTTTCATGGCTTGTTTCTAGCCGACATTGTTGCTGTAACTGGCCTCGTGCCAGCTTGTAGGCTGAATACGCAGAAAGGGAAGAGCCCAAGAGCAGTCCAGCTGGCTAGCGCACTGCACGCGGCGCTCCAGCGCAGCGGACTTCTGTCGCATGTACCAGTCAAACGCCCCTCATTCTGTGCATTCGATCAACATGCCCCTCGGAGCTCTTGATTTGAGAATTCGAAGGCTGCTTTTACCGTGAGCACTGCATTCAACTAGACTAGTCTCACTCCATTCCTCTAGCCTCACAAGGGTAACCATTCAATGGTAGTTCTCAGTGAGCGAAATTGAAATCCTTGAGCTCAATACTTGCTACTAACCGTAAAAAATTGTGACTCCGGCTATAGCCTTAACCGCGCGCTGCATATCGCGGTGTGAACTGTCTTTCGCCATCAATCCCGACCAATCATCGCGTATTGTGGTGAGCGCGAAGCGCTCACCAGATTTGGTTTTGATTCGCCATCGCGCAACCCCCTGATCTCAGTATCAGGGTCCAGAGTAAACGTAGAAAGACCGTTCTTTTTGCATTTAATACACTTTAGAAAGGTGAATAACTGTTCAAAAAATTGTCCGGAATGGTTACCTGAGATTCGAGAAAAAGTGTCAAAACCACGTCATTTTGGTCGAAAAAATGTTCATCTCCTTTTTTTCAGTTGGCGTTCACGATCTTGTTGGAACACTTATCGTTGAGCTAGAAAGCTCATTTTTGGTCAGAGAGTTGGTTATGATTGCACCTAGCTCCTGTCAAAATTTGAAGTTGATAGCTCATTTTTTGTGGAACCTCAAAATTGAGGGTCAGGAAAGACAAAAACACGTAAACATGTTATTAAAAACCAACCGACGTTTGCTTATTCGTAAAAATGAACTAGTGAAATAAACACCGTTACTGATAGGCTTTTGCTCAGGATTTGACGGGGCAACGCTTCAATCAATACGGCGGGATCTCGGAAGTACTTTTTGAAACGCCGCACGGTGTGACTCAGAAGTGCGCCACAGAACGCCGTAAATACTGTGCGGGACCCCAGCTGGAGTGCGAAAGACGTCGTAGAACAAGTGTGTGACCAAAGTAGGAGTGCGCCGGACGCCGTAGAAAGTGTGCGGGACCCAAATGGGTGTGCGCAGAACGCCCTAGAAAGTGTGTGGGACCCAAATGAGAGTGCGCAGAACGCTGTAGAAAGTATGCGGGACCCAAATGGGTGTGCGCAGAACGCCCTAGAAAGTGTGTGGGACCCAAATGAGAGTGCGCCGGGCGCCGTAGAAAGTGTGCGGGACCCAAATGAGAGAGCGCCGGACGCCGTAGAAAGTGTGCGGGACCCAAATGAGAGGGCGCCGGACGTCGTAGAAAGTGTGCGGGACCCAAATGAGAGTGCGCCGGACGCCGTAGAAAGTGTGCGGGACCCAAATGAGAGGGCGCCGGACGCCGTAGAAAGTGTGCGGGACCCACGTGGGAGTGCGCCGGACGCCGTAGAAAGTGTGCGGGACCCAAATGGGTGGGCGCAGAACGCTGTAGAAAGTGTGCGGGACCCAAGTGGGAGTGCGCCGGACGCCGTAGAGAGTGTGCGGGACCCAAATGGGTGTGCGCAGAACGCCGTAGAAAGTGTGCGGGACCCAAATGGGTGTGCGCAGAACGCCCTAGAAAGTGTGCGGGTTCCAAATGAGAATGAGCCGGACGCCGTAGAAAGTGTGCGGGACCCAAATGGGTGTGCGCAGAACGCCCTAGAAAGTGTGTGGGACCCAAATGAGAGTGCGCAGAACGCTGTAGAAAGTATGCGGGACCCAAATGGGTGTGCGCAGAACGCCCTAGAAAGTGCGCCGGACGCCGTAGAAAGTGTGCGGGACCCAAATGAGAGAGCGCCGGACGCCGTAGAAAGTGTGCGGGACCCAAATGAGAGGGCGCCGGACGTCGTAGAAAGTGTGCGGGACCCAAATGAGAGTGCGCCGGACGCCGTAGAAAGTGTGCGGGACCCAAATGAGAGGGCGCCGGACGCCGTAGAAAGTGTGCGGGACCCACGTGGGAGTGCGCCGGACGCCGTAGAAAGTGTGCGGGACCCAAATGGGTGGGCGCAGAACGCCGTAGAAAGTGTGCGGGACCCAAGTGGGAGTGCGCCGGACGCCGTAGAGAGTGTGCGGGACCCAAATGGGTGTGCGCAGAACGCCGTAGAAAGTGTGCGGGACCCAAATGGGTGTGCGCAGAACGCCCTAGAAAGTGTGCGGGTTCCAAATGAGAATGAGCCGGACGCCGTAGAAAGTGTGCGGGACCCAAATGGGTGGGCGCAGAACGTCGTAGAAAGTGTGCGGGACCCAAGTGGGAGTGCGCCGGACGCCGTAGAGAGTGTGCGGGACCCAAATGGGTGTGCGCAGAACGCCGTAGAAGTTGTGCGGGACCCAAATGGGTGTGCGCAGAACGCCCTAGAAAGTGTGTGGGACCCAAATGAGAGTGCGCCGGACGCCGTAGAAAGTGTGCGGGACCCACGTGGGAATGCGCCGTACGCCGTAGAAAGTGTGCGGGACCCAAATGGGTGTGCGCAGAACGCCGTAGAAAGTGTGCGGGACCCAAATGGGTGTGCGCAGAACGCCCCAGAATGTGTGTGGGTCCCAAATGAGAATGAGCCGGACGCCGTAAAAAGTGTGCGGGACCCAAATGGGTGGGCGCAGAACGCCGTAGAAAGTGTGCGGGACTCAAGTGGGAGTGCGCCGGACGCCGTAGAGAGTGTGCGGGACCCAAATGGGTGTGCGCAGAACGCCGTAGAAGTTGCGCGGGACCCAAATGGGTGTGCGCAGAACGCCCTAGAAAGTATGTGGGACCCAAATCAGAGTGCGCCGGACGCCGTAGAAAGTGTGCGGGACCCAAGTGGGAGTGCGCCGGACGCCGTAGAAAGTGTGCGGGACCCAAATGAGTGTGCGCAGTACGTCCAAGAAAGTGTGTGGGACCCAAATGAGAGTGCGCCGGACGCCGTAGAAAGTGCGCGGGACCCAAATGAGAGTGCGCCGGATGCCGTAGAAAGTGTGCGGGACCCACGTGGGAATGCGCCGGACGCCGTAGAAAGTGTGCGGGACTCAAACGAGAGTGCGTCGGATGCCGTAGAAAGTGTGCGTGACCCAAGTGGGAGTGCGCCGGACGCCGTAGAGAGTGTGCGGGACCCAAATGGGTGTGCGCAGAACGCCGTAGAAAGTGTGCGGGACCCAAATGGGTGTGCGCAGAACGCCCTAGAAAGTGTGGGGGACCCAAATGGGTGTGCGCAGAACGCCGTAGAAGTTGCGCGGGACCCAAATGGGTGTGCGCAGAACGCCCTAGAAAGTATGTGGGACCCAAATCAGAGTGCGCCGGACGCCGTAGAAAGTGTGCGGGACCCAAGTGGGAGTGCTCCGGACGCCGTAGAAAGTGTGCGGGACCCAAATGGGTGTGCGCAGAACGCCGTAGAAAGTGTGCGGGACCCAAATAAGAGTGCGCCGGACGCCGTAGGAAGTGTGCGTGACTCAAACGAGAGTCCGTCGGACGCCGTAGAAAGTATGCGGGACCCACGTGGGAATGCGCCGGACGTAGTAGAAAGTGTGCGGGACCCAAATGGGTGTGCACAGAACGCCGTAGAAAGTGTGCGGGACCCAAGTGGGAGTGCGCCGGACGCCGTAGAGAGTGTGCGGGACCCAAATGGGTGTGCGCAGAACGCCGTAGAAAGTGTGCGGGACCCAAATGGGTGTGCGCAGAACGCCCTAGAAAGTGTGCGGAACCCAAGTGGGAGTGCGCCAGACGCCGTAGAGAGTGTGCGGGACCCAAATGGGTGTGCGCAGAACGCCGTAGAAAGTGTGCGGGACCCAAATGGGTGTGCGCAGAACGCCATAGAAAGTGTGTGGGACCCAAAGGAGAGTGAGCCGGACGCCGTAGAAAGTGTGCAGGACCCAAACGAGAGTGCGCAGGACGCCGTAGAAAGTGTGCGGGACCCAAGTGGGTGTGCGCAGAACGCCGCTAGAAAGTGTGGGACCCAAATGAGAGTGCACCGGACGCCGTAGAAAGTGTGTGGGACCCAAACGAGAGTGCGAAGAACGCCGTAGAAAGTGTGCGAGACCAAAGTGGGAGTGCGCCGGACGCCGTAGAGAGTGTGCGGGACCCAAATGATTGTGCGCAGAACGCCGTAGAAAGTGTGCGGGACCCAAATGGGTGTGCGCAGAACGCCCAAGAAAGTGGGTGGGACCCAAATGAGAGTGCGCCGGACGCCGTAGATAGTGTGCGGGACCCAAATGAGAGTGCGCCGGACGCCGTAGAAAGTGTGCGGGACCCACGTGGGAATGCGCCGGACGCCGTAGAAAGTGTGCGGGACTCAAACGAGAGTGCGTCGGACGCCGTAGAAAGTGTGCGGGACCCACGTGGGAATGCGCCGGACGCCGTAGAAAGTGTGCAGGACCCAAATGGGTGTGCACAGAACGCCGTAGAAAGTGTGCGGGACCCAAGTGGGAGTGCGCCGGACGCCGTAGAGAGTGTGCGGGACCCAAATGGGTGTGCGCAGAACGCCCTAGAAAGTGTGCGGGACCCAAGTGGGAGTGCGCCGGACGCCGTAGAAAGTGTGCGGGACCCACGTGGAAATGCGCCGGACGCCGTAGAAAGTGTGCGGGACTCAAACGAGAGTGCGTCGGACGCCGTAGAAAGTGTGCAGGACCCACGTGGGAATGTGCCGGACGCCGTAGAAAGTGTGCGGGACCCAAATGGGTGTGCGCAGAACGCCCTAGAAAGTGTGTGGGACCCAAACGAGAGTGCGCTGGACTCCGTAGAAAGTGGCGGGACCCAAATGGGTGTGCGCAGAACGCCGTAGAAAGTGTGCGGGACCCAAATAAGAGTGCGCAGGACGCCGTAGGAAGTGTGCGTGACTCAAACGAGAGTCCGTCGGACGCCGTAGAAAGTATGCGGGACCCACGTGGGAATGCGCCGGACGTAGTAGAAAGTGTGCGGGACCCAAATGGGTGTGCACAGAACGCCGTAGAAAGTGTGCGGGACCCAAGTGGGAGTGCGCCGGACGCCGTAGAGAGTGTGCGGGACCCAAATGGGTGTGCGCAGAACGCCGTAGAAAGTGTGCGGGACCCAAATGGGTGTGCGCAGAACGCCCTAGAAAGTGTGCGGAACCCAAGTGGGAGTGCGCCAGACGCCGTAGAGAGTGTGCGGGACCCAAATGGGTGTGCGCAGAACGCCGTAGAAAGTGTGCGGGACCCAAATGGGTGTGCGCAGAACGCCATAGAAAGTGTGTGGGACCCAAAGGAGAGTGAGCCGGACGCCGTAGAAAGTGTGCGGGACCCAAACGAGAGTGCGAAGAACGCCGTAGAAAGTGTGCGAGACCAAAGTGGGAGTGCGCCGGACGCCGTAGAGAGTGTGCGGGACCCAAATGATTGTGCGCAGAACGCCGTAGAAAGTGTGCGGGACCCAAATGGGTGTGCGCAGAACGCCCAAGAAAGTGGGTGGGACCCAAATGAGAGTGCGCCGGACGCCGTAGATAGTGTGCGGGACCCAAATGAGAGTGCGCCGGACGCCGTAGAAAGTGTGCGGGACCCACGTGGGAATGCGCCGGACGCCGTAGAAAGTGTGCGGGACTCAAACGAGAGTGCGTCGGACGCCGTAGAAAGTGTGCGGGACCCACGTGGGAATGCGCCGGACGCCGTAGAAAGTGTGCAGGACCCAAATGGGTGTGCACAGAACGCTGTAGAAAGTGTGCGGGACCCAAGTGGGAGTGCGCCGGACGCCGTAGAGAGTGTGCGGGACCCAAATGGGTGTGCGCAGAACGCCGTAGAAAGTGTGCGGGACCCAAATGGGTGGGCGCAGAACGCCGTAGAAAGTGTGCGGGACCCAAGTGGGAGTGCGCCGGACGCCGTAGAGAGTGTGCGGGACCCAAATGGGTGTGCGCAGAACGCCGTAGAAAGTGTGCGGGACCCAAATGGGTGTGCGCAGAACGCCCTAGAAAGTGTGCGGGACCCAAATGAGAGTGAGCCGGACGCCGTAGAAAGTGTGCGGGACCCAAACGAGAGTGCGCAGAACGCCGTAGAAAGTGTGCGAGACCTAAGTGGGAGTGCGCCGGACGCCGTAGAGAGTGTGCGGGACTCAAATGGGTGTGCGCAGAACGCCGTAGAAAGTATGCGGGACCCAAATGGGTGTGCGCAGAACGCCACAGAAAGTGTGTGGGACCCAAATGAGAGTGCGCCGGACGCCGTAGATAGTGTGCGGGACCCAAATGAGAGTGCGCCGGACGCCGTAGAAAGTGAGCGGGACCCACGTGGGAATGCGCCGGACGCCGTAGAAAGTGTGCGGGACTCAAACGAGAGTGCGTCGGACGCCGTAGAAAGTGTGCGGGACCCACGTGGGAATGCGCCGGACGCCGTAGAAAGTGTGCAGGACCCAAATGGGTGTGCACAGAACGCCGTAGAAAGTGTGCGGGACCCAAATGGGTGTGCGCAGAACGCCCTAGAAAGTGTGTGGGACCCAAAGGAGAGTGAGCCGGACGCCGTAGAAAGTGTGCGGGACCCAAATGGGTGTGCGCAGAACGCCGTAGAAAGTGTGCGGGACCCAAATAAGAGTGCGCCGGACGCCGTAGGAAGTGTGCGTGACTCAAACGAGAGTCCGTCGGACGCCGTAGAAAGTATGCGGGACCCACGTGGGAATGCGCCGGACGTAGTAGAAAGTGTGCGGGACCCAAATGGGTGTGCACAGAACGCCGTAGAAAGTGTGCGGGACCCAAGTGGGAGTGCGCCGGACGCCGTAGAAAGTGTGCGGAACCCAAATGAGAGTGCGCCGGACGCCGTAGAAAGTGTGCGGGACCCAAATGGGTGTGCGCAGAACGCCATAGAAAGTGTGCGGAACCCAAGTGGGAGTGCGCCAGACGCTGCAGAATGTGTGTGGGATCCAAGTGGGGGTGCGCCGCACGCCGTAGAAAGTGTGCGGGACCCAAATGGGTGTGCGCAGAACGCCATAGAAAGTGTGTGGGACCCAAAGGAGAGTGAGCCGGACGCCGTAGAAAGTGTGCGGGACCCAAACGAGAGTGCGAAGAACGCCGTAGAAAGTGTGCGAGACCAAAGTGGGAGTGCGCCGGACGCCGTAGAGAGTGTGCGGGACCCAAATGATTGTGCGCAGAACGCCGTAGAAAGTGTGCGGGACCCAAATGGGTGTGCGCAGAACGCCCAAGAAAGTGGGTGGGACCCAAATGAGAGTGCGCCGGACGCCGTAGATAGTGTGCGGGACCCAAATGAGAGTGCGCCGGACGCCGTAGAAAGTGTGCGGGACCCACGTGGGAATGCGCCGGACGCCGTAGGAAGTGTGCGTGACTCAAACGAGAGTCCGTCGGACGCCGTAGAAAGTATGCGGGACCCACGTGGGAATGCGCCGGACGTAGTAGAAAGTGTGCGGGACCCAAATGGGTGTGCACAGAACGCCGTAGAAAGTGTGCGGGACCCAAGTGGGAGTGCGCCGGACGCCGTAGAGAGTGTGCGGGACCCAAATGGGTGTGCGCAGAACGCCGTAGAAAGTGTGCGGGACCCAAATGGGTGTGCGCAGAACGCCCTAGAAAGTGTGCGGAACCCAAGTGGGAGTGCGCCGGACGCCGTAGAGAGTGTGCGGGACCCAAATGGGTGTGCGCAGAACGCCGTAGAAAGTGTGCGGGACCCAAATGGGTGTGCGCAGAACGCCATAGAAAGTGTGTGGAACCCGAATGACAGTGAGCCGGACGCCGTAGAAAGTGTGCGGGACCCAAACGAGAGTGCGCAGAACGCCGTAGAAAGTGTGCGGGACCCAAGTGGGAGTGCGCCGGACGCCGTAGAGAGTGTGCGGGACCCAAATGATTGTGCGCAGAACGCCGTAGAAAGTGTGCGGGCCCCAAATGGGGGTGCGCAGAACGCCCAAGAAAGTGTGTGGGACCCAAATGAGAGTGCGCCGGACGCCGTAGAAAGTGTGCGGGACCCAAATGAGAGTGCGCCGGACGCCGTAGAAAGTGTGCGGGACCCACGTGGGAATGCGCCGGACGCCGTAGAAAGTGTGCGGGACTCAAACGATAGTGCGTCGGACGCCGTAGAAAGTGTGCGGGACCCACGTGGGAATGCGCCGGACGCCGTAGAAAGTGTGCAGGACCCAAATGGGTGTGCGCAGAACGCCGTAGAAAGTGTGCGGGACCCAAGTGGGAGTGCGCCGGACGCCGTAGAGAGTGTGCGGGACCCAAATGGGTGTGCGCAGAACGCCGTAGAAAGTGTGCGGGACCCAAATGGGTGTGCGCAGAACGCCGTAGAAAGTGTGCGGGACCCAAGTGGGAGTGCGCCGGACGCCGTAGAGAGTGTGCGGGACCCAAGTGGGAGTGCGCCGGACGCCGTAGAAAGTGTGCGGGACCCAAATGGGTGTGCGCAGAACGCCCTAGAAAGTGTGCGGGACCCACGTGGGAATGCGCCGGACGCCGTAGAGTGTGCGGGACCCAAATGGGTGTGCGCAGAACGCCGTAGAAAGTGTGCGGGACCCAAATGGGTGTGCGCAGAACGCCGTAGAAAGTGTGCGGGACCCAAATGGGTGTGCGCAGAACGCCCTAGAAAGTGTGTGTGGGACCCAAAGGAGAGTGAGCCGGACGCCGTAGAAAGTGTGCGGGACCCAAACGAGAGTGCGTCGGACGCCGTAGAAAGTGTGCGGGACCCACGTAGGAATGCGCCGGACGCCGTAGAAAGTGAGCGGGACCCAAATGGGTGTGCGCAGAACGCCCTAGAAAGTGTGTGGGACCCAAAGGAGAGTGAGCCGGACGCCGTAGAAAGTGTGCGGGACCCAAACGAGAGTGCGCAGAACGCCGTAGAAAGTGTGCGGGACCCAAGTGGGAGTGCGCCGGGCGCCGTAGAGAGTATGCGGGACCCAAATGGGTGTGCGAAGAACGCCCTAGAAAGTGTGTGGGACCCAAATAAGAGTGAGCCGGACGCCGTAGAAAGTGTGCGGGACCCACGTGGGAATGCGCCGGACGCCGTAGAAAGTGTGCGGGACTCAAACGAGAGTGCGTCGGACGCCGTAGAAAGTGTGCAGGACCCACGTGGGAATGCGCCGGACGCCGTGGAAAGTGTGCGGGACCCAAATGAGAGTGCGCCGGACGCCGTAGAAAGTGTGCGGGACCCACGTGGGAATGCGCCGGACGCCGTAGAAAGTGTGCGGGACTCAAACGAGAGTGCGTCGGACGCCGTAGAAAGTGTGCGGGACCCAAATGGGTGTGCGCAGAACGCCGTAGAAAGTGTGCGGGACCCAAGTGGGGATGCGCCGGACGCCGTAGAAAGTGTGCGGGACCCAAATGGGTGGGCGCAGAACGCCGTAGAAAGTGTGCGGGACCCAAATGGGTGGGCGCAGAACGCCATAGAAAGTGTGCAGGACCGGACGCCGTAGGAAGTGTGCGGGACTCAAACGAGAGTGCGTCGGACGCCGTAGAAAGTGTGCGGGACCCACGTAGGAATGCGCCGGACGCCGTAGAAAGTGTGCGGGACCCAAATGGGTGTGCGCAGAACGCCGTAGAAAGTGTGCGGGACCCAAATGGGTGTGCGCAGAACGCCCTAGAAAGTGTGTGGGACCCAAATGAGAGTGAGCCGGACGCCGTAGAAAGTGTGCGGGACCCAAACGAGAGTGCGCAGAACGCCGTAGAAAGTGTGCGGGACCCAAGTGGGAGTGCGCCGGACGCCGTAGAGAGTGTGCGGGACCCAAATGGGTGTGCGAAGAACGCCGTAGAAAGTGTGCGGGACCCAAATGAGAGTGCGCCGGACGCCGTAGAAAGTGTGCGGGACCCAAATGAGAGTGAGCCGGACGCCGTAGAAAGTGTGCGGGACCCAAACGAGAGTGCGTCGGACGCCGTAGAAAGTGTGCGGGACCCAAACGAGAGTGCGCAGAACGCCGTAGAAAGTGTGCGAGACCTAAGTGGAAGTGCGCCGGACGCCGTAGAGAGTGTGCGGGACCCAAATGGGTGTGCGAAGAACGCCCTAGAAAGTGTGTAGGACCCAAATGAGAGTGCGCCGGACGCCGTAGAAAGTGTGCGGGACCCAAATGAGAGTGAGCCGGACGCCGTAGAAAGTGTGCGGGACCCAAACGAGAGTGCGTCGGACGCCGTAGAAAGTGTGCGGGACCCACGTGGGAATGCGCCGGACGCCGTAGAAAGTGTGCGGGACCCAAATGAGAGTGCGCCGGACGCCGTAGAAAGTGTGCGGGACCCACGTGGGAATGCGCCGGACGCCGTAGAAAGTGTGCGGGACCCACGTGGGAATGCGCCGGACGCCGTAGAAAGTGTGCGGGACCCAAATGGGTGTGCGCAGAACGCCGTAGAAAGTGTGCGGGACCCAAGTGGGAGTGCGCCGGACGCCGTAGAAAGTGTGCGGGACCCAAATGGGTGTGCGCAGAACGCCGTAGAAAGTGTGCGGGACCCAAATGGGTGTGCGCAGAACGCCGTAGAAAGTGTGCGGGACCCAAATGGGTGTGCGCAGAACGCCGTAGAAAGTGTGCGGGACCCAAGTGGGAGTGCGCCGGACGCCGTAGAAAGTGTGCGGGACCCAAATGGGTGTGCGCAGAACGCCGTAGAAAGTGTGCGGGACCCAAATGGGTGTGCGCAGAACGCCCTAGAAAGTGTGTGGGACCCAAATGAGAGTGAGCCGGACGCCGTAGAAAGTGTGCGGGACCCAAACGAGAGTGCGCAGAACGCCGTAGAAAGTGTGCGGGACCCAAGTGGGAGTGCGCCGGACGCCGTAGAGAGTGTGCGGGACCCAAATGGGTGTGCGAAGAACGCCGTAGAAAGTGTGTGGGACCCAAATGAGAGTGAGCCGGACGCCGTAGAAAGTGTGCGGGACCCAAATGAGAGTGCGCCGGACGCCGTAGAAAGTGTGCGGGACCCAAATGAGAGTGCGCCGGACGCCGTAGAAAGTGTGCGGGACCCAAATGGGTGTGCGCAGAACGCCGTAGAAAGTGTACGGGACCCAAGTGGGAGTGCGCCGGACGCCGTAGAAAGTGTGCGGGACCCAAATGGGCGTGCGCAGAACGCCGTAGAAAGTGTGCGGGACCCAAATAAGAGTGCGCCGTACGCCGTAGAAAGCGTGCGGGACCCAAGTGGGAATGCGCCGGACGCCGTAGAAAGTGTGCGGGACCCAAATGAGAGTGCGCCGGACGCCGTTGAAAGTGTGCGGGACCCAAATGGGAATGCGCCGGACGCCGTAGAAAGTGTGCGGGACTCAAACGAGAGTGCGTCGGACGCCGTAGAAAGTGTGCGGGGCCCAAATGGGTGGGCGCAGAACGCCGTAGAAAGTGTGCGGGACCCAAATGGGTGGGCGCAGAGCGCCATTGAAAGTGTGCAGGACCCACGCGGAAATGCGCCGGACGCCGTAGGAAGTGTGCGGGACTCAAACGAGAGTGCGTCGGACGCCGTAGAAAGCGTGCGGGACCCACGTAGGAATGCGCCGGACGCCGTAGAAAGTGTGCGGGACCCAAATGGGTGGGCGCAGAGCGCCATTGAAAGTGTGCAGGACCCACGCGGAAATGCGCCGGACGCCGTAGGAAGTGTGCGGGACTCAAACGAGAGTGCGTCGGACGCCGTAGAAAGCGTGCGGGACCACGTAGGAATGCGCCGGACGCCGTAGAAAGTGTGCGGGACCCAAATGAGAGTGCGCCGGACGCCGTAGAAAGTGTGCGGGACCCACGTAGGAATGCGCCGGACGCCGTAGAAAGTGTGCGGGACCCAAATGAGAGTGCGCCGGACGCCGTAGAAAGTGTGCGGGACCCACGTGGGAATGCGCCGGACGCCGTAGAAAGTGTGCGGGACTCAAACGAGAGTGCGTCGGACGCCGTAGAAAGTGTGCGGGACGCACGTGGGAATGCGCCGGACGTCGTAGAAAGTGTGCGGGACCCAAATGGGTGTGCGCAGAACGCCGTAGAAAGTGTGCGGGACCCAAGTGGGAGTGCGCCGGACGCCGTAGAGAGTGTGCGGGACCCAAATGGGTGTGCGCAGAACGCCGTAGAAGGTGTGCGGGACCCAAATGGGTGTGCGCAGAACGCCCTAGAAAGTGTGCATGACCCAAGTGGGAGTGCGCCGGACGCCGTAGAGGGTGTGCGGGACCCAAATGGGTGTGCGCAGAACGCCGTAGAAAGTGTGCGGGACCCAAATGGGTGTGCGCAGAACGCACTAGAAAGTGTGTGGGACCAAAAAGAAGAGAGAGCCGGACGCCGTAGAAAGTGTGCGGGACCTAAACGAGAGTGCGCAGAACGCCGCAGAAAGTGTGCGAGACCCAAGTGGGAGTGCGCCGGACGCCGTAGAGAGTGTGCGGGACCCAAATGGGTGTGCGAAGAACGCAGTAGAAAGTGTGCGAGACCCAAGTGGGAGTGCGCCGGACGCCGTAGAGAGTGTGCGGGACCCAAATGGGTGTGCGCAGTACGCCGTAGAAAGTGTGTGAGACCCGAACGAGAGTGCGTCCGGCGCCGTAGAAAGTGTGCGGGACCCAAATGGGTGTGCGCAGAACGCCGTAGAAAGTGTGCGGGACCCAAACGAGAGTGCGTCGGGCGCCGTAGAAAGTGTGCGGGACCCACGTGGGAATGCGCCGGACGCCGTAGAAAGTGTGCGGGACCCAAATGGGTGTGCGCAGAACGCCGTAGAAAGTGTGCGGGACCCAAGTGGGAGTGCGCCGGACGCCGTAGAGAGTGTGCGGGACCCAAATGGGTGTGCGCAGAACGCCGTAGAAAGTGTGCGGGACCCAAGTGGGAGTGCGCCGGGTGCCGTAGAAAGTGTGCGGGACCCAAATGGGTGTGCGCAGAACGCCGTAGGGTGGACTCAAACGAGGTGCGTCGGACGCCGTAGAAAGTGTGCGGGACCCACGTGGGAATGCGCCGGACGCCGTAGAAAGTGTGCGGGACCCAAATGGGTGTGCGCGGAACGCCGTAGAAAGTGTGCGGGACCCAAGTGGGAGTGCGCCGGACGCCGTAGAAAGTGTGCGGGACCCAAATGGGTGTGCGCAGAACACCGTAGAAAGTGTGCGGGACCCAAATGGGTGTGCGCAGAACGCCGTAGAAAGTGTGCGGGACCCAAGTGGGAGTGCGCCGAAGGCCGTAGGAAGTGTGCGGGACCCAAATGGGTGTGCGCAGAACGCCGTAGAAAGTGTGCGGGACCCAAATGGGTGTGCGCAGAACGCCGTAGAAAGTGTGTGGGACCCAAATGAGAGTGCGCCGGACGCCGTAGAAAGTGTGCGGGACCCAAACGAGAGTGCGCAGAACGCCGTAGAAAGTGTGCGGGACCCAAGTGGGAGTGCGCCGGACGCCGTAGAAAGTGTGCGGGACCCAAATGGGTGTGCGCAGGACGCCGTAGGAAGTGTGCGGGACTCGAGTGGGGGTGAGCCGGACGCCACAGAAAGTGTGCAGGACCCAAATGGGTGTGCGCAGAACGACGTAGAAAGTGTGCGGGACCCAAATGGGTGTGCGCAGAACGCCGTAGAAAGTGTGCGGGACCCACGTGAGAATGCGCCGGACGCCGTAGAAAGTGTGCGGGACCCAAACGGGTGCGTCGGACGCCGTAGAAAGTGTGCGGGACCCACGTGGGAATGCGCCGGACGCCGTAGAAAGTGTGCGGGACCCAAATGGGTGTGCGCAGAACGCCGTAGAAAGTGTGCGGGACCCAAATGGGTGTGCGCCGGACGCCGTAGAAAGTGTGCGGGACCCAAATGGGTGTGCGAAGAACGCCGTAGAAAGTGTGCGGGACCCAAATGGGTGTGCGAAGAACGCCGTAGAAAGTGTGCGGGACCCAAATGGGTGTGCGCAGAACGCCGTAGAAAGTGTGCGGGACCCAAACGAGAGTGCGTCGGGCGCCGTAGAAAGTGTGCGGGACCCACGTGGGAATGCGCCGGACGCCGTAGAAAGTGTGCGGGACCCAAATGGGTGTGCGCAGAACGCCGTAGAAAGTGTGCGGGACCCACGTGGGAATGCGCCGGACGCCGTAGAAAGTGTGCGGGACCCACGTGGGTGTGCGCAGAACGCCGTAGAAAGTGTGCGGGACCCAAATGGGTGTGCGCAGAACGCCGTAGAAAGTGTGCGGGACCCAAGTGGGAGTGCGCCGGACGCCGTAGAGAGTGTGCGGGACCCAAATGGGTGTGCGCAGAACGCCGTAGAAAGTGTGCGGGACCCAAATGGGTGTGCGCAGAACGCCCTAGAAAGTGTGTGGGACCCAAATGAGAGTGAGCCGGACGCCGTAGAAAGTGTGCGGGACCCAAACGAGAGTGCGCAGAACGCCGTAGAAAGTGTGCGGGACCCAAGTGGGAGTGCGCCGGACGCCGTAGAGAGTGTGCGGGACCCAAATGGGTGTGCGAAGAACGCCGTAGAAAGTGTGCGGGACCCAAATGGGTGTGCGCAGAACGCCGTAGAAAGTGTGCGGGACCCAAGTGGGAGTGCGCCGAACGCCGTAGAGAGTGTGCGGGACCCAAATGGGTGTGCGAAGAACGCCGTAGAAAGTGTGCGGGACCCAAATGGGTGTGCGCAGAACGCCATAGAAAGTGTGCGGGACTCAAACGAGAGTGCGTCGGACGCCGTAGAAAGTGTGCGGGACCCACGTGGGAATGCGCCGGACGCCGTAGAGAGTGTGCGGGACCCAAATGGGTGTGCGCAGAACGCCGAAGTAAGTGTGTGGGACCCAAATGAGAGTGCGCCGAACGTCGTAGAAAGTGTGCGGGAATAAAATGGGTGTGCGCAGAACGCAGTAGAAAGTGTGTGGGACCCAAATGGGTGTGCGCCGGACGCCGTAGAAAGTGTGCGGGACCCAAATTAGAGTGCGTCGGACGCCGTAGAAAGTGTGCGGGACCCACGTGGGAGTGCGCCGGACGCCGTAGAGAGTGTGCGGGACCCAAATGGGTGTGCGAAGAACGCCGTAGAAAGTGTGCGGGACCCAAATGGGTGTGCGCAGAACGCCATAGAAAGTGTGCGGGACTCAAACGAGAGTGCGTCGGACGCCGTAGAAAGTGTGCGGGACCCACGTGGGAATGCGCCGGACGCCGTAGAAAGTGTACGGGACCCAAATGGGTGGGCGCAGAACGCCGTAGAAAGTGTGCGGGACCCAAATGGGTGGGCGCAGAACGCCGTAGAAAGTGTGCGGGACCCAAGTGAGAGTGCGCCGGACGCCGTAGAAAGTGTGCGGGACCCAAACGAGAGTGCGCCGGACGCCGTAGAAAGTGTGCGGGACCCACGTGGGAATTCGCCGGACGCCGTAGAAAGTGTGCGGGACCCAAACGAGAGTGCGTCGGACGCCGTAGAAAGTGTGCGGGACCCACGTGGGAGTGCGCCGGACGCCGTAGAGAGTGAGCGGGACCCAAATGGGTGTGCGAAGAACGCCGTAGAAAGTGTGCGGGACCCACGTGGGAATGCGCCGGACGCCGTAGAAAGTGTGCGGGACCCAAATGGGTGGGCGCAGAACGCCGTAGAAAGTGTGCGGGACCCAAGTGGGAATGCGCCGGACGCCGTAGAAAGTGTGCGGGACCCACGTGGGAATGCGCCGGACGCCGTAGAAAGTGTGCGGGACCCAAATGGGTGGGCGCAGAACGCCGTAGAAAGTGTGCGGGACCCAAATGAGAGTGCGCCGGACGCCGTAGAAAGTGTGCGGGACCCACGTGGGAATGCGCCGGACGCCGTAGAAAGTGTGCGGGACCCATATAAGAGTGCGCTGGACGCCGTAGAAAGTGTGCGGGACCCACGTGGGAATGCGCCGGGCGCCGTAGAAAGTGTGCGGGACCCAAATGGGTGCACGCAGAACGCCCTAGAAAGTGTGTGGGTCCTAAATGAAAGTGCGCCGGACGCCGTAGAAAGTGTGCGGGACCCAAACGAGAATGCGCCGGACGCCGTAGAAAGTGTGCGGAACCCACGTGGGTGTGCGCCGGACGCCGTAGAAAGTGTGCTGGACCCAAATGGGTGTGCGCAGAACGCCCTAGAAAGTGTGCGGGACCCACGTGGGAGTGCGCCGGACGCCGTAGAAAGTGTGGGGGACCCAAGTAGGAGTCCGCGGAACGCCGTAGAAAGTGTGCGGGACCCACGTGGGAGTGCGCCGGACGCCGTAGAAAGTGTGCGGGGCCCAAATGGGTGTGCGCAGAACGCCGTAGAAAGTGTGCGGGACCCAAGTGGGAGTGCGCCGGACGCCGTAGAAAGTGTGCGGGACCCAAATGGGTGTGCGCAGAACGCCGTAGAAAGTGTGCGGGACCCAAACGAGAGTGCGTCGGGCGCCGTAGAAAGTGTGCGGGACCCACGTGGGAATGCGCCGGACGCCGTAGAAAGTGTGCGGGACCCAAATGGGTGGGCGCAGAACGCCCTAGAAAGTGTGCGGGACCCAAGTGGGAGTGCGCCGGACGCCGTAGAAAGTGTGCGGGACCCAAACGAGAGTGCGTCGGACGTCGTAGAAAGTGTGCGGGACCCAAACGAGAGTGCGCAGAACGCCGTAGAAAGTGTGCGGGACCCACGTGGGGAGTGCGCCGGACGCCGTAGAAAGTGTGCGGGACCCAAATGGGTGTGCGCAGAACGCCGTAGAAAGTGTGCGGGACCCAAATGGGGGTGCGCAGAACGCCGTAGAAAGTGTGCGGGACCCAGACGAGAGTGCGTCGGGCGCCGTAGAAAGTGTGCGGGACCCAAACGAGAGTGCGCAGAACGCCGTAGAAAGTGTGCGGGACCCAAGTGGGAGTGCGCCGGACGCCGTAGAGAGTGTGCGGGACCCAAATGGGTGTGCGAAGAACGCCGTAGAAAGTGTGCGGGACCCAAATGGGTGTGCGCAGAACGCCCTAGAAAGTGTGTGGGACCCAAATGAGAGTGAGCCGGACGCCGTAGAAAGTGTGCGGGACCCAAACGAGAGTGCGTCGGACGCCGTAGAAAGTGTGCGGGACCCACGTGGGAATGCGCCGGACGCCGTAGAAAGTGTGCGGGACCCAAATGGGTGGGCACCGGACGCCGTAGAAAGTGTGCGGGACCCAAATGGGTGTGCGCAGAACGCCGTAGAAAGTGTGCGAGACCTAAGTGGGAGTGCGCCGGACGCCGTAGAAAGTGTGCGGGACCCAAACGAGAGTGCGTCGGACGCCGTAGAAAGTGTGCGGGACCCACGTGGGAATGCGCCGGACGCCGTAGAAAGTGTGCGGGACCCAAATGAGAGTGAGCCGGACGCCGTAGAAAGTGTGCGGGACCCACGTGGGAATGCGCCGGACGCCGTAGAAAGTGTGCGGGACCCAAACGAGAGTGCGTCGGACGCCGTAGAAAGTGTGCGGGACCCACGTGGGAATGCGCCGGACGCCGTAGAAAGTGTGCGGGACCCAAATGGGTGTGCGCAGAACGCCGTAGAAAGTGTGCGGGACCCAAGTGGGAGGGCGCCGGACGCCGTAGAAAGTGTGCGGGACCCAAACGAGAGTGCGTCGGACGCCGTAGAAAGTGTGCGGGATCCACGTGGGAATGCGCCGGACGCCGTAGAAAGTGTGCGGGACCCAAATGAGAGATGTTGACGCCGGTGGTGCGTGGGACGCAGTACGGGAATGCGCCGGACGTCCGTAGAGAGTATGCGGAACCCAAATGGGTGTGCGCAGAACGCTCTAGAAAGTGTGCGGGACTCACGTGGGAGTGCGCCGGACGCCGTAGAAAGTGTGCGGGACCCAAATGGGTGGGCGCAGAACGCCGTAGAAAGTGTGCGGGACCCAAATGGGTGTGCGCCGGACGCCGTAGAAAGTGTGCGGGACCCAAATGAGAGTGCGCCGGACGCCGTAGAAAGTGTGCGGGACCCACGTGGGAATGCGCCGGACGCCGTAGAAAGTGTGCGGGACTTAAATGGGTGTGCGCAGAACGCCGTAGAAAGTGTGCGGGACCCAAATGGGTGGGCGCAGAACGCCGTAGAAAGTGTGCGGGACTCAAACGAGGTGCGCCGGACGCCGTAGAAAGTGTGCGGGACCCAAGTGGGAGTGCGCCGGACGCCGTAGAAAGTGCGCGGGATCCAAATGGCTGTGCGCCGGACGCCGTAGAAAGTGTGCGGGACCCAAATGAGTGGGCGCAGAACGCCGTAGAAAGTGTGCGGGACCCAAGTGGGAGTGCGCCGGACGCCGTAGAAAGTGTGCGGGACCCAAATGAGAGTGCGCCGGACGCCGTAGAAAGTGTGCGGGACCCACGTGGGAATGCGCCGGACGCCGTAGAAAGTGTGCGGGACCCAAATGGGTGGGCGCAGAACGCCTTAGAAAGTGTGCGGGACCTACGTGGGAATGCGCCGGACGCCGTAGAAAGTGTGCGGGACCCAAATGGGTGTGCGCAGAACGCCGTAGAAAGTGTGCGGGACCCAAACGAGAGTGCGTCGGACGCCGTAGAAAGTGTGCGGGACCCACGTGGGAATGCGCCGGACGCCGTAGAAAGTGTGCGGGACCCAAATGAGAGTGCGCCGGACGCCGTAGAAAGTGTGCGGGACCCACGTGGGAATGCGCCGGACGCCGTAGAAAGTGTGCGGGACCCAAACGAGAGTGCGCCGGACGCCGTAGAAAGTGTGCGGGACCCACGTGGGAGTGCGCCGGACGCCGTAGAAAGTGTGCGGGACCCAAATGGGTGTGCGCAGAACGCCCTAGAAAGTGTGTGGGACCCAAATGAGAGTGAGCCGGACGCCGTAGAAAGTGTGCGGGACCCAAACGAGAGTGCGTCGGACGCCGTAGAAAGTGTGCGGGACCCACGTGGGAATGCGCCGGACGCCGTAGAAAGTGTGCGGGACCCAAATGGGTGGGCGCAGAACGCCGTAGAAAGTGTGCGGGACCCAAATGAGAGTGCACCGGACGCCGTAGAAAGTGTGCGGGACCAAAATGGGAGTGCGCCACACGACGAAGAAAGCGTGCGGGACCCAAGTGGGAATGCGCCGGACGCCGTAGAAAGTGTGCGGGACCCAAACGAGAGTGCGCCGGACTCCGTAGAAAGTGTGCGGGACCCAAGTGGGAGTGCGCCGGACGCCGTAAAAAGTGTGCGGGACCCAAATGGGTGTGCGCAGAACGGCGTAGAAAGTGTGCGGGACCCAAGTGGGAGTGCGCGTGACGCCGTAGAAAGTGTGCGGGACCCAAATTGGTGTGCGCAGAACGCCGTAGAAAGTGTGCGGGACCCAAGTGGGAGTGCGCCGGACGCCGTAGAGAGTGTGAGGGACCCAAATGGGTGTGCGCAGAACGCCGTAAAAAGTGTGGTGACCCAAATGGGTGTGCGCAGAACGTCCTAGAAAGTGTGCATGACCCATGGGGGAGCGCCGGACGCCGTAGAAAGTGTGCGGGACCCAAATGGGTGTGCGCAGAACGCCGTAGAAAGAGTGCGGGACCCAAATGGGTGTGCGCAGAACGCCGTAGAAAGTGTGCGGGACCCAAATGAGAGTGAGCCGGATGCCGTAGAAATTGTGCGGGACCCAAACGAGAGTGCGCAGAACGCCGTAGAAAGTGTGCGGGACCCAAGTGGGAGTGCGCCGGACGCCGTAGAGAGTGTGCGGGACCCAAATGGGTGTGCGAAGAACGCCGTAGAAAGTGTGCGGGACCCACGTGGGAATGCGCCGGACGCCGTAGAAAGTGTGCGGGACCCAAATGAGAGTGCGCCGGACGCCGTAGAAAGTGTGCGGGACCCACGTGGGAATGCGCCGGACGCCGTAGAAAGTGTGCGGGACCCAAATGGGTGTGCGCAGAACGCCGTAGAAAGTGTGCGGGACCCAAGTGGGAGTGCGCCGGACGCCGTAGAGAGTGTGCGGGACCCAAATGGGTGTGCGCAGAACGCCGTAGAAAGTGTGCGGGACCCAAATGGGTGTGCGCAGAACGTCCTAGAAAGTGTGCATGACCCAAGTGGGAGTGCGCCGGACGCCGTAGAGGGTGTGCGGGACCCAAATGGGTGTGCGCAGAACGCCGTAGAAAGTGTGCGGGACCCAAATGGGTGTGCGCAGAACGCACTAGAAAGTGTGTGGGACCCAAAAGGAGAGTGAGCCGGACGCCGTAGAAAGTGTGCGGGACCTAAACGAGAGTGCGCAGAACGCCGTAGAAAGTGTGCGGGACCCAAGTGGGAGTGCGCCGGACGCCGTAGAGAGTGTGCGGGACCCAAATGGGTGTGCGAAGAACGCCGTAGAAAGTGTGCGGGACCCAAATGGGTGTGCTCAGAACGCCCTAGAAAGTGTGCGGGACCCAAGTGGGAGTGCGCCGGACGCCGTAGAGAGTGTGCGGGACCCAAATGGGTGTGCGAAGAACGCCCTAGAAAGTGTGTGGGACCCGAATGAGAGTGAGCCGGACGCCGTAGAAAGTGTGCGGGACCCAAACGAGAGTGCGTCGGACGCCGTAGAAAGTGTGCGGGACCCACGTGGGAATGCGCCGGACGCCGTAGAAAGTGTGCGGGACCCAAATGGGTGGGCGCAGAACGAAGTAGAAAGTGTGCGGGACCCACGTGGGAATGCGCCGGACGCCGTAGAAAGTGTGCGGGACTCAAACGAGAGTGCGTCGGACGCCGTAGAAAGTGTGCAGGACCCATGTGGGAATGCGCCGGACGCCGTAGAAAGTGTGCGGGACCCAAATGGGTGTGCGCAGAACGCCCTAGAAAGTGTGTGGGACCCAAAGTAGAGTGAGCCGGACTACGTAGAAAGTGTGCGGGACTCAAACGAGAGTGCGTCGGACGCCGTGGAAAGTGCGCGGGACCCACGTGGGAATGCGCCGGACGCCGTAGAAAGTGTGCGGGACCCAAATGAGTGGGCGCAGAACGCCGTAGAAAGTGTGCGGGACCCAAATGGGTGGGCGCAGAACGCCGTAGAAAGTGTGCGGGACTCAAACGAGAGTGCGTCGGACGCCGTAGAAAGTGTGCGGGACGCACGTGGGAATGCGCCGGACGTCGTAGAAAGTGTGCGGGACCCAAATGGGTGTGCGCAGAACGTCCTAGAAAGTGTGTGGGACCCAAAGGAGAGTGAGCCGGACTCCGTAGAAAGTGTGCGGGACTCAAACGAGAGTGCGTCGGACGCGGTGTAAAGTGTGCGGGACCCACGTGGGAATGCGCCGGACGCCGTAGAAAGTGTGCGGGACCCAAATGGGTGGGCACAGAACGCCGTAGAAAGTGTGCGGGACCCAAATGGGTGGGCGCAGAACGCCGTAGAAAGTGTGCGGGACCCACGTGGGAATGCGCCGGACGCCGTAGAAAGTGTGCGGGACCCAAATGAGAGTGCGCCGGACGCCGTAGAAAGTGTGCGGGACCCATGTGGGAATGCGCCGGACGCCGTAGAAAGTGTGCGGGACTCAAACGAGAGTGCGTCGGACGCCGTAGAAAGTGTGCGAGACCCACGTGGGAATGCGCCGGACGCCGTAGAAAGTGTGCGGGACCCAAATGGGTGTGCACAGAACGCCGTAGAAAGTGTGCGGGACCCAAGTGGGAATGCGCCGGACGCCGTAGAAGGTGTGCGGGACCCAAATGGGTGTGCGCAGAACGCCGTAGAAAGTGTGCGGGACCCAAGTGGGAGTGCGCCGGACGCCGTAGAGAGTGTGCGGGACCCAAATGGGTGTGCGCAGAACGCCGTAGAAAGTGTGCGGGACCCAAATTGGTGTGCGCAGAACGTCCTAGAAAGTGTGCATGACCCAAGTGGGAGTGCGCCGGACGCCGTAGAGGGCGTGCGGGACCCAAATGGGTGTGCGCAGAACGCCGTAGAAAGTGTGCGGGACCCAAATGGGTGTGCGCAGAACGCCCTAGAAAGTGTGTGGGACCCAAAAGGAGAGTGAGCCGGACGCCGTAGAAAGTGTGCGGGACCTAAACGAGAGTGCGCAGAACGCCGTAGAAAGTGTGCGGGACCCAAGTGGGAATGCGCCGGACGCCGTAGAAAGTGTGCGGGACCCAAATGGGTGGGCGCAGAACGCCGTAGAAAGTGTGCGGGACCCAAATGGGTGGGCGCAGAACGCCGTAGAAAGTGTGCGGGACCCACGTGGGAATGCGCCGGACGCCGTAGAAAGTGTGCGGGACCCAAATGAGAGTGCGCCGGACGCCGTAGAAAGTGTGCGGGACCCATGTGGGAATGCGCCGGACGCCGTAGAAAGTGTGCGGGACTCAAACGAGAGTGCGTCGGACGCCGTAGAAAGTGTGCGAGACCCACGTGGGAATGCGCCGGACGCCGTAGAAAGTGTGCGGGACCCAAATGGGTGTGCACAGAACGCCGTAGAAAGTGTGCGGGACCCAAGTGGGAGTGCGCCGGACGCCGTAGAAAGTGTGCGGGACCCAAATGGGTGTGCGCAGAACGCCGTAGAAAGTGTGTGGGACCCACGTGGGGAGTGCGCCGGACGCCGTAGAGAGTGTGCGGGACCCAAATGGGTGTGCGCAGAACGCCGTAGAAAGTGTGCGGGACCCAAATTGGTGTGCGCAGAACGTCCTAGAAAGTGTGCGGGACCCAAGTGGGAGTGCTCCGACCGCCGCAGAGGGTGTGCGGGACCCAAATGGTGTGCGCAGAACGCCGTAGAAAGTGTGCGGGACCCAAATGGGTGTGCGCAGAACGCCCTAGAAAGTGTGTGGGACCCAAAATGAGAGTGAGCCGGACGCCGTAGAAAGTGTGCGGGACCCAAATGGGTGGGCGCAGAACGCCGTAGAAAGTGTGCGGGACCCAAGTGGGAGTGCGCCGGACGCCGTAGAGAGTGTGCGGGACCCAAATGGGTGTGCGAAGAACGCCGTAGAAAGTGTGCGGGACCCAAATGGGTGTGCGCAGAACGCCCTAGAAAGTGTGCGGGACCCAAGTGGGAGTGCGCCGGACGCCGTAGAGAGTGTGCGGGACCCAAATGGGTGTGCGAAGAACGCCCTAGAAAGTGTGTGGGACCCGAATGAGAGTGAGCCGGACGCCGTAGAAAGTGTGCGGGACCCAAACGAGAGTGCGTCGGACGCCGTAGAAAGTGTGCGGGACCCACGTGGGAATGCGCCGGACGCCGTAGAAAGTGTGCGGGACCCAAATGGGTGGGCGCAGAACGAAGTAGAAAGTGTGCGGGACCCACGTGGGAATGCGCCGGACGCCGTAGAAAGTGTGCGGGACTCAAACGAGAGTGCGTCGGACGCCGTAGAAAGTGTGCAGGACCCATGTGGGAATGCGCCGGACGCCGTAGAAAGTGTGCGGGACCCAAATGGGTGTGCGCAGAACGCCCTAGAAAGTGTGTGGGACCCAAAGGAGAGTGAGCCGGACTCCGTAGAAAGTGTGCGGGACTCAAACGAGAGTGCGTCGGACGCCGTGGAAAGTGCGCGGGACCCACGTGGGAATGCGCCGGACGCCGTAGAAAGTGTGCGGGACCCAAATGAGTGGGCGCAGAACGCCGTAGAAAGTGTGCGGGACCCAAATGGGTGGGCGCAGAACGCCGTAGAAAGTGTGCGGGACCCACGTGGGAATGCGCCGGACGCCGTAGAAAGTGTGCGGGACCCAAATGAGAGTGCGCCGGACGCCGTAGAAAGTGTGCGGGACCCACGTGGGAATGCGCCGGACGCCGTAGAAAGTGTGCGGGACTCAAACGAGAGTGCGTCGGACGCCGTAGAAAGTGTGCGGGACCCACGTGGGAATGCGCCGGACGCCGTAGAAAGTGTGCGGGACCCAAATGGGTGTGCACAGAACGCCGTAGAAAGTGTGCGGGACCCAAGTGGGAATGCGCCGGACGCCGTAGAAAGTGTGCGGGACCCAAATGGGTGGGCGCAGAACGCCGTAGAAAGTGTGCGGGACCCACGTGGGAATGCGCCGGACGCCGTAGGAAGTGTGCGGGACTCAAACGAGAGTGCGTCGGACGCCGTAGAAAGTGTGCGGGACCCACGTAGGAATGCGCCGGACGCCGTAGAAAGTGTGCGGGACCCAAATGAGAGTGCGCCGGACGCCGTAGAAAGTGTGCGGGACCCACGTGGGAATGCGCCGGACGCCGTAGAAAGTGTGCGGGACTCAAACGAGAGTGCGTCGGACGCCGTAGAAAGTGTGCGGGACCCACGTGGGAATGCGCCGGACGCCGTAGAAAGTGTGCGGGACCCAAATGGGTGTGCACAGAACGCCGTAGAAAGTGTGCGGGACCCAAGTGGGAATGCGCCGGACGCCGTAGAAAGTGTGCGGGACCCAAATGGGTGGGCGCAGAACGCCGTAGAAAGTGTGCGGGACCCACGTGGGAATGCGCCGGACGCCGTAGGAAGTGTGCGGGACTCAAACGAGAGTGCGTCGGACGCCGTAGAAAGTGTGCGGGACCCACGTAGGAATGCGCCGGACGCCGTAGAAAGTGTGCGGGACCCAAATGAGAGTGCGCCGGACGCCGTAAAAAGTGTGCGGGACCCACGTGGGAATGCGCCGGACGCCGTAGAAAGTGTGCGGGACTCAAACGAGAGTGCGTCGGACGCCGTAGAAAGTGTGCGGGACGCACGTGGGAATGCGCCGGACGCCGTAGAAAGTGTGCGGGACCTGAACAAGAGTGCGCACAACGCCGTAGAAAGTGTGCGGGACCCAAGTGGGAGTGCGCCGGACGCCGTAGAAAGTGTGCGGGACCCAAATGGGTGTGCGCAGAACGCCCTAGAAAGTGTGTGGGACCCAAATGAAAGTGCGCCGGACGCCGTAGAAAGTGCCGTACCCAAATGGGTGTGCGAAGAACGCCGTAGAAAGTGTGCAAGACATCAGTGGGAGTGTGCAAGATGTAACAGAATGTGCGCAGGACATTAGTGGGAGTGTGCATGATGTCATAGAAAGTGTGCAGGACATCAGTGAGAGTGTGCAGGACTATAGTGGGAGTGTGCAGCACCTTATAGAAAGTGTGTTGGACATCAGTGGAAGGGTGCAGGACATCAGTGGGCGTGTGCAGGACGTCATAGAAAGTGCGCAGGCTATCAGTTGGAGTGCGCAGGACGTCATAGAAGGGGGGGGGCAAGACATCAGTGGGTTTACTTTCATCTAACACCAGCAGGATTAAATCATGTTAGAAAGGAAACCTTTAGGAAAAATAAATGAGAAGCCTGAAAGTTTAGGTTCCTGGCAAAAGTAAAGATTTGGCATGGTCACAAAAATATACTCAGTTAAAAAGATAAGATGATGAAAAATAAAGAAAAAGGTTTTGAAATATTCCTGAGAACGATTTGGCGTAGAAAAATTTGTTTTCCGGGGAATAAAGTGAAATAGTTGAAAGTAGGATTTGGCAGTCGAGTTTGAACCAACTATTGATAAGAGTTGTGCAGGACGAGAGATCGCCTTGTCTGTGCTTATCCGTGGAACATATCAAAGCGAAATCACGCGAGAAATTGGAAGCATCGAAACTTTTTCGGGAGCAGTAATGCGGCGGTCTTCACGTATTAGGTGAAGCAAAATCAACACGCGTGATTTCGCTTTGATATGTTCTACGGATAAGCACAGACAAGGCGATCTCTCGTCCTGCACAACTCTTATCAATAGTTGGTTCAAACTCGACTGCCAAATCATACTTTCAAATATATCACTTCATTTCCCGAAAAACAAATTATTTTACGCCAAATCGTTCTCAGGAATATTTCTAAACCTTCTTTCATTTTTCTTTATCTTCCCTTTTTAACTGAGTATATTTCTAAAATTTCGAAAAAACGGCCATGCCAAATCTTTACTTTTGCCAGGAATCATCGTGTGGGGTGGAGGGGGGGGGGCAGAAATGAGGCACGGGCGGTTCTGGAACTCTAAAACGTTTGCTAGCGGCCGTTATTTTGCGTGACAGCTCAGACGTAGACCCGCTTCTACGATTAAGGGCAGCATACACACTCGTACACGTGTTAGAGATACCTCCAAAAATAGAATGGTTGGGCACAGATTACAACGCCTACACATTTTGAAGCGTCAAAAACGATCCACAATGCCACTACACAAATGAGAAGTTGGTCCCGCCCTCCTCCAAAACAGGGGTGTTGGGCCATTCATACCGTCGGCGACGTTTGTAGGTGATACAATAAGTACAAAAAGTAAACCCACACACCGGCGATGGTGGAAATGGCCCCGCACCCCTGTTCTGGAGGGGGACGACAAACACAGAGGGCGGAGAAATACTGGTCGAGGCCAAGTTCTTAGTCGTGTCGCGGCATTGTGCGTCATTTCTGACGCTTCAAAATGCGTAGGCATTGTGTACTGAGTCATGCCATTCTATTTCCATAGTTATCTCAACCACGTGTACGAGCGCGTATGCTGCCTATAACCATGTACAGAATGGTCGAAAATTCTAGTCATGCTCGTTGAGGAGTGGAATGGTGCCTTGGCTATTATGGCTCGCCGTTACAACTGCCGCGTACGAGCGTTATGGATGTGACGCGGACCAAAGCGGCATTGTGCTGGACTACAATTCTCGTAGCGGCCGTACCTGCACTGTTGTCAAACACGAGACTGATAAAATAATAAATATTTTCTTGCGCATAGTCACGCCTCACTTCATATAGAAATACAAAGTGCTGCATAACAGTTATGACATTATTATGAACGAGCAACGCATGAATAGAAGAAGAAAGTGAACAAGATCAAACAGTCCACTCGCCCAAACAACAAATGCGAGGCAAAGGGGAACAAATGGATTACAGCGACCTTAATCAATGGCTGTAGGACACCGCGGGTTGAAATGAACTAAACAGACGAACACCTGTATGGGACGTAATTTATATATAATAAATAGAAAGCTTAGAGCTTTGAGGAGGAGAAGGAATACACAGGATCACAAATCGCAGTTTCTATCGCCTATGAAACTGAAGGCTGATTCACTTGAGGACTCCACGCCGGATCTCCGGCAGCCATCATTTTCCCTCGATCCGCCTAAAAACGTGACATCGTTTACAGCACTTTGGTGATACATAATTCTCTGATCATTGACTTCTGTAGCACTTTAACACATCTCCTATGTTTACACAAGGTGCTGAGTTGATCGCAAAACGCTTGGCTCCGGGCGAGATCGAACCAGCTTAATTCCTTTCCGAGGGAGCGCCTTATCGCACTGCAACACCAACGCCCAAGCGCCGCTCTAACTCAATCGGTAAATGTTCACAGAAACAAGCATCCCTTACCAACATAACGAGATGAAACAGGTATACCGTCATAGACCATGTAACAGTCGTAAACCAGTCAGGAAGATGTCCTTAGGCCAATGGTATAGTTTTGCGACACGCGGTAGCGTCGCTATGCCCTGTGACAGCGACCGCCTACCGCCCTTTAAACCTGTCGCTCTCGCAGTGCGTTGCACAGCGACAGTGGCAACGACAGGCATTTGCAGTATGTAAGCCCGCGACAAGCGCTGCGCCGGAAACGCGACAATTGTTCCTACGACGTGTCTTTGATCCGATGCTGGCCCCGCCACCAATTGTGCTAAATGTCGTGACTGTCGCTCATGATAGCGACAAAGTATACTACTGAACATACACGATTCTTGGATGTTTTTTTGGTTGTGTCGTCCTCAAAAAACATCCAAAAACCGCGTAAGGCATCTACTATGATAGTTTTGTGAAAATATTAGGTGAATCAATTCTCCACATCTTGCGACACTTCGTTAAAAAACGGATAGTACAGCAGCAGTTGAATCGTCTGGTCTTTAGAGGGAGAAAGAGACGTGCAGCGCAGTGGCAGAAAGCGTCAATTTCGCTGCTTACGTTCGAGTTCGATCCCACTAGAGGTCAACTAAAGGTCTCCGCATAGTCTGGCGGGGCGAGCCGCGGCGCCTAGAGGTAAAAACGACTAGTAAGAAGACATAAGGCGCAGCAAACTCGCCCAGTCCAAATATGCAGAGCCCCAAAATCTTCCCAAAACTGACAGTGGGATAACAGCAGACCGCCAGGCGAATGGACATTTGTCCAACAAATTTTCAGTAGCGGTCAGTCCGCTAACCCCCATGAGCTCCTGCTGCTAATTTGCGAAATCTCGCTTTAAATCCACAACCAGACCGTCAGTCAGGGAGCTCCCGCGGCTGGTCCATCAGCTAATAATTTACGAGCTAACCATGGGGCTCCTAGCCAGACCGCGGCTGATCGCTGACCAAGCACGGGAGAATGCGGTCCAATAACGGGAGCTTAAAGGCAGTGTTCACGATAAATCTCGTTCTCGAGGTCTCGGTGTGAAACACTAAGTTGGCAGGTGCTGTAGAGGATAGGGTCGAAGAAAGCAACGACAACTGGCCAGAAATAAATACAAACTGCTTTGAAAGCTCTCCCGGTGCGCCTATCTATCCCGGTCCGCCCCCCAATCGGACGAGCTTGTGGCGCCGCACACGTTTCGATGGCAAATTGCCAAGCAACTCTGCCGCAGTTAGCATTATCGATTCGCGCAGATTTCGCCACTAGCGTGCGCTTGCCGAAGTCAGCAGGGGCCATGATTCTCATCCACGCCCTGAATTTAGAAACCGTTATTTTGACTTATTCTGGACGTTTTGCTTCCCTGTTTCTTCACTATTAGTTACCTCACGACCAAACAATCCCATTTTTGGGTCGAACTCGAGAGCGATATTCATCGTGAACACGGCCTATAAAGGCACAACCCCCACCCTCAGAAACAAAATCTGAGATTTCCGCATAGGTATGAAGTAGTCCCACCACCCGCCAAGTTCGAGCTCTGAATTCCCCCGAATAAGCAAGATATAGGAAGAAGCCACTCTAGCGCAACCACAGCAAGAAGCCACTTCCACACGCAGAACTTGACAACATCTCGTGCTCATCGTTGGCAAGGTGTTTTAGAGCAATAGCTCTGTTCTACCCTTCATTTTCAGCCTCTCTCTCTCTTCATTGAGGCCAGCTGCCACAAATCGGCTGCAAATGACGGAAGTTACAAGCCTCGGACAACTCGTCCACCACGCTTTCGCCGCTCGATTTTAAGCAATTTTTGAAGGGCCGTAAATCCGTTCTCAGGAGGTTTTGTAAGATTTCAGAGGTGTCATTGAAATCACCACATGACCGTCTTCAGACTAAGCAGAAAAACGATCTCGAGGACTGTGCCTCTGAGGACCAAGCCTGGCCTGCTCAAATCCAACGAAAATCCCCCCTGGTTCTTCTTTGAACATATTATTTTTTACTTGCCCCAGCTTTTGATCAAAATATATCTTTTCTTTTTCTTCAGAAATTGTCGGAACAGTGAACGTGTAGTGGTGCTTGACACGACCACCACCATCGCCAGTAGAGCCTGGTGGGCGAATCTACAATCTATCAGCCAATCCCCTGCAAAGGTAGTGTTCTGCCTCCCCAGCACGCAAATTTTTACTATGGAACTTTAACTAACGACTGTTTGAAGACTAGCTTTTCACTCTTTGAAGCCCAAAAACTGAGAATTTCGTTGCCGAAAGGGTAACTTGGGCTTAATCCAAAATCTAAGCTGCTTTGCCAATTTTCTATGAACTACGAGAGGTGTTAGTTGAAAAAAAAACAAAAGGTTGGTTAATAAAAATGGTGATATTTTGTAGTAGACAAAACTTCACAATTTGTACGAAATTCGTCAGAAGCTATCAACGATCCAGCTATCAACCCGACTGTTTACGTCCAACATGCGACAAATGGACCTCATATTTGTGTTGGGCACCTCAAACAACCTCTCCAGGCAACTTCCGCGCATTTTCTGGGCATTTCGCACCCGATTTGCGGAAGCCGAGAAAAAAAGTTCCGTGTCGAAACCCGATTTACGATTTTTTAAAATTTTGTTACGCTTACCCCTGATTGAGTGGCTGAATTGAGGACTCCCACAAACACTCTCAAGTAGCACGGGCGAGCGCATGGCTGCATCCACCAACGGTTAGGGATGAGCGATATAACATCTACAGATTAGCCATTCTTCTTCTTCTTCTATGCAGCCGCGAAGAGAGTAATTGCTATAGGTTCAGAAACTGGGCGACCAGCGTCGGATTCGTCCAAAGGTCTATTGTAGTCAATATTGTGGGGTTTTTTGGACAGTTGAGTAAGTGTAGGGTATTGTGGCCAGGACCACCACAGTCCGGTCAAACGTTGGGAGTGCTGCTGTCGATCCTGTTAAAGTAGGACTTCAGGAACGTTGAGTGCCCACAGCGCAACGAGGCTAGAGTGCATCTGGCACGTCTACTAAGCTAAGACTCGGACTCAGAAACTCGAGGCGGCACAGTACCCAGAATAGGATTAACAGCCGCTCTTTTCAGATACCCTCGGACGAACTGAGTGTTCTCCTCGCGCAGCAGACGGCGGCGTTCTTTTTGTGAATCGTGCCATCTCTGCAGGTTGACTTTATCTGGAGCATCGGCAAAAGGTTTTCTGATGCCTCTCTCTCTTACAGGCTCAAGTACTCTCTAGGATGGATGGTTGGGCTGCTTGACGATGTTAATATACAGCTGCTGGGCCTGGAGCTGACAGTGTTCCTTTACTGGTAGCACCCGTGTCTCGGCGTGTAAATGCTCGATTGGCGAACTCCTAGCACATCCGGTGGCGATCCGAAGAGCAGCGTTTTGTACACGCTGCACCTTAGTCCAGGAGGAGTCCGACACTAAGTGCTGTCAAACCGGTGCCGCATACTCCAGGGCGGGCTGCAGTATAGCCTTTTACGTGGTCAGAATTGTTTCCTTACTGCTGCCCCATGATGTACCTCCCAGCGCCCTTAGCACATTGAGTTTAGCTTTTACAATTGCTTGCTTTTGCTCGGTGTTCTTGTGAAACTTCAGCGACGGATCGAGTATAAGGCCGAGTAGTTTAACGAAGCGAGCAGCAGGCAGGCGATCTCCACCCCAGCTGACATCGGGATGGGCGCTGTGCTCTTTGGGGTCCGTTGTGAAAACATACTGAAGACTTGGCAGCTGAGACCCTGAGCATCTTGTTATTGAAATAACTTTTCCAATCAATCAGGTACTCGTTGATCTTGCTCGCGGCAACTTGTAAGTCGCGGTTTTGGCACATGATAGTCACATCATCAGCGTGGGCGACAACTTTAATGTCCTCGGGAGGTGCCGGAATGTCCTCTAAGTACAGATTGAACAGAGCGAACGATAAGACTCCGCCTTGCGGAACACCGGCAGCTATGGGGATACTTTTAGAGACATGATTTTGAAACATAACTTTTGCTCGACGGCCCTTGACGAATGCTGTTATCCAACGCTTCTGCCACGGTGGGATAGAGGACTTCAGTATGTAATCCGATAGAATACCCAGGTTAACACTGTCGAATGCCTTTGTCATGTCCAGGGCTACAGCAACGGTCCTCAGGAGCTTTCTCTTGTTGAAACCGTCGATGGCATAGCCAACGATTTCCAAAAGCGCCGTCGTGATGGAATGTAGCTTCCTAAAGCCGTGCTGGTGATGTTGTTTCTCATTATGCTGAGCCAAATCATTGACGATAAGCTTTTCAGCCCCCTTGGCTAGAGATGACAAAAGGCTTATGGGCCTGTATCCTTTCGCTGATGACAGCGATTTACCGGGCTTAGGCAGAGGAATGACATTTGCTGTTTTCCAGTCTTGTGGCAGTGTGCAGGTTCGGAATGATGTGTTCATTAAATCGGTGAGCAGCGAGAGAAATTCACTGGGGAGCTGCTTTAGGACTGCTGGACAGATTCCGTCAGGTGCAATTGCTTTGGAAATACGCATTTCCTTTACAATCTTCTCTACCTGCGCGGGAGTAAAGGCATCAGCCGTGCCCATAAGCGGAAGGTGGCACAGCTCCCTTACTGTCACTCGGTTTTGCGGGCCTCGCTTCGCACATGTTATGAAGAAGCTTTTGCCCAAAGCGTAAGCGGCATCTTGTCCTGACTTGAATACATTGTTCTCAAACTCGATAGTAGATACGGTGGCGGGTGTGGCTTTTCCGGAGAGTTTTCTCAGGATTTTCCATGTCGCAGCACCATCTGCCTTGAAGTTCAATTTTTCAGTGAACTTCTGCAAGTCGTTTTTCTTGTGCCTGTCCAAGTCTTTTCTAATCTCATCGTCAAGTTGAGTGACCTCAGGGTCCAGGTGGTTGTCAGATCTCTTTTCATCTCTTGTCCTGATTTTCTGAAGTATATCCCTGGTGACGTTAGGGTAAAAAGTCTTGAAACGTTCTTCTGGTATGGCCGCTTTCATAGCCTTCCGGATAGCGCCAGATATGAGACGCTCTTTCTGGTGCACATCGCCATTCCATGGATATTCAGCCGCTCGGCGGAGTGCAACCTCTCTGAATAGGCTCCAGTCTGCAAGGCTTAAATTGAGATAAGAACGGTGACGAATACCAGAATAAGGGGCTAGAGAATTTGAGAGATCGATATGGACGAAAATGGGAATGTGATCACTAGACCACGAGCAAGCACTAGAGAGATTGGAGGAAACGAGCGAAATATCTGGGCTAGAAGATCGGCCGATGGCAGGGAGGCGAGTGAGCTGATCATCGTTTAGGATGACCAGGTCGCACTCCTCCGCCCATTCTTAGACGTCTTCTCCTCTAACATCAGAGTCAAGTGAAGAGCAAAAGGTATGAGCATTGAAGACGCCCGCGAAGACGACTGAGGGTGAGAGAGCGCAGTCACTGAGCTGCTTTAGAAGAGGGATAGGGTTATAGGTTGGGGGTACAAGATGTAGTTGGGGGAATGTAGATGTTGAAGAGAGATAGGGGAGTTTTGAGTGGGAGATGGATGGGGACGTACTCGAGAGTACCATCCTCAGGGACATTGGGAATTAGGTGAGAAGGAAGAGTGGATAGTACAAAAGTAGAAACTCCTCCACCGAGAGACGATCTTGGAGCATGGTATGAAGTATAGCCAGGGATATTTGGGTGATAAGAGGTAGCAGAGGGGAGAGTTTGGTTTCCTGAACCATGATAACATCTGGACTGTGAGTAAGAGCAAAGAGAGAAAGCTCAGATAGTTTGCCACGAAGGCCATTGAGATTTATATGTATAATAGAAAGTGGGCGACTGGAGGTAGAGGAATCAGAGTTGGAAGGTGAGGAGCATAGAACACAGCGAAAAGTAGAGTTATGATGCCTCACAGAACTGAGAGCCAAACAGAAGAGATGCACCCACCTTTGGCTTCCGAAGCACTGGACGCTTGATTAGTCATTCTCTCGGCGCAATCACGACGATCAAGGACCGTTTCTATATCAGCCACTCCCGTCGGACAGGGGTCCGTTGGGCATCACGGAATCCACCAGCGCCCTTTTCATACTTTTGCCATCGCGGCGTAAGCCGCTTTTTGAGCTACGATGGAACAAGTGTTTGAAACCCAGAAATTAGTTGGAAGCTGACAAATGACTTGATTGCACATAAGAATGCCGGCAAAATGTAATGATTGACAATTGATCCCTAATCGAAACTAGTACCTTTACAGAGAAGCGCGGCAAATGTCGCGAAGGCGGCAAAAACTATCGAGAATATTTTCGCCGCCATCGCGGCGTTTGCCGCGCTTTACCATATTACCAGCATCCATTGCCGATCTGAACATATTACCAGCATTCTCATCTGCATAGAAGTTAATCGTGAACTTCCACCTAATTTCCCAGCGCTTCTAAACGCTGGTTTCCCCGTAACTCAAAAGGCGACATTTGCCGCCGCGGCAAATGTATGAAAAGGACGTAAACCAAGAAAGGATCACAGCGTCAAATTAATGATCAGAGACCAAGAGCGAAGCAAAGAGAGCTCGGTCGGATCAGAAGAAGACTAAAACTTTCTCAAACAAAAACGCTCACTTTCTTTCCAAGTGCCATGAATCCGTAAATAGTGCCGCATGCAAAAATCATGCCGGAACCGAGAAAGGTGTTCAGCTCGAAGCACATTATAATGGGTATTATACCCATCCTGAAAAAACAACAATGTAGTATACACGTTGGAAAGGTTTTAGGGAGACGTCTATACAAGGGAGACGTTGATACCACTCTTTAAAGTAGTTAAGCTGTGGTACATCCCTAGTGACCTGTTGATTTCGATTATCACCAGCAGCGCAGCGGTGGGCCTCGGTGAATTATAACTAGTGATAAGGAGGTTTCGACGAAAAAGCCACCGCTCCGCGCTGTGATGACCGAAAACATGAGTTCACTAGGAATGAAACAGAGTCTAACTGGCGTGAATTCAGTATGTCGTTGATTTAGTCCTTGCCGATGGATTTACCCCGAAGTGGTGGCCACCAGGATTGAGCGAAACGAAACTTCGAAAACTCGAAAACCGGGTTTCAGGCGGATGATTTTCATTTTAAAAAAATTTCGGAATCAGAAACACTAAAAATGCAAGAAAAAAAGGGTTATATCACAGGAACGCAAAAAAAGAAACTGGGAATAATCAAATGACTTTCCAAAATACCGCATTTGATTAATTCCCTAATGGGCGATTTTCGAAACGAGGTATGGTTTCTGTATTCGATTTAGCCTGACGCATGGACCGGGCGGCTGGCCATGCGGTATTGGCGGCATCACTGGCCAACGAGCTTCGGTTCGCGCGCGGCAATCCACCGTCGCAGCCCCGTCCATTAATTTAGCACGTCATTCAAATTGAGATAAAGGACGCTCCAATATGTTTAAAAGTTGCTTGCCGCCTGCAAAAAAATTCTTGAACGTTGTTGAGATTTCGTGCTTCAGTAATGTTCCCCATGTTACAGAGCAGGAATGAGCAGTACTGGATAGCTAACCAACCAGAGATCGTATAAATTTTCAGGAAAAAATTGAAGCTCTCGAAGGATCGTAAACATTTGCGGTCAAAAACTTTTATGAGTCGTCACTAAACTGTTAGAAAAACGGTTACAGGGAATTTCCAGAAATTATATCTTGCTCTGGCAAGGGAAGGATCATTACGCGCCGTGGCCATTTCAAATGAAATATGGGTTTCTAGGATCAATTTTCGACGTAGAATTCGAATTTTTAAATGGCAGCTGCGAAACACCTCTCTGAACGGAGTTGTATGTGTTTTTAGCGCTTCCCTCGCAGGCGTATCATAACGTGTAATCCATGTAATCTTCGTCGCCTCCTGAGATACACCGTTGTCATTTCTATACCAGAAATGATGATTCTACAACAGATGATTATGAGATGATTCCTGGCGTAATATCACATCGGTGTATCTGAGGAGGCGACGAAGACTCATGGATTGCACGTTATGATGTATCTACGAGTGAAGCGCTAAAACGCATATAACTCCGTTCAGAGAAACGTTTCGCAGCTGCACGGCGCGTGATGATCCTGCCCTTGAGAGTACGCTCCAATTTCTCTTTTCTCAGAGCAGAGGCTAAAAATTTTGCGATAATGCCTCAAACCATAACAGAATTTTTGAATTCAAAAATTTTCATACGCCATAAAAGTGTCCACACATTACCGGTAAGGGAGTCGTAGAATTTTTCCAAAAAAAGTCTCCCATAACAAAGTTACGGAGGCATAACTCGCATATTGTATTTTTGAAACATGCCGAATTAACCAATGATAGGGATAACCTTTTTCAAACATTCTCGAAGCAAGGTCCGCAGGGCGTTGCGGCTGGTTTTGGTAAGGAACTACGAAGCCCCTTCCTCTCTAAACGACCAGAATTTTAGCAAAAAAAAAAAAAAGAAAGAAATTGTCGGCAATTTCACGAATCCCCTGTCCTCGATGGCCGATATTTTCTGAAAATTCTTAGGAGGCACTCTACGAGAGTCATCAGATGTCAATATTGTAGGAAAAAGTTGTACGACTCCACCCCTACACTCCCGTTGTGGGACACATTGACAACCCTGCTAGGACCCTGTCTCAGAGGAACGAAACAGGGTCAAGCAGAGTTGAAAAATTTCTAAAGGGGGGTGAGAGGGGTCGCCAAAATTTCTGGCCCGAAATTGGAAGGTGACAGGGGCAGCGCAAAATTTTGGACTTAAAAATGAAATTTTCCCACTGGAAGTGACTGGAAACTGATAATAACCATCAAACCCAGTACGGTACCCTCTCAGCACTCTATACTTCAACATCTTTTTTTGAAAAAAAAAATTCCAAAAATTAGACCTCGGGGGATCGCAAAAACTTGGGATTTTCGGAAAAAAAAGTTTGATGGCCGGAGGGGGGGGAAGGGGAACGCTCAGAGTTCAGAAAATTACGCAGCGCCCCGCTCGACCATAGGAACGAATTTTTCAGACACGGCCTTGTCGAAATTCCTGAACAATTAACTTTTTTTCGAAAACGATCATTTCAAAATATCGCTATGAGCAAATAGTTTTTTAAGTAGCATTTTTAAAACGTTTTTGATGAATGGATAAACTCCAACAGGTACTTCCAAAGCCCTTGAGTGTAAGAATGAATTCCGAAAATCTCCCCTCAACTGGAACACTGGAACATCCAGAATACCCGATTGATTAAACGAAATTTGGATGTACTCTCCAACTAACGAATGTGATTGAAGGAATTTTTTCTTTAGGAAGATGAATAATCAGAAAGCGGAGACCTTGAAATCAAAAAGCTAAAAAAATTGAAAAATTCAATTTTGAGAATGGATCGAATCTCTGAGAAAAAGACCATGCATTGAATTCATCGAATGAATAGAACTTCTGAAAATTGAATAATTCAAGGAACAAAGAAATAAACGAAAATTCGAAAATACACCAAAAAACTCTTCATAATTTCAAAAAGTAACTGTTGGAATCGAGAACTTGAATATTTACTTCTTGATTTAGTCTCCAAAACTAGTAGGTAGAAAATAAAGAAATGTCTACTCTCTCCAGACTCTTTTCCCCACTATTTTACGCTTCCTCATGTCATCCCTCAAAACCAATCCTTCCAACACAACAGAAATGTTAGCCTTAAGAGGCACTCATTCTCCTGGGAAGTGCCTTGATACAATTCAACTTTCTTAAGAAATGACCCATTCCTGTTCCCCCCTGCCGGGCCTTAAAAAATTACAAGTGACTCTGACAGGATGGGAATTTCCAAAGAACCTCCTTACAAGTGGAAGTGTATTTTGAGAGTGGTAAAATCGCATCTTTCGCCAAAACGACTAGTATCGTTAGTATCTTCTTGTGGCTCAATCGTAAAACTGCAGCAGTATCCTGTCCTTGAGCTGCAGAAGTTCCAAGCAAGAAGTTACGAGCTTAAAAAGGTAGTATTCGTGTTTTTTTGTAGTCTTCCCAAAGAGCGCATTAGTCTTCAGAAAATCCGTGAACAGACCTCATAATTTTGTTCAGCTCCCAAAACTACCCCCTTCCCCTTGGAGTAAAATTTGCAGGTAAAGTCCACAATTTTCAAACTTTGCGCAGACTGAGAGCGTTCTGGACTTGTACGGTTTTTTCGGTTGGGCGTTCATTTATACCAACAAATAGAGGGCTCTGGAAAAGCGTTTTCAGATAAAAAGTTCCAGATCTCGACTTACTCTCCCAGGTGGGTTATTTGGGGGCGCTGATCACGTATCATCAGGATTTACCTGTCGATTTTCCAAAGTTTTCGACTAAATTCGCTCAAAGCCTGAAATCGGGAGAGAAAATTGAGAGGGGCAAAAAGTGAATTTTGACGACTTCCGGAACTCTAGTATAGAAGTGGCTCAAAATGTTTCTCTATCGGTTATTTGGAGTGCTAAACACGGATCTGGAGTCCGTTTATCGTTTTTTGACAGATTCCGGTGAATTACTGATTAAGGTACACGGTAGTTTGGACAAAGTCTCAGATTTGACTCAGAGATTTGTATACGGGGGTTACTCGGGGTGGTGAACACGAACTTAACGTCCGCTTCACAGTTAACTTTCAAAATAACATAGCGGTGGCTTTTGCACAACGACCCTCAGAATTTCGACAAACGAACTTTCCAGATTCGTGTTCACCACCCTAGGTTACCCCTGCAAAGCAAGTTTTGGAGCAAAATCCGAGAAATTTTTTGAAGCACCTCAAAGATGTCTGAGTGCCTTTTTCGCAAACAGCTTTCTGGAAAACAGCACTTATAACTTCTTGGAAACCTGCAGCTCGGGGCGGGGGATACCGTGCGTGTTTTACTATTGAGCCACAAGAGATACCAACACGATTTTAGTCCTCTTGGCAGATGCGTTTAACACCTGAAAGACTTGCCTTGTTAGCTACATTAACACGCAGAAAAAATAAACAAAAAATAGGAAAGGCGAAATCTCTAAAACCCACGTCTCCGTAGAGTGCCGCTTTATGCCAGTGCTTTCTGTGACTCGCTGAATTGTGCAATCCTCTCAATGAAATCTACGAACATACAGCAAAAATGGTAGCTTCTAATGGCAATAGTTAAGAAAACCGAAAACCCTGAAAAAACACATGTAATTAGTTAGGGCAATAAAAAGAATAGGGGCCTGGATTCATCATTTAGCTAGCCCTGGGTTGTGCGTATTTTGGTTGGAGTCTCAGCGCCAGCACAGCTGCGTTGTTCCTCGCGCTCAACACAACCCAAATTCGGACAAACCCAGGTAAATTTGCCTGAAAGCAGTGTTCACGATAAATCTCGTTTTTCAGTTTTCAGCGTGAAACTTATCATGCTCGGCAGATAAGCTGGAGGGGATAAGGTCGAAGAAGGCAGCGAAACGGGCTAGGAAATTAACAACAGAATTCCGCGAAAAGAAGATTTCGTTAGCACAGGACGCGCCCCCGCCACCAGTTCCTTTCTGGACGAGAGATTGTGGCGCTGCGAACGTTTTTCGATGGCAAAATTATCAGCTAACCTGCCACGGTCCAGCCTGGATCGATTTCGCGCACATTTCATCTTTAGCGCTCTCTTGCCCGGAGAAATAGCAGGGCGTGTGGAGCTCGTCTCACGCCCTTGACGTTAGAAACCGCTATTTTATCTTTATTCTTAGCCCTTTCCTTCGCTGTTTCTTCACTATTCGATAACTAACGACCGAACAACTCCTTTTTGAGTAGAACTCTCGAACGTGATGTTCATCTTGAACACGCATAGCCTTTGAGGATGAATCCGGTCCTATATCTGAATCGAAAGAAAATGCAGAAAATTACATCTGTAGTAATACAGCCTATGATGCAAGTCGCCTGCAACTGACAGCAGTCCGAGCGCGCCAAAGAAGATCGACAGGAATCCTCCAACGATCTCCAACGCCTTTGGCCAGAAAATCGTACCCACCTAAACGAGAGCACCGATGAGAGGCTTTACGTTAGAGATGGGGGAAGAAAACTGAAGAAAAAGCGGAAGATAGAAAGAACGACAGTGCTTTGGGAAAATGTGTGGAGCATAGGATCTATAGCATAAACAACACATTCTGTGTTTAGAATGTTGGGAAACTCTGGGATTTCGACTGAAAGTTACTGGATTGTTGACAGAATAAATGTGGTCTTCTTCAGCGGTCACCGGCACGAAAATTATGAACCAATATTCGTAGAAAAAGCTCCCGGTAGTTCATCTCACAGGAACAGATTTCCTTTCACCCGCTAAAAGTGCAAGGCTTCTGAGAAGATGCGACAATACTCGAATTTCGACTATACAGCGAAAGAACCAGCTGACACAAAGCTTTCGGGGTTTATACTTCTCAGTGAATCTCAAGCTGAGCAGCTAGGGGCAACAGAAACGGCCTCTCTATTTTTCTGAGGCAGCATCATGGAGATATCTGCTGACGATATCTGCTGACGCTTTGACACCAGTTTGTGATTGGTGGATGGACTCTGAAGCGATTGATGCAAACCCCATCGTCGCAGTGATATCGTCCCAGCGATGCTGAAAGTGCAGCATATTACGTCGCGGAACTCCGGCGCCACCACGGCAGAAAAATGTCCTAAGAGCCAGCGGCCGCTCTCCATTGGATGGCTCCTGCCCACTCCCTTCTTCCTAATTGGTCTAATCCTGACATGTTTAGACAAAAAGTTATTAACAAATGTTTGCTGGTATAAAAGGCTTCTCATTTCACAGTGTGTTTCAGTCCGGCTCTTCGGAGTCGGACCTGGAAGAGTGCGGCCACTCGAGTCACTCACTCAGAAGATCCGCCGAGGATACCGGAGGATAATTTTTTGTCGCCGAGGGGAGTCGGCTCCCCCACGGCTCGGGAGGATGGTACCCAACTGTGGGGTCACCTCCCCACGGTCCACGGTGGGGGTGCACCCACTGCGGACCGTGGCAGTGGGGATGACCCCCCTCTGGGGACCCCAAAGCGAGCGCATGCCTTTCGCACCTCCGGACGCGCGCTGGGAGCAGCATATGTCCCGTGAACTGGGGTTTCTCAGAAGCACGCAAGAAGGCTGGCAGTGCAGCATATGCTGCGGCGGTTACGCCTCCTGTTACGCCCTACTTTCTTTTTCTAGCAGCTTAGAAACGGCCCTCAATTGGCTGAAAAACCTCCATGATGTGTCCATTAGCTGCTCAGCGATTATGCGAGTTCTTACAGCATGCGAAATGCGACCACTCACAGCGAATGTCAAGCATATCTGATTTTTGGTGGCTATGGGGTTTCGGTGGAGGCCTAGTGCATATTTGAAGCGACGGGCAACAGCGCAAACAGGTCTATATCGAATTTCTGCGTCGATATTCATCATAACCAATCTTATGTCGCGTAGCTCGTTACGCTGGAGTGTATGCACTAGGCATACAATCAGCACTGCATCGCCCGCCGCGGAAAGTAACGGATTTCAGCCTATTTGAACTTTCGCTAGGCCGCGTTCAAAAGCCTTTACATTTCTTCACTTTTAGAAAATTTCGAAAATATTCAATAATCAAAAATTTTTTCGGATCCCAAAAACCCGAAATTTGATATTTTGGAATTTCAAATCTTCGTATGAACTCCAAAAATTATATTTCCGAATTCAAAATGTTTTAAATATATATCGCAAATCAATATTTCGAATTTCTTCAAAAATTTCTCTGAATCCAATAACTTTGCGCAATCGTTGCAGCAACGCGAAAAGCCCTAGTAAAGAATTTCAAAAAATACTTATGGTAAGTTTTTTTTTACAATGAATCCGAACACTTTTCAAGGCAAAACTAGTGTATCAAGCTTCGGCTTGCATCTGGATTCATGATATTTCGGCCACGATCTGTAAAAATCAAATTCTCATTAATGAACATTACTGTGCGATGCTGTTCCATCCGGTGAATTTCCATATTGGAATGGCAGGCGAAGAGGACCCTCGGTTCTACAGTGTCGAGGGAATCGCAGAGAACGGAGCCGGGGGAAATCGACAAAATGAATGACTGCAAACAAGCGTTCTGAAGTCTCCGGAAACGCCTCTATGCCCCCTTTCCTACCACCGATGCAAGTTACTGTCTAGAAATTTTCATTGGTTACACTTTGTCGTAATTCTCAGGCCACTTTTGTCAGGAATGGCTAGAGAAATTGTGCCTGGGTTGACATTATGGTTTTTTAGGGTTGTACATAAAAATGCTGGCTTTAACTGCTGAAGGATACGAGAATGGAAACGCTCTTCGCAATTTTGTCGTTATATATAGGCTCATATTGGAAACGGGAAAACTCATGAACTAAACAACCAACGAAATATAAAAACCGTAAGGCGCAATTATTTAAATCTCATTGGTTACCCTTTTTCACTCTAAGTGGAAGCGTGAATGTGCTTGTTTTTGTTTCTTCATATCATCCCCAGAGTTTGCTGCCCCTCGAAACCTATTCAGATCCGATTCTCCGGAAAATGTCGAGTCCGAATCCGGAAGTCCCATTCCCACCGAAGAAGTGCAATACTCGAATCGTGTCAAAATCCGACTATCCTGGGAATTTGAGCTCCAGATCTAAAGAAAATACTATACACTGGATCCGGATCGAAAATTTCTGGATTTTGAATCACGAAAAAAACAGAGCAGTCGTAAGATATCCCGGCTTCAACTCGGATACATTAAAAATATCCACACCGAATGATCCGGAGCCATTCGACCGAAAGTCTGACACTGGGATACCGGATCAATCCGAGAATTAGGTTTTTAGGAGTTTCGGAGTTTAAGTCACTCGACTTTGATGTTTTTACGCTGAATCTTATTTTTAAAACGTGAAAATTTGAATCATACGGAGGGATATCTGAAAAGAAATGCACAGTCCACGGCATCTGAAAAAGTGATTAGAGGATAACTCTAGTGTCAAAGTTTTTTTTATCCATATCCAGTCGATATTCTAAGTTATCTCTTTCTCTAATACCAATCATTGAGATTACCATGACTCTATCTTCTTTGCCCATGTCAGCAATTAGGAGCGTCCCATTCGGAACGATGCCAACGCCTCCACTCACCCCCTCAACTGAGTGATATGAAGGTATCGCTCAACCATCGCGTTGCGGCGATCTAGTCGCTGTGCGGAGTGTGCGAGAGACCCTGAGTCGAGGAAGATAATTATACCTTCTGGTAATCTGGAGTCGATGCGCGAACCATCACTTATTGCAGTTCCACTACATTGAATTTATCCTAAAGTTGCGCACCCTACGGGAGAGCAGGACTTTAGGATAAAATCAGAGATCTCTGGTGTAATCATGAACTCGTTAACGCTATTCCTGCACTCGACTCGCTCGCCAGAAGGCTCTTCCTACCGCGAGAGGGAGAGCAGACAGCCAAAATCGCGCGGCGATTTACCCGCGGCGAGTTATGCGTGGCTCAATTGCTTTGCCTCTCGAATTGCATGATCGACCAGCAGATGGTAACTCGACCCATTAAGCCAGTATATTGCATGAGTATGTTGTGCTATTCGAATAGGACTTGAATCGATATATTCGAATATTTGCCATTCGAATTTTCGGAATTTTTGAAATCGCACCTTCACTCGAATTTCCACTATTCAAAAATCGGACCTCAAAAAACAGGGGTCATTCTGAATATATTCGATATTCGAAGCTCTACTGAAATTTTGAAGTTTCGAATAGATCTGCCCCGTCGTCGCTATTCACAGGTGTACGGTAGGTGGCCGTAGGTATTCCATTGACAGTATACTTTGTTATCCTAAGATAATTTTTTTGATAATGGATTGATTCGGATAATGCCGATTTTAAATTTTACGGATATTGGTTCTGATTCAGAGAATGCCATTTTTTCCAATGATTCGGATACGGATATCCGGTCGGATAAATTTCGGATATTTTCGGAATAAAAGTTGAGGCAAAACGGTGAATATTGAAACCGGGTATTCAAGGCGCAAGCTTTTGAAAACATCCACAATTGAGCAAATAGTAGTCCTTCATTGCATTCCGCAGCATGTTCACATTACAAGCTTCAATCTTCATGATATGCATATTAACGAAAATATGAAAAACAAATCTACAATTGATCTTATCGTCGTTGGGAGGCACAGTATTATCCATAACACAGGTCTTTTTCAGGACAACTAGCCAGTAAAAAGTATGCAAAGCGACTATACACAAAAACTTCTACGCTGAATAACTAGCCACTTCTGGTCATCCCACTTAACCACGCCCGTTTCCTTCGGAGCCCCAATGACACTTCCGATTTCGGAAGGGGTAGGAAAATCCTGGGTTGATGTACTAAATAGAAGGCGGTAGGGAAAAAATCGGCGTGTCCTCAGTGAAATTTTGTATCCGGATTTTATCCAAAAGATGTTTGGTTTTATCTCGAAAACGATCCGAATTTTATCCGGATTTTATAGACCCTTCGGATAATGTTTCGATTCAAATCTGGGCCAATGCCGATTTTATATTTCCCGGATATTGGTCCGATTCAAATAAAGCGTTAGTTTTCTAATCTTCTGGATATCGGATCATACCCGAATCTCGGATATCCGGTCGGATATCCGGAAAAGGAGTGATTCGGATACTAAATATCAGTGGTGTGCGTTAATGGAAAAGCCATTTTTTCGTTAAAAGCGTTAATCGTTAATTTTCGGCGAAAAACCGCGTTAACCCGTTAATGCGTTAACACGTTAACGTTATAACGCACAGCCCTGATGACCACGTCAAAGCGATTTTGAAATCACTTTGGCGCCTCACCGCGAGCAAATTGTGGTAAAACAACATGGTTTGGCGTGCGTTCCACCGCAATCTTCTGTGTTCTGTCAGCGCTCGCTGCAACAAATGATTAATTCTGACTTATTTCCACCTCATTTAAAGGCAGTGTTCACGATAATTTTAAATTTTGAGATTATTCGCTACATCGATTGAGTGGCCCCCTAAATAGAACTAAAATGACGTAGAAATTCGAGAAAAAACGCACAAGAAGTACAGATCGAAATCCTTTAAAGGCATCGTTCACGATGAAATTCCGTTTTCGAGTTTTCCATATATAATTTTAGAGCTCTGGTACCCAGTATAACAGCTACGTGCTGGAAATAAGCGCGAAAAAATTTTTTTGAAAACCCCTTTTTCAGACCGAAAATCATCCCTCAATCGACTTTTTTAGTACGGAAGAGTCGATCGTAAGAGATCGTTGCTTTGACCAACGACATCACGATCAAAATTGAAGTCTAACTTTTCTTGCAAGTGATTTGTTGAGAAGGAAAGGTTGATCGATACATGTAGAAAATGCATTCTTCACGTAATCGTATATAGTATATTCCATCAACGTCCCCTCAGTTATTCTGTATCAATTGCTGATCATTTACTTATATGATGGCTGACAGCAAATTGTGCCAGATGACTGACGGACGGCCGGCCTCTATTGACTGAATTTGGGGACATTCAACCTCATTGCGTATGTATTTCTCCTTTAGGAATAAGGCAGTTAGAGTTAAACTGACTCACCCCCACAACGGGAGTGTAGGGGTGAGTCGTACAACTTTTTTCCTACAATATTGAAATCTGACTTCGTAGAGTGCCTCCTAAGAATTTTCGAAAATATCAGCCATCGAGGACGGGGGATTTGTAAAATTGCGGACAATTTTTAAAAATTCTTGTCGTTTAGGGGGGAAGGGACTTTGTAGTTCCACCAAAACCAGCCGCAACGCACTGCGGGCCTTGCTTCGAGAATGTTTGAAAGAGGTTATCCCTATCATTGGTTAATTCGGCATGTTTCAAAAATACAATATGCGAGTTATGCCTCCGTAACTTTGTTATGTGAGACTTTTTTTTTGGAAAATTTACGACTCCCTTACCGGTAATGTGTGGACACTTTTATGGCGTACGAAAATTTTTGAATTCAAAATTCTGTTATGGCTTGAGGCATTTTCGCAAGAAGTTTTTTCGCCTCTGCTCTGCGAAAATTGGAACGCACTCTCAAGGGCAGGATCATCGACGCGTCGTGCAGCTGCCGAAACGTTTCTCTCTGAACGGAGTTATATGTTTTAGCGCTTCACTCGTAGATACATCATAACGTGTAATCCATGAGTCTTCGTCGCCTCCTCAGATACACCAATGTGATTTTACGCCAGGAATCATCTCATAATCATCTGGTGTAGAATCATCATTTCTGGTATAGAAATGACACCGGTGTATCTCAGGAGGCGACGAAGATTACATGGATTACACGTTATGATACGCCTACGAGGGAAGCGCTAAAAAACACATACAACTCCGTTCAGAGAGGTGTTTCGCAGCTGCCATTTAAAAATTCGAATTCTACGTCGAAAAATTGATCCTAGAAACCCATATTTCATTTGAAATGGCCACGGCGCGTAATGATCCCTTCCTTTGCCAGAGCAAGATATAATTTCTGGAAATTCCCTGTAACCGTTTTTCTAACAGTTTAGTGACGACTCATAAAAGTTTTTGACCGCAAAGGCTTACGATCCTTCGAGAGCTTCAATTTTTTCCTGAAAATTTATACGATCTCTGGTTGGTTAGCTATCCAGTACTGCTCATTCCTGCTCTGTAACATGGGGAACATTACTGAAGCACGAAATCTCAACAACGTTCAAGAATTTTTTGCAGGTGGCAAGCAACTTTCAAACATATTGGAGCGTCCTTTATCTCAATTTGAATGACCTGCTAAATTAATGGACGGGGCTGCGACGGTGGATTGCCGCGCGCGAACCGAAGCCCGTTGGCCAGTGATGCCGCCAATACCGCATGGCCAGCCGCCCGGTCCATACGTCAGACTAAATCGAATACAGAAACCATACCTCATTTCGAAAATCGCCCATTAGGGAATTAATCAAATGCGGTATTTTGGAAAGTCATTTGATTATTCCCAGTTTCTTTTTTTTGCGTTCCTGTGATATAACCCTTTTTTTCTTGCATTTTTAGTGTTTCTGATTCCAAAGCTTTTTTTAATGAAAATCATCCGCCTGAAACCCGGTTTTCGAGTTTTCGAAGTTTCGTTTCGCTCAATCCTGGTGGCCACCACTTCGGGGTAAATCCATCGGCAAGGACTAAATCAACGACATACTGAATTCACGCCAGTTAGACTCTGTTTCATTCCAAGTGAACTCATGTTTTCGGTCATCACAGCGCGGAGCGGTGGCTTTTTCGTCGAAACCTCCTTATCACTAGTTATATTTCACCGAGGCCCACCGCTGCGCTGCTGGTGATAATCGAAATCAACAGGTCACTAGGGATGTACCACAGCTTAACTACTTTAAAGAGTTGTATCAACGTCTCCCTTGTATAGACGTCTCCCTAAAACCTTTCCAACGTGTATACTACATTGTTGTTTTTTCAGGATGGGTATAATACCCATTATAATGTGCTTCGAGCTGAACACCTTTCTCGGTTCCGGCATGATTTTTGCATGCGGCACTATTTACGGATTCATGGCACTTGGAAAGAAAGTGAGCGTTTTTGTTTGAGAAAGTTTTAGTCTTTTTCTGATCCGACCGAGCTCTCTTTGCTTCGCTCTTGGTCTCTGATCATTAATTTGACGCTGTGATCCTTTCTTGGTTTACGTCCTTTTCATACATTTGCCGCGGCGGCAAATGTCGCCTTTTGAGTTACGGGGAAACCAGCGTTTAGAAGCGCTGAGAAAATAGGTGGAAGTTCACGGTTAACTTCTATGCAGATGAGAATGCTGGTAATATGTTCAGATCGGCAATGGATGCTGGTAATATGGTAAAGCGCGGCAAACGCCGCGATGGCGGCGAAAATATTCTCGATAGTTTTTGCCGCCTTCGCGACATTTGCCGCGCTTCTCTGTATAGGTACTAGTTTCGATTAGGGATCCAATGTCAATCATTGCATTTTGCCGGCATTCTTATGTGCAATCAAGTCATATGTCAGCTTCCAACTAATTTCTTAGTTTTTCAAAACACTTGTTCCATCGTAGCTCAAAAAGCGGCTTGCGCCGCGACGGCAAAAGTATGAAAAGGGCGCTGGTGGATTCCGTGATGCCCAACGGACCCCTGTCCGACGGGAGTGGCTGATATAGAAACGGTCCTTGATCGTCGTGATTGCGCCGAGAGAATGACTAATCAAGCGTCCAGTGCTTCGGAAGCCAAAGGTAGGTGCATCTCTTCTGTTTGGCTCTCAGTTCTGTGAGGCATCATAACTCTACTTTTCGCTGTGTTCTATGCTCCTCACCTTCCAACTCTGATTCCTCTACCTCCAGTCGCCCACTTTCTATTATACATACAAATCTCAATGGCCTTCGTGGCAAACTATCTCAGCTCTCTCTCTTTGCTCTTACTCACAGTCCAGATGTTATCATGGTTCAGGAAACCAAACTCTCCCCTCTGCTACCTCTTATCACCCAAATATCCCTGGCTATACTTCATACCATGCTCCAAGATCGTCTCTCGGTGGAGGAGTTTCTACTTTTGTACTATCCGCTCTTCCTTCTCACCTAATTCCCAATGTCTCTGAGGACGGTACTCTCGAGTACGTCTCCATCCATCTCCCACTCAAAACTCCCCTATCTCTCTTCAACATCTACATTCCCCCAACTACATCTTGTCCCCCCAACCTATAACCCTATCCCTCTTCTAAAGCAGCTCAGTGACTGCGCTCTCTCACCCTCAGTCGTCTTCGCGGGCGTCTTCAATGCTCATACCTTTTGCTCTTCACTTGACTCTGATGTTAGAGGAGAAGACGTCTAAGAATGGGCGGAGGAGTGCGACCTGGTCATCCTAAACGATGATCAACTCACTCGCCTCCCTGCCATCGGCCGATCTTCTAGCCCAGACATTTCGCTCGTTTCCTCCAATCTCTCTAGTGCTTGTTCGTGGTCCACTTCTACAACTCTGTCTAGTGATCACATTCCCATTTTCGTCCATATCGATCTCTCAAATTCTCTAGCCCCTTATTCTGGTATTCGTCACCGTTCTTATCTCAATTTAAGCCTTGCAGACTGGAGCCTATTCAGAGAGGTTGCACTCCGCCGAGCGGCTGAATATCCATGGAATGGCGATGTGCACCAGAAAGAGCGTCTCATATCTGGCGCTATCCGGAAGGCTATGAAAGCGGCCATACCAGAAGAACGTTTCAAGACTTTTTACCCTGACGTCACCAGGGATATACTTCACAAAATCAGGACAAGAGATGAAAAGAGATCTGACAACCACCTGGACCCTGAGGTCACTCAACTTGACGATGAGATTAGAAAAGACTTGGACAGGCACAAGAAAAACGACTTGCAGAAGTTCACTGAAAAATTGAACTTCAAGGCAGATGGTGCTGCGACATGGAAAATCCTGAGAAAACTCTCCGGAAAAGCCACACCCGCCACCGAATCTACTATCGAGTTTGAGAACAATGCATTCAAGTAAGGACCAGATGCCGCTTACGCTTTGGGCAAAAGCTTCTTAATAACATGTGCGAAGCGAGGCCCGCAAAACCGAGTGACAGTAAAGGAGCTGTGCCGCCTTCCGCTTATGGGCACGGCTGATGCCTTCACTCCTGCGCAGTTGGAGAAGATTGTAAAGGAAATGCGTATTTCCAAAGCAATTGCACCTGACGGAATCTGTCCAGCAGTCCTAAAGCAGCTCCCCAGTGAATTTCTCTCGCTGCTCACCGATTTAATGAACACATCATTCCGAACCTGCACACTGCCACAAGACTGGAAAACAGCAAATGTCATTCCTCTGCCTAAGCCCGGTAAATCGCTGTCATCAGCGAAAGGAGACAGGCCCATAAGCCTTTTGTCATCTCTAGCCAAGGGGGCTGAAAAGCTTATCGTCAATGACTTGGCTCAGCATAATGAGAAACAACATCACCAGCACGGCTTTAGGAAGCTACATTCCATCACGACGGCGCTTTTGAAAATCGTTGGCTATGCCATCGACGGTTTCAACAAGAGAAAGCTCCTGAGGACCGTTGCTGTAGCCCTGGACATGACAAAGGCATTCGACAGTGTTAACCTGGGTATTCTATCGGATTACATACTGAAGTCCTCTATCCCACCGTGGCAGAAGCGTTGGATAACAGCATTCGTCAAGGGCCGTCGAGCAAAAGTTATTTTTCAAAATCATGTCTCTAAAAGTATCCCCATAGCTGCCGGTGTTCCGCAAGGAAGGCGGATCTTATCGCCCGCTCTGTTCAATCTGTACTTAGAGGACATTCCGGCACCTCCCGAGGACATTAAAGTTGTCGCACACGCTGATGATGTGACTATCATGTGCCAAAACCGCGACTTACAAGTTGCCGCGAGCAAGATCAACGAGTACCTGATTGATTGGAAAAGTTATTTCAATAACAAGATGCTCAGGGTCTCAGCTGCCAAGTCTTCAGTATGTTTTCACAACGGACCCCAAAGAGCACAGCGCCCATCCCGATGTCAGCTGGGGTGGAGATCGCCTGCCTGCTGCTCGCTTCGTTAAACTACTCGGCCTTATACTCGATCCGTCGCTGAAGTTTCACAAGAACACCGAGCAAAAGCAAGCAATTGCAAAAGCTAAACTCAATGTGCTAAGGGCGCTGGGAGGTACATCATGGGGAGCAGTAAGGAAACAATTCTGACCACGTAAAAGGCTATACTGCAGCCCGCCCTGGAGTATGCGGCACCGGTTTGACAGCACTTAGTGTCGGACTCCTCCTGGACTAAGGTGCAGCGTGTACAAAACGCTGCTCTTCGGATCGCCACCGATGTGCTAGAGTTCGCCAATCGAGCATTTACACGCCGAGACACGGGTGCTGCCAGTAAAGGAACACTGTCAGCTCCAGGCCCAGCAGCTGTATATTAACATCTTCAAGCAGCCCAACCACCCATCTTGGAGAGTACTTGAGCCTGTAAGAAAGAGAGGCATCAGAAAACCTTTTGCCGATGTTCCAGATAAAGTGAACCTGCAGAGATGGCACGATTCACAAAAAGAACGCCTCCGTCTGTTGTGCGAGGAGCACACCCAGTTCGTCCGAGGGTATCTGGAAAGAGCGGCTGTTAATCCTATTCTGGGTACTGTGCCGCCTCGAGTTTCTGAGTCCGAGTCTTAGCTCAGTAGACGTGCCAGATGCACTCTAGCCTCGTTGCGCTGTGGGCACTCAACGTTCCTGAAGTCCTACGTGAACAGGATCGACAGCAGCACTCCCAACGTTTGACCGGACTGTGGTGGTCCTGGCCACAATACCCTACACTTACTCAACTGTCCAAAAAACCCCACAATATTGACTACAATAGACCTTTGGACGAATCCGACGCTGGTCGCCCAGTTTCTGAACCTGTAGCAATTACTCTCTTCGCGGCTGCATAGAAGAAGAAGAAGAATGGCTAATCTGTAGATGTTATATCGCTCATCCCTAACCGTTGGTGGATGCAGCCATGCGCTCGCCCGTGCTACTTGAGAGTGTTTGTGGGAGTCCTCAATTCAGCCACTCAATCAGGGATGAGCGGAACAAAATTTAAAAAAATCGTAAATCGGGTTTCGACACGGAACTTTTTTTCTCGGCTTCCGGAAATCGGGTGCGAAATGCCCAGAAAATGCGCGGAAGGCACAAGTTACCCTTTCGGCAACGAAATTCTCTGTTTTTGGGCTTCAAAGAGTGAAAAGCTAGTCTTCAAACAGTCGTTAGTTAAAGTTCCATTGTAAAAATTTGCGTGCTGGGGAGGCAGAACACTACCTTTGCAGGGGATTGGCTGATAGCTTGTAGATTCGCCCACCAGGCTCTACTGGCGATGGTGGTGGTCGTGTCAAGCACCACTACACGTTCACTGTTCCGACCATTTCTGAAGAAAAAGAAAAGATATACATATTTTGATCAAAAGCTGGGGCAAGTAAAAAATAATATGTTCAAAGAAGAACCAGGGGGGATTTTCGTTGGATTTGAGCAGGCCAGGCTTGGTCCTCAGAGGCACAGTCCTCGAGATCGTTTTTCTGCTTAGTCTGAAGACGGTCATGTGGTGATTCCAATGACACCTCTGAAATCTTACAAAACCTCCTGAGAACGGATTTACGGCCCTTCAAAGATTGCTTAAAATCGAGCGGCGAAAGCGTGGTGGACGAGTTGTCCGAGGCTTGTAACTTCCGTCATTTGCAGCCGATTTGTGGCAGCTGGCCTCAATGAAGAGAGAGAGAGGCTGAAAATGAAGGGTAGAACAGAGCTATTGCTCTAAAACACCTTGCCAACGATGAGCACGAGATGTTGTCAAGTTCTGCGTGTGGAAGTGGCTTCTTGCTGTGGTTGCGCTAGAGTGGCTTCTTCCTATATCTTGCTTATTCGGGGGAATTCAGAGCTCGAACTTGGCGGGTGGTGGGACTACTTCATACCTATGCGGAAATCTCAGATTTGTTTCTGGAGGGTGGGGTTGTGCCTTTAAAGGCCGTGTTCACGATGAATATCGTTCTCGAGTTCGACCCAAAAATGGGATTGTTTGGTCGTGAGGTAACTAATAGTGAAGAAACAAGGAAGTAAAACGTCCAGAATAAGTCATAATAACGGTTTCTAAATTCAGGGCGTGGATGAGAATCATGGCCCCTGCTGACTTCAGCAAGCGCGCGCTAGTGGCGAAATCTGCGCGAATCGATAATGCTAACTGCGGCAGAGTTGCTTGGCAATTTGCCTTCGAAACGTGTGCGGCGCCACAAGCTCATCCGATTGGGGGCGGACCGGGATAGATAGGCGCACCGGGAGAGCTTTCAAAGCAGTTTGTATTTATTTCTGGCCAGTTGTCGTTGCTTTCTTCGACCCTATCCTCTACAGCACCTGCCAACTTAGTGTTTCACACCGAGACCTCGAGAACGAGATTTATCGTGAACACTGCCTCTTAAGTCTCCCGTTATTGGACCGCATTCTCCCGATAGCTTGGTCAGCGATCAGCCGCGGTCTGGCTAGGAGCCCCATGGTTAGTTCGTAAATTCATTAGCTGATGGACCAGCCGCGGGAGCTCCCTGACTGACGGTCTGATTGTGGATTTAAAGCGAGATTTCGCAAATTAGCAGCAGGAGCTCGTGGGGGTTAGCGGACTGACCGCTACTGAAAATTTGTTGGACAAATGTCCATTCGGCTGGCGGTCTGCTGTTATCCCACTGTCAGTTTTGGGAAGAATTTTGGGGCTCTGCATATCCTGGACTGGGCGAGTTTGCTGCGCCTTATGTCTTTTTACTAGTCGTTTTTACCTCTGTATGGCGCCGCGGCTCGCCCCGCCATACTATGCGGAGACCTTTAGTTGACCTCTAGTGGGATCGAACTCGAACGTAAGCAGCGAAATTGACGCTTTCTGCCACTGCTCTGCACGTCTCTTTCTCCCTCTAAAGACCAGACGATTCAACTGCTGCTGTACTATCCGTTTTTTAACGAAGTGTCGCAAGATGTGGAAAATTAATCCGCCTATTATTTTCACAAAACTATCATAGTAGATGTCTTACGCGATTTTGGATGTTTTTTTGAGGACGACACAACCAAAAAAACATCCAAGAATCGTGTATGTTCAGTAGTATACTTTGTCGCTATCATGAGCGACAGTCACGACTTTTAGCACAAATGGTGGCGGGGCCAGCATCGGATCAAAGGCACGTCGTAGGAACAATTGTCGCGTTTCCGGCGCAGCGCTTGTCGCGGGCTTACATACTGCAAATGCCTGTCGTTGCCACTGTCGCTGTGCAACGCACTGCGAAACGACAGGTTTAAAGGGGCGGTAGGCGGTCGCTGTCACAGGGCAGAGCGACGCTACCGCGTGTGGCAAAACTATACCATTGGCCTAAGGGCATCTTCCTGACTGGTTTACGACTGTTACATGGTCTATGACGGTATACCTGTTTCATCCCGTTATGTTGGTAAGGGATGATTGTTTCTGTGAAGATTTACCGATTGAGTTAGAGCGGCGCTTGGGCGTTGGTGTTGCAGTGCGATAAGGCGCTCCCTCGGAAAGGAATTAAGCTGGTTCGATCTCGCCCGGAGCCAAGCGTTTTGCGATCAACTCAGCACCTTGTGTAAACATAGGAGATGTGTTAAAGTGCTACAGAAGTCAATGATCAGAGAATTATGTATCACCAAAGTGCTGTAAACGATGTCACGTTTTTAGGCGGATCGAGGGACAATGATGGCTGCCGGAGATCCGGCGTGGAGTCCTCAAGTGAATCAGCCTTCAGTTTCATAGGCGATAGAAACTGCGATTTGTGATCCTGTGTTTTCCTTCTCCTCCTCAAAGCTCTAAGCTTTCTATTTATTAAATATAAATTACGTCCCATACAGGTGTTCGTCTGTTTAGTTCATTTCAACCCGCGATGTCCTACAGCCATTGATGAAGATCGCTGTAATCCATTTGTTCCCCTTTGCCTCGCATTTGTCGTTTGGGCGAGTGGACTGTTTGATCTTGTTCACTTTCTTCTTCTATTCATGCGTTGTTCGTTCATAATAATGTCATAACTGTTACGCAGCACTTTGTGTTTCTATACGAAGTGAGGCGTGACTGTGCACAAGAAAATATTTATTATTTTATCGGTCTCGTGTTTGACAACAGTGCAGGTACGGCCGCTACGAGAATTGTAGTCCAGCACAATGCCGCTTTGGTCCGCGTCACATCCATAACGCTCGTACGCGGCAGTTGTAACGGCGAGCCATAATAGCCAAGGCACCATTCCACTCCTCAACGAGCATGACTAGAATTTTCGACCATTCTGTACATGGTTATAGGCAGCATACGCGCTCGTACACGTGGTTGAGATAACTATGGAAATAGAATGGCATGACTCAGTACACAATGCCTACGCATTTTGAAGCGTCAGAAATGACGCACAATGCCGCGACACGACTAAGAACTTGGCCTCGACCAGTATTTCTCCGCCCTCTGTGTTTGTCGTCCCCCTCCAGAACAGGGGTGCGGGGCCATTTCCACCATCGCCGGTGTGTGGGTTTACTTTTTGTACTTATTGTATCACCTACAAACGTCGCCGACGGTGGGAATGGCCCAGCACCCCTGTTTTGGAGGAGGGCGGGACCAACTTCTCATTCGTGTAGTGGCATTGTGGGTCGTTTTTGGCGCTTCAAAATGTGTAGGCGTTGTAATCTGAGCCCAACCATTCTATTTTTGGAGGTATCTCTAACACGTGTACGAGTGTGTATGCTGCCCTTAATCGTAGAAGCGGGTCTACGTCTGAGCTGTCACGTGTGGCGCCCATCCGTTCCCTTCAGTAGTTATCAGGAATGAAAAAAGGAAGGCTGATATCTTCAGGTGTCTGTATCCCGAAAATGGCATTTCCAAAAATAGAGTACGAAAGCTGGAGCATGATGCGTAGATGACGTCATACCTCTTCTCCTTCGATGTTCATACTCTCGCACAGGGCTGGGCACGCGTCCCGGGTAACCTTAGGGGGGTGCCTATTAGACGTTGCAGAGGGGGCAAAGGGGGGTGCCTAAACCGAACACCAAAAAAAAAAGAACGAAGTGCATGTTCTGTCGATTTTCTGAAAAAAAAATACACACTATTCTTCTGATTTGCCATATCTACTTTTTGAGGCGAACACTTGAAGAATTCAAATTATAGATAGTGATGAAGGAGTACACCACTCTGTTATCTTGTAGCAAGTAAGGACTGATGTAGCGTCATGTTTCTTTGGTCCAACGTTCATTGATTACTCGGGTGGCTACCGATTCGAGGCAAAGATACTAAGACAGCGTCCAGGAAAACTATCATTCAAGTTCAAAATAAGATTAGCGAACTGATGTATAGCCTAGGTCGCTCATTTTGAGCCGGTCGAAGCAAGGCTTATCGGGCTTATCATATCGAAATCTTCATATCACTGTTAGACTTTGCCATGACCGACCGCTCCGCTGCTTACTCCGCCCAGACTCATCCGAGCAGGCTAGGAATTATTTCGACAGTTTAAAAGTACAGATAGCACAGTCAGCTTCACAACTAGTCTACAGATTTTAATTCATGAGAATGTGACTCATGAATAGAGCCAACTGTAAAAATTGAAGACTGCAAGTTACTATGAACGAAGCGAATGACCGTGTCCTCCTCATTGAGAAGTACCCTGTACATAAACACCCCGAGTTTTATCCACCTTGAATGCCGCAATCCCTTGAAATTCGGCTAGCCGTGCGATATGGTGTTTGTCCGCAGCTGCACAGCGCGCACTGGAGTAGGCGCGCACACAATAATAATTAAAAAATGTATTTTATTACAGAACGGGGCGGAGAAAATGATTGAAACTGGAGTAAATAGAAGGAGGCAGAAATAGGATTCTTTCAATGTATCCAGTATAGAAATTTAATGTAAACAAACTATGTTGGAGCGGAGTTTTTGGTCGTGATAAGGTTCATTCAAATGAACCTAGTTGATTAAAAACACCAATAAACAAAGAGAACTAAGAGCATTGAGAGGAAGAAGAATCTGGCAAAACATTTTAGTAGCAATAGGTTTGATATTCAATGTGATTTAAGGACCTTAAAACTCGTCCCGGTTTTGTCCGGTTTTGTCGGTTTTCGGGGTAAAACCGGGACGATATTTAAGGTCTTTAAATCACATTAAAAACCGGTCCCATTGATGCCAAAATGTTTGGCAGATTCTCCTTTTTCCCACAATATCCTTTGCTCTCAGTTTTATGCTAGTTTTGATCAACTAGGTTCGTTTGAATGAACCTTATCACGGCTAAATATTTACACCCGCTCTAACTTTGTTAATTTACATTAAATTTCTGAAATGGGTACATCCAGAATAGACCACCTTTACCATCTTCCATTTCCCTCAGTTTCAATTCTTTTCTCCTCCCCGTTCTGTAATAAAATAGATTTTTTATTAACATTGCGTGCCCGCCCATTCCCGTGTGCCCTGTGTAGCTGCGTACAAACACCGTATCGCACGGCAAGCCGATTTTTTGAGGGATTGCGGCATTCTAGGAGGGTAAAACTCGGGTTTTCTACTCCCTACGAATCACATGAATCCTAACATTGTTCCACAACACAGAATAGTTCTGATTTCCACATCAGCACAATCAAACACAGATTAACTAATCCTTCATAGGTTTATGAAAACAATCGACAGGAAACATTAATTATTGCAATAGTAGTAGTTCTGTTGTTGGTAATTGTTCAATTGTTTTGTATTGAAAAATGTTTTATCTTTTGTCATAACTTACCGTCTTACTTACAAATTTTCCTCATGGGGTTGTTTTGAAGTTCAGAAATTACACTACCCTTTTTGTTGCCGTTTTTGGAATTTTCTCTATTCAGTGCTTTTTTTATATTCTTTTTCATGAAAATCAGGAAGTCTAGATCATGGCTCTCCAACTATTCGGAAAACAGCCGATTTCGATTTCGCATAAGGGGGTGCCTAAAAATTACCGAGCTAAGGGGGGTGCATATTCAGAATCGCCATGCCGGGACGTGTGCCCAGCCCTGCTCTCGCACGCTCGTAATTGTGTTCTGTTAAAGGCAGCGTTCACTATGATCATCCTCGGTGACTTTGGACAGTAAAATGATAGGCAAGAAGGATCTTACACAGGCTACCAGTACCGAAAAAACGGTAGAAAATGAGCCAGGAGTGGCAAAATAACGGCCGCTAGCAAATGTTTCAGAGTTCCAGAACCGCCCGTGCCTCATTTCTGCCCCCCCTTCCCTCCCACACGATGAGAACAAATTAACAATCAGGCTCCCGGGAAGGTTATGAGAACCAGCCAATGTATGGGGCGGGCGAACTGGACTTTCCCGGGACGCCCACGTAGTTTCAGCCACAGATTACAGGAATGATCAAGTCAAGGAAGGGCTGATAAGTTAGCTGATCGTTTGATTGCACTGATAGGCATCATCCTTCATAACGGTCACTTCCTCTGAGCTCAAAAATCAACGTAAACAAGGGAGGGCCTACTTTGGCTCAAAAACGCGGCTTTCGCGTCCTTTTAAAGCATGCCTTGCTATGTAAGGCAGCAGAACTTCCGAAAACCGTGAAACCGTGGAGATGTCGGACATTCGAGTCCAAAATCCTAATTTATGCTGGTGTCACATCGCCGTGTAAAAATTCTCTAGAGGTGGGGGGGGGGGTGGAGAACACCATGTGAGTCGTGTTTACAAGGAAACCATTTAAGTGTTGTGTTTACATTGAGCCAACTGTATATTCGGAGGATGACCATGCTGTTAGTAACACAAAATGTGTGTGTCCTCTGCCCAAACCTAGATCTCAAAATTCAAAGTTCAAGACGGTAGGTGTAACCTGAAGTTAAAATCTTGTCTACCCAAACCTGTTCATAGGTCATGGGGTTTATCTGCGGCACCAATCATTATCAGAGGCTTGCTTCCAATTTTTCGCACGACTACGGTAGGTTGCGGTAAAACGGGTGCGCAACTTCAGGATAAATTCAATTAGTGGAACTGTGATGGTTCGCGCCTCGACTCAGATTACCAGAAGGCATAATTATCTCCCTTGACTCAGAATCTCTCTCATATTTCGCACAGCGACTAGATCGCCGCAAAGCGGCGGTGGGGCGTGCCTTCATATTACTCGTTGAGGAGGGTGAGTGGAGGCGTTGGCAGGGACTTTGCGGGATATCTGCTACCTCTGTATTTTTTCGTGATTCCGAATCCGGAATGGGACGCTCCTAATTGCTGACATTGGCAAAGATAGAGGCATGGTAATCTCAATGATTGGTATTAGAGAAAGGTAACGAATATCGACTGGATATGGATAAAAAAACGACACTAGAAGTTATCTCTAATCACTTTTTTTCAGATGCCGTGGACTGTGCATTTCTTTTCAGATATCCCTCCGTATGATTCAAATTTTTCACGTTTAAAAATACGATTCACCGTAAAAACGTCCAAGTCCGAGTGACTTAAACTCCGAAACTCCTAAAAAACCTAATTCTCGGATTGATCCGGTATCCAATTGTCAGACTTTTCGAATGGCTCGGATTATTCGGTGTGGATATTTTTAATGTATCTGTTTGAGCCGGGATATCTGCGACCTCTGTTTTTTTTTTCGTGATTCCAAATCCGAAATTTTTCGATCCGGATCCAGTGTATAGCATTTTCTTTAGACCAAGAGCTCAAAGTCTAGGATAGTCGGATTTTGACACGATTCGAGTATTGCACTTCTTCGGTGAATGGGACTTGGATTCGGACTCGACATTTTCCGGAGAATCGGATCTGAATAGGTTTCGAGGGGGCAGCATACTCTGGGGATGATATGAAGAAACAAAAACAACTTATTCACGCTTCCTTTTAGAGTGAATAAAGGTTACCAAAAATTTAAATATTGCGCCTTGCGTTTTTTTTTTGTTCTTTATGTGGTTGTTTAGTTCATGAGTTTTCCGGTTTCAATGAGCCTATATATTACGACAAAATTGCGAAGAGCGTTTCGATCCTCATTTCCTTCAGCGGTTAAACCAGCATTTTGTACAACCTAAAAAACCATAATGTCCAACCCCAGGCACAATTTCTCTAGCCATTCTGACAAAAGTGGCCTGAGATTACGACAAAGTGTAACCAATGAAAATTTCTAGACAGTAACACATCGGTGGTAAGGAAAGGGGGCATGAGGCGTTTCGGAGACTTCAGAACGCTTGTTTGCAGTCATTCTTTTGTCGTTCCCGGCTCGTTCTCTGCGATTCCCTCGACACTGGGAACCGAGGGTCCTCTTCGCCTGCCATCCCAATATGGAAAGTCACCGGAGGGAACAGCATCGCACAGAATGTTCATTAATGAGAATTTTGATTTTTACAGACGTGGCCGAAATATCATGAATCCAGGTGCAAGCCTAAGCGCTACACTAGTTTTGCCTTGAAAAGTGTTGGGATTCATTGTAATAACATGGTGTTCACCACCCCCCCCCCCCAACCTCTAGAGAATTTTTACACGGCGATGTGACACCAGCATAAATTAGGATTTTGGACTCGAATGTCCGACATCTCCACGGTTTCACGGTTTTCGGAAGTTCTGCTGCCTTACATAGCAAGGCATGCTTTAAAAGGACGCGAAAGCCGCGTTTTTGAGCCAAAGTAGGCCCTGCCTTGTTTACGTTGATTTTTGAGCGCAGAGGAAGTGACCGTTATGAAGGATGATGCCTATCAGTGCAATCAAACGATCAGCTAACTTATCAGCACTTCCTTGACTTGATCATTCCTGTAATCTGAGTGTTCATTTGTTCTCATCGTGGGGGGGGGCGGGGGCAGAAATGAGGCACGGGCGGTTCTGGAACTCTGAAACATTTGTCTGCCGGCCTTTATTTTGCCACTCCTGGCTCATTTTCTACCGTTATTTCGGTACTGGTAGCCTATGTAAGATCCTTCTTGCCTATCATTTTACTGTCCAAAGTCACCGAGGATGATCATAGTGAACGCTGCCTTCAACAGAACACAATTACGAGCGTGCGAGAGTATGAACATCGAAGGAGAAGAGGTATGACGTCATCTACGCATCATGCTCCAGCTTTCGTACACTATTTTCGGAAATGCCATTTTCGGAATACAGACACCTGCAGATATCAGCCTTCCTTTTTTCATTCCTGATAACTACTGAAGGGAACGGATGGGCGCCACACGTGACAGCTCAGACGTAGACCCGCTTCTACGATTAAGGGCAGCATACACACTCGTACACGTGTTAGAGATACCTCCAAAAATAGAATGGTTGGGCTCAGATTACAACGCCTACACATTTTGAAGCGTCAAAAACGACCCACAATGCCACTACACAAATGAGAAGTTGGTCCCGCCCTCCTCCAAAACAGGGGTGCTGGGCCATTCCCACCGTCGGCGACGTTTGTAGGTGATACAATAAGTACAAAAAGTAAACCCACACACCGGCGATGGTGGAAATGGCCTCGCACCCCTGTTCTGGAAGGGGACGACAAACACAGAGGGCGGAGAAATACTGGTCGAGGCCAAGTTCTTAGTCGTGTCGCGGCATTGTGCGTCATTTCTGACGCTTCAAAATGCGTAGGCATTGTGTACTGAGTCATGCCATTCTATTACCATAGTTATGTGAACCACGGGTACGAGCGCGATAATGCTGCCTATAATCATGTACAGAATGGTCGAAAATTTAGTCATGCTCGTTGAGGAAAGGAATGGTGCCTTGGCTATTATGGCTCGCCGTTACAACTGCCGCGTACGAGCGTTATGGATGTGACGCGGACCAAAGCGGCATTGTGCTGGACTACAATTCTCGTAGCGGCCGTACCTGCACTGTTGTCAAACACGAGACTGATAAAATAATAAATATTTTCTTGCGCATAGTCACGCCTCACTTCATATAGAAATACAAAAGTGCTGCATAACAGTTATGACATTATTATGAACGAGCAAACGCATGAATAGAAGAAGAAAGTGAACAAGATCAAACAGTCCACTCGCCCAAACAACAAATGCGAGGCAAAGGAACAAATGGATTACAGCGACCTTAATCAATGGCTGTAGGACACCGCGGGTTGAAATGAACTAAACAGACGAACACCTGTATGGGACGTAATTTATATATAATAAACAGAAAGCTTAGAGCTTTGAGGAGGAGAAGGAAAACACAGGATCACAAATCGCAGTTTCTATCGCCTATGAAACTGAAGGCTGATTCACTTGAGGACTCCACGCCGGATCTCCGGCAGCCATCATTTTCCCTCGATCCGCCTAAAAACGTGACATCGTTTACAGCACTTTGGTGATACATAATTCTCGATCATTGACTTCTGTAGCACTTTAACACATCTCCTATGTTTACACAAGGTGCTGAGTTGATCGCAAAACGCTTGGCTCCGGGCGAGATCGAACCAGCTTAATTCCTTTCCGAGGGAGCGCCTTATCGCACTGCAACACCAACGCCCAAGCGCCGCTCTAACTCAATCGGTAAATCTTCACAGAAACAAGCATCCCTTACCAACATAACGAGATGAAACAGGTATACCGTCATAGACCATGTAACAGTCGTAAACCAGTCAGGAAGATGTCCTTAGGCCAATGGTATAGTTTTGCGACACGCGGTAGCGTCGCTCTGCCCTGTGACAGCGACCGCCTACCGCCCTTTAAACCTGTCGCTCTCGCAGTGCGTTGCACAGCGACAGTGGCAACGACAGGCATTTGCAGTATGTAAGCCCGCGACAAGCGCTGCGCCGGAAACGCGACAATTGTTCCTACGACGTGCCTTTGATCCGATGCTGGCCCCGCCACCATTTGTGCTAAATGTCGTGACTGTCGCTCATGATAGCGACAAAGTATACTACTGAACATACACGATTCTTGGATGTTTTTTTGGTTGTGTCGTCCTGCGAATTAATTCTCCACATCTTGCGACACTTCGTTAAAAAACGGATAGTACAGCAGCAGTTGAATCGTCTGGTCTTTAGAGGGAGAAAGAGACGTGCAGCGCGGTGGCAGAAAGCGTCAATTTCGCTGCTTACGTTCGAGTTCGATCCCACTAGAGGTGAACTAAAGGTCTCCGCATAGTCTGGCGGGGCGAGCCGCGGCGCCTAGAGGTAAAAACGACTAGTAAGAAGACATAAGGCGCAGCAAACTCGCCCAGTCCAAATATGCAGAGCCCCAAAATCTTCCCAAAACTGACAGTGGGATAACAGCAGACCGCCAGGCGAATGGACATTTGTCCAACAAATTTTCAGTAGCGGTCAGTCCGCTAACCCCCACGAGCTCCTGCTGCTAATTTGCGAAATCTCGCTTTAAATCCACAATCAGACCGTCAGTCAGGAGCTCCCGCGGCTGGTCCATCAGCTAATAATTTACGAACTAACCATGGGGCTCCTAGCCAGACCGCGGCTGATCGCTGACCAAGCACGGGAGAATGCGGTCCAATAACGGGAGCTTAAAGGCAGTGTTCACGATAAATCTCGTTCTCGAGGTCTCGGTGTAAAACACTAAGTTGGCAGGTGCTGTAGAGGATAGGGTCGAAGAAAGCAACGACAACTGGCCAAAAATAAATACAAACTGCTTTGAAAGCTCTCCCGGTGCGCCTGTCTATCCCGGTCCGCCCCCCCAATCGGACGAGCTTGTGGCGCCGCACACGTTTCGATGGCAAATTGCCAAGCAACTCTGCTGCAGTTAGCATTATCGATTCGCGCAGATTTCGCCACTAGCGTGCGCTTGCCGAAGTCAGCAGGGGCCATGATTCTCATCCACGCCCTGAATTTAGAAACCGTTATTTTGACTTATTCTGGACGTTTTGCTTCCCTGTTTCTTCACTATTAGTTACCTCACGACCAAACAATCCCATTTTTGCGGGTCGAACTCGAGAGCGATATTCATCGTGAACACGGCCTTTAAAGGCACAACCCCCACCCTCAGAAACAAAATCTGAGATTTCCGCATAGGTATGAAGTAGTCCCACCACCCGCCAAGTTCGAGCTCTGAATTCCCCCGAATAAGCAAGATATAGGAAGAAGCCACTCTAGCGCAACCACAGCAAGAAGCCACTTCCACACGCAGAACTTGACAACATCTCGTGCTCATCGTTGGCAAGGTGTTTTAGAGCAATAGCTCTGTTCTACCCTTCATTTTCAGCCTCTCTCTTCATTGAAGCCAGCTGCCACAAATCGGCTGCAAATGACGGAAGTTACAAGCCTCGGACAACTCGTCCACCACGCTTTCGCCGCTCGATTTTAAGCAATTTTTGAAGGGCCGTAAATCCGTTCTCAGGAGGTTTTGTAAGATTTCAGAGGTGTCATTGGAATCACCACATGACCGTCTTCCAGACTAAGCAGAAAAACGATCTCGAGGACTGTGCCTCTGAGGACCAAGCCTGGCCTGCTCAAATCCAACGAAAATCCCCCCTGGTTCTTCTTTGAACATATTATTTTTTACTTGCCCCAGCTTTTGATCAAAATATATCTTTTCTTTTTCTTCAGAAATTGTCGGAACAGTGAACGTGTAGTGGTGCTTGACACGACCACCACCATCGCCAGTAGAGCCTGGTGGGCGAATCTACAAGCTATCAGCCAATCCCCTGCAAAGGTAGTGTTCTGCCTCCCCAGCACGCAAATTTTTACTATGGAACTTTAACTAACGACTGTTTGAAGCCTAGCTTTTCACTCTTTGAAGCCCAAAAACTGAGAATTTCGTTGCCGAAAGGGTAACTTGGGCTTAACCCAAAATCTAAGCTGCTTTGCCAATTTTCTATGAACTACGAGAGGTGTTAGTTGAAAAAAAAAACAAAAGGTTGGTTAATAAAAATGGTGATATATTGTAGTAGACAAAACTTCACAATTTGTACGAAATTCGTCAGAAGCTATCAACGATCCAGCTATCAACCCGACTGTTTACGTCCAACATGCGACAAATGGACCTCATATTTGTGTTGGGCACCTCAAACAACCTCTCCAGGCAACTTCCGCGCATTTTCTGGGCATTTCGCACCCGATTTGCGGAAGCCGAGAAAAAAAGTTCCGTGTCGAAACCCGATTTACGATTTTTTAAAATTGTGTTACGCTTACCCCTGATTGAGTGGCTGAATTGAGGACTCCCACAAACACTCTCAAGTAGCACGGGCGAGCGCATGGCTGCATCCACCAACGGTTAGGGGTGAGCGATATAACATCTACAGATTAGCCATTCTTCTTCTTCTTCTATGCAGCCGCGAAGAGAGTAATTGCTATAGGTTCAGAAACTGGGCGACCAGCGTCGGATTCGTCCAAAGGTCTATTGTAGTCAATATTGTGGGGTTTTTTGGACAGTTGAGTAAGTGTAGGGTATTGTGGCCAGGACCACCACAGTCCGGTCAAACGTTGGGAGTGCTGCTGTCGATCCTGTTCACGTAGGACTTCAGGAACGTTGAGTGCCCACAGCGCAACGAGGCTAGAGTGCATCTGGCACGTCTACTAAGCTAAGACTCGGACTCAGAAACTCGAGGCGGTACAGTACCCAGAATAGGGATTAACAGCCGCTCTTTTCAGATACCCTCGGACGAACTGGGTGTGCTCCTCGCGCAACAGACGGCGGCGTTCTTTTTGTGAATCGTGCCATCTCTGCAGGTTGACTTTATCTGGAGCATCGGCAAAAGGTTTTCTGATGCCTCTCTCTCTTACAGGCTCAAGTACTCTCTAGGATGGATGGTTGGGCTGCTTGACGATGTTAATATACAGCTGCTGGGCCTGGAGCTGACAGTGTTCCTTTACTGGTAGCACCCGTGTCTCGGCGTGTAAATGCTCGATTGGCGAACTCCTAGCACATCCGGTGGCGATCCGAAGAGCAGCGTTTTGTACACGCTGCACCTTAGTCCAGGAGGAGTCCGACACTAAGTGCTGTCAAACCGGTGCCGCATACTCCAGGGCGGGCTGCAGTATAGCCTTTTACGTGGTCAGAATTGTTTCCTTACTGCTCCCCATGATGTACCTCCCAGCGCCCTTAGCACATTGAGTTTAGCTTTTACAATTGCTTGCTTTTGCTCGGTGTTCTTGTGAAACTTCAGCGACGGATCGAGTATAAGGCCGAGTAGTTTAACGAAGCGAGCAGCAGGCAGGCGATCTCCACCCCAGCTGACATCGGGATGGGCGCTGTGCTCTTTGGGGTCCGTTGTGAAAACATACTGAAGAGTTGGCAGCTGAGACCCTGAGCATCTTGTTATTGAAATAACTTTTCCAATCAATCAGGTACTCGTTGATCTTGCTCGCGGCCACTTGTAAGTCGCGGTTTTGGCACATGAGAGTCATATCATCAGCGTGGGCGACAACTTTAATGTCCTCGGGAGGTGCCGGAATGTCCTCTAAGTACAGATTGAACAGAGCGGGCGATAAGATCCGCCTTCCTTGCGGAACACCGGCAGCTATGGGGATACTTTTAGAGACATGATTTTGAAACATAACTTTTGCTCGACGGCCCTTGACGAATGCTGTTATCCAACGCTTCTGCCACGGTGGGATAGAGGACTTCAGTATGTAATCCGATAGAATACCCAGGTTAACACTGTCGAATGCCTTTGTCATGTCCAGGGCTACAGCAACGGTCTTCAGGAGCTTTCTCTTGTTGAAACCGTCGATGGCATAGCCAACGATTTCCAAAAGCGCCGTCGTGATGGAATGTAGCTTCCTAAAGCCGTGCTGGTGATGTTGTTTCTCATTATGCTGAGCCAAATCATTGACGATAAGCTTTTCAGCCCCCTTGGCTAGAGATGACAAAAGGCTTATGGGCCTGTATCCTTTCGCTGATGACAGCGATTTACCGGGCTTAGGCAGAGGAATGACATTTGCTGTTTTCCAGTCTTGTGGCAGTGCGCAGGTTCGGAATGATGTGTTCATTAAATCGGTGAGCAGCGAGAGAAATTCACTGGGGAGCTGCTTTAGGACTGCTGTACAGATTCCGTCAGGTGCAATTGCTTTGGAAATACGCATTTCCTTTACAATCTTCTCTACCTGCGCGGGAGTAAAGCGCATCAGCCGTGCCCATAAGCGGAAGGTGGCACAGCTCCCTTCCTGTCACTCGGTTTTGCGGGCCTCGCTTCGCACATGTTATGAAGAAGCTTTTGCCCAAAGCGTAAGCGGCATCTTGTCCTGACTTGAATACATTGTTCTCAAACTCGATAGTAGATACGGTGGCGGGTGTGGCTTTTCCGGAGAGTTTTCTCAGGATTTTCCATGTCGCAGCACCATCTGCCTTGAAGTTCAATTTTTCAGTGAACTTCTGCAAGTCGTTTTTCTTGTGCCTGTCCAAGTCTTTTCTAATCTCATCGTCAAGTTGAGTGACCTCAGGGTCCAGGTGGTTGTCAGATCTCTTTTCATCTCTTGTCCTGATTTTCTGAAGTATATCCCTGGTGACGTTAGGGTAAAAAGTCTTGAAACGTTCTTCTGGTATGGCCGCTTTCATAACCTTCCGGATAGCGCCAGATATGAGACGCTCTTTCTGGTGCACATCGCCATTCCATGGATATTCAGCCGCTCGGCGGAGTGCAACCTCTCTGAATAGGCTCCAGTCTGCAAGGCTTAAATTGAGATAGGAACGGTGACGAATACCAGAATAAGGGGCTAGAGAATTTGAGAGATCGATATGGACGAAAATGGGAATGTGATCACTAGACAGAGTTGTAGAAGTGGACCACGAGCAAGCACTAGAGAGATTGGAGGAAACGAGCGAAATGTCTGGGCTAGAAGATCGGCCGATGGCAGGGAGGCGAGTGAGCTGATCATCGTTTAGGATGACCAGGTCGCACTCCTCCGCCCATTCTTAGACGTCTTCTCCTCTAACATCAGAGTCAAGTGAAGAGCAAAAGGTATGAGCATTGAAGACGCCCGCGAAGACGACTGAGGGTGAGAGAGCGCAGTCACTGAGCTGCTTTAGAAGAGGGATAGGGTTATAGGTTGGGGGGACAAGATTTAGTTGGGGGAATGTAGATGTTGAAGAGAGATAGGGGAGGTTTGAGTGGGAGATGGATGGGGACGTACTCGAGAGTACCGTCCTCAGGGACATTGGGAATTAGGTGAGAAGGAAGAGTGGATAGTACAAAAGTAGAAACTCCTCCACCGAGAGACGATCTTGGAGCATGGTATGAAGTATAGCCAGGGATATTTGGGTGATAAGAGGTAGCAGAGGGGAGAGTTTGGTTTCCTGAACCATGATAACATCTGGACTGTGAGTAAGAGCAAAGAGAGAGAGCTCAGATAGTTTGCCACGAAGGCCATTGAGATTTATATGTATAATAGAAAGTGGGCGACTGGAGGTAGAGGAATCAGAGTTGGAAGGTGAGGAGCATAGAACGCAGCGAAAAGTAGAGTTATGATGCCTCACAGAACTGAGACCCAAACAGAAGAGATGCACCCACCTTTGGCTTCCGAAGCACTGGACGCTTGATTAGTCATTCTCTCGGCGCAATCACGACGATCAAGGACCGTTTCTATATCAGCCACTCCCGTCGGACAGGGGTCCGTTGGGCATCACGGAATCCACCAGCGCCCTTTTCATACTTTTGCCATCGCGGCGTAAGCCGCTTTTTGAGCTACGATGGAACAAGTGTTTTGAAAAACTAAGAAATTAGTTGGAAGCTGACAAATGACTTGATTGCACATAAGAATGCTGGCAAAATGTAATGATTGACAATGGATCCCTAATCGAAACTAGTACCTTTACAGAGAAGCGCGGCAAATGTCGCGAAGGCGGCAAAAACTATCGAGAATATTTGTCTGTGCAGCCATCACGAGCGGCGGTGTTTTATCGATCTCTCTTGCAATACTAGCCCAATTATGTCTCAATCTGATAATTATTTGGCAAGTTCTTCAAAGAATTCTTTTGCTTCAGAGAACTCTGGTGGTGTTCTTGTTCAGTTACAGGCCATCCTTCAATCGAAAGCTCCCGAGGCTCTTCCTCTACTAGATGCTCTTGTGTCAATGTTGACTGTTGATCCTAAAAAGGTCGTTCAAACAGAGAAAATGTCGAGGTCCATTGTGATTTACGGCTTGCCCGAGGCAGAAGGTGGTGATAGCGCTTCTAAGAGGCAGGCTTTCACTGAAAAATCTGTCTCGGACCTGCTGGACGCATTGGACATCGAAGCCACACCCGCGGAAGTTAGAAGGATGGGTAAGGTAACGGATGGTAAGCCTCGCTTGGTCAAATGTGTATTCTCCTCTCATCAACCATTTTACGATGTTCTGAAAAAGTCTAGGCAGTTGAAGGAGATCGAGCAGTTTGAGAATGTTTTCATACGTCGATCAATGACGGAAGAAGAGCGTAAGAAGGACAAAGAGTTGCGTGCAAAATGCCGTGAGTTGAACAATAGAGACCATAATGGAGAGCGAGTTTTCGTGGTGTTCCGCCAGCAAGTGATTAAAAAGTGTGAAATTCCAAACCTCATCAACGCCAAATCAAAAAACCTCTGAATCCGCCGGGTCCGCTGAATCAAAAGGCAGTATTGTTCAATTCTCGTAGTTTGGTTAATAAAATATCTGAATTTCACCATTTCCTATCTACTCATAAACCTGACTTTTTGTTTGTCACTGAGACTTGGTTAAGCTCAAAAATCAGCGACTCTGAGTTGTTGTCAAATCTTCCGTATTCGATTTTTCGTAAGGACAGATCAGGGAGAAGAGGTGGTGGCGTTTGTGCTCTAATTCACACTTTTTATGATGCTAGGCCTGTTTGTTTCAACTCTGGAAATCTCGCATCTGACATTCTTTGTGTTGACATTGCCAGCAATGGAACTTACAGTCATAGGTTTATTGCTATCTATCGACCGCCCAGTCAAACAGCTAATCATGATGATCGTTTATCGGAAATCATAACTGATTTGTGCACTGTTCCGAAAAAGATCACCATTGTGGGAGACTTGAACTTAGATGTTAATTGGGATGCGATGAGTGGCAATAATTCTCGATCGGAAAAATATGCACTTCTTTTTAAGTCGTTTTCTTTTTCACAGTTCATCCTGGAACCAACTTGTGGAGAGTCTATTTTAGATGTCGTTCTCGCTCCGCCTGATGCGATTTCAAATATTGAGCTACTAGCCCCTCTTGGCTCCTCAGATCATAAAATCGTAAAATTTTGCATTCATGGTTGCCCGCAACAGTCCATATTTAGAACGTATAGGGATTTTCTAGGAGTCAATGTCAGGGCTGTAGAAGAGTACCTTGATTCAATTGACTGGCTTCAAGTTTTTTCTGGTTACCAGTCGATTAATGACGTCTATGCAAGATTCACCAGAGTTCTGAATGATATCATCGATCGTTTCGTCCCGGTTAAGAAACGTAGAACGCAGTTCGATACATACCCTACGCATTTGAAAAATTTGTACCTTCACAAGATGAGACTTTTTTCTACTCTTGAGAATCCACTAAGTTCTGAGGCGTACAAGAAAGTTTGCAGCAATTTCAAGCACCATCTGAATAGATTTCTGGCTTATAAAGAGCGCAGATATAGCAGCAGTAGAAACATGAAATCTCTTTTCACGCATATTGGTAACAAGCTTAAGAAGAAGTCGCTACCTAAAACCTTAGTAGACGGTCATGGATCAATTTTAACAGCAGATTCAGAAAAGGCCGGAGCCCTAAGCTCGTTTTTCGCCAGTGTTTTCAAAACTTCCAATTCTGCGGTGCCTGCGCTTCTTGCGGGATGTAACGACGATTTCTCGATGCCTACTATTGAACCAGCTTTAGTTCTCCATTATCTGCGCAAACTTAAATGTTCTCTGGCTGTTCCATACGATGGGGTTCACTCAGGTTTTTTCAAAATGTTTGCGTCGAAGCTGGCCGCTCCACTCTGCCACATTTTTAATATTTCCCTACTTCTGGGCGAAGTACCCGTCATATGGAAAATTGCTATTATTACCCCGATTCCTAAAAAAACCTCATCATCCAGCGTACGAGACTTCAGGCCAATTAGTATAACCCCTACTCCGTGCAAAGTGATGGAAAGAATCATAAAAGATAATATCGAGAAATGGCTCGAAAATCACAACCTTATTCCGCCTGAACAGTTCGGTTTCCTCAAAAGATCTTCCACATGTTTACAGCTTCTGGATAGCACATGGGATTGGGTACGTAATATCAGCGATCACAAATCTGTTGATACCGTATATTTCGATCTAAGTAAAGCTTTTGATACGGTTAATCATAGCTTCCTTCTCGCTAAATTGGAAAGAGTTGGTATAAGGGGGTTATACCTTCAATGGTTCCATTCGTATCTTTCAGAGCGCTCTTTTCTGGTGGGACTTAATGGGCAGTTATCTAATTCTAGATCCTGCCCTTCTGGAGTTCCCCAGGGAGGAGTGCTTTCCCCTCTGCTTTTCATAATTTATACTTTGGAATTACCAGAGCGTTTGAAAGGTAGTGGTGGTGTCACCGTTCATGCCTTCGCTGACGACATTAAAATTTCAATTGCTTTTGATTTGAACAGTAGAAATGAAGCAGAGAATCAGTTGTCTAGCGCGGTGGAATCAATGTCTAAATGGTGTGAGGAATGGGGATTGAGTCTGAATATTGAAAAATCGCGTAGTATGTCTCTACTGGACCGGTTTGCTCCAATTTTAGCTCAAAGTGATCTTCGTATTCAGCAAGAATCAGAAGTTCGTGACTTGGGAGTACTTGTATCCAAAAAGCTGACGTGGGAACCCCATATTGAGTTGATTGTAACGAAGACCTTGCGAACAGTGCACGCTTTGTTCAGAAATGTACGCTCAACAGATATAGTTATATGGCTCAGACTCTACAAAGCGTACGTCCTTCCACAAATCGAGTACTGTTCGCCGGTCTGGAGCCCGTTTTCGAAGAAGCTTATTGAGAAAATTGAAAAAGTCCAGAAAACTTTCACCAGGCTTCTGTACTACAGAGTCTTCCCGGACCCTGACTATCCTTATAGCCTCCCCTCATATGAGGTACGGCTGAGAGAGCTGGGTCTAAAAAGCCTCATGAGCAGGAGGGTGCGAGCTGATCTGATCATGGCTTTCAAGCTGATTCGTGGTGAGTTACGCATTCCTTTTTCAAAGTACTGGTATTTTAAACCGATTCACTCACGTAGGCCTAGCCTCAATATTCTTCCTTTAATGAATGGTAATGTTCGGTCTAATTTAGTATACAACTCGTTTTTTCACCGTACTGCACGTTGGTTCAACAAGCTTCCATTATCGATTTCTCAACTCTCAACTTCTTCCATGGACTTCAAAAGAGCACTGTCGAAGATTGATTACATGAATATAATCGAAATTGAAGATTCATTTTGATGACTGTCCCTGTAGATAGCGAGAGTTAGCTGAATCATCTCATTCTTGGAGTTCAAAAAAGTACTTACTGATCAAATTTTATATATTCAAATGCTTGGAATCTGCCATTGAGCGGTCCTGACGTATACGAAACGGTTCCTTTTGTCACACCAAGTAGTTCTCATGCGCACATTGACTTTTTTTTTTCAAGGACTAATTTTCTGGCGGGTCTGGGATTGGACTGTTAGGGCTAGGGAATACCTAACATCCGGAAGTCCTGTTCCAGATTCTTCACGCATGCCCTTGAGCTCGTCTGAGTGACGTTATCCCTAGCGTCATCCGCCACTCGTATACTATAATTTTTATGTGGTTCGCTTGTCTACATGTGTGCGTTAGTCCTGCTTCTAGTGCCTGCGGTTCCGCGTCTGGTCAGCTTCGCATTGATTTTGTTCTACGTGGATTTCAATAGCACGCACTACATGTTTGAACCTACGAAAGTAGGGGTTCAGCTAGTTTCGCTCCAAATGAATGTTGTTGGTTCGTTATGTTTAGAGTTCTTTTAGTTTTGTTGCCATCATCTTTATTTTTTTTATTCGCATTTCCAGTGTACTCGTTTTGCTGCTTGGGCCATATGGGCATAGAGCACCTTGCGTGCAGTTAATAAATAAATAAATATTTTCGCCGCCATCGCGGCGTTTGCCGCGCTTTACCATATTACCAGCATCCATTGCCGATCTGAACATATTACCAGCATTCTCATCTGCGTAGAAGTTAATCGTGAACTTCCACCTATTTTCTCAGCGCTTCTAAACGCTGGTTTCCCCGTAACTCAAAAGGCGACATTTGCCGCCGCGGCAAATGTATAAAAAGGACGTAAACCAAGAAAGGATCACAGCGTCAAATTAATGATCAGAGACCAAGAGCGAAGCAAAGAGAGCTCGGTCGGATCAGAAGAAGACTAAAACTTTCTCAAACAAAAACGCTCACTTTCTTTCCAAGTGCCATGAATCCGTAAATAGTGCCGCATGCAAAAATCATGCCGGAACCGAGAAAGGTGTTCAGCTCGAAGCACATTATAATGGGTATTATACCCATCCTGAAAAAACAACAATGTAGTATACACGTTGGAAAGGTTTTAGGGAGACGTCTATACAAGGGAGACGTTGATACAACTCTTTAAAGTAGTTAAGCTGTGGTACATCCCTAGTGACCTGTTGATTTCGATTATCACCAGCAGCGCAGCGGTGGGCCTCGGTGAAATATAACTAGTGATAAGGAGGTTTCGACGAAAAAGCCACCGCTCCGCGCTGTGATGACCGAAAACATGAGTTCACTTGGAATGAAACAGAGTCTAACTGGCGTGAATTCAGTATGTCGTTGATTTAGTCCTTGCCGATGGATTTACCCCGAAGTGGTGGCCACCAGGATTGAGCGAAACGAAACTTCGAAAACTCGAAAACCGGGTTTCAGGCGGATGATTTTCATTTAAAAAAATTTCGGAATCAGAAACACTAAAAATGCAAGAAAAAAAGGGTTATATCACAGGAACGCAAAAAAAGAAACTGAGAATAATCAAATGACTTTCCAAAATACCGCATTTGATTAATTCCTTAATGGGCGATTTTCGAAATGAGGTATGGTTTCTGTATTCGATTTAGCCTGACGCATGGACCGGGCGGCTGGCCATGCGGTATTGGCGGCATCACTGGCCAACGAGCTTCGGTTCGCGCGCGGCAATCCACCGTCGCAGCCCCGCCCATTAATTTAGCACGTCATTCACATTGAAAAAAAGGACGCTCCAATATGTTTAAAAGTTGCTTGCCGCCTGCAAAAAAATTCTTGAACGTTGTTTAGATTTCGTGCTTCAGTAATGTTCCCCATGTTACAGAGCAGGAATGAGCAGTACTGGATAGCTAACCAACCAGAGATCGTATAAATTTTCAGGAAAAAATTGAAGCTCTCGAAGGATCGTAAACATTTGCGGTCAAAAACTTTTATGAGTCGTCACTAAACTGTTAGAAAAACGGTTACAGGGAATTTCCAGAAATTATATCTTGCTCTGGCAAGGGAAGGATCATTACGCGCCGTGGCCATTTCAAATGAAATATGGGTTTCTAGGATCAATTTTCGACGTAGAATTCGAATTTTTAAATGGCAGCTGCGAAACACCTCTCTGAACGGAGTTGTATGTGTTTTTAGCGCTTCCCTCGTAGGCGTATCATAACGTGTAATCCATGTAATCTTCGTCGCCTCCTGAGATACACCGGTGTCATTTCTATACCAGAAATGATGATTCTACACCAGATGATTATGAGATGATTCCTGGCGTAATATCACATCGGTGTATCTGAGGAGGCGACGAAGACTCATGGATTACACGTTATGATGTATCTACGAGTGAAGCGCTAAAACGCATATAACTCCGTTCAGAGAAACGTTTCGCAGCTGCACGGCGCGTGATGATCCTGCCCTTGAGAGTACGCTCCAATTTTCTCAGAGCAGAGGCTAAAAAAATTTTGCGATAATGCCTCAAACCATAACAGAATTTTGAATTCAAAAATTTTCATACGCCATAAAAGTGTCCACACATTACCGGTAAGGGAGTCGTAGAATTTTTCCAAAAAAAGTCTCCCATAACAAAGTTACGGAGGCATAACTCGCATATTGTATTTTTGAAACATGCCGAATTAACCAATGATAGGGATAACCTTTTTCAAACATTCTCGAAGCAAGGTCCGCAGGGCGTTGCGGCTGGTTTTGGTGGAACTACGAAGCCCCTTCCCCCCTAAACGACAAGAATTTTTAAAAATTGTCCGCAATTTCACGAATCCCCCGTCCTCGATGGCCGATATTTTCGAAAATTCTTAGGAGGCACTCTACGAAGTCAGATGTCAATATTGTAGGAAAAAAGTTGTACGACTCACCCCTACACTCCCGTTGCGGACAATGACAACCCTGCTAGACCCTGTCTCAGAGGAACGAACAGGGTCAAGCAGAGTTGAAAAATTTCTAAAGGGGGGTGAGAGGGGGTCGCCAAAATTTCTGGCCCGAAATTGAAGGTGACGGGGGCAGCGCAAAAATTTTGGACTAAAAATGAAATTTTCTGGAAGTGACTGGAAACTGATAATAACCATCAAACCCAGTACGGTACCCTCTCAGCACTCTATACTTCAACATCTTTTTTTGAAAAAAAAAATTCCAAAAATTAGACCTCGGGGGATCGCAAAAACTTGGGATTTTCGGAAAAAAAAGTTTGATGGCCGGAGGGGGGGGAAGGGGAACGCTCAGAGTTCAGAAAATTACGCAACGCCCCGCTCGACCATAGGAACGAATTTTTCAGACACGGCCTTGTCGAAATTCCTGAACAATTAACTTTTTTTCGAAAACGATCATTTCAAAATATCGCTATGAGCAAATAGTTTTTTAAGTAGCATTTTAAAACGTTTTGATGAATGGATAAACTCCAACAGGTACTTCCAAAGCCCTTGAGTGTAAGAATGAATTCGAAATCTCCCCTCAACTGAACACTGAACATCAGAATACCCGATTGATTAAACGAAATTTGGATGTACTTCAACTAACGAATGTGATTGAAGAATTTTTTTCAGGAAGATGAATAATCGAAAGCGGAGACCTGAAATCAAAAAAGCTAAAAAATTGAAAAATTCAATTTTGAGAATGGATCGAATCTCTGAGAAAAGACCATGATTGAATTCATCGAATGAATAGAACTTCTGAAAATTGAATAATTCAAGGAACAAGAAATAAACGAAAATTGAAAATACCCAAAAAACTTCATAATTTCAAAAAGTAACTGTTAATCGAGAACTTGAATATTTACTTGATTTAGTTCCAAAACTAGTAGGTAGAAATAGAGAAATCTACTTTCCAGATCTTTTCCCCACTATTTTACGCTTCCCATGTCATCCTCAAAACCAATCCTTCAACACAACAGTAATGCTGCCTTAAGAGGCACTATCTCCGAAGTGCCTGATACAATTCAACTCTTAAGAAATGACCCATTCGTTCCCCCCGCCGGGCCTTAAAAAATTACAAGTGACTCTGACAGGATGGGAATTTCCAAAGAACCTCCTTACAAGGGAAGTATTTTGAGTGGTAAACGCATCTGCCAAAACGACTAGTATCGTTAGTATCTCTTGTGGCTCAATCGTAAAACTGCGCAGTATCCTGTCCTGAGCTGCACGTTCCAAGAAGTTACGAGCTTAAAAAGGTAGTATTCGTGTTTTTTGTATCTTCCAAAGAGCGCATTAGTCTTCGGAAAATCCGTGAACAGACCTCATAATTTTGTTCAGCTCCCAAAACTACCCCTTCCCCTTGAGTAAAATTTAGGTAAAGTCACAATTTTCAAACTTTGCGCAGACTGAGAGCGTTCTGGACTTGTACGGTTTTTCGGTTGGGCGTTCATTTATACCAACAAATAGAGGGCTCTGAAAGCGTTTCAGATAAAAGTTCCAGATCTGACTTACTCTCCCAGGTGGGTTATTTGGCGCGCTGATCACGTATCAGGGATTTACCTGTCGATTTTCCAAAGTTTTCGACTAAATTCGCTCAAAGCCTCGAATCGGGAGAAAATTTGAGGGCAAAAAGTGAATTTTGACGACTTCCGGAACTCTAGTATAGAAGTGGCTCAAAATGTTTCTCTATCGGTTATTTGGAGTGCTAAACACGGATCTGGAGTCCGTTTATCGATTTTTGACAGATTCCGGTGAATTACGATGGGTACACGGTAGTTTGGACAAAGTCTCAGATTTGACTCAAATTTGTATACGGGGGTTACTCGGGGTGGTGAACACGAACTTAACAGCCGCTTGATCACTTTCAAAATAACATGGTGGGTTTTGCACAACGACCCTCAGAATTTCGACAAACGAACTCCAGATTCGTGTTCACCACCCTAGATTACCCCTGCAAGCAAGTTTTGAGCAAAATCCGAGAAATTTTTTGAAGCACCCAAAAAGATGTCTGATGCCTTTTCGCAACGCTTGGAAAACGCTTATAACTTCTTGGAACCTGCAGCTCGGGGCGGGATACCGTGCGTTTTTACTATTGAGCCACAAGAGATACCAACGATTTTAGTCCTCTTGGCAGATGCGTTTAACACCTGAAAGACTTGCCTTGTTAGCACATTAACACGCAGAAAAAATAAACAAAAAATAGGAAAGGCGAAATCTCTAAAACCCACGCTCCGTAGAGTGCCGCTTTATGCCAGTGCTTTCGTGACTCGCTGAATTGTGCAATCCTCTCAATGAAATCTACGAACATACAGCAAAATGGTGCTTCTAATGCAATAGTTAGAAAACCGAAAACCCTGAAAAAACACTGTAATTAGTTAGGCAATAAAAAGAATAGGGGCCTGATTCATCATTTAGCTAGCCCTGGGTTTGCGTATTTTGGTTGGGTTCAGCGCCAGCACAGCTGCGTTGTTCCTCGCGCTCAACACAACCCAAATTCGACAAACCCAGGTAAATTTGAAAGCAGTGTTCACGATAAATCTCGTTTTTCAGTTTTCAGCGTGAAACATCATGCTGGCAGATGCTGGAGGGGATAAGGTCGAAGAAGGCAGCGAAAACGGGCTAGAAATTAATAACAAATTCCGCGAAAAGAAGATTTCGTTAGCACAGGACGCCCCGCCACCAGTTCTGACGAGATTGTGGCGCTGCGAACGTTTTCGATGGCAAATTATCAAGCAACTCCGCCACGTCCAGCCTGATCGATTCGCGCACATTTCATCTTTAGCGCGCTCTTGCGGGAAATAGCAGGGCGTGTGAGCTCGTCCACGCCCTTGACGTTAGAAACCGCTATTTTATCTTATTCTTAGCCCTTTCCTTCGCTGTTTCTTCACTATTCGATAACTAACGACCGAACAACTCCTTTTTGAGTAGAACTCGAACGTGATGTTCATCTTGAACACGGCCTTTGAGGATGAATCCGGTCCTTATCTGAATCGAAAGAAAATGCAGAAAATTACATCTGTAGTAATACAGCTATGATGCAAGTCGCCTGTAACGACAGCAGTCCGAGCGCGCCAAAGAAGATCGACAGGAATCCTCCAACGATTCCAACGCCTTTGGCCAGAAATCGTACCCACCTAAACGAGAGCACCGATGAAGGCTTACGTAGAGATGGGGGAAGAAAACTGAAGAAAAGCGGAAGATAGAAAGAACACAGTGCTTTGAAAATGTGTGAGCATAGGATCTTAGCATAAACAACATTCTGTGTTTAGAATGTTGGGAACTCGGGATTTCGACTGAAAGTTACTGATTGTTGAGAATGTCGTGGTCTTCTTCAGCGGTCACGAAAATTATAACCAATATTCGTAGAAAAAGCTCCCGTAGTTCATTCACAGGAACAGATTTCCTTTCACCCGCTAAAGGCAAGGCTCTGAGAAGATGCGACAATACTCGAATTTCGACTATACAGGAAGAACCAGCTGACACAAAGCTGGGTTTATACTTCTCAGGAATTCGCTGAGCAGCTAGGGCACAGAAACGGCCTCTCATTTTCTGAGCAGCATCATGGAGATATCTGCTGACGATATCTGCTGACGCTGACACCAGTTTGTGATTGGTGGATGGACTCAGCGTTACAAACCCCATCGTCGCAGGATATCGTCCCATGATGCTGAAAGTGCAGCATATGTCGCGGAACTCCGGCGCCACCACGGCAGAAAAATGTCCTAGAGCCAGCGGCCGCTCTCCATTGGATGGCTCCGCCCACCCCTCTTCCTAATTGGTCTAATCCTGACATGTTTAGACAAAAGTATTAACAATGTTGCTGGTATAAAAGGCTTCTCATTTCACAGTGTGTTTCAGTCGGCTCTTCGGAGTCGGACCTGGAAGGTGGCCTCGAGTCACTCACCAGAAGATCCGCCGGATACCGGAGGATAATTTTTGTCGCCGAGGGGAGTCGGCTCCCCACGGCTCGGGGGGGGGGGATGGTACCCAACTGTGGGGTCACCTCCCCACGGTCCACGGTGGGGTGCACCCACTGCGGACCGTGGCAGTGGGGAGACCCCCCCCCCCCCTCTGGGGACCCCAAAGCGAGCGCACCTTTTCGCAGTCGGGCGCGCGCTGGGAGCAGCATATGTCCCCTGAACTGGGGTTTCAAACGCAAAACTGGCAGCAGCATATGCTGCGGCGGTTACGCCCCGTTACGCCTACTTTTTCAGCAGCTAGGGAACGGCCTTGGCCTAGAAACCTCCATGATGTGTCCTAGCTGCTCAGCGATTATGCGAGTTCTAACGAAATGCGACCACCACAGCGAATGTCAAGCATATCGATTTTTGGTGGCTATGGGGTTTCGGTGAGGCCTAGTGCATATTTGAAGCGACGGGCAACAGCGCAAACAGGTCATATCGAATTTCCGTCGATATTCATCATAACCACTATGTCGCGTAGCTCGTCGCTGGAGGTATGCACTAGGCATAATCAGCACTGCATCGCCCGCCGCGGAAAGAACGATTTCAGCCTATTTGAACTTCGCTGCCGCGTTCAAAAGCCTTTACATTCTTCACTTCTAGAAAATTTCGAAAATATTCAATAATCAAAATTTTCGGATCCCAAAAACCCGAAATTGATATTTTTGGAATTTCAAATCTTCGTATGAACTCAAAAATTATATTTCCGAATTCAAAATGTTTTAATATAATCGCAAATCAATATTTCGAATTTTCAAAAATTTCTCTGAACTAATAACTTTGCGCACGTTGCAGCAACGCGAAAAGCCCTAGTAAGAATTTCAAAAAATACTTGTAAGTTTTTTTTTACAATGAATCCGAACACTTTTCAAGGCAAAACTAGTGTATCGCTTCGGCTTGCATCTGGATTCATGATATTTCGGCCACGTCTGTAAAAATCAAAATTCTCATTAATGAACATTACTGTGCGATGCTGTTCCATCCGGTGAATTTCCATATTGGAATGGCAGGCGAAGAGGACCCTCGGTTCCCAGTGTCGAGGGAATCGCAGAGAACGAGCCGGGAACGACAAAAGAATGACTGCAAACAAGCGTTCTGAAGTCTCCGAAACGCCTCATGCCCCCTTTCCTTACCACCGATGTGTTACTGTCTAGAAATTTTCATTGGTTACACTTTGTCGTAATCTCAGGCCACTTTTGTCAGAATGGCTAGAGAAATTGTGCCTGGGGTTGGACATTATGGTTTTTTAGGTTGTACAAAATGCTGGTTTAACTGCTGAAGGATACGAGAATGGAAACGCTCTTCGCAATTTTGTCGTTATATATAGGCTCATTGAAACGGGAAAACTCATGAACTAAACAACCAACGAAATATAAAAAAAAAACCGTAAGGCGCAATATTTAAATCATTGGTTACCCTTTTTCACTCTAAGTGGAAGCGTGAATGTGTTGTTTTTGTTTCTTCATGTCATCCCCAGAGTTTGCTGCCCCCTCGAAACCTATTCAGATCCGATTCTCCGGAAAATGTCGAGTCCGAATCCAAGTCCCATTCACCGAAGAAGTGCAATACTCGAATCGTGTCAAAATCCGACTATCCTGGAATTTGAGCTCCAGATCTAAAGAAAATACTATACACTGGATCCGGATCGAAAAATTTCGGATTTTGAATCACGAAAAAAAAACAGAGGTCGCAGATATCCCGGCTCAACCGGATACATTAAAAATATCCACACCGAATGATCCGAGCCATTCGAAAAGTCTGACAATTGGATACCGGATCAATCCGAGAATTAGGTTTTTTAGGAGTTTCGGAGTTTAAGTCACTCGGACTTTGATGTTTTTACGCTGAATCTTATTTTTAAACGTGAAAAATTTGAATCATACGGAGGGATATCTGAAAAGAAATGCACAGTCCACGGCATCTGAAAAAAAGTGATTAGAGATAACTTCTAGTGTCGTTTTTTTATCCATATCCAGTCGATATTCGTTATCTTTCTCTAATACCAATCATTGAGATTACCATGACTCTATCTTTGCCTATGTCAGCAATTAGGAGCGTCCCATTCGGAACGATGCCAACGCCTCCACTCACCCTCAACGAGTGATATGAAGGCACGCTCAACCATCGCGTTGCGGCGATCTAGTCGCTGTGCGGAGTGTGCGAGAGACCCTGAGTCGAGGAAGATAATTATACCTTCTGGTAATCTGAGTCGATGCGCGAACCATCACTTATTGCAGTTCCACTAATTGAATTTATCCTAAAGTTGCGCACCCTACGGGAGAGGGACTTTAGGATAAAATCAGAGATCTCTGGTGTAATCATGAACTCGTTAACGCTATTCGCACCTCGACTCGCTCGCCAGAAGGCTCTTCCTACCGCGAGAGGGAGAGCAGACAGCCAAAATCGCGCGGCGATTTACCCGCGGCGAGTTATGCGGGCTCAATTGCTGCCTCTCGAATTATGATCGGACCACAGATGGTAACCGACCCATTGCCAGTATATTGTATAGTTGTGCCATTCGAATAGACTTGAATCGATATATTCGAATATTTGCCATTCGAATTTTCGGAATTTTTGAAATCGCACCACTCGAATACTATTCAAAAATCGGACCTCAAAAAAAACAGGGTCATTCGAATATATTCGATATTCGAAGCCTACTTCGAAATTTTGAAGTTTCGAATAGATCTGCCCCGTCGTCGCTATTCAAGGTGTACGGTAGGTGGCCGTGTATTCCATTGACAGTATACTTGTTATCCTAAGATAATTTTTCGGATAATGGATTGATTCGGATAATGCCGATTTTAAATTTTACGGATATTGGTTCGATTCAGAGAATGCCATTTTTCCAATGATTCGGATACGGATATCCGGTCGGATAACTTCGGATATTTTCGGAATAAAGTTGAGGCAAAACGGTGAATATTAAACCGGGTATTCAAGGCAAGCTTTTGAAAACATCCACAATTGAGCAAATAGTAGTCCTTCATTGCATTCGCAGCATGTTCACATACAAGCTTCAATCTTCATATATGCATATTAACGAAAATATGAAAACAAATCTTCAATTGATCTATCGTCGTTGGGAGGCACAGTATTATCCATACACAGGTTTTTCAGGACAACTAGCCAGTAAAAAGTATGCAAAGCGACTATACAAAAAACTTCTACGCTGAATAACTAGCCACTTGGTCATCCCACTTAACCACGCCCGTTTTTCGGAGCCCCAATGACACTTCCGATTTCGGAAGGGGTAGGAAAATCCTGGGTTGATGTACTAAATAGAAGGCGGTAGGGAAAATCGGCGTGTCCTAGTGAAATTTTATCCGATTTTATCCAAAAGATGTTTGGTTTTATCCGAAAACGATCCGAATTTTATCCAAATTATAGACCCTTCGGATAATGTTTCGATTCAAATAATGCCGATTTTATATTTCCCGGATATTGGTCCGATTCAAATAAAGCGTTTTTTCTAATCTTTGGATATCGGATCATCCGAATCTCGGATATCCGGTCGGATATCCGAAAAGGAGTGATTCGGATACTAAATATCAGTGGTGTGCGTTAATGGAAAATATTTTTTCGTTAAGCGTTAATCGTTAATTTTCGCGAAAAAACCGCGTTAACCCGTTAATGCGTTAACACGTTAACGTTATAACGCACAGCCCTGATGACCACGTCAAAGGATTTCGAAATCACTTGGCGCCTCACCGCGAGCAAATTGTGGTAAAACAACATGGTTTGGCGTGCGTTCCACCGCAATCTCTGTGTTCGTCAGCGCTCGCTGCAACAAATGATTAATTTGACTATTTCCACCTCATTTAAAGGCAGTGTTCACGATAATTTTAAATTTTGAGATTATTCGCTACATCGATTGAGTGGCCCCCAAATAGAACTAAAATGACGTAGAAATTGAGAAAAACGCACAAGAAGTACACGAAATCCTTAAAGGCATCGTTCACGATGAAATTCGTTTTCGAGTTTTCCATATATAATGAGAGCTCTGGTACCCAGTATAACAGCTACGTTGAAATAAGCGCGAAAAAATTTTTTTGAAAACCCCTTTTTCAGACCGAAAATATCTCAATCGACTTTTGAGTACGGAAGAGTCGATCGTAAGAGATCGCTGTTTTGACCAACGACATCACGATCAAATGAAGTCTAACTTTCTTGCAAGTGATTTGTTGAGAAGGAAAGGTTGATCGATACATGTAGAAAATGCATTCTTCACGTAATCGTATAGTATATTCCATCAACGTCCCCTCAGTTATTCTGTATCAATTGCTGATCATTTACTTATATGATGGCTGACAGCAAATTGTGCCAGATGACTGACGGACGGCCGGCCTCTATTGACTGAATTTGGGACATTCAACCTCATTTATGTATCTTTAGAATAAGGCGTTGTACAAACGACTCACCCCCACAACGGGAGTGTAGGGGTGAGTCGTACAACTTTTTTCCTACAATATTGAAATCTGACTTCGTAGAGTGCCTCCTAAGAATTTTCGAAAATTTCAGCCATCGAGGACGGGGGATTTGTAAAATTGCGGACAATTTTTAAAAATTCTTGTCGTTTAGGGGGGAAGGGACTTTGTAGTTTCACCAAAACCAGCCGCAACGCACTGCGGGCCTTGCTTCGAGAATGTTTGAAAGAGGTTATCCCTATCATTGGTTAATTCGGCATGTTTCAAAAATACAATATGCGAGTTATGCCTCCGTAACTTTGTTATGTGAGACTTTTTTTTTGGAAAAATTCTACGACTCCCTTACCGGTAATGTGTGGACACTTTTATGGCGTACGAAAATTTTTGAATTCAAAATTCTGTTATGGCTTGAGGCATTTTCGCAAGAAGTTTTTTCGCCTCTGCTCTGCGAAAATTGGAACGCACTCTCAAGGGCAGGATCATCACGCGCCGTGCAGCTGCGAAACGTTTCTCTGAACGGAGTTATATACGTTTTAGCGCTTCACTCGTAGATACATCATAACGTGCAATCCATGAGTCTTCGTCGCCTCCTCAGATACACCGATGTGATTTTACGCCAGGAATCATCCCATAATCATGTGGTGTAGAATCATCATTTCTGGTTTAGAAATGACACCGGTGTATCTCAGGAGGCGACGAAGATTCATGGATTACACGTTATGATACGCCTACGAGGGAAGCGCTAAAAACACATACAACTCCGTTCAGAGAGGTGTTTCGCAGCTACCATGTGAAAATTCGAATTCTACGTCGAAAATTGATCCTAGAAACCCATATTTCATTTGAAATGGCCACGGCGCGTAATGATCCTTCCCTTGCCAGAGCAAGATATAATTTCTGGAAATTCCCTGTAACCGTTTTTCTAACAGTTTAGTGACGACTCATAAAAGTTTTTGACCGCAAAGGCTTACGATCCTTCGAGAGCTTCAATTTTTTCCTGAAAATTTATACGATCTCTGGTTGTTAAGCTATCCAGTACTGCTCATTCCTGCTCTGTAACACGGGGAACATTACTGAAGCTCGAAATCTCAACAACGTTCAAGAATTTTTTGCAGGTGGCAAGCAACTTTCAAACATATTGGAGCGTCCTTTATCTCAATTTGAATGACGTGCTAAATTAATGGACGGGGCTGCGACGGTGGATTGCCGCGCGCGAACCGAAGCCCGTTGGCCAGTGATGCCGCCAATACCGCATGGCCAGCCGCCCGGTCCATACGTCAGACTAAATCGAATACAGAAACCATACCTCATTTCGAAAATCGCCCATTAGGGAATTAATCAAATGCGGTATTTTGGAAAGTCATTTGATTATTCCCAGTTTCTTTTTTTTGCGTTCCTGTGATATAACCCTTTTTTTCTTGCATTTTTAGTGTTTCTGATTCCGAAATTTTTTTTAAATGAAAATCATCCGCCTGAAACCCGGTTTTCGAGTTTTCGAAGTTTCGTTTCGCTCAATCCTGGTGGCCACCACTTCGGAGTAAATCCATCGGCAAGGACTAAATCAACGACATACTGAATTCACGCCAGTTAGACTCTGTTTCATTCCAAGTGAACTCATGTTTTCGGTCATCACAGCGCGGAGCGGTGGCTTTTTCGTCAAAACCTCCTTATCACTAGTTATATTTCACCGAGGCCCACCGCTGCGCTGCTGGTGATAATCGAAATCAACAGGTCACTAGGGATGTACCACAGCTTAACTACTTTAAAGAGTTGTATCAACGTCTCCCTTGTATAGACGTCTCCCTAAAAACTTTTCAACGTGTATACTACATTGTTGTTTTTTCAGGATGGGTATAATACCCATTATAATGTGCTTCGAGCTGAACACCTTTCTCGGTTCCGGCATGATTTTTGCATGCGGCACTATTTACGGATTCATGGCACTTGGAAAGAAAGTGAGCGTTTTTGTTTGAGAAAGTTTTAGTCTTCTTCTGATCCGACCGAGCTCTCTTTGCTTCGCTCTTGGTCTCTGATCATTAATTTGACGCTGTGATCCTTTCTTGGTTTACGTCCTTTTCATACATTTGCCGCGGCGGCAAATGTCGCCTTTTGAGTTACGGGGAAACCAGCGTTTAGAAGCGCTGGGAAATTAGGTGGAAGTTCACGATTAACTTCTATGCAGATGAGAATGCTGGTAATATGTTCAGATCGGCAATGGATGGTGGTAATATGGTAAAGCGCGGCAAACCCCGCGATGGCGGCGAAAATATTCTCGATAGTTCTTGCCGCCTTCGCGACATTTGCCGCGCTTCTCTGTATAGGTACTAGTTTCGATTAGGGATCCAATGTCAATCATTGCATTTTGCCGGCATTCTTATGTGCAATCAAGTCATATGTCAGCTTCCAACTAATTTCTTAGTTTTTCAAAACACTTGTTCCATCGTAGCTCAAAAAGCGGCTTGCGCCGCGACGGCAAAAGTATGAAAAGGGCGCTGGTGGATTCCGTGATGCCCAACGGACCCCTGTCCGACGGGAGTGGCTGATATAGAAACGGTCCTTGATCGTCGTGATTGCGCCGAGAGAATGACTAATCAAGCGTCCAGTGCTTCGGAAGCCAAAGGTGGGTGCATCTCTTCTGTTTGGGTCTCAGTTCTGTGAGGCATCATAACTCTACTTTTCGCTGTGTTCTATGCTCCTCACCTTCCAACTCTGATTCCTCTACCTCCAGTCGCCCACTTTCTATTATACATATAAATCTCAATGGCCTTCGTGGCAAACTATCTGAGCTTTCTCTCTTTGCTCTTACTCACAATCCAGATGTTATCATGGTTCAGGAAACCAAACTCTCCCCTCTGCTACCTCTTATCACCCAAATATCCCTGGCTATACTTCATACCATGCTCCAAGATCGTCTCTCGGTGGAGGAGTTTCTACTTTTGTACTATCCGCTCTTCCTTCTCACCTAATTCCCAATGTCCCTGAGGACGGTACTCTCGAGTACGTCTCCATCCATCTCCCACTCAAAACTCCCCTATCTCTCTTCAACATCTACATTCCCCCAACTACATCTTGTCCCCCCACCTATAACCCTATCCCTCTTCTAAAGCAGCTCAGTGACTGCGCTCTCTCACCCTCAGTCGTCTTCGCGGGCGTCTTCAATGCTCATACCTTTTGCTCTTCACCTGACTCTGATGTTAGAGGAGAAGACGTCTAAGAATGGGCGGAGGAGTGCGACCTGGTCATCCTAAACGATGATCAGCTCACTCGCCTCCCTGCCATCGGCCGATCTTCTAGCCCAGACATTTCGCTCGTTTCCTCCAATCTCTCTAGTGCTTGCTCGTGGTCCACTTCTACAACTCTGTCTAGTGATCACATTCCCATTTTCGTCCATATCGATCTCTCAAATTCTCTAGCCCCTTATTCTGGTATTCGTCACCGTTCTTATCTCAATTTAAGCCTTGCAGACTGGAGCCTATCCAGAGAGGTTGCACTCCGCCGAGCGGCTTAATATCCATGGAATGGCGATGTGCACCAGAAAGAGCGTCTCATATCTGGCGCAGCCGGAAGGCTATGAAAGCGGCCATACCAGAAGAACGTTTCAAGACTTTTTACCCTAACGTCACCAGGGATATACTTCAGAAAATCAGGACAAGAGATGAAAAGAGATCTGACAACCACCTGGACCCTGAGGTCACTCAACTTGACGATGAGATTAGAAAAGACTTGGACAGGCACAAGAAAAACGAGTGGCAGAAGTTCACTGAAAAATTGAACTTCAAGGCAGATGGTGCTGCGACATGGAAAATCCTGAGAAAACTCTCCGGAAAAGCCACACCCGCCACCGTATCTACTATCGAGTTTGAGAACAATGTATTCAAGTCAGGACAAGATGCCGCTTACGCTTTGGGCAAAAGCTTCTTCATAACATGTGCGAAGCGAGGCCCGCAAAACCGAGTGACAGTAAGGGAGCTGTGCCACCTTCCGCTTATGGGCACGGCTGATGCCTTTACTCCCGCGCAGGTAGAGAAGATTGTAAAGGAAATGCGTAATTCCAAAGCCATTGCACCTGACGGAATCTGTCCACCAGTCCTAAAGAAGCTCCCCAGTTAATTTCTCTTGCTGCTCACCGATTTAATGAACACATCATTCCGAACCTGCACACTGCCACAAGACTGGAAAACAGCAAATGTCATTCCTCTGCCTAAGCCCGGTAAATCGCTGTCATCAGCGAAAGGATACAGGCCCATAAGCCTTTTGTCATCTCTAGCCAAGGGGGCTGAAAAGCTTATCGTCAATGACTTGGCTCAGCATAATGAGAAACAACATCACCAGCACGGCTTTAGGAAGCTACATTCCATCACGACGGCGCTTTTGAAAATCGTTGGCTATGCCATCGACGGTTTCAACAAGAGAAAGCTCCTGAGGACCGTTGCTGTAGCCCTGGACATGACAAAGGCATTCGACAGTGTTAACCTGGGTATTCTATCGGATTACATACTGAAGTCCTCTATCCCACCGTGGCAGAAGCGTTGGATAACAGCATTCGTCAAGGGCCGTCGAGCAAAAGTTATGTTTCAAAATCATGTCTCTAAAAGTATCCCCATAGCTGCCGGTGTTCCGCAAGGCGGAGTCTTATCGTTCGCTCTGTTCAATCTGTACTAAGAGGACATTCCGGCACCTCCCGAGGACATTAAAGTTGTCGCCTACGCTGATGATATGACTCTCATGTGCCAAAACCGCGACTTACAAGTGGCCGCGAGCAAGATCAACGAGTACCTGATTGATTTGAAAAGTTATTTCAATAACAAGATGCTCAGAGTCTCAGCTGCCAAGTCTTCAGTATCAGTTTTCACAACGGACCCCAAAGAGCACAGCGCCCATCCCGATGTCAGCTGGAGTGGAGGTCGCCTGCCTGCTGCTCGCTTCGTTAAACTACTCGGCCTTATACTCGATCCGTCGCTGAAGTTTCACAAGAACACCGAGCAAAAGCAAGCAATTGTAAAAGCTAAACTCAATGTGCTAAGGGCGCTGGAAGGTACATCATGGGGCAGCAGTAAGGAAACAATTCTGACCACGTATAAGGCTATACTGCAGCCCGCCCTGGAGTGTGCGGCACCGGTTTGACAGCACTTAGTGTCGGACTCCCCCTGGACTAAGGTGCAGCGTGTACAAAATGCTGCTCTTCGGATCGCCACCGGATGTGCTAGGAGTTCGCCAATCGAGCATTTACACGCCGAGACACGGGTGCTACCAGTAAAGGAACACTGTCAGCTCCAGGCCCAGCAGCTGTATATTAACATCGTCAAGCAGCCCAACCACCCATCTTGGAGAGTACTTGAGCCTGCAAGAGAGAAAGGCATCAGAAAACTTTTTGCTCCAGATAAAGTCAACCTGCAGAGATGGCACGATTCACAAAAAGAACGCCTCCGTCTGTTGCGCGAGGAGCACACCCAGTTTGTCCGAGGGTATCTGGAAAGAGCGGCTGTTAATCCTATTCTGGGTACTGTGCCGCCTCGAGTTTCTGAGTCTGAGTCTCAGCTTAGTAGACGTGCCAGATGCACTCTAGCCTCGTTGCGCTGTGGGCACTCAACGTTCCTGAAGTCCTACGTGAACAGGATCGACAGCAGCACTCCCAACGTTTGACCGGACTGTGGTGGTCCTGGCCACAATACCCTACACTTACTCAACTGTCCAAAAAACCCCACAATATTGACTACAATAGACCTTTGGACGAATCCGACGCTGGTCGCCCAGTTTCTGAACCTATAGCAATTACTCTCTTCGCGGCTGCATAGAAGAAGAAGAAGAATGGCTAATCTGTAGATGTTATATCGCTCATCCCTAACCGTTGGTGGATGCAGCCATGCGCTCGCCCGTGCTACTTGAGAGTGTTTGTGGGAGTCCTCAATTCAGCCACTCAATCAGGGATGAGCGGAACAAAATTTAAATAAATCGTAAATCGGGTTTCGACACGGAACTTTTTTTCTCGGCTTCCGGAAATCGGGTGCGAAATGCCCAGAAAATGCGCGGAAGGCACAAGTTACCCTTTCGGCAACGAAATTCTCTGTTTTTGGGCTTCAAAGAGTGAAAAGCTAGTCTTCAAACAGTCGTTAGTTAAAGTTCCATTGTAAAAATTTGCGTGCTGGGGAGGCAGAACACTACCTTTGCAGGGGATTGGCTGATAGCTTGTAGATTCGCCCACCAGGCTCTACTGGCGATGGTGGTGGTCGTGTCAAGCACCACTACACGTTCACTGTTCCGACCATTTCTGAAGAAAAAGAAAAGATATATTTTGATCAAAAGCTGGGGCAAGTAAAAAATAATATGTTCAAAGAAGAACCTGGGGGGATTTCCGTTGGATTTGAGCAGGCCAGGCTTGGTCCTCAGAGGCACAGTCCTCGAGATCGTTTTTCTGCTCAGTCTGAAGACGGTCATGTGGTGATTCCAATGACACCTCTGAAATCTTACAAAACCTCCTGAGAACGGATTTACGGCCATTCAAAAATTGCTTAAAATCGAGCGGCGAAAGCGTGGTGGACGAGTTGTCCGAGGCTTGTAACTTCCGTCATTTGCAGCCGATTTGTGGCAGCTGGCCTCAATGAAGAGAGAGAGAGGCTGAAAATGAAGGGTAGAACAGAGCTATTGCTCTAAAACACCTTGCCAACGATGAGCACGAGATGTTGTCAAGTTCTGCGTGTGGAAGTGGCTTCTTGCTGTGGTTGCGCTAGAGTGGCTTCTTCCTATATCTTGCTTATTCGGGGGAATTCAGAGCTCGAACTTGGCGGGTGGTGGGACTACTTCATACCTATGCGGAAATCTCAGATTTTGTTTCTGAGGGTGGGGGTTGTGCCTTTAAAGGCCGTGTTCACGATGAATATCGCTCTCGAGTTCGACCCAAAAATGGGATTGTTTGGTCGTGAGGTAACTAATAGTGAAGAAACAAGGAAGTAAAACGTCCAGAATAAGTCATAATAACGGTTTCTAAATTCAGGGCGTGGATGAGAATCATGGCCCCTGCTGACTTCAGCAAGCGCGCGCTAGTGGCGAAATCTGCGCGAATCGATAATGCTAACTGCGGCAGAGTTGCTTGGCAATTTGCCATCGAAACGTGTGCGGCGCCACAAGCTCGTCCGATTGGGGGGCGGACCGGGATAGATAGGCGCACCGGGAGAGCTTTCAAAGCAGTTTGTATTTATTTTTGGCCAGTTGTCGTTGCTTTCTTCGACCCTATCCTCTACAGCACCTGCCAACTTAGTGTTTTACACCGAGACCTCGAGAACGAGATTTATCGTGAACACTGCCTTTAAGCTCCCGTTATTGGACCGCATTCTCCCGTGCTTGGTCAGCGATCAGCCGCGGTCTGGCTAGGAGCCCCATGGTTAGTTCGTAAATTATTAGCTGATGGACCAGCCGCGGGAGCTCCCTGACTGACGGTCTGATTGTGGATTTAAAGCGAGATTTCGCAAATTAGCAGCAGGAGCTCGTGGGGGTTAGCGGACTGACCGCTACTGAAAATTTGTTGGACAAATGTCCATTCGGCTGGCGGTCTGCTGTTATCTCACTGTCAGTTTTGGGAAGATTTTGGGGCTCTGCATATCTGGACTGGGCGAGTTTGCTGCGCCTTATGTCTTTTTACTAGTCGTTTTTACCTCTAGGCGCCGCGGCTCGCCCCGCCATACTATGCGGAGACCCTTAGTTGACCTCTAGTGGGATCGAACTCGAACGTAAGCAGCGAAATTGACGCTTTCTGCCACTGCTCTGCACGTCTCTTTCTCCCTCTAAAGACCAGACGATTCAACTGCTGCTGTACTATCCGTTTTTTAACGAAGTGTCGCAAGATGTGGAAAATTAATCCGCCTATTATTTTCACAAAACTATCATAGTAGATGTCTTACGCGATTTTTGGATGTTTTTTGAGGACGACACAACCAAAAAACATCCAAGAATCGTGTATGTTCAGTAGTATACTTTGTCGCTATCATGAGCGACAGTCACGACATTTAGCACAAATGGTGGCGGTGCCAGCATCGGATCAAAGGCACGTCGTAGGAACAATTGTCGCGTTTCCGGCGCAGCGCTTGTCGCGGGCTTACATACTGCAAACGTGCCAATGCCTGTCGTTGCCACTATCGCTGTGCAACGCACTGCGACAGCGACAGGTTTAAAGGGCGGTAGGCGGTCGCAGTCACAGTGCAGAGCGACGCTACCGTGTGTGGCAAAACTATACCATTGGCCTAAGGGCATCTTCCTGACTGGTTTACGACTGTTACATGGTCTATGACGGTATACCTGTTTCATCTCGTTATGTTGGTAAGGGATGCTTGTTTCTGTGAAGATTTACCGATTGAGTTAGAGCGGCGCTTGGGCGTTGGTGTTGCAGTGCGATAAGGCGCTCCCTCGGAAAGGAATTAAGCTGGTTCGATCTCGCCCGGAGCCAAGCGTTTTGCGATCAACTCAGCACCTTGTGTAAACATAGGAGATGTGTTAAAGTGCTACAGAAGTCAATGATCAGAGAATTATGTATCACCAAAGTGCTGTAAACGATGTCACGTTTTTAGGCGGATCGAGGGACAATGATGGCTGCCGGAGATCCGGCGTGGAGTCCTCAAGTGAATCAGCCTTCAGTTTCATAGGCGATAGAAACTGCGATTCGTGATCCTGTGTTTTCCTTCTCCTCCTCAAAGCTCAGTAAAGTAATGAGTAGTATGTCGTAATTAGAAATTAGTAGTGTCGAGAATAATCAGTTCGCCCTGCGACTTGCTGGACGTTTCGCTTGCTCGCCAATAATCCCGTTGAACACGAGACTGCCACGCGGATATTGAACACGACACCAATGTACGACGATTTTTACCTCAAACTTGGGTAATTAAACCATAATCACACATTGAACAATAATAAAACTGCGATAGATTATAGCAACAAACAACTACGCATCATGAGGAAGATGGTGACGAACAAACACTGATGAACTTGAGGAAAACTTGCAAAAACTGATACTTAGAAAAATGGAACGACGGGGGATCGTGGAGAAAGAATTTTCCTTGCTTCTTGTCCCGACGCTGCGAGTTTAAATGCAGTCGCCCTCGCGCCGATCCTTTCTTCGATAGCATGGGAATCTTGCTCTTTGTTTATGCTCGAGCGTCCGCGCCACCATCTGAATCAGAATGTTTATAGGAATACTGTATCAGAAAAATCTCACTAATTTTCCTGAAAACGAGATATATCACCCTGATAACAGAACTATATGAAAGATAAAATATAGAAAAGTATTAAAAAAGTCGTGAACTTCACGACACTCCCCACCATCATTAATTGCTATTTGCACTACTTGCTTGGTGGACGGTTCCAGATTTCTTGCTCGAGGTTTTTTATTCTCTGCTGCATCTGCTGCTGCATATCCGGAATCGGACATAGCGCCCGATGATGAGGCGTGTTCGGGATGATGTCATCAAATATTGTCCCTCTTATCTGCTTGCAATACCAACAGCCTTTGTTCGTTTTGCCTTTGCAGTATGGTCCACAGAAGTCGAGGCAAAGGTTACATCTCTTTTGCTTGCTAACCATTTGACGCCTGATGTACGAGCTCGTCACTGTCGGACATGAGTCCGAGAAATGTTTCCCACTAGTTCCACAGAAGCAGCAGCTAACCCATGGGTTTACTTTGCCATCTTTCAGATTTCGGTACGGGAAATCTTCCATATTGATTTTCATACAATCGAGACGTCTCATCATTTGCTCCAAGCTGCGACCACTGATTGCAGGCCTTGAACTTGCGGGGACTGCACTTGAGCTTGCGGTAGCTGTACTTGAACTTGCTGGTACAGTACTTGAAATTGTGGGTACTTGCATCGCACTTGTGGCCTCGGCTTTCGAGCTTGTGGGTTCCGGACTTGCTCTACGCTCAGGACTTGGCGAGCGCGATCTCTGCAATGAATCAATTGGGTTACCATTACTCTCGTGCACCAATGAACTAAAGTACTCCTCACATGTTATTTCCTTTACCTGATCTGGACTGCTCTCAACTTGCTGCGGCTCTGTTATCTCTATACTTTCATCAGATTCCATACCGTCTTCTTTTCCGTAGTACACATGGTTCGATTGCTTTCCTATTTCGAGCGATTCCAACTTTTCTTTCACTTCATCTATCATCACTTGCTGGTCCTCGATGTTTTTCTGCATCTGCTGCACCGTATACGACTCTTGCACCGTATTTCGGCGGGGGAAACATTGCTGGAACGCTACAAAAAAGGTTTCCTGATGCCGCAATTCTTTTTCCGCAGCTTCCGATTTCTCCTTTATGGCGGTGATCAACCCTTCAATCTCTTCAAGCCATGTTTCACAAGTTCGCCTCAGGGTTTCCGGATTGTGCACACCGTTATCTTGTTTTGAAATCCAGATCGTCCTCCAATCGGCTGATAGCTCGTCGTTGTCCGCCATGTGGTCAAACAACACGTCGACTAGCAGATAACGCGTTGCGAGACGAAGAATTGTCTGCTTCGCCAATATCGCTGAGTGCATGAACGAGTTATAGGTCATCACTTTCCCACCAGCACCAGATTCCTTGAAAACTTCTTCTTTTTCCGTCATTTTTACTTGCTCCCTCAATACCGCGAATTGCGCCTTCTGATGCTTGAGTTCGTTCCAAACCATTTTCAGCTCATCCTCCATTTTCTGCGGCGATGGATTCGGATTTCTTGGCAATCGATGTAAACTTGTGGCGCTACCGACAATGTCTCGAAGTTCCATCCTAAAACACAAATCTGATGAAAATTCGATACTAATTAAACCTATAATTATTTTTAATAACTTGTAGTTTCTAAAACCCCTTGAAGTTCTACTGTGTTTGCTTTTATCGTGATGTTTATACGCGAGAAAAGGAAAGCAGGCTCCCGCCGGCACATCAAAGAAACTTGAGGTGTTTAACTCTTGGTCGGAGAAAGCGCCTGATTGACCATCGAAAGGAGCGAAAACATATGAAAAATAGTATGCGAAATGAGTAGAGTATAACTTGCAATATTCCTTTCAAGATTTGGATACCAAAACTTGAAATTCCTACGTATGTTATACCAATCAAAAGTACTAAAATAGCTACTAGTACTAGCAATGTTTTGTACCACTGAATGTAAACTTGTAGAATGTGCCTGAAGTCAGGCAATTCTAGCTCAGAAAAGTTCACACTTTCTCCATTTACCCACTTCGAAACAATTTCATGGAGGGTGAGCGAAAATTTCAGTACGCCTCCGATTTCTAGAGGGGATTCCATACTCCCACAGGAAATCGAGCAAAACTGATGTACTTGTGCACTGCGAAAACTGAAGCGTAGATCAGAAATGGTGCCTTGTGGAGAACAAGGAATTGTAAAAGCTTCTTCTGGACATATTACTTGCGCCTGCGTCTCTGCGTTACTGGTGCATGTGACTTGGACTGTGGCCCCTTTTGCGCACCTGTAACAGCCTAGTAGAGAGCCTGGTTTCGCTGTGCAAATGAGATCATCCACTACAATATTTGTTGTGAAGTGATCGTGCAGAGAAACAATAATCTCCGATGTCACCATGCTTGGTACTGTGGCTAGCACACGGCCTTCTTTGGACCGGCGGAAAGCCAGTGATGAAAGAACTATGGGTAGTCTGTTTCTCACGCTCTTGAACCATGACGCAATGTTTGTCTCTTTGCACTTGCAGTTTGCCTTCGTTTCTGCTGGGTAACAGGTACATTCATCCTGCACAGTACAAGACATTGACTGTGCATTTTCAAATGTGTCACACCACAGGGGAGGATTGATTTTTGGATTCCAAATGGCTGTGTTATTCCCATCGGAAATGAACGGGGACTGCAAAAGTGGTATGGGGGGCACTGTTAAAGACGTCAGAGTCACCGTAAAAATGTTCCACTTGATGGGGATATTCGGGCTTAGGGATACAATTCGTGAAGTTTTTGCTTTACTCAGTGCATTAGTATGAGAAAACTGAATTTTCGCTGCTTCTGTCCACCTATTGCAATGAAAAATCTCGTAAACTTGCGAAGTTCTCGGCGTTACATAGATCCGATAGAATAAACATCCCGAACTTAGATAAAAACAGTCGCACCCTGGACCCCCACATGATTCTACACAGACCGTATTCCCAGGAAACTTGTTTCCTATCTCTAGCTCGGGAACTAAACTTGAACTATTGATAGATGCGCATTTATCTCCCGTGCAAGAGCCTGAATGGGGGCACCGTTTACTATCGATAACTTGATATTCTGTGTCTCGCGTGTACCTCTCCGTCTCCTCTTCACACGTGAGAATCAGAGATTTCCAGAACGCGCGAAGTTCATGAACTACGGTGCCGTTTCTTACGAGGCGAAAGCAGGCTTCTTGTTTGAACGGGTTAAGCTTTATCAATTCCGAAATCTGAATTGTACAGTTTTCTCCATTGTGTACACTTGAACAAACAGTAGAAGATGGAGAAAAAATATCTACTTGCTGACAGCCAAAAACCCCTTGTCTGAAAATACCAACTGCCAGCGCCATCGTAAGCAGTTCTATCCAGATCGCGCGGGCGTCGTTGATTTCGTCTGTCAATTCGCCGAATGACTGTGCGTGCGAAATACCGTATTACTTGCGCACACCAGTGACTAATCCAACGAATTGGGAGCCCCACCACCAAAGGCACATAGAGAAAAATATAGCATCCAGTTACTAGGAAGTATATGATAAGTGCTGTTGCTGCCATTGCTCCTGTTGGCCAGCATTCGGGATTGAAAATTAAAGCAGAACAAAATGTACAATTTACATGATCACAAAACGGTGCTGCCGCACAGATAGTTTCAATTACTTGCGTAGTAGCATTTTCTACGAATTTCCACTGAATTTTATGTTCATGTAAGAGTATCTGTGGAGGAAACTTGATGACTGCCGTAGAATTCGGTTGGTCAACTGTAGTGCAAAAGTTTTCTGCGCATACTTCAGATATAGAGTCCTTAGTAGAACAGATTTCTACTCCACCGTTAATGCATCGAATTGCGCGCGAGCTTACTACCTGTTCCACAGAATTGACTGCGGATGATTCACTTGATCGAGCACATAACGTGAGTAAAAAACAGATAGCCATTATGAAATTTATCGAACTTGAACCTACAAGTGATAGATCCGCGGATTCGTGATTCACTTGTTTTTGGACGCGTGGACGTAAATTGTACCGATTTTGCGGTTCAGGTACTACCTGTGCTTTCCTACCTTCATCTTCAACCTGACTACTGTCAGAACAATCTACTTGGTTGTCGCTGCTCGGAAGCGAGCTTTGGGTTGTGTTTTCCAACTCTAGAGGGATTAGCAAATTTATTGGTCGTCTTATTCGCCTATGAGATGGCAAAGCTACCAGTGCTTCTCTGATTATCCCTTTGCTGTTTTCCGGCAGTTCCTCGATTCTCCCGATTTTCCAAGACTGACGAGGGACAACTTCGTCATAGATCATGACTAGGCTACCTACTTGGGGGACCAAAAGTCCAGATCTCTTTGTTCCGACTTGCATTTTATGGTGTTCTCTAAGAGCGGTGAGATATTGTGATTTCCATAGTTGCCAAAACTTTTCTGTAAACTTGCATGAACTTTTTAATGCCTGAATTGCCTGTGTTTTTGTACGCAGCAGCGCAATTTCATTCGGAGGCATATATGATGGACCTCGGTCATCCTCTGCCAAAGAATCTAAAGGGAAGTAAACTTGCATTTCTTTTTGCGAAAAATCTATTGGTCTCAGCAGACTTGATGGATCAAAACTTGAGTCTGCGTAAAGAAGAGGTCTTGTGTTCAAAAGTCCTTCAATCTCTGCAATAACGGTTGAGAGTTCTTCGAAAGGTAATATTGCCTTTCCTACTGCCTTGAAGAGAGATGATTTTACTGACTTGATTAATCTCTCGTAAAACCCTCCTTGCCAGGGAGCGTAAGGAGTAATATGTCGCCATTCGATCTCTCTGTTACTTATCTCTCGCGCTATCATTGGGTCACTGCGAGCAGTTTTTAAGCACTCTTTAAGTACTGCTTCACCTAGAAGAAAATTGGGTGCATTATCACTGGTAATTGATGAAGGAATACCCCGTCTTGCGAAAAATCTTCTTAGCATGTGTAGGAAGGCTATCGTCGTCAAATCCGAGACAATGTCGAGATGAATTAAACGCGTAACCATGCAGGTAATTATCACCCCATAACACTTGCCCTGAGGGGTAGGAGCTACTGGGAGGGGTCCAAAGTAATCTAGCCCCACATGCTCAAAAGGATGCGACTTGACTACTCTTTCCTTTGGTAGATCACTTTGTTCAGGATACCTGAATGGAAGGTTATTCATTTTTTGACAAACGATGCATTTTCGAACTTGCTTCATTACCTGAGAGCGTAATTGGGGGATCCAAAACTTTTCCCTGATTATTGCCATTGTATGATTGCCTCCCGGATGACCTCTCTCGTGAGTGTCTACGATAATGCGTTCAGCTAGAAGGGAATTTTGGAGAACTAGGATAGGAAATTTTGCGCTGTCATTGAGCTCACTTTTCCCCAAGCGTCCCTCACATCGCATGATTCCATCCGCATGTTCATGCACATTCAGGTTTTTCATCTTTCCCAAAATAGAAGGCGTTATCCATGTTCTCTGATGATGACGGATCAAAACTGTTTCCGCATACTTGATTTCCCTCCCGGTGAGTAATATCGAGGGAAAGTCTGCAATCGTCCTCAGTTGAGGGGAGAGCCCTACTTGCTGCGACTTGTTCGTGAATAAACGAAAACTTGTGACCTGGACAAATCTCAAAACATAGGCCAAAATTCGCTTAGCCCTCGAAAGAGTGAGTGCCTGTGATTTTTGAATAATTTCAGAAGGTTCAGCACTTGAACTTGATGTTACTACTAGAACCAAATCGTTTTTGTGAGTCTGATGATGTTGTACTCGACACGAGGTTGGTATATCTTCTTTATGGCCGACGTTTCGGAGAAACCTCCTTCTTCAGAGCCTGAAAGGATCGAATAAGATTTGCGCTTACTCGATCAAACGTCGCCTTAAACTTACCGATTCGAGAGCCCAAATTTCCCCCGCGTGGGTGTGAGAGAGGAGGGCAGATGAACCTCACCCAGCCAGGAACTCGCTAGTAAACAAAACAGCGCGGTAAGTCAATAGTATAGCCGTCTCGCTCATTTAAGTCCGAGTAGAACAAGCAGCGGAGCGGTTGGTCATGGCAAAACACAACAGTGATAGGAGATTTTGACATGATACGCCCGATAAGCCTCACTTCGACTGACTCAGAATGAGGAGGAGAGGCTATAGGAACGCTGTAGACCACCAATTGTAATGTTACAAGGCTAGTCTTACGTATGGCCTGAGTTCCCGCGTTATATGCAGACCTTCTCCCTTTCGATTAATCTGCGGGTCATAAGCTTGAATGAAAAATGCCTCTAATGTTTTTCGCGCTGCGGTATCAGTCTCCCGAGCCATTATCTCGACCTTGATATCAAAGCTCTCACCAAAATGGGTCATGACCCGATGCGCCCCAAGCACTGTTGTTTCCGCTGCCTTTCTTTGCCGTCCAAGTGTTCTTTGATCCTGACATGGAGCGGCCGCGACGTTTCCCCGATGTATTTCTCGCTGCACAGCTCACAGGAAATCATATAGACCACACCGCACGTGGTGCAATCCCCGTCCTTGCCAGCCGGGCAAATCACACAATTGGGAGTTGTACATATGCGGTCATAAATGCGGTTTCGGACGAGACGCCTTCTAAGGTTGTTAGGAGGGATATCGACCAGAAACACGGAGTTTTCCAGTCCCGTCTTCCTTAAACATTTCCTGATTGAAATGCTCAGTTGATCGGATATGAACGGTACTTTGAAGGGAATTTTCTGTTCGATTGAGCTACTCTGAGCTACATTGCGCGACGTTGTGTTTCTTGACCTGCGCCAACTAAATTCGCTGGAGTATCCGTTCAGATCGGCTATATCTCGAGCCCTTCGGATAGATTCCGTTCTTTCCTCTTCTCCGCTACATATTCTCCATTTTCGGTCAGCACATCCATATCAAACAAAGAAAGCTGTAATAGCGAATATGTTCCGAACAGCCAGTGATGTATGTAGCGGAGAAGAGGAAAGAACGGAATCTATCCGAAGGGCTCGAGATATAGCCGATCTGAACGGATACTCCAGCGAATTTAGTTGGCGCAGGTCAAGAAACACAACGTCGCGCAATGTAGCTCAGAGTAGCTCAATTGAACAAAAAATTCCCTTCAAAGTACCGTTCATATCCGATCAACTGAGCATTTCAATCAGGAAATGTTTAAGGAAGACGGGACTGAAAACTCCGTGTTTCTGGTCGATATCCCTCCTAACAACCTTAGAAGGCGTCTCGTCCGAAACCGCATTTATGACCGCATATGTACAACTCCCAATTGTGTGATTTGCCCGGCTGGCAAGGACGGGGATTGCACCACGTGCGGTGTGGTCTATATGATTTCTGTGAGCTGTGCAGCGAGAAATACATCGGGAAACGTCGCGGCTGCCCATGTCAGGATCAAAGAACACGGACGGCAAAGAAAGGCAGCGGGAAACAACAGTGCTTGGGGCGCATCGGGTCATGACCCATTTTGGTGAGAGCTTTGATATCAAGGTCGAGATAATGGCTCGGGAGACTGATACCGCAGCGCGAAAAACATTAGGAGCCATTTTTCATTCAAGCTTATGACCCGCAGATTAATCGAAAGGAGAAGGTCTGCATATAACGCGGGAACTCAGGCCATACTTAAGACTGGCGGCTTCTAACATTACAATTGGTGGTCTGCAGCGTTCCTATGGCCTCTCCTCCTCATTCTGAGTCAGTCGAAGTGAGGCTTATCGGGCGTATCATGTCAAAATCTCCTATCACTGTTGTGTTTTGCCATGACCAACCGCTCCGCTGCTTGTTCTACTCGGTCTTAAAGGAGCGAGACGGCTATACTATTGACTTACCGCGCTGTTTTGTTTACTGGCAGTTCCTGGCTGGGTGGAGGTTCATCTGCCCTCCTCTCTCACACCCACGCGGGGAAATTTGGGCTCTCGAATCGGTAAGTTTAAGGCGACGTTTGATCGAGTAAGCGCAAATCTTATTCGATCCCTTCAGGCTCTGAAGAAGGAGGTTTCTCCGAAACGTCGGCCATAAAGAAGATATACCAACCTCGTGTCGAGTACAACATCATCAGACATCTAGATTATTACCATGCCGAGGTTTATGGAGAGTCGCACATGGAGATTGATGCGAAATATTCCTACTCAATTTCAACGACTCGTATTGGATGTATTGTCACTAAGACAGAAAATCGTTGTGGCAAGGCAATCCCTCCACTTTCTTCGTCGCTGTCTCGATCATCGTATTGTGCCGAACTTCATATCTCGAAAGCACCTGCGAGGTCTGTGCGGTAACCCAAGGAACGATCGTTCAATACACGACATCGAATTACGACTTCTGCGCCTATCACTTCGTTCTAAAAGAGATCACATGTTTTCTATGTTACGTAAGTGTACGTCTAAGGAACAGTGTTGTGCTGAATATTTGAGTGATCGCCTTTGGAGGAGGATTGTGGACGGATCGAAAATGATTTGCGATTCTGTTCGATCTAATGTCAAAAATTCTTTACAAGAGAAATTCGAGAGCCTTTTGAGTATATCGCGGGGTCGTGTTAGGGAAGCATCGAGTATCACATCTTCCGTGAACCCTGGTGTTCAAACCGCTGACGTCATAGGGGAACCAGTGCGAACTGTGCCTAGAGTTACCGTGTTAGGCGATTTCACCCTCTCCGAAGATGCGCGTTCAGTTTTAGAAATGGGCCCCAGTTTCTCGCCATCTCAATCTATATCTGCAATCATCATGCGTCAAGTTATCTGTAGTCTTCACGGACTTCAAGACCGTCTGCGACACAAAGCCAGATCTAATAATGGTGTGACCCGCGATCGAGAGGGGACCCTACCTCAAGTGCCATTCCCAAGCACATTTTTCAAACAAGAAGATCCTGACCTGGCTTCTGACATAAGTTTTCGTATCTTTGCGGACGAGGTTTTCAAGTTGTTCGAAAGAGCGCGCAGGCAAAACATTCCCTCAAACCTTTCTCGGGCTCAACTACGCGGTATCAAAGAAATACGTGAATCTGTGGAATCAAAAGCGATACGCCTGTCCGTCAGTGACAAAGGAGGAGAGTTTGTCGTGATTCCTAACCAAATCGATACTTCAATGACGGAAATTCACCTTCAGGATACGACCATTTACAACCCTTCCTCGGCGAAGGAGTTCCAAACACAGTACCGTAAGCTGAACAGAGAGTGGGTAAAAGTGGGAAAAGCAGCTGGGCTGAACCCGTACTTCATAAAACGGCTGAAACTTGACACACCAAGCTGTCCAGTTCTCTATCTGCTGGTGGAAACACACAAATTTCCGCAGGGTGAAGATCTGGCTACAATCTCTCCCTCCGCGATCAAAGTGAGGCCGATTATCAGCTGCGTAGGCGGTCCTACGGACAGAATTGCGTGGTTCATGAACTGTGTATTGAAGCAGCTGCTAAACTTCATTCCAGCGCATCTCCCAAACACTCAGTGTTTTCTTGACAATTTGCGCAGCGCACAACTAAATAATTTCTGTATTATGGAATCGTTCGATGTAACTGCGTTGTACACAAATGTCAGCAACGAGCACGCAATGCAGGCAATTTTTGAACTACTCACACAACACCAAAGTTCAGTCAACACGTACGGACTATCCATTGGCCAACTGATGTCACTCATAAAAGAGAGTCTCAGCTGCAATGTTTTTAGATGGTGTGGCCGCTATTTCAAACAGATCAGAGGGCTGGCAATGGGACAACGCCTTGCGCCCACTCTTGCTATCGCCTATATGGGAAAAATCGAACTTCCGGTGCTGGCCCGCCTTCCCATGCTTTATTGCAGGTATATAGATGACTGTTTCATCGTCTGTGCCACACAGGAAGAGATGGATCATTGCTTTGACATTCTGAACTCTCGGGCAGAAAGCATAAAAGTTCACCAGGAGAAACCCGTCGGAGCTTGGCTGCCTTTCTTGAATGTTCAACTCCATTTGCGTGACGGAGGATATGCTACAAAGTGGTACCGCAAACCCAACAATAAAAACATAATCGTCCATTTTCGGTCAGCACATCCATATCAAACAAAGAAAGCTGTAATAGCGAATATGTTCCGAACAGCCAGTGATGTATGTAGCGGAGAAGAGGAAAGAACGGAATCTATCTGAAGGGCTCGAGATATAGCCGATTTGAACGGATACTCCAGCGAATTTAGTTGGCGCAGGTCAAGAAACACAACGTCGCGCAATGTAGCTCAGAGTAGCTCAATTGAACAAAAAATTCCCTTCAAAGTACCGTTCATATCCGATCAACTGAGCAATTCAATCAGGAAATGTTTAAGGAAGACGGGACTGGAAAACTCCGTGTTTCTGGTCGATATCCCTCCTAACAACCTTAGAAGGCGTCTCGTCCGAAACCGCATTTATGACCGCATATGTACAACTCCCAATTGTGTGATTTGCCCGGCTGGCAAGGACGGGGATTGCACCACGTGCGGTGTGGTCTATATGATTTCCTGTGAGCTGTGCAGCGAGAAATGCATCGGGGAAACGTCGCGGCCGCTCCATGTCAGGATCAAAGAACACTTGGACGGCAAAGAAAGGCAGCGGGAAACAACAGTGCTTGGGGCGCATCGGGTCATGACCCATTTTGGTGAGAGCTTTGATATCAAGGTCGAGATAATGGCTCGGGAGACTGATACCGCAGCGCGAAAACATTAGAGGCATTTTTCATTCAAGCTTATGACCCGCAGATTAATCGAAAGGGAGAAGGTCTGCATATAACGCGGGAACTCAGGCCATACGTAAGACTAGCCTTCTAACATTACAATTGGTGGTCTACAGCGTTCCTATAGCCTCTCCTCCTCATTCTGAGTCAGTCGAAGTGAGGCTTATCGGGCGTATCATGTCAAAATCTCCTATCACTGTTGTGTTTTGCCATGACCAACCGCTCCGCTGCTTGTTCTACTCGGACTTAAATGAGCGAGACGGCTATACTATTGACTTACCGCGCTGTTTTGTTTACTAGCGAGTTCCTGGCTGGGTGAGGTTCATCTGCCCTCCTCTCTCACACCCACGCGGGGGAAATTAGGGCTCTCGAATCGGTAAGTTTAAGGCGACGTTTGATCGAGTAAGCGCAAATCTTATTCGATCCTTTCAGGCTCTGAAGAAGGAGGTTTCTCCGAAACGTCGGCCATAAAGAAGATATACCAACCTCGTGTCGAGTACAACATCATCAGACATCTAGATTATTACCATGCCGAGGTTTATGGAGAGTCGCACATGGAGTTTTTGTGAGTGTCCTCGTAGACTTCGCCTGTGGGATCATCGGATATGGTGAAGGCAGAAACTTGCCCGTGAGGAGGGTGAGCTAACTCGGTGAGAAATTCTGGTCCCCTCCACCACCCATGATTTGATAGTTCGTACTTTGTTATTCCCCTGGTTGCATAATCGGCTGGATTCAAATGTGATGGAACATGTGCAAAATATACTTGGCAGCCAAGGAGATCTAGATGCTGAACGATTTTTCTGATTTCTTGTACGCGATTTTCTACCATTTTCCCTTTTTCCTGGTGACGAGACCCTTTTAACCAACTCAGCACTATTTCCGAATCCGAAAAAATGTAGATCGTTTGAATTATCAGTGCTGAGTTTACTTGCTCTACTATTGCATGCGTTAGACGTGCTGCTAACGTTACAGCGTTGAGTTCCATTTTGGGCATAGTAAGGGAGGATCGTACAGAAGGCAGTTTTTCCCTTGCCATCAATAGATTCGAAGAGGTTTCGGTACAAAGGTATGTGCATGCTGCCATGGACTCCATACTTGCGTCTGCAAATGTGGCTAAAACTTGTGGAGCGGATTTTTCCGAAAGAAAACGAGGGAGATATTTCGAAAAATCACTGATATCTGTTTTGACTTGTTCCCATTCGCCTATTTTTTCGGCAGACAGTTCACTATCCCATGCCCATTCTTCTTTCCAAAGGGACTGGAGAAAAACTTTGGCCTTGTGTGTTAAAGGAGCCAACCACCCTAGTGGGTCATAAATTGACGCAACCGAACTCGCCACTATTCTTTTGGTGAGGGGTTTTTTGTTCTCGATGTTGCAGCCAATGCGAAACTTGTCATTTATGGAATCCCACTTGATCCCTAATACCTTCGGATCGTCCTCACTAGACTTGTCAGAAGGCGCTATCATATTTTTGAGTGAAGATTCATTGCATACAAATTCTCGAAGGTTCATAGATAAATCGCTGAACATTTTCTTGCATTGCTTGTATTTCTTTATTGCTTCATCTGGGTTATCCTCCGTCAAAAGAACATTGTCGACATACATGTTTGCCTTGATTTCTTGAATGAGGGAGTTATTTTCTCGATAAGAGTTTAAGTGATAATGGGGGGTAGCTGCAAGGAGGAAGGGCGACGAAATTAGTCCAAAAGTGACGCGTGTGAATCTCAGAACTCTGATATTGTCCGGAGTTGGTGGTAACTTGTGGTCACGTAACCAATGAAATCTTGTGGCGTCGCGCTCGTCTTCCTGCAGCCGGACTTGCAAAAACGCTTTCTCAACGTCCGATATGATGGCTATTTTACCGACACGGAATCGCAAAAGAACGCCAAATAAGGATGGTAAAATTACAGGACCGCGATGAAGGACGTCATTCAAGGACGGACACCCCTTGTAATGCGCGGATGCATCAAAAACGATTCTTACTTTGGTAGTTAGCTTGTGTGGTGTCACTACTGCTTGATGAGGAATATAATGTATCACCGGCCCTACACCCATATCTGGCACATCTTCCACAATATTGAGGTGCAATTGCTCTTTGAAGATGTCATTGTAAGTTTCCAGCAATCCTGGATTTTTCTTCAATGATTTCCATAGGTACGTGAGTCGTTTAGTCGCGATAGCTCGGTTATCTGGTGAGGGAAGATGATTTTCTTTCCAAGGTAGGCGTGCGTAATAACCATCCACACGCCGCTCTACGGATTTATTGAACTTGTCCCATACTTGTTGGTCAATACGCGCTTTTTCCTCCTTTTCCGGCCCCCCAAACTCTTGAGTACCTGCGTTCTCCAAAGTCCAACACTCATCCCAATTGTTTTGGTCTACCGTGCTCTTGTTGTCTTCCCAGAGGGTATTTACTTGCGCTTCTAGAGCCCAGAACTTATTCCACTGCATTTCCGAGTCATGCTCTTGAACTTGTAATACTTGAGGTGGATATAATAACTGGCCCGTAACTAAATTTCCAATGCGCGTAGGTAGTATGTGAAGACCAGATGGGAGCGTAAAGGATGGAGTATTCGTGTTCCAAAACTGCCATACTTGATCGCAACCTAAAAGTATTTGCGGCTGGATTGGCATAGTTTCGTTGCAGAAAGTTATCGCCAGACCAAGAGATTCCATCACATGGAAATCGCTTGCTGAAATTGGTGGAAACGTCATTGGTTTTGTCAGGATATCAGTGGTCAACAACTCCAGTTGGTAGAAATTCCCGTTCTGATCCCAAACCGGAAGGTGCACTATACGCGCTTGGGTTGTCGAAATATGATCTGAACCAAAGGTATGAAGGTTCAACGTTCTTTCCGCCACAGCTATGAGACCGAGTTCCGCTGCCAAAGTGCTACTAATGAATGATAATTCAGCGCCGGAGTCGAGCAAAACAGGTACCTTCCTCACCATTTCCCTTTTGTGTCTACCACTGTAACTTGACCTAAGGGTAGATATACAAACTTGTGGCCCTGGTTCTCTTGGGCCGAGTTGACGCTTCCCAAAATTGGAGTTTTGACTTGAGGGATTGGTTGATCAGACTGAGTATGATGGTTTTCCACCACAACATTCACTTTGTGGTTATGTTTAGCTTGCTTCCTCTCTTTATTGTCCGGTTTTTTCGCTGCGCTCTGAAAATTTTGCGATCTCGTTTCATTTGGGTTTGCGCTTGGACGAAACTTGAAACAGCAAGAGGAGTGGTGTGGTCCCTGACAATGGAAGCAGGGTTGACGCTTACAATCCGTTGTTTTATGCTGCGAACTTGCGCATAGTTGACATAACCTTTGATCTCGAAGGTAATTCGCCCTTTCCCGTGGAGTCTTGAATTTAGTGCATATAAATGACTTGTGCTCACCCTTACAAAACATGCAGGATATGGTGGGCCTCTTTTTCTCCCGAAATGAGGTCTGTTGTGGTGTGGGAGGGTATGATTTATCCAGATACAAATTTATCATTTCCTCTCCCGAAAGAATTTCCTCAATCAGCTGGAAAAGAACTTCCATGGTGAACTGAGTTTCCGTAGTAAAACTTCTCTTTTTTGAGAGTACTTTTCTCTGTATAGTCTCAGGAAACTTGCCCAAAACTTTCTTTATCATCCACTGCCATTGACATGTTCCCCTTTTTGGCTAAGTTGTTGAACTGTAACTTGCAACTGTTCAAACAAAGATCGCTGGTCTTTTATGGAAGGACTGCGCAACCTGTATTTATCCAAACGGTCGATCAGTTTTTGTATCAGCTGTTCCGAATTTGCATATCTTGTCTTCAAAAAGCTGATTGCCTGATCATAATTCTCCTTGGTGACATGGAATTTCCTCACCGCTTCCTTAGCTTCACCCTCCAGTGCCTTTAGCAAATAATTAAACTTGAATAATTCTGGAAGAGCCCTTGAATGAACGTTTGCATTGAAAAGCTCCCAGAAATTGTCCCATTCCCAAATATTCCCAGAAAATTTAGGAATCGGCAGAGCAGGTAATTCTACTTGCGGAACTTGAGGGGTATTAGCAAAAAGTGTCGTGGGAGGAATAACTTGTTCTGGCTGCTGGGGAATCTCCGCTGACTTGAACGCACGTACGCGGGCTTGTAAAAGCACTACATAATCAAACGCAGCGGCCAAAGTATCTACAGCTTTGTTCAAATACGTATTCGTATCATCTGGATTAGTGTTCTCGGTAGAATCCACCAGTTGAGTAAAATCCCTGAGAGCTTTTTCAACTTGAGTGGTAGCCGCTTCAACTGCACCTAATGCCTCTTCTAAGCGACGAAAATTATCCTGATTTGTTTTGCGCGAGCCGATATCGCTACTTACTTGTATGAATTCCAAGTTTTCTCCTTTCAGTTTTCCCAGTACTTGTTCAAGTTTGTTTCCAAAACGGGTCAGCAGGCCCTTAGCGCTTGCCATCTGGGTTGCCATATTGACTAGTTTGGAAGACACTGTAACCAGGAAAGAGTCACCGCTTTGTTCTCATAAACCCCAAGTCTGTCAATAAGCGGGCCGAGGATGAGAGAAAAGAGAGAGAGAGATGATAAGCAATGAATAAAACTTGTGAAAATCCTATTCTCTCTGAACAGAACTAAGCTTTTCAGCTTCAAAACTCCTTAAACTTGAAATGTCGGGTTGTCACTACAGCAAAATGTAGCAACAGAAATTCTCACTGAATTTCGGAAAGAATCCAAAAAGCACAAATTTCAAGCCAAAAAAGAAATCAGAATCTCAAGCTTAAAATTCGAACCTTCCAATGCTCGAGTCCTCCGTGCTTCGATGCACCATATGTCGTAATTAGAAATTAGTAGTGTCGAGAATAATCAGTTCGCCCTGCGACTTGCTGGACGTTTCGCTTGCTCGCCAATAATCCCGTTGAACACGAGACTGCCACGCGGATATTGAACACGACACCAATGTACGACGATTTTTACCTCAAACTTGGGTAATTAAACCATAATCACACATTGAACAATAATAAAACTGCGATAGATTATAGCAACAAACAACTACGCATCATGAGGAAGATGGTGACGAACAAACACTGATGAACTTGAGGAAAACTTGCAAAACTGATACTTAGAAAAATGGAACGACGGGGGATCGTGGAGAAAGAATTTTCCTTGCTTCTTGTCCCGACGCTGCGAGTTTAAATGCAGTCGCCCTCGCGCCGATCCTTTCTTCGATAGCATGGGAATCTTGCTCTTTGTTTATGCTCGAGCGTCCGCGCCACCATCTGAATCAGAATGTTTATAGGAATACTGTATCAGAAAAATCTCACTAATTTTCCTGAAAACGAGATATATCACCCTGATAACAGAACTATATGAAAGATAAAATATAGAAAAGTATTAAAAAAGTCGTGAACTTCACGACACTAAGCTTTCTATTTATTAAATATAAATTACGTCCCATACAGGTGTTCGTCTGTTTAGTTCATTTCAACCCGCGATGTCCTACAGCCATTGATGAAGATCGCTGTAATCCATTTGTTCCCCTTTGCCTCGCATTTGTCGTTTGGGCGAGTGGACTGTTTGATCTTGTTCACTTTCTTCTTCTATTCATGCGTTGTTCGTTGTTCTGTACATGGTTATAGGCAGCATACGCGCTCGTACACGTGGTTGAGATAACTATGGAAATAGAATGGCATGACTCAGTACACAATGCCTACGCATTTTGAAGCGTCAGAAATGACGCACAATGCCGCGACACGACTAAGAACTTGGCCTCGACCAGTATTTCTCCGCCCTCTGTGTTTGTCGTCCCCCTCCAGAACAGGGGTGCGAGGCCATTTCCACCATCGCCGGTGTGTGGGTTTACTTTTTGTACTTATTGTATCACCTACAAACGTCGCCGACGGTGGGAATGGCCCAGCACCCCTGTTTTGGAGGAGGGCGGGACCAACTTCTCATTCGTGTAGTGGCATTGTGGGTCGTTTTTGACGCTTCAAAATGTGTAGGCGTTGTAATCTGAGCCCAACCATTCTATTTTTGGAGGTATCTCTAACACGTGTACGAGTGTGTATGCTGCCCTTAATCGTAGAAGCGGGTCTACGTCTGAGCTGTCACGTGTGGCGCCCATCCGTTCCCTTCAGTAGTTATCAGGAAAAAAAAGGAAGGCTGATATCTGCAGGTGTCTGTATCCCGAAAATGGCATTTCCAAAAATAGAGTACGAAAGCTGGAGCATGATGCGTAGATGACGTCATACCTCTTCTCCTTCGATGTTCATACTCTCGCACAGGGCTGGGCACGCGTCCCGGGTAACCTTAGGGGGGTGCCTATTAGACGTTGCAGAGGGGGCAAAGGGGGGTGCCTAAACCGAACACCAAAAAAAAAGAACGAAGTGCATGTTCTGTCGATTTTCTGAAAAAAAAATACACACTATTCTTCTGATTTGCCATATCTACTTTTTGAGGCGAACACTTGAAGAATTCAAATTATAGATAGTGATGAAGGAGTACACCACTCTGTTATCTTGTAGCAAGTAAGGACTGATGTAGCGTCATGTTTCTTTGGTTCAACGTTCATTGATTACTCGGGTGGCTACCGATTCGAGGCAAAGATACTAAGACAGCGCCCAGGAAAACTATCATTCAAGTTCAAAATAAGATTAGCGAACTGATGTATAGCCAAGGTCGCTCATTTTGAGCCGGTCGAAGCAAGGCTTATCGGGCTTATCATATCGAAATCTTCATATCACTGTTAGACTTTGCCATGACCGACCGCTCCGCTGCTTACTCCGCCCAGACTCATCCGAGCAGGCTAGGAATTATTTCGACAGTTTAAAAGTACAGATAGCACAGTCAGCTTCACAACTAGTCTACAGATTTTAATTCATGAGAATGTGACTTATGAGGAGAGCCAACTGTAAAGACCGCAAGTTTCTATGAAAGAAGCGAATGGCAGTGTCGTCCTCATTGAGAAGTACCCTGTACATAAAAACCCCGAGTTTTATCCACCTTGAATGCCGCCATCCCTTGAAATTCGGCTAGCCGTGCGATATGGTGTTTGTCCGCAGCTGCACAGCGCGCACTGGAGTAGGCGCGCACACAATAATAATTAAAAAATGTATTTTATTACAGAACGGGGCGGAGAAAATGATTGAAACTGGAGTAAATAGAAGGAGGCAGAAATAGGATTCTTTCAATGTATCCAGTATAGAAATTTAATGTAAACAAACTATGTTGGAGCGGAGTTTTTTTGGTCGTGATAAGGTTCATTCAAATGAACCTAGTTGATTAAAAACACCAATAAACAAGAGAACTAAGAGCATTGAGAGGAAGAGAAGAATCTGGCAAACATTTTAGTAGCAATAGGTTTGATATTCAATGTGATTTAAGGACCTTAAAACTCGTCCCGGTTTTGTCCCGGTTTTGTCCCGGTTTTCGGGTTAAAACCGGGACGAGATTTAAGGTCTTTAAATCACATTAAAAACCGGTCCCATTGATGCCAAAATGTTTGGCAGATTCTCCTTTTTCCCACAATATCCTTTGCTCTCAGTTTTATGCTAGTTTTGATCAACTACGTTCGTTTGAATGAACCTTATCACGGCTAAATATTTACACCCGCTCTAACTTTGTTAATTTACATTAAATTTCTGAAATGGGTACATCCAGAATAGACCACCTTTACCATTTTCCCTTTCCCACAGTTTCAATTCTTTTCTCCTCCCCGTTCTGTAATAAAATAGATTTTTTATTAACATTGCGTGCCCGCCCATTCCCGTGTGCCCTGTGTAGCTGCGTACAAACACCGTATCGCATGGCAAGCCGATTTTTTGAGGGATTGCGGCATTCTAGGAGGGTAAAACTCGGGTTTTCTACTCCCTACGAATCACATGAGATCTAACATTGTTCCACAACACAGAATAGTTCTGATTTCCACATCAGCACAATCAAACACAGATTAACTAATCCTTCATAGGTTTATGAAAACAATCGACAGGAAACATTAATTATTGCAATAGTAGTAGTTCTGTTGTTGGTAATTGTTCAATTGTTTTGTATTGAAAAATGTTTTATCTTTTGTCATAACTTACCGTCTTACTTACAAATTTTCCTCATGGGGTTGTTTTGAAGTTCAGAAATTACACTACCCTTTTTGTTGCCGTTTTGGAATTTTCTCTATTCAGTGCTTTTTTTATATTCTTTTTCATGAAAATCAGGAAGTCTAGATCATGGCTCTCCAACTATTCGGAAAACAGCCGATTTCGATTTCGCATAAGGGGGTGCCTAAAAATTACCGAGCTAAGGGGGGTGCATATTCAGAATCGCCATGCCGGGACGTGTGCCCAGCCCTGCTCTCGCACGCTCGTAATTGTGTTCTGTTAAAGGCAGCGTTCACTATGATCATCCTCGGTGACTTTGGACAGTAAAATGATAGGCGAGAAGGATCTTACACAGGCTACCAGTACCGAAAAATCGGTAGAAAATGAGCCAGGAGTGGCAAAATAACGGCCGCTAGCAAATGTTTCAGAGTTCCAGAACCGCCCGTGCCTCATTTCTGCCCCCCCCCCCTTCCCTCCCACACGATGAGAACAAATGAACAATCAGGCTCCCGGGAAGGTTATGAGAACCAGCCAATGTATGGGGCGGGCGAACTGTACTTTCCCGGGAGGCCCACGTAGTTTAATGAATACGGCCACAGATTACAGGAATGATCAAGTCAAGGAAGTGCTGATAAGTTAGCTGATCGTTTGATTGCACTGATAGGCATCATCCTTCATAACGGTCACTTCCTCTGCGCTCAAAAATCAACGTAAACAAGGCAGGGCCTACTTTGGCTCAAAAACGCGGCTTTCGCGTCCTTTTAAAGCATGCCTTGCTATGTAAGGCAGCAGAACTTCCGAAAACCGTGAAACCGTGGAGATGTCGGACATTCGAGTCCAAAATCCTAATTTATGCTGGTGTCACATCGCCGTGTAAAAATTCTCTAGAGGTGGGGGGGGGGGTGGAGAACACCATGTGTGTCGTGTTTACAAGGAAACCATTTAAGTGTTGTGTTTACATTGAGCCAACTGTATATTCAGAGGATGACCATGCTGTTAGTAACACAAAATGTGTGTGTCCTCTGCCCAAACCTAGATCTCAAAATTCAAAGTTCAAGACGGTAGGTGTAACCTGAAGTTAAAATCTTGTCTACCCAAACCTGTTCATGGGTCATGGGGTTTATCTGCGGCACCAATCATTATCAGAGGCTTGCTTCCGATTTTTCGCACGACTACGGTACTCAGACAGTAGGTGCGGGCGGATCGCTGGCTTTTGGCGGGCGGATCGACATCCCCCCGCCATCCGCCCGCCAGTAGCCAGCGATCCGCCCGCCAGTAGCCAGCGATCCGCCCGCCAGTAGCCAGCGATCCGCCCGCCAGTAGCCAGCCATCCGCCCGCCGGTGGCCAGCGATCTGCCCGGCAGTAGCCAGCGATCCGCCCGCCAGTAACCAGCGATCCGCCCGGCAGTTATCATCGATCCACCCGCCAGTTATCAGCGATCTACCCGCCGGTTATCAGCGATGTACCCGTAATTTGAACCCCTTCTCCTTTTGATCCCTCGGGTCGGGGACCAATTCTTAAAGGCACAGTCCAACCTCAAAATCGATTTTCTGTTTACCTTCTTATCTTGAAAATGGTCTCACGCTGATTCCAATGATGTCTCTCTAGTCGTACAAGGCCCCCTGGGAGCGGAGTTGTGGCCCCTCAAAAATTGAGCTGCGGAAGCATGGTGGACGAGTTGTCCGAGGCTTGTAACTTCCGTCATTTGCAACCTATGGATGCGAGCCGACCTGAATAAAGAGGGAGGCTGAGAATGTAGGGAAGAACGGTGCTATTGATCGGAAATCATCACTCATCTCGCCACTGTTCAGCTCGAAAGATCGTAAAGGAGCGTGTTAAAGTGGCTTCCTGGTGTGGTCGCCCCAGATTGGCTTCCTCCTATATCTCGCTTATTCTGTGGAATCGAGAGCTCTCACTTGGCAGGTGTTATACGGGGTGGGTCTACTTCATAATTATGTGGAAATCTTAGATTTGGCCCCTGAGCTTGGACTGTGCCTTTAAGCGCCTATGACGCAGTTTTAATCAACCCAAAGAGTTGACTACCAAAACATTTTGAGGAAAACCTGGGCCAAAAAATCCGGTCAAAAATTTTTGACTGCCCAAGAAACTGAAGCCCTGAAGTTTGTGCTGCACCCTAGACCCCAACCGGCGTATAGTCGACAACAGATCGCTTTGATATTTTGCTTTCCTTATTGTTTCTTGGAGTAAAGCCGATGTGCCTATGTTATACATAACTTGCGTGCACCGAGCTTGCGCCAAGTCACAATAAGGAACGCAAGGTATGTGGGCAACCGGTGCCGGCCGTACTTCTGCACACCTCAGTACTGCTCATCTACTGCCTTATACCCACATAATAATGAATCAATTCGTTTACTCCGTCCCGTGTCTCATATTCTACCCATTAATGTTTGAAAACTTTACAATTTTTCTTAGAAGTTGGTTCACGACAGATTGACCCACCGGTGTACGATAGGCCTCTTCGAACACCAGACACGGCAGTTGGTCAAGCTCTTCAAAAATTGGATGCAATGCCCCAGTCTCTCAAAAGAATTACGTCCAGCCCGCCCCGCAGTGTCCGAACAGGAGTGAAATAGCGCTCCGAATTTGCAGATAAGGTCTGTTGCAGCACGCAGCTTACAAACAATCTTGCTGAGAACTAAATGATAGTGCCGTGACCCCGTAGACCCAGCTCTAGTATATCCGAGCTGCTCGCTGCAACTACGGTTGTTTGCAGCTGCAGACCCAAAGTTAACTCCGATTAGGGCAGAAGAGATTTGAAGCTCATCAGCTGCGCTAGTAGTGTACTTTGCGGTTCGATTGTGTTCCAATATGGGGCGCAGGTTGGATATTGTGGAATGTTTCACGCGACCATCCTTTCAGGGCGTCAGTTCACAATCACCCTGAAAAGTTCTGTGGCCATATCCATGAAACTACGGGAGCCTCCCGGAAGGGTTCCTATAAGCAGCCAGTGTATGCGTTGGGCGAACTTTGGACCTTCCCGGGAGGCTCCCTTTGTCTCATGAATACGGCCAACTAACTAAATCGCGCCAAAACGTTTTGCTAGCTACAACTAGTCGCATTTTCATCTTTTGGCAAACGGAGTAAAATCACATTGTGCTAGAGCGGACAATTTGGCACACTCGGCACTTTCACAAAGTTAGTAAGGGCTCCCTACATTGCCTAAGTTCCAGAAAAATCTGCATTGTGGGTCTCGGAATAATGAAATTCTATTTACCATGCGTTCCTGATTGAAGGTTGGCACAAACTTGGTGCACCTATGTATTAGCATATGGCACCGAGCTTGCGCCAACGTTTACTAGGGAACAGAACGTCTCACTAGGATCCATGCCGATACGACATTTCAAATATCGTTATTCGACTTCTTTGAAACTCGGACTTTCGGGTATATTCAGGTTTTGAAATTCTTACCTTTCGTATCCTCCCATAGAAAATCCTCAAAAATGTGGGCAGTCACGGTCCACATATCCAAATTGGGGAACCTCATCACTCGAATTCAACACTGCGCCCACACAGCTAGCCTGCACGCTAAACCGGGACGCCGCCTGCACGCCGACACGCGACGCGGCCGGCACAGCGACACACGATGCGGCCGGCACCCCGACACGCGGCGCGACGACTCCTCCCAACCTCTATTGGGGCCTTCTCCGGGTGAGAAGGACCTCCAGATAGGGTTCAAGCACCGCAAACTTTAGTAACTGAACGGAGGACGCCGCTGCCATCTGACTCCTGCGCCTGAAAAATGCGTCATATATCTACTTCCCTCGAAGGAGGCTCGCTTCCTCTAAAAACAAGGTTGACACCAGTTTACTTAAGTTGTGCCCTGGGAGAAAAGATCGAATATCGAATAGATTCTAATGACTCCTTTTTTTAACGTCCGATTTTTGAATATATTCGAATGGCCTCTTTTTTTCGAGGTCCGAATTTTGAATAGTTTCGAATGAAATCGACTCGAATATATTCGAATAATTTTTCGAATAATTTCAAAGCGAAAAACTGAAAACAGGCCAAGTGAGCCGTCAGTGGATGATCGTAAATTACTCCAAGCGCAGGAGAGGCGGGGAAAACTCGGTGACTCTTCCATTCACGCGCTTCGCTTCGCTTCTCCCCCGTTCGTCCACTCATGCGCTCCGATCATCCCCCTCTGCCCGTCCCTTTCGTAATCGGAATACATTACGACCACCACCCTAGTTGCCCAAGAAATACTGACAACACAAGTCGTTTTCGCTGATGCGACCTGAGCTTTCTCTTGTAAAACGTGGATGGGTACATAGTATACTTATGTCGAGTCGAGTCATCGAGTCTTGGTATCGACTGAAACAGTCGACATCGAGTCATTCGACTACTCGATTATTCGGAAGTTTGAAAAACCGAATTAGTCGAAAACTCGATTATTCGAAATTCCTGAAAATCGAGTTAGTCGAAAACTCGATTATTCGAAATTTTCAGAAATCGACTTAGTCGCAGACTCGATTATTCGATAGACCCGAACAGTCGAATAAATTGGATAGTCGACTGTTTCGAGTCAAAGAAGTTCTCCTTCAGTTAAACTGTTTCAAAATGCAGTTGAAGACCATGCACCTAATTTGCCGCCAGTTGTTATTTGCTCATAGTTCTCGAATGTTCTCGTACGGCTCACGACCATCTTTTTCACTTAAAGCCGGTATTGATTTACGCCAAAATTCCTCAATTTTCACGTGTGAGCATACCAATAAACTCATTAGAGATAACAAGACGGTCGCGCGATAGCCTGGAAATTAATACATGACGGTCAATTATTTCACCTTGCTCGAGGAAAAAGGCATGCAAGAGGCTTGAATGCATTGGGACCAGCGGAACGTCGCAAAGCAACCGAAACTTTTGGTTTTCAAATTTGTTTTTGATGCTTGGCTTTATCCTCCTTTCTCTTAGAAAAAAGGTGGGAGATCCAGAAAACTAACAGCTTCTATTGTGGCCACAGAAGCACAGCTTCGCAGATACGGAGGAGAAGCTGCACTCTCCGTCGAAAAAATCGGGCAAGAAGACGAAAAAGGCCATGAAGGCCAAAAAGACGAGGAAAACGGCTAAAGTCTAGCCGAAGAGGCTGAATATCATGACGGAGAGTCCACTATGAGTTTGGATGATGTAGAAGTAGACTACGATTTGCCCTGGCTAATTATTGTTACACTCAGCTCCGGCTTTTTCCATGATTATCGTCTCCAAAGATGAGTTCTGATTATTCATCCACTAAATGATCTAGTTGAACCGTATTTCTCTCCTATATGAAATTCGTTTGGTTTTCTGAAGCATTTGGAATTTGGTCGATGGATATTGCTAATCGATATTAATGCATGAGTATTGGTTTCGGCCGTCTTACTGTGCGAAGATGGCGTTTTTCATTGCCAGATATACTTTCATCAATGTCTCGAAGCAGAAGATTTTGGTATGCTCAATATAGTCGAGATAAGTTGCTTCAGAAATTCAATTGTTGAAAATTGAGTTAGTCGAAAACTTGCCCATTCGATTATTCGAAAAATCGAATCAATTCGACTACTCGATTATTCGAAATTTTAAAAAATCGAGTTAGTCGAAAACTCGATTATTCGAAATTTTCAAAAATCGACTTAGTCGAAAACTCAATTATTCGAAAAAATTTACGAGTCGCCGAAGTATAGTACATAGCACCATCTGTGCCAAGAATTTAACGATATTGTATGGTTTCTATCATATCTCTAAATAGCCGCGGCGTAGATGTTATTCCGTCATCTTTTGAGCGAAGCGTTTTTCTCTCCATTTCTAGCATACACCTTATGTTTTTTTTTTCAAAGACAACCACTTCCCCGAATTAGGATACTAGCAATGAACTGGGAGAATTAAAGAACACGTACTCTAATGAGCTCAATACAAGGTAAGCAATATAAGATCTTTCAACAATTAAGCAACATCAAGAAAAAAGCGACATATAGAAGTGAAACAACTATGACACAAAAGTAGAGTTGGCGGATGGGGATTTATGGCGTGGCAGTGGATCAATAAATGAACTCCAATCCACTCATCATTGATTGACCAGTTTCACCGTGTACAATTTGAGCGGGCGGATCGCTGGCTATCGAAGCCCTGGCGGACGGATCGCCGGCAAGTTGCGGGCGGATCGCTGCACTTCATAGCTCAGCGGGCGTATCGCTGGCTATCAAAGCCCTTGCGGGCGGATCGCTGGCAGGTTGCGGGCGGATCGCCGCTTTAGAGCTTGCCGGCGATCCGCCCGCTAGGGTGTTCAAGTTTCCCAGGCGCCGCTATCCGCCCGCCAAAACGCAGCGATCCGCCCGCAAAGGCTTTGATAGCCAGCGATCCGCCCGCCGAGGCCACGATGAGCAGCGATCCGCCCGGCAACTTGCTGGCGGACCGCCCGGAGAGGCCTTGATTGCCAGCGGTCAGTCCGCACCTGTTGTCTGAGTAGGTTGCGGTAAAACGGGTGCGCAACTTCAGGATAAATTCAATTAGTGGAACTGTGATGGTTCGCGCCTCGACTCAGATTACCAGAAGGCATAATTATCTCCCTCGACTCAGGGTCTCTCGCACACATCGCACAGCGACTAGATGGCCGCAACGCGATGGTTGAGCGTGCCTTCATATCACTCGTTGAGGAGGGTGAGTGGAGGCGTTGGCAGGGACTTTGCGGGATATCTGCTAACTCTGTATTTTTTCGTGATTCCGAATCCGGAATGGGACGCTCCTAATTGCTGACATAGGCAAAGATAGAGGCATGGTATTCTCAATGATTGGTATTAGAGAAAGGTAACGAATATTGAATGGATATGGATAAAAAACGACCTTAGACGTTATCTCTAATCACTTTTTTCAGATGCCGTGGACTGTGCATTTCTTTTCAGATATCCCTCCGTATGATTCAAATTTTTCACGTTTAAAAATACGATTCACCGTAAAAACGTCCAAGTCCGAGTGACTTAAACTCCGAAACTCCTAAAAAACCCAATTCTCGGATTGATCCGGTATCCAATTGTCAGACTTTTCGAATGGCTCGGATTATTCGGTGTGGATATTTTTAATGTATCTGTTTGAGCCGGGATATCTGCGACCTCTGTTTTTTTTTCGTGATTCCAAATTCGAAATTTTTCGATCCGGATCCAGTGTATAGCATTTTCTTTAGACCAAGAGCTCAAAGTCTAGGATAGTCGGATTTTGACACGATTCGAGTATTGCACTTCTTCGGTGAATGGGACTTGGATTCGGACTCGACATTTTCCGGAGAATCGGATCTGAATAGGTTTCGAGGGGGCAGCATACTCTGGGGATGATATGAAGAAACAAAAACAACTTATTCACGCTTCCTTTTAGAGTGAATAAAGGTTACCAAAAATTTAAATATTGCGCCTTGCGTTTTTTTTTTGTTCTTTATGTGGTTGTTTAGTTCATGAGTTTTCCCGTTTCAATGAGCCTATATATTACGACAAAATTGCGAAGAGCGTTTCGATCCTCATTTCCTTCAGCGGTTAAACAAGCATTTTGTACAACCTAAAAAACCATAATGTCCAACCCCAGGCACAATTTCTCTAGCCATTCTGACAAAAGTGGCCTGAGATTACGACAAAGTGTAACCAATGAAAATTTCTAGACAGTAACACATCGGTGGTAAGGAAAGGGGGCATGAGGCGTTTCGGAGACTTCAGAACGCTTGTTTGCAGTCATTCTTTTGTCGTTCCCGGCTCGTTCTCTGCGATTCCCTCGACACTGGGAACCGAGGGTCCTCTTCGCCTGTCATTCCAATATGGAAAGTCACCGGATGGAACAGCATCGCACAGTAATGTTCATTAATGAGAATTTTGATTTTTACAGACGTGGCCGAAATATCATGAATCCAGGTGCAAGCCTAAGCGCTACACTAGTTTTGCCTTGAAAAGTGTTCGGATTCATTGTAATAACATGGTGTTCACCACCCCCCCCCACCTCTAGAGAATTTTTACACGGTGATGTGACACCAGCATAAATTAGGATTTTGGACTCGAATGTCCGACATCTCCACGGTTTCACGGTTTTCGGAAGTTCTGCTGCCTTACATAGCAAGGCATGCTTTAAAAGGACGCGAAAGCCGCGTTTTTGAGCCAAAGTAGGCCCTGCCTTGTTTACGTTGATTTTTGAGCGCAGAGGAAGTGACCGTTATGAAGGATGATGCCTATCAGTGCAATCATGCGGTCAGCTAACTTATCAGCACTTCCTTGACTTGATCATTCCTGTAATCTGTGGCCGTATTCATTAAACTACGTGGGCCTCCCGGGAAAGTACAGTTCACCCTCCCCATACATTGGATGGTTCTCATAACCTTCCCGGGAGCCTGATTGTTCATTTGCTCTCATCGTGGGGGGGGGGGCGGGGGCAGAAATGAGGCACGGGCGGTTCTGGAACTCTGAAACATTTGTCTGCCGGCCGTTATTTTGCCACTCCTGGCTCATTTTCTACCGTTATTTCGGTACTGGTAGCCTATGTAAGATCCTTCTTGCCTATCATTTTACTGTCCAAAGTCACCGAGGATGATCATAGTGAACGCTGCCTTCAACAGAACACAATTACGAGCGTGCGAGAGTATGAACATCGAAGGAGAAGAGGTATGACGTCATCTACGCATCATGCTCCAGCTTTCGTACTCTATTTTTGGAAATGCCATTTTCGGGATACAGACACCTGAAGATATCAGCCTTCCTTTTTTCATTCCTGATAACTACTGAAGGGAACGGATGGGCGCCACACGTGACAGCTCAGACGTAGACCCGCTTCTACGATTAAGGGCAGCATACACACTCGTACACGTGTTAGAGATACCTCCAAAAATAGAATGGTTGGGCTCAGATTACAACGCCTACACATTTTGAAGCGTCAAATACGACCCACAATGCCACTACACGAATGAGAAGTTGGTCCCGCCCTCCTCCAAAACAGGGGTGCTGGGCCATTCCCACCGTCGGCGACGTTTGTAGGTGGTACAATAAGTACAAAAAGGAAACCCACACACCGGCGATGGGGGAAATGGCCCCGCACCTGTTCTGGAGGGGACGACAAACACAGAGGGCGGAGAAATACTGGTCGAGGCCAAGTTCTTAGTCGTGTCGCGGCATTGTGCGTCATTTCTGACGCTTCAAAATGCGTAGGCATTGTGTACTGAGTCATGCCATTCTATTTCCATAGTTATCTCAACCACGTGTACGAGCGCGTATGCTGCCTATAACCATGTACAGAATGGTCGAAAAGTCTAGTCATGCTCGTTGAGGAGTGGAATGGTGCCTTGGCTATTATGGCTCGCCGTTACAACTGCCGCGTACGAGCGTTATGGATGTGACGCGGACCAAAGCGGCATTGTGCTGGACTACAATTCTCGTAGCGGCCGTACCTGCACTGTTGTCAAACACGAGACCGATAAAATAATAAATATTTTCTTGTGCACAGTCACGCCTCACTTCGTATAGAAACACAAAGTGCTGCATAACAGTTATGACATTATTATGTACGAACAACGCATGAATAGAAGAAGAAAGTGAACAAGATCAAACAGTCCACTCGCCCAAACAACAAATGCGAGGCAAAGGGGAACAAATGGATTACAGCGATCTTCATCAATGGCTGTAGGACACCGCGGGTTGAAATGAACTAAACAGACGAACACCTGTATGGGACGTAATTTATATATAATAAATAGAAAGCTTAGAGCTTTGAGGAGGAGAAGGAAAACACAGGATCACAAATCGCAGTTTCTGTCGCCTATGAAACTGAAGGCTGATTCACTTGAGGACTCCACGCCGGATCTCCGGCAGCCATCATTGTCCCTCGATCCGCCTAAAAACGTGACATCGTTTACAGCACTTTGGTGATACATAATTCTCTGATCGTTGACTTCTGTAGCACTTTAACACATCTCCTATGTTTACACAAGGTGCTGAGTTGATCGCAAAACGCTTGGCTCCGGGCGAGATCGAACCAGCTTAATTCCTTTCCGAGGGAGCGCCTTAACGCACTGCAACACCAGAGCCCAAGCGCCGCTCTAACTCAATCGGTAAATCTTCACAGAAACAATCATCCCTTACCAACATAACGGGATGAAACAGGTATACCGTCATAGACCATGTAACAGTCGTAAACCAGTCAGGAAGATGCCCTTAGGCCAATGGTATAGTTTTGCCACACACGGTAGCGTCGCTCTGCACTGTGACTGCGACCGCCTACCGCCCTTTAAACCTGTCGCTGTCGCAGTGCGTTGCACAGCGATAGTGGCAACGACAGGCATTGGCACGTTTGCAGTATGTAAGCCCGCGACAAGCGCTGCGCCGGAAACGCGACAATTGTTCCTACGACGTGCCTTTGATCCGATGCTGGCCCCGCCACCATTTGTGCTAAATGTCGTGACTGTCGCTCATGATAGCGACAAAGTATACTACTGAACATACACGATTCTTGGATGTTTTTTTGGTTGTGTCGTCCTCAAAAAACATCCAAAAATCGCGTAAGACATCTACTATGATAGTTTTGTGAAAATAATAGGCGGATTAATTTTCCACATCTTGCGACACTTCGTTAAAAAACGGATAGTACAGCAGCAGTTGAATCGTCTGGTCTTTAGAGGGAGAAAGAGACGTGCAGAGCAGTGGCAGAAAGCGTCAATTTCGCTGCTTACGTTCGAGTTCGATCCCACTAGAGGTCAACTAAGGGTCTCCGCATAGTATGGCGGGGCGAGCCGCGGCGCCTAGAGGTAAAAACGACTAGTAAAAAGACATAAGGCGCAGCAAACTCGCCCAGTCCAGATATGCAGAGCCCCAAAATCTTCCCAAAACTGACAGTGAGATAACAGCAGACCGCCAGCCGAATGGACATTTGTCCAACAAATTTTCAGTAGCGGTCAGTCCGCTAACCCCCACGAGCTCCTGCTGCTAATTTGCGAAATCTCGCTTTAAATCCACAATCAGACCGTCAGTCAGGGAGCTCCCGCGTCTGGTCCATCAGCTAATAATTTACGAACTAACCATGGGGCTCCTAGCCAGACCGCGGCTGATCGCTGACCAAGCACGGGAGAATGCGGTCCAATAACGGGAGCTTAAAGGCAGTGTTCACGATAAATCTCGTTCTCGAGGTCTCGGTGTGAAACACTAAGTTGGCAGTTGCTGTAGAGGATAGGGTCGAAGAAAGCAACGACAACTGGCCAGAAATAAATACAAACTGCTTTGAAAGCTCTCCCGGTGCGCCTGTCTATCCCGGTCCGCCCCCCCCCCAATCGGACGAGCTTGGGGCGCCGCACACGTTTCGATGGGAAATTGCCAAGCAACTCTGCTGCAGTTAGCATTATCGATTCGCGCAGATTTCGCCACTAGCGTGCGCTTGCCGAAGTCAGCAGGGGCCATGATTCTCATCCACGCCCTGAATTTAGAAACCGTTATTATGACTTATTCTGGACGTTTTACTTCCCTGTTTCTTCACTATTAGTTACCTCACGACCAAACAATCCCATTTTTGGGTCGAACTCGAGAGCGATATTCATCGTGAACACGGCCTTTAAAGGCACAACCCCCACCCTCAGAAACAAAATCTGAGATTTCCGCATAGGTATGAAGTCGTCCCACCACCCGCCAAGTTCGAGCTCTGAATTCCCCCGAATAAGCAAGATATAGGAAGAAGCCACTCTAGCGCAACCACAGCAAGAAGCCACTTCCACACGCAGAACTTGACAACATCTCGTGCTCATCGTTGGCAAGGTGTTTTAGAGCATCAGCTCTGTTCTACCCTTCATTTTCAGCCTCTCTCTCTCTTCATTGAGGCCAGCTGCCACAAATCGGCTGCAAATGACGGAAGCTACAAGCCTCGGACAACTCGTCCACCACGCTTTCGCCGCTCGATTTTAAGCAATTTTCGAAGGGCCGTAAATCCGTTCTCAGGAGGTTTTGTAAGATTTCAGAGGAATCATTGGAATCACCACATGACCGTCTTCAGACTAAGCAGAAAAACGATCTCGAGGACTGTGCCTCTGAGGACCAAGCCTGGCCTGCTCAAATCCAACGGAAATCCCCCCAGGTTCTTCTTTAAACATATTATTTTTTACTTGCCCCAGCTTTTGATCAAAATATATCTTTTCTTTTTCTTCAGAAATGGTCGGAACAGTGAACGTGTAGTGGTGCTTGACACGACCACCACCATCGCCAGTAGAGCCTGGTGGGCGAATCTACAAGCTATCAGCCAATCCCCTGCAAAGGTAGTGTTCTGCCTCCCCAGCACGCAAATTTTTACAATGGAACTTTAACTAACGACTGTTTGAAGACTAGCTTTTCACTCTTTGAAGCCCAAAAACTGAGAATTTCGTTGCCGAAAGGGTAACTTGTGCTTAATCAAAAATCTAAGCTGCTTTGCCAATTTTCTATGAACTACGAGAGGTGTTAGTTGAAACAAAAATCACAAGGTTGGTTAATAAAAATGGTGATATTTTGTAGTAGACAAAACTTCACAATTTGTACGAAATTCGTCAGAAGCTATCAACGATCCAGCTATCAACCCGACTGTTTACGTCCAACATGCGACAAATGGACCTCATATTTGTGTTGGGCACCTCAAACAACCTCTCCAGACAACTTCCGCGCATTTTCTGGGCATTTCGCACCCGATTTCCCGAAGCCGAGAAAAAAAGTTCCGTGTCGAAACCCGATCTACGATTTTTTTTAATTTTGTTCCGCTCATCCCTGATTGAGTGGCTGAATTGAGGACTCCCACAAACACTCTCAAGTAGCACGGGCGAGCGCATGGCTGCATCCACCAACGGTTAGGGATGAGCGATATAACATCTACAGATTAGCCATTCTTCTTCTTCTTCTATGCAGCCGCGAAGAGAGTAATTGCTACAGGTTCAGAAACTGGGCGACCAGCGTCGGATTCGTCCAAAGGTCTATTGTAGTCAATATTGTGGGGTTTTTTGGACAGTTGAGTAAGTGTAGGGTATTGTGGCCAGGACCACCACAGTCCGGTCAAACGTTGGGAGTGCTGCTGTCGATCCTGTTCACGTAGGACTTCAGGAACGTTGAGTGCCCACAGCGCAACGAGGCTAGAGTGCATCTGGCACGTCTACTGAGCTAAGACTCGGACTCAGAAACTCGAGGCGGCACAGTACCCAGAATAGGATTAACAGCCGCTCTTTCCAGATACCCTCGGACGAACTGGGTGTGCTCCTCGCGCAACAGACGGCGGCGTTCTTTTTGTGAATCGTGCCATCTCTGCAGGTTGACTTTATCTGGAGCATCAGCAAAAGGTTTTCTGATGCCTCTCTCTCTTACAGGCTCAAGTACTCTCCAAGATGGGTGGTTGGGCTGCTTGACGATGTTAATATACAGCTGCTGAGCCTGGAGCTGACAGTGTTCCTTTACTGGTAGCACCCGTGTCTCGGCGTGTAAATGCTCGATTGGCGAACTCCTAGCACATCCGGTGGCGATCCGAAGAGCAGCGTTTTGTACACGCTGCACCTTAGTCCAGGAAGAGTCCGACACTAAGTGCTGTCAAACCGGTGCCGCACACTCCAGGGCGGGCTGCAGTATAGCCTTATACGTGGTCAGAATTGTTTCCTTACTGCTGCCCCATGATGTACCTTCCAGCGCCCTTAGCACATTGAGTTTAGCTTTTACAATTGCTTGCTTTTGCTCGGTGTTCTTGTGAAACTTCAGTGACGGATCGAGTATAAGGCCGAGTAGTTTAACGAAGCGAGCAGCAGGCAGGCGATCTCCACCCCAGCTGACATCGGGATGGGCGCTGTGCTCTTTGGGGTCCGTTGTGAAAACTGATACTGAAGACTTGGCAGCTGAGACCCTGAGCATCTTGTTATTGAAATAACTTTTCAAATCAATCAGGTACTCGTTGATCTTGCTCGCGGCCACTTGTAAGTCGCGGTTTTGGCACATGATAGTCATATCATCAGCGTAGGCGACAACTTTAATGTCCTCGGGAGGTGCCGGAATGTCCTCTAAGTACAGATTGAACAGAGCGAACGATAAGACTCCGCCTTGCGGAACACCGGCAGCTATGGGGATACTTTTAGAGACATGATTTTGAAACATAACTTTTGCTCGACGGCCCTTGACGAATGCTGTTATCCAACGCTTCTGCCACGGTGGGATAGAGGACGTCAGTATGTTATCCGATAGAATACCCAGGTTGACACTGTCGAATGCCTTTGTCAAGTCCAGGACTACAGCAACGGCCCTCAGGGGCTTTCTCTTGTTGAAACCGTCGATGGGATAGCCAACGATTTCCAAAAGCGCCGTCGTGATGGAATGTAGCTTCCTAAAGCCGTGCTGGTGATGTTGTTTCTCATTATGCTGAGCCAAATCATTGACGATAAGCTTTTCAGCCCCCTTGGCTAGAGATGACAAAAGGCTTATGGGCCTGTATCCTTTCGCTGATGACAGCGATTTACCGGGCTTAGGCAGAGGAATGACATTTGCTGTTTTCCAGTCTTGTGGCAGTGCGCAGGTTCGGAATGATGTGTTCATTAAATCGGTGAGCAGCGAGAGAAATTCACTGGGGAGCTGCTTTAGGACTGCTGGACAGATTCCGTCAGGTGCAATGGCTTTGGAATTACGCATTTCCTTTACAATCTTCTCTACCTGCGCGGGAGTAAAGGCATCAGCCGTGCCCATAAGCGGAAGGTGGCACAGCTCCTTACTGTCAATCGGCTTTGCGGGCCTCGCTTCGCACATGTTATGAAGAAGCTTTTGCCCAAAGCGTAAGCGGCATCTTGTCCTGACTTGAATACATTGTTCTCAAACTCGATAGTAGATACGGTGGCGGGTGTGGCTTTTCCGGAGAGTTTTCTCAGGATTTTCCATGTCGCAGCACCATCTGCCTTGAAGTTCAATTTTTCAGTGAACTTCTGCCACTCGTTTTTCTTGTGCCTGTCCAAGTCTTTTCTAATCTCATCGTCAAGTTGAGTGACCTCAGGGTCCAGGTGGTTGTCAGACCTCTTTTCATCTCTTGTCCTGATTTTCTGAAGTATATCCCTGGTGACGTTAGGGTAAAAAGTCTTGAAACGTCCTTCTGGCATGGCCGCTTTCATAGCCTCCGGATAGCGTCAGATGTTAGACGCTCTTTCTGGTGCACATCGCCATTCCATGGATATTAAGCCGCTCGGCGGAGTGCAACCTCTCTGGATAGGCTCCAGTCTGCAAGGCTTAAATTGAGATAAGAACGGTGACGAATAGCAGAATAAGGGGCTAGAGAATTTGAGAGATCGATATGGACGAAAATGGGAATGTGATCACTAGACAGAGTTGTAGAAGTGGACCACGAACAAGCACTAGAGAGATTGGAGGAAACGAGCGAAATGTCTGGGCTAGAAGATCGGCCGATGGCAGGGAGGCGAGTGAGCTGATCATCGTTTAGGATGACCAGGTCGCACTCCTCCGCCCATTCTTCCACGTCTTCTCCTCTAACATCAGAGTCAAGTAAAGAGCAAAAGGTATGAGCATTGAAGACGCCCGCGAAGACGACTGAGGGTGAGAGAGCGCAGTCACTGAGCTGCTTTAGAAGAGGGATAGGGTTATAGGTGGGGGGGACAAGATGTAGTTGGGGGAATGTAGATGTTGAAGAGAGATAGGGGAGTTTTGAGTGGGAGATGGATGGAGACGTACTCGAGAGTACCGTCCTCAGAGACATTGGGAATTAGGTGAGAAGGAAGAGCGGATAGTACAAAAGTAGAAACTCCTCCACCGAGAGACGATCTTGGAGCATGGTATGAAGTATAGCCAGGGATATTTGGGTGATAAGAGGTAGCAGAGGGGAGAGTTTGGTTTCCTGAACCATGATAACATCTGGATTGTGAGTAAGAGCAAAGAGAGAAAGCTCAGATAGTTTGCCACGAAGGCCATTGAGATTTATATGTATAATAGAAAGTGGGCGACTGGAGGTAGAGGAATCAGAGTTGGAAGGTGAGGAGCATAGAACACAGCGAAAAGTAGAGTTATGATGCCTCACAGAACTGAGACCCAAACAGAAGAGATGCACCCACCTTTGGCTTCCGAAGCACTGGACGCTTGATTAGTCATTCTCTCGGCGCAATCACGACGATCAAGGACCGTTTCTATATCAGCCACTCCCGTCGGACAGGGGTCCGTTGGGCATCACGGAATCCACCAGCGCCCTTTTCATACTTTTGCCGTCGCGGCGCAAGCCGCTTTTTGAGCTACGATGGAACAAGTGTTTTACACCCAGAAATTAGTTGGAAGCTGACAAATGACTTGATTGCACATAAGAATGCCGGCAAAATGCAATGATTGACAATGGATCCCTAATCGAAACTAGTACCAATACAGAGAAGCGAGGCAAATGTCGCGAAGGCGGCAAAAACTATCGAGAATATTTTCGCCGCCATCGCGGCGTTTGCCGCGCTTTACCATATTACCAGCATCCATTGCCGATCTGAACATATTACCAGCATTCTCATCTGCATAGAAGTTAATCGTGAACTTCCACCTAATTTCCCAGCGCTTCTAAACGCTGGTTTCCCCGCAACTCAAAAGGCGACATTTGCCGCCGCGGCAAATGTATGAAAAGGACGTAAACCAAGAAAGGATCACAGCGTCAAATTAATGATCAGAGACCAAGAGCGAAGCAAAGAGAGCTCGGTCGGATCAGAAAAAGACTAAAACTTTCTCAAACAAAAACGCTCACTTTCTTTCCAAGTGCCATGAATCCGTAAATAGTGCCGCATGCAAAAATCATGCCGGAACCGAGAAAGGTGTTCAGCTCGAAGCACATTATAATGGGTATTATACCCATCCTGAAAACAACAATGTAGTATACACGTTGGAAAGGTTTTAGGGAGACGTCTATACAAGGGAGACGTTGATACCACTCTTTAAAGTAGTTAAGCTGTGGTACATCCCTAGTGACCTGTTGATTTCGATTATCACCAGCAGCGCAGCGGTGGGCCTCGGTGAAATATAACTAGTGATAAGGAGGTTTCGACGAAAAAGCCACCGCTCCGCGCTGTGATGACCGAAAACATGAGTTCACTTGGAATGAAACAGAGTCTAACTGGCGTGAATTCAGTATGTCGTTGATTTAGTCCTTGCCGATGGATTTACCCCGAAGTGGTGGCCACCAGGATTGAGCGAAACGAAACTTCAAAAACTCGAAAACCGGGTTTCAGGCGGATGATTTTCATTTAAAAAAAATTTCGGAATCAGAAACACTAAAAATGCAAGAAAAAAAGGGTTATATCACAGGAACGCAAAAAAAGAAAGTGGGAATAATCAAATGACTTTCCAAAATACCGCATTTGATTAATTTACTAATGGGCGATTTTCGAAATGAGGTATGGTTTCTGTATTCGATTTAGCCTGACGCATGGACCGGGCGGCTGGCCATGCGGTATTGGCGGCATCACTGGCCAACGAGCTTCGGTTCGCGCGCGGCAATCCACCGTCGCAGCCCCGTCCATTAATTTAGCACGTCATTCAAATTGAGATAAAGGACGCTCCAATATGTTTAAAAGTTGCTTCCCGCCTGCAAAAAATTCTTGAACGTTGTTGAGATTTCGTGCTTCAGTAATGTTCCCCATTTTACAGAGCAGGAATGAGCAGTACTGGATAGCTTACCAACCAGAGATCGTATAAATTTTCAGGAAAAAATTGAAGCTCTTGAAGGATCGTAAACCTTTGCGGTCAAAAACTTTTATGAGCCGTCACTAAACTGTTAGGAAAACGGTTACAGGGAATTTCCAGAAATTATATCTTGCTCTGGCAAGGGAAGGATCATTACGCGCCGTGGCCATTTCAAATGAAATATGGGTTTCTAGGATCAATTTTCGACGTAGAATTCGAATTTTCACATGGTAGCTGCGAAACACCTCTCTGAACGGAGTTGTATGTGTTTTTAGCGCTTCCCTCGTAGACGCATCATAACGTGTAATCCATGAATCTTCGTCGCCTCCTGAGATACACCGTTGTCATTTCTATACCAGAAATGATGATTCTACACCAGATGATTATGAGATGATTCCTGGCGTAAAATCACATCGGTGTATCTGAGGAGGCGACGAAGACTCATGGATTACACGTTATGATGTATCTACGAGTGAAGCGCTAAAACGCATATAACTCCGTTCAGAGAAACGTTTCGCAGCTGCACGGCGCGTGATGATCCTCCTCTTGAGAGTGCGTTCCAATTTTCGCAGAGCAGAGGCGAAAAAATTTCTTGCGAAAATGCCTCAAGCCATAACAGAATTTTTAATTCAAAAATTTTCATACGCCATAAAAGTGTCCACACATTACCGGTAAGGGAGTCGTAGAATTTTTCCAAAAAAAAAGTCTCCCATAACAAAGTTACGGAGGCATAACTCGCATATTGTATTTTTGAAACATGCCGAATTAACCAATGATAGGGATAACCTCTTTCAAACATTCTCGAAGCAAGGTCCGCAGGGCGTTGCGGCTGGTTTTGGTGGAACTACAAAGTCCCTTCCCCTCTAAACGACCAGAATTTTTGAAAATTGTCGGCAATTTTACAAATCCCCCGTCCTCGATGGCTGATATTTTCGAAAATTCTTAGGAGGCACTCTACGAAGTCAGATTTCAATATTGTAGGAAAAAGGTTGTACGACTCACCCCTACACTCCCGTTGTGGACAATGACAACCCTGCTAGACCCTGTCTCAGAGGAACGAGCAGGGTCAAGCAGAGTTGAAAAATTTATAAACGGGGGTGAGAGGGGGTCGCAAAAATTTCTGGCCCAAAATTGAAGATGACGGGGGTAGCGCAAAAATTTTGGACTAAAAATTAAATTTTCTTGAAGTGACTGGAAACCGATAATAACGTTCATTAAACCCAATAAGGTACCCTCTCAGCACTCTATACTTCAACATCTTTTTTTGAAAAAAAAATTCCAAAAATTAGACCTCGGGGGATCGCAAAAACTTGGGATTTTCGGAAAAAAAAGTTTGATGGCCGGAGGGGGGGGGGACGCTCAGAGTTCAGAAAATTACGCCACGCCCCGCTCGAACATGGGAACGAATTTTTCAGACACGGCCTTCTCGAAATTCCTGAGCAAATAACTTTTTTTTTCGAAAACGATCACTTCAAAATATCGCTACGAGCAAATAGTTTTTTGAGTAGCATTTCTAAAACTTCTTGATGAATGGATAAACTCCAACAGGTACTTCCAAAGCCCTTGAGTGTAAGAATGAATTCGAAATCTCCCCTCAACTGAACACTGAACATCAGAATACCCGATTAATTAAACGAAAATTGGACGAACTTCGAATAACGAATGTGATTGAAGAATTTTTTTCAGGAAGATGAATAATCGAAAGCGGAGACCTGAAATCAACCAAGCTAAAAAATTGAAAAATTCAATTTTGCGAATGGATCGAATCTCTGAGAAAAGACCGTGATTAAATTCATCGAATGAATAGAACTTTTGAAATTGTATAATTCAAGGAACAAGAAATAAACGAAAATTGAAAATACCCAAAATACTTCATAATTTCAAAAAGTAACTGTTAATCGAGAACTTGAATATTTACTTGATTTAGTTCCAAAACTAGTAGGTAGAAATAAAGAAATCTACTTTCCAGATCTTTTCCCCACTATTTTACGCTTCCCATGTCATCCTCAAAACCAATCCTTCAACAAAACAGTAATGCTGCCTTAAGAGGCACTATCTCCGAAGTGCCTGATACAATTCAACTCTTAAGAAATGACCCATTCGTTCCCCCCGCCGGGCCTTAAAAAATTACAAGTGACTCTGACAAAATGAGAATTTCCAAAGAACCTCTTTACAAGGGAAGTATTTTGAGTGGTAAACGCATCTGCCAAAACGACTAGTATCGTTAGTATCTCTTGTGGCTCAATCGTAAAACTGCGCAGTATCCTGTCCTGAGCTGCAGGTTCTAAGAAGTTACAAGCTTAAAAAAGGTAGTTTTCGTGTTTTTGTATCTTCCAAGGAGCGCATTAGTCTTCGGAGAATCCGTAAACAGACCTCATAACTTTGTTCAGCTCCCAAAACTACCCCTTCCCCTTGAGTAAAATTTAGGTAAAGTCACAATTTCCAAACTTTGCGCAGACTGAGAGCGTTTTGGACTTGTACGGTTTTTCGGTTGGGCGTTCATTTATACCAACAAATAGAGGGCTCTGAAAGCGTTTCAGATAAAAGTTCCAGATCTGACTTACTCTCCCAGGTGGGTTATTTTGGGCGCTGATCACGTATCAGGGATTTACCTGTCGATTTTCCAAAGTTTTCGACTAAATTCGCTCAAAGCCTCGAATCGGGAGAAAATTTGAGGGCAAAAAGTGAATTTTGACGACTTCCGGAACTCTAGGATAGAAGTGGCTCAAAATGTTTCTCTATCGATTATTTGCAGTGCTAAACACGGATCTGGAGTCCGTTTATCGATTTTTGACACATTACGGTGAATTACGATGGGTACACGGTAGTTTGGACAAAGTCTCAGATTTGACTCAAACTTGTATACGGGGGTTATTCGGGGTGGTGAACACGAACTTAACGTCCGCTTGTTAACTTTCAAAATAACATGGTGGGTTTTGCCCATTAATCGACATGGTAGCTACCGTAACCTACAACGAATCTCAGAATTTCGACAAACGAACTCCAGATTCGTGTTCACCACCCTAGATTACCCCTGCAAGCAAGTTTTGAGCAAAATCCGAGAAATTTTTTGAAGCACCCAAAAAGATGTCTGATGCCTTTTCGCAACGCTTGGAAAACGCTTATAACTTCTTGGAACCTGCAGCTCGGGGCGGGACACCGTGCGTTTTTACTATTGAGCCACAAGAGATACCAACGATTTTAGTCCTCTTGGCAGATGCGTTTAACACCTGAAAGACTTGCCTTGTTAGCACATTAACACGCAGAAAAAATAAACAAAAAATAGGAAAGGCGAAATCTCTAAAACCCACGCTCCGTAGAGTGCCGCTTTATGCCAGTGCTTTCGTGACTCGCTGAATTGTGCAATCCTCTCAATGAAATCTACGAACATACAGCAAAATGGTGCTTCTAATGCAATAGTTAGAAAACCGAAAACCCTGAAAAAACACTGTAATTAGTTAGGCAATAAAAAGAATAGGGGCCGGATTCATCATTTCGCTAGCCCTGGGTTTGCGTATTTGGGTTGAGTTCAGCGCCAGCACAGCTGCGTTGTTCCTCGCGCTCAACCCAACCCAAATTCGACAAACCCAGGTTAGTTTAAAAGCAGTGTTCACGATAAATCTCGTTTTTCAGTTTTCAGCGTGAAACACCATGCTGGCAGATGCTGGAGGGGATAAGGTCGAAGAAGGCAGCGAAAACGGGCTAAAAATTAATAACAAATTCCGCGAAAAGAAGATTTCGTTAGCACAGGACGCCCCGCCACCAGTTCTGACGAGATTGTGGTGCTGCGAAAGTTTTCGATGGCAAATCCCCAAGCAACTCCGCCACGTCCAGCCTGACCGATTCGCGCACATTTCATCTTTAGCGCGCTCTTGCGGGAAATAGCAGGGCGTGTGAGCTCGTCCACGCCCTTGACGTTAGAAACCGCTATTTTATCTTATTCTTAGCCCTTTCCTTCGCTGTTTCTTCACTATTCGATAACTAACGACCGAACAACTCCTTTTTGAGTAGAACTCGAACGTGATGTTCATCTTGAACACGGCCTTTGAGGATGAATCCGGTCCTTATCTGAATCGAAAGAAAATGCAGAAAATTACATCTGTAGTAATACAGCTATGATGCAAGTCGCCTGTAACGACAGCAGTCCGAGCGCGCCAAAGAAGATCGACAGGAATCCTCCAACGATTCCAACGCCTTTGGCCAGAAATCGTACCCACCTAAACGAGAGCACCGATGAAGGCTTACGTAGAGATGGGGGAAGAAAACTGAAGAAAAGCGGAAGATAGAAAGAACACAGTGTTGTGAAAATGTGTGAGCATAGGATCTTAGCATAAACAACATTCTGTGTTTAGAATGTTGGGAACTCGAGATTTCGACTGAAAGTTACTGATTGTTGAGAATGTCGTGGTCTTCTTCAGCGGTCACGAAAATTATAACCAATATTCGTAGAAAAAGCTCCCGTAGTTCATTCACAGGAACAGATTTCCTCTCACCCGCTAAAGGCAAGGCTCTGAGAAGATGCGACGATGTTCGAATTTCGACTATACAGGAAGAACTAGCAGACACATAGCTGGGTCTATACTTCTAACGAAATGCGACCACCACAGCGAATGTCAAGCATATCGATTTTTGATGGCTATGGGGTTTCGGTGAGGCCTAGTGCATATTTGAAGCGACGGGCAACAGCGCAAACAGGTCATATCGAATTTCCGTCGATATTCATCATAACCACTATGTCGCGTAGCTCGTCGCTGGAGGTATACACTAGGCATAATCAGCACTGCATCGCCCGCCGCGGAAAAAACGATTCCAGCCTATTTGAACTTCGCTGCCGTGTTCAAAAGCCTTTACATTCTTCACTTTTAGAAAAAATCAAAACCTCTAGAATCACACTACTTTCAACAAGACTCTGGAAACACTCATGGCAAAATCTGTGTGCTAAGGTGTTGCCTCCGAAAATAACAATAAGGATAGAGATAAAGACTAGGCGTCTTCAATCTCTACTGAAATGCGCCACACATTCGTCCAGAATAGTAATCCTTTGAATGTGTCTTGAGCCTTTACAATAACTTGTGGTGGCCAGCCGAAATCAAGTCAGTGTTTTCATCTTACCTGATGAATCGGGTTTCAGTTAGCGACCCCGGAGGGATAAAAGGCATGGTTGGCCTTAAAACAGAATCGAACCCGACTATGTGCAGCAACAGCGGCGCCTCCCGGCACTACACACGCGCCTAATCCCCGATTTTAGACTTGGAGGATCCGGCTGACCTGTAGCGGGGTTCATTCTTCTATCAAATTTCGACTTTCCTAATATATTTGAATTTCCTTCAGAGACCAGTTTCAAATGTTCCTCGCTCCAAACAATACTATAGGGGAGAGCTTTCCATAACTGATGAGTAAGTAGAGTCGACACGGATCGCGCTGGGCGTTTCGATTTACTTTTGACGAGATAACTTGCGTTAACGCTAACTCGGTGCACATATGCTACGACATATTTTACCACAAACTAGTTGAATAATATGTGTACCTAAATTGCGTCAACGCAAACAGCACCATGAAGAGGGAACTAAAAAGGTCAGTGCGATCCGTGCCGTTTGTGGATTTCTGTCTATTCATATCCTCTGTTTCCGAATGTGATTCATCGTTCATCGCGTGCCTCTACGCGCGTACGCTGCGTCTCCTTCTCCCCACACTTTCTTACTGTCTCTACCCTCGCTCCGCACAGGCGCGCGAGAGAACAGAGTAAATCTGGCTCGGAACCAGAGGATACATATAATTGATGCTACCAGTTACTCGAAAATATTTGAATATTCGAACAACTAAATAACGAACTAAATTGACTAGGTCTTGCAATTATATGAATTATGGAACTCTAATTTTTAATCGATTATGGAAGCGTTCCACTTGATAACATTCGAAGCCAAAAACGGTTAACACCATTCCGATAATCGAGTGAAAATCGAACTTATACGAAAAAATCAACATTGTTCAGAAAAACACTTTATCAAGTAGTTCCGGCTCCACTTAGGGGCTGTTCATACTCCTAACCTCCCACTCTCCCAGAGCGGTCCGCGCGGGCGAAGAGGTTAGGATGAATTAACTTCTTGCCTCCAGCGCCTCCCGCTCCGCCAGTAAAGTATGAATGCTCCAGCGTCACCGCCATGAAGGAGCGATGCTGCTCACTCAGAATTAAGAGCCATGAATGATACCGCTCTGAGAGATAGAAGTTTTCTGTGAAGTTCTCAGGTAAACAATGACTGATAATGCTATGAGATAACGGAAAAAATTCATTTTTCGTAAATGAATCTTAAGCGGAGTATGAATTACTCAAGAGGCACCGCTGGGGCGGGGCGGGAGGCATGATATTTCATTCATACTCACCTCTTCGTTCGCGCGGGTTACTCTGGCAGAGCGGGAGGTTAGGAGTATAAACAGGGTTGAGCAGGCCGTTGCGCCAATTTTCGGCGGAGCTATGACCCCCTCCCCGTTGACCATATTTTTACGACCCCCTGCCGAGATAAAAATTCCCCATGCATTTTGAGAGTGAACAAGTTTGAAAAGGCTCAAATTTGTGGCGGAATTCCGTCAAATCGTACGAGCCCTCCCCCCGATTTTCGTTTTTATCAAACATTTCCAATTATTTTTACGACCCCCCGTTGCGCCGAGTCGCAACACTGCTCAACCCTGAGTATGAATAACACCTTACAGAATCAAGCGGGCCTTGTAAAATCTTCCGAAATCGGAGCGACCCCCACCACGCCATCGAAAACTTTTTTTAAAATCCAGAATTTTCACGGTCCCCCAACCGAGGTGCAATTTTGGGCTCTATTTTTTTGCAAAAAAAGTTGAGAGGTTTCGGAAGCGGAAAGTGATGGAAACGGAATTTTCAATTATTATTCAATCTCCACACCTGAAAAGAAACTCCGCATATCCTTGATATAAGTCCTGCAGGATCATTCGATAACACATTTCTACATTCTAGAAAAAAATCCATGGTGCAATGCGAAATTCCGAATTTCGTGTGTTTCGTTTAACAACCTGTGCTGATCTGTCTATACAAATTCGAACACATTATTGACTACAATTTTTTGACCCCAAAAATATTTCCGGACAAGTTACATAATTAAATTTACGCCCATTCCTACTACGATAATTCTGAAAGAATATATTTTACCAAGAAAAATATCCAAAATAATTTTTTTAATTTTTGAACCAAAGTTTTCGCGATCCACCCCCAACTTTCATTTTTTCGAGACAACTTTTTTTTTGCGACTCCCGTTGAGAAATGTCATAACCCCGCTGGACCCTGCATACTTACGACTAACCGGGAACGTTCTCGCGCCAAAAAAAAAGAAGTCTTGGCTTCTATCTACTTCACCTTCGACACAAAAATCATATCTTTTCGGAGCGGACTTTGCATGGCGCATTAAGGACCGAGAGAATGACAACAGGGGAAGCAAAAGAAGAAGAAACCAGCATTTACGCCCCCAATTCTACAATGCACCACTGAAGTTTGCTCCGAAAAGGAGTGTAAATGCAAAAAATGCACAAAAAGCTTACATTACATATAAACTGGCCTCTATAAATCTTTGGCCAAGAAAAACATGGTTGAAGAAACGTCAAGATGGCTCCTATACTCTCGTAAATGTAACAGATATCGCTGAAGGGGCTTAAATGCAACCAAAGCAGGTAAAAACTGAAAGCAGTGGCACATTTGATTGAGACATGCAGCTACGACCCCTTCCTGTGGTGACCATAATTTTTGAATAATTTTACAATCCCCCACCCAGAATTTCTATTTTGAGCCAAATCACTCACGATTGTTTTCTTTTCTTGGATGAAACTTTACAATTAATGCTTTACAACATCAGCTGTAGTTTAGCGACGCAATCCCGTTTGACCCTGCTTTTTATTGAAGGTCCATATGCCTTCAGTTCCTCGTAGAAAAAAAAGAATCAAGAGTCCAGGGTCTCTAAGCATGAAATAGACAACTTTCCAGGAGTAACCAGATCACCATAGGGCCTGACCGTCACAAAGACTAAAAACCACAGGGTGTCTTACCAAACCAAAAATGATCTCGCACCTTCGGGTATGGGACGTTTGATACGAACAGCTACAACGCGGACAAGGAAGGATGGAGTGGAAAAGCACATACAGAATCAGCTATGTTGTACAGAAAGTTTTCGAAACTCCCATTCAAAATGCTACTTTTGTCTCAGCTAGAGGTTTTCGGTCTTCGATTTGGCCGGCTAGTCCTTCTGGACGATAACGAAAACGAGAAGGCTAGTTCGGGGCCAGACTTCCACCGCCACAACTCAAATAATGAGCAAAAATGTATTGATTCTGCAAACAATCATGAATAAGAATTTTATCTCCACGAAGGCAATCGTTTAGACGGAAAATTCAGGACAAAAAAAAAGCGTCAAAAGGGCTCCCACTTAATTTGGCGACTACTTCTAATTTTTTTCAAAGAGCTGCGGAAAAGCAGTTTTCCCACTGCAAATTATATTCTTCCATGAACCTCTAAAACTCGATTCCTTCCCAAAACCCCTCTAACCCTATCAACTTTTGTTTCAGGCCAAACGGTCAGGGCTGGGATTCACGACGACAAACCGTGGGCTACAGTTGGGTTTGCCGCGGAAATAGCACGCAATCTTTGGAGGCAAACCCAGCTATAGCCCATGATTTGCGTTTATGAATCCTAGCCCAGGTCATTTGAAATATTCGCTTCCAAGCCATGTTTTCATAACAGTTTTCTGAGTTTTTGGTGCAGAATACGGGGAAAATTCAGGAAGAAACGACGAGGCGGTGACGAGACGCGAGTTTCAGTTTTTTCCACTTCCATTTTCCGGCCGGTGTCGCCTATCCGTTTTCTGACTTTTCATTGCAAATGACGAAATTGTTTCCACTTCCGCTTTATTCCGGTACCTTTTGACGTATCCGTCTTCCTATTCCGCGGGGAAAATCTCTGTTTTTCGGGTCGGAAATCGCTTTTCGCACACGTGTGGCTATGGCCCCCCAAAAAAAAACTCCGATCCTCAAGGAATACTATGATCACCAGGGGCATCAAGTTTTTCAAACAAAAGGTGGTGAAGTTTCTAAGTTTTTTAGGAATTCTTGAATTTACACATCACAAATTAAAATTAATTAAACACAAAAAAGAGTGTCAAAATTTCCAATAAAAATCCATTTCACCTCTGATAATCAACGGCAAAACCTCCATTTCATATTTATACTCGAGCGGTATTTCTACGGTCAGGCGGGGCGTCGTGTAATTCTCTGAAATCTGAGCGACCCCCCTCCGGCCCTCAAACCTTTTTTTCCAAAAATCGAAAATGTTCGCGACCCCCCCCCCGAGGTAGGATTTTCGGACACTCTTTTTCAAAACGAAAGTTGAAGTATAGAGTACTTTTTAGGTACTTTATAGTGTTCAATACCAGTCATTTTCAATTTCCATTCACTCCCAGAATTTTTCATTTTTTACCCGCAATTTTTGCAATCCCGGCGTAACACTCATTTTCGGGCCAATTTTTTTGCGGCTACATCCACACCAGGGATGAGCGGAATAAAAATACGAAATTTCGGAAATCGGTTTTCGGGTTTCGGAACAGAAATTTTTTTCTCGGGTTTCGGAAATCGGGCGCGAAACGCCTGAAAATGCGCGGAAATGCGGGTTTCGGAACGCGAAATGCGGAAAAATTCAGAAAGTATCTGATATTTTCTTACGTCCCATGCGACCCGATATTTTCGCATTCCGCGGCGTTTTCTGCGGTTTTCGGAATGCGGAACGCGGAATGCCGAAAATGCGCGAAACAGCGGGTTTCGGAACGCGAAACGCGGAACTCCGCTCATCCCTGATCCACACCCGTTGAGAAATTTCGCAAAGTGCTATGTGGGAAGGGGGGGGCACTGTTGTATCGCACTTGACCACGCCCATTTTTCCGTGCCGCAATGACTGTCCTGATTTTGGCAGGGGAGGGAAACCCCAGGTAGGTGCTCAAATTTGGTGCGGCACAGTAAAATGGGCGTGGCCAAGTCCATCGCGCCACCTCTTCCCACATAGCACCTTTCGCAACCCCGCTAGACTCGGGGGCCTGCAGATTTTCCTTCAACGTTCTCATTTATGAACCAAAATTTTCACGACCTCACACATATTTCCAGATATCGGCCAAAATTCTAACAAGTCCCCATCACCATTCCTTGGGCCGTAACACAACCATGTTTGATCCTGCCAATTCCCAAGGGTGTTATATGATTACCGGGATTGGTTCCAGGTGAAGCCTAGCTTGTTCGTATGAGTCCGGGCGGAGCAAGCAGCGGAGCGGTCGGTCATGGCAAAATATCAAAGTTATAACGAGATTTTGACATGAAAAGCCCGATAAACCTCACTTCGACCGGCTCAAAATGAGGAAGCTGGGCTATGATAAGGCCGCGCCGAATTTGTAGATATCGACTATGCTGGGTTAGATTTACTTCCACGGTTTATAATAGAGAAACAAAAGAACTAGTAAAAACAAAAATAAAAGAAAAAACTAAGAAAAAAAACTCACCACGGAAAATTCGCATTCGGGTCATGTTCCGCTTGCATTTGCGTTGAGACGCCCGACGCTGCTGCCCCCATGTTTCACCTGAAATAACCCAAAAATTAACGAATTTTTACAACTATGCTCCGCACAAGTCAACGAACACAAGAGTTGCAGTTCGAAAAGGGAGAAAATTATAAATTAGATTGGCCATCTAATGAACACCTCTCAAAAATGGCGCGCATGTGTGCGGCGAAATGAGTTGACTGGATCGATATCGCGTTGCCACACACGGCTATCTCGATCTGATAAAAGCCCATTGACACGAAAAGACACACATGACATTCATGACTGTCAGCTCCCGACAATCTGAACATGAAATTGAATCATCGAAAATTATCAAAAAAAAAACGAAAAAATCCGGCAAAAAATGTTTGCAAATGCGAAATCAATGGTTTCACAATTACTTGTATATACTACTTGTCATCGAATGCATGAAAACCAAAAAAACCCAAATGCGCTAAACTTGTCCAAAAAACCCATTTGAAAGAAGCCAGACGTTACCACCGGGCGCGTTTGCACGCGGACACGAATGTATTGACGCAGCGCTTGTTGCTGATTAAATAAACACAGAGGTGAGCTGACAGTTTGTCACGTTACAACCTTCGGACACAGGGGAATTCACGCATAATCAACAGATCGAACAGCGATATCCTCCGCTGACGCGATTTTGCGGACAAATTTACGCCTGCGAATTGCAACCTATGCCCTGCTTGCGACATGCACTTTGTGGCATTTATGAAGAGCTCTAGATGTCGATTATCACCAGCAGCAATGCGGTGAGACATGAAGGATTATAAACACTGATGACAATGTTTCGACAAAAATAATTAGACTTTTAGAGAGAATTTAGTATTTAAATAGAAAAATTCGAAATCCTGAAGCGAATAATTAAGCGCTCAAATTGTTCAATATAACCCAAACAAATACTCTTTTCGACTACGAATTCCCTAATCAATCAAACAAGTTAGCTCACATCCCTGTAAAAATCGAATAATTGCTCAGGCATGTGAGCGGTTATTCCGCGGGGGAATGTCGGTTGCCCCTCCCTGGTCATCCAGCGTATAACGGATACTGTTCCTCCGTACAACCGCACAGACTTATGGGCGGTTACTCGGCGGGGAAACGTCGGTTGATCGGCTGGGGCATCTGCTGGACAACCGATCTTCCACCGCCAATCAACCGATATCACACCGCGGTACAACCGAACCAGATTTCCGGTCACGCGCTTTCCAATACATCCTGGGTATTCCCGGGTCCGCAGAGGGGACCCCGGGGAAATCCCTATTGGCGTCCCCACAAAAGAGGTGATCCCACGGTCCACGGTGGGGTGCACCCTACTGCGGACCATGGGGAGATGGCCCTACAGTTGGGTACCACCCCCCCCCCCCGAGCCGTGGGGGCCCCCTCCCCTCGGCGACAAAAATTATCCTCCGGTATCCGGTGGATCTTCCGGAAGGTGACTCGAGGTCACCTTCCAGGTCCAGCTCCAAAAAGCTGACTGAGGCTCACGGTGAGATGAGGAGCCTTTTATACCCCTATCAATGTTAATACTTTTGTCTAAAAATGTTGATGCCGGCGCACCCATCTTTTTTTGGTCCGAGTTGCGGAACGTGTCACATATTTGACGGTAGAGCACGTCCCCGCCGTTGCACCGTTAACCCCTTTTCCACCGCCAAATAACCGTCTCCGTGAATTGAATTTCTCTCTATCTGCGGTACAACCGACAATTCGACTCCTCCCCATTTTGGCTCCCGCCGTCGCACCGACAAGCCTTTTTACCCCGCTGAACAACCGTCTGAGTGGAGGCGCTATCGCAGCGGGGGGGGGGGCACTGTGGTATCGCACTTGGCCACACCCACTTTTTTCGTGCTGCGCGCGACACTCACCGACCGCGACGCAGAATGCACGGGTGAGCAATGTCCGCTCCCATTTGGAAAACTGATCAGTTCAAATTTCGGAATTCGGAAGGAATAAAGATGTGAACAGTTCAAAATTCATAATTTTTGAAAAAAAAACTCGATTTTTTGAAGGGAGTATTCGATTTCTCAAATCATTCAAGATTATTCGCATAAATGGTCTGTTGGGCTCAAATAGCCCAAACTCATAAGTGAATGAAATAATCGAAAATTTCAAATCCTCGAAGAATCCACTATTTATAAAAAAAAGAATATTCTAAAATTCCAAATGTATTAAATATCTAGCTATACTTGAGTAAGTTAAATAATTCATGATTCGGGTCGGCCCTGAGTTCAGTGCGAGCTGACATTAGCTGCAGCAAAGTAAACTCGGCTTCAGGAAACGGATAAAACAGCTTCAGCGAAAAAAAAAACGCTAGAAAATCTGATCATGAATATAACTCGTAGTTTGCGGTCCATGTCTCCGAATTCATAAGCCGCCACACAGCTACGCGGAACACGTGGCGTGAGCAGATTAATGAGGGTAATGATCATCGATCGAGTGATTTCCTGTGCAAAAACAGCGTTGCGACTTACCGATAAAAGTACTCAGACGGTACCTCAAATCACGCCAACAGGTTCCCATGTATGAGAAAAGAAATATCCTTGTCTTTGTTGTAAAAAAAAAATTGGCAATTGAAATTTCAAAAAAAACGAACTTGGATTTAACACTTGTGCACTAGTTTTCCATGCCATTCTCTTCGCCCAACGTTTTACGCACTCTTTGCACATAGATGATAGTTAGGAAATAGTGTACATCAGCAAACGAAATGTATGGGCAAACAATGTATGAAAATACATGGGAAAAAATGCAGCCAGCCTTCAAGTTCTCCCCATTTGAATGCAGCGCATGAGTTTTTCAAATTTGCCGCGTTTTTTCTCTGCGCTCTCTCTTTCTCTCGCCTCCGCAGGGTTTATAAGAAGCGCACGACCGCACAATCGCCAGTAGTGTAGTCATGTAACTGGGGAAAGGTGAAAACCGATTAAAAGGACGGAAAGAGAGGGGGAAGCTTTTGCTCCCACTTCAACCACTAATGCCTTATGGGTGGTCCGTATTTCGGACTGCCTCAAAGAAAAATTCCTAAATTGCTTGCGAATTGTCATTAGGCACGTCTTTTACCGATCCACTACAACAATTTTTAGCTAGCGTGAGTCCAAACTGCACTCACGTGTTGTTATTCTGTTATTGTTGGTGTAATACTAATTGAATGCAAAGCGATTGACATAATTTTCTCAGAGTATTGAAATGATTTAATTTTCCGAATAAAGAAGAATACTTTCAAATTGTCTGAATTGGTCACTGATTGAAATGTCATGCTTCGAAATTCCTAGAAAATTGGTGGTTTGGGTATCTTGTTTTCAGATTTCCGCGATGAATTGTAGGTTCAAATGACTGTCCTGTACACAATCTGAAAAAAAAAACAACTCCTTGAAAGACGTTAAAATGAAATTTTTGATTTTCTGAAGGGCTCCAACTTTCGAAAAACTGATAACTATTAATTTCCCGTCCAATTCGTGTTTCCTCAAGACCAATTGTAATCCTTTTTGGAGTAAAGTCGACATCAGGGAATTAAATATTCTGAATCTTACCCTGAACCGAAATTCCGAAACAATCAAATATATTGACTTGCTGCTGGTACTAAACATGCGGATGCCCGATTATACTCCAGCTTTCCATGAAAGTAAACCGAAAATCTTGACTTCCAGAAAAAATGGCATCTTTTGATTTCTGAAAGAACCGAACATTTGGAAAAAAAAAGTATTTTGATATTCTTAGTTGTTAAAGGGATGTTCGGGTTCCGCTAAGCCTAGGTCGAGATATGCATAAAAACATGATCCGCGAAAAAGCCATGTCAATAGATTTTCGTCCACTACTGTGCATCATTGAGTAACCCTCAACGTCAGGACTATGAATGTCACTCCGGTTTTGCTCAAAGTTGAGTTGAAGCAAAATGTTTGAAAAGGATTGAAAAAAAAACGCAAAAATTCGTCTTCGCGCGCCTTCTGACCAAGTCCTACGAGCGGTATTGTGTCTAATTTTTCATAATTCTGATAATTTTCTGTTCTAACCTAAGCGCTGTTGTTCTAAAGGATATATAGTGTATAGGTGGCGCATTCCTTAAATTTTGCTTGACTGCAACACAACTGTTTCAGTAAGGCATTATCATTTGTGAACCTTCTTCTTCTTTTTCTTTGCAGCCGCTTCGCGGAGGGGTTGACGTCGGTTTGCACGGGGGTGGTCTTCTTTCCTCCACACTGCCACGGCATGTAAACCTTCAGTCACTTGTTTCAGCATTTTTTTCCAAACAATAAGTTGCTTGTTGGCGGAAAAAAATTCACGTCTAATGGAATGGATGCGACATGGATTTACAAAATGATCCGATCTCGATGAGACAAGCGCTGTAAAATCTCAATTATAACCTAAGATCGACTTCGTTGGATTACCATATATCCGATATTGTTGTGCAATAGTGTTGAAAGGGCTATTATCATAAAAACTAGGACAAAACTGGTTAGCTGCATTCTTATGTGATTTTCGAAAAAAAAAACAAGCATGCGCTGGGAATGAACACTTTCCACGACTGGATGAATCAGATAGCTAAGAAGCTCTTCACATGGGAAACGAACGTTACCAAGACAAAATACAAACACTACGGCTATAAAAAGGAGTACGCGAAACATGCATGGCAATCCTCCGGCTGCCCTGAGGCGGCGATCGATACGGTGAAAGCCAGATGAATGAGATGGCGAAAAACGCAATAAATCCCTATTTAACCGAATAATTTACTCAAGAGGAGATTACTCGTAGAGATCATGTTGGTTAGGAGAGTGAGCGCTAATGTTTGACACATACAGATACGCACAGACAAATCATGTTGACAGTTACTGATAACAACCCCAAAACTAAAACTAGACTATTTCCGTGGTCATGCATTCTGCGGACTAATTGTTTTCTTTATAAAAAAAGAAAGGGTTAAAGAGCACAACAACTTCATCCGGCTACGAAAACGAAAATTCAGGCAGATTCAGTCCCAGTGATACTTCGATCATTTCTATCCGAATGCTGGCCAGGGAGGTTATTTAGGAGTGCTGAACAGGGTTTTGCATTATCTACGTGGATTCTTACGATCCGTATGTACCAATAAATAAAAGAAATAAAGAAACTATACAAAAGACTCTTATTTTCAAAAAGAATCATTTGACGCGGCAAATAAGTTCTGGCCGCGAATGTGTGTAATGCGTACAATATGTACTCGGACAGCCGGGGCTTAGTACGTCGGCACAATACCGTTAGTACGCCGGCACAAAGGGATCGGCAGCACCTGTGCTGTAGCTGCTGGTAACAGCAGGATATGCTGGCAACGACCAGGAGCTCCTGTTGCTTGTGCTGCCGTACTAACGCTTTGTTTATCGTGGCACGCGTGCTATTGCCAGCCACTCTCTCCTAGTGTCTGCTGACACTCTTCCATTGATTTGTCTATTACGAATGAACATTGCAGCATCCTCTTGTACGACGGCGGCGGGTATATAAGGCGGCCAGTCTCGCTGAGGGGGCAGTTGGCCGTTTGAGGCCAGTCCGAGGAGGTGACCTTGTGTCACTGTTCGGAAATTAATTTTTGAAATGCTGGGGGGATCATCTTCATCGCCCATCGCGAGGCAAGCCTCCTGGTTGCGGACCGCGACGAGGATGTTCTCCTTGCTGCTGGCCGTGACAAGAATTATATCCAACACCGGTAAGAAGGGTGGCAGTCCAAATTCTGTCGATAATGAGCGTTAGTACGCCAGCATACGTTGGCAGGATATGCTGCCGCAACCAGCAGCTCTTGCACACAGCGAGCGTTAGTATGCCAGGTTTGCCCTGGCGTACTAACGGTATTGTGCCGACGTACTAAGCCGCGACTGTCTGAGTACGTGGGATTTGGTCAAAAGGCGCGAGGGCGCGTTTCTGGATTTTTTCGTAATCTTTGAGTAACTCGCTCTATGCCTAACTTCGTGCGAATATAGGGTGATATTCATAATCCTGGTGTTTGGTGCTACCCAATGGTATATCCTTTATTGGGATTCATTCAGCACTGGAGAAGTTTGCCAATCAGCCAGCCGTCTATACACGTTACCGTGACGAAGGAAGCGCGGCCGCATCTGTCTGCGCCTCCCTGTGTCTAGGCTGGGATCATACTACTGTCGTGGCGATGCATGAGAAAAAGCGGTGTCGATCCATCGCATTGAAGAGAATCGACTGCTTTAGGGGTATGGTATACTTTGTCGCAGTCATGAGCGACAGGCATGCAATCTAGCACAAATCGCAGCGGGACCCGCATCGGGACCACGGCCTCGGTGGTCGTAGGAACAGTTGTCTCCCATCTGTCGCGGCGACGTGTCCCAGATGGGTGACATACTTTGGACGTGCTAGGCCTAGTGGATACTTCCCGCGACGCGCGACAACGACAGTGCATATCACCCACATCGATTTTCGGTCGATATGTATTACAGACATTATGTCGCGTAGCCCGTCGCTGGAAGTATGCACTAGGCCCTAGACCCTAAAATACTTTAACGCTGTCGCTCGTCGCTGTGCACTGCACTGCGACAGCGACAGCTGCAGTGGCATTATTTCTGGGTTTAACCTTGTTTTTTTTGCTGTTCCATGCTTTTCTCTCCCTGTTTTCTGAAACTTTGTTTTCTGATTGTTCTGTTTTTTTATCCAGACAATCAATCGCTTTATTTCGCAAAAAAGAAACATACATGATGTATGTGAAGAGGTAGTAGCTTCACATGTACGGTAAAATAAAAAAAGAAATGAGTGAATTGAGGTAGTTCACCCATGCAAGTAAACAGGTAGGTAGACAAGTAATAAAACACACGTAAAACGACTCGTAAAAGTGATAGCATTCTGAACGTAAAGCTCTAACAGAATGAACTGCCGTCTGTCCCATGTATTGACGTGAGATCAAACTTGGACAGGCGACATTTGAAAATGGAAAGTTTTTTGCTTCGACAATTTCTTGAGGCAGTTTGTTCAAAACTCGTATAACCCGGTAGGCAAAGGAATACCATACACCGAATTTTGTAGTGAATGCACGTTTGAGCTGGAAACCGTGTTGGCGAGAGCGAGCACAGTGGCGAGTAAACGCAAAAGTGCTCTCAAAAGGAATCTCACTAAAACCATCAACTATCTTATAACATAAATGTAGATCAGACTCATCTCTTTTGTATCGTAAGGTTTCAATCCCTAACATTTTTAATCTAGTCGTATAATCTGGCACTTCTCGCCCAGGAAATAATTTGATAAAAACGCTATTGGAGTATCGTCTTTGCACGTTTTCAACGATTTCATCACCTTCAGCAGAAGATGGTGACCAAATCTGCGTGCAATATTCCAACAATGACCGGCAGTAGACAATGAATGCTTTCCAATAATGCTCGAGGCAGGGGTGTTGCAGGGATCTGAGTATACAATTAGCCACACGAGAAGCTTTTTTCGAGATTTCTTTGCAGTGGGATTCCCACCGGAGGTCGGTGCTAATGAACACACCCAGGTCCCTGATAGTCTCGCGCACCGGACGCACAACATTGTTCAGGCGTAAGATGCATTCGTGTTGGAAATTGATGTGCAACAAGTTGCATTTTTCCTCAGATTGCTGCAACTGCCATTGTTTGGACCAGTCGGCAAGCCGATTCAAGTCACATTGAAGTTCGTGAAAATCGATAGCGGGATTTCGAAGAGGGCGATATATTTTGAGATTATCAGCGAAAAGCTTACATGTGCTTGACAATTTGTCCCAGATATCGTTCACATAGATAAGGAATAGTAATGGACCCAACACGCTACCCTGTGGTACCCCGCTGGCGATTTGACAGGGATGAGAGCAGAAGTTGCCAATTTTGACTTTGAAACCACGAGGTGTCAGAAAGGATTTCAATCACTTCAATATGTCTCCGCAAATGCCGTACCCCTCGAGTATGAGAAGCAATTTAGAATGACTAACCGTGTCAGAAGCTTTGGCATAGTCTATGTACACAATATCTGTCTGGCAGTCTTCGTTCAAAGCTGTACACCAGTCGTGAAACGATGATACTAACAAGGGACCACTTTGAACACTAAATGGATTTTCGAAAAACGGTCTTTCGAAAGTTGTGGAGGGGCGTTAAAATAAACTAATTAAAATTTCAAAATTTCACTCAGTCCTCACGGGTAGATCAAAAACCACCAAAACAATGGGTTGCGGTAGGTAAAATGCCATTCAATGCACCCTAACCTGACGAAAGCCCCAAGGAGCAGGAAACGGACCTCAGATTCGTGTTCAGCGCCCCAAATTACCCCTTGGGGCGGAGTTTGGGCGAAAAAAATTTCGACCTCTGAACCCCCTAAAATGGCATAGAGCTTCTTATCTCACGGGGCTCCAAAGGTCGAAAAACAATTTATGACCCAAACTTTGCTATCGGAGAATATTTGAAGTGCTCATAACGAATCTGAGGTCAGTTTTTCGATTTTCGACAGTTTACAGTAGTTTGCGGTGGGTATACGGTAGTTGGGTCAAAGTCTGAGATTTGACTCAAAATTTCTGAACGGGGGTTAATCGGGGTGCTGAATACGAATTTGATGTTCACTTGTCAATTTTCAAATTATTAAGGTAGGTTAAGGCCCTCTATGTCAAGACAACTACCGCAATCTACAGTAAACCTCAGAATTTCGGCAAACGATCTCCAGATTCGTGTTCAGCACCCTAGATTACCCCTACATACAAGTTTTGAGCCGAATCCGAAGATTTTTTCCAAACCACCTAAAAATTCCCTGATGGGTGGTACCCTTGCCTTGCCGCTAGGCTTGAAAAAACGCCTGTAACTTTCTCCAGAGTGGTTTCTTTTTTTTTTCAGAGAAGCTGCGAAGAGCATACTCGGATTCTACGTCCAAAATGGCTCCAGAAAACTACATTTAATCCAGAATGGCCAGGCTGACTAAAAGTAGTCTTCTTGTAAAGTGCGTTTTTAAAAGGTTCTGTTCTACTGAAAATTTTGGAATTGATAACGAAACACTTTTCTTGAGTCTTCGAGCCATGCGCTTAAGTATTAGGTTGCTTCAATGGATTTTGTAGTTTAGGTAAACCCACTTCTGTTTACAATAATTATTTCTGTTGGAAAAAAGATTGGTCATTGATCAAGGAACAAGTCCACGAAGTTTCATTTTGTCCGAACTTTTTTCCAGCGTCATATATCAAAATAAGTCCCCTAAAGTGTTTCTCCGAATTAAGGACGGTTTTTATGTGGCATATGTGGGGGAGAAGGGTAAGGGTATTCTTGATATTCTAGCAATAGTTGAAACCTCGGAATTTCTATAGTTTCTAACATTCATGTAAATTGAAGTTCTCCGTTTATATCACGTTACCTCTGCCATATAAGAAAATAGGTATAAAAAACAAGAGACAATGTTAAAACTCAGAACAAGTAAGGTGAACACGTAGAAATGTCATTACTATCAGCCATAAGTAATGATCCCTCAGTATTCGAACCATCTTTCACTTGCTTCGTAATCCAACGCCTAACCGGCTGAGCCATGATGTGATGCCAACCCACCCTAACTATCACAGTGCAGTGATCGGTGGTTTGAATGCAACGAGCATTGTTCAGGGAATCAATGAACAAATCATAACTCGAGAACCTAGCTAGATTTCATCTTCAAACTTTTAGGAGAACCTTTCAGATGATTTCAAGGCCACTGTATAGCTCACATTTCTGCTACGTCCTCTCAATCCGACGTTCTGGTTTCTTTCCTTTTTTGATAGTTTTTGATCTACCCGTGAGGACTGAGTGAAATTTTAAAATCTCAAATTGTTTCTTTTTAACTCCTCTACAACCCTCAAAAGACCGTTTTTCAAAACTCCATTTTTCGTTCGAAGTTGTCCCTTGTAAGTGGGACAGTGTTGATCTACCAGGTAGAAAACCACATTGTGCTGGACTGAGCAGGTTATTCGATGTAAGGTGGGAGAGGATACTGTCTTTGCTAAGGATTTCAAGATCTTTACATACCGAGGAAGTTAAGCTGATAGGTCGATAGTTTGAAACCTGGGCAGCTGGTGCCTTTTTGAGGAGTGGGTAAACAAACGCTGTTTTCCATGCGGTCGGTAAGGTTCCAAGCGCAAGGCTGTGTTTGAAAATGCAAGATAGGGGGTAGCATAAACCGCTGGCAGCCCTTTTAATGAAGTAGGAAGGCAGAGAGTTCGAGGTAAGCGAAATTTTGTCGCCAAGTTTCTTAATGGCCTGCATCACCATCCCGTAGTTGATGGCTATAAAGCGAAATTTCTGTCGGCAACGAGGGGGGAAATGGGGGAGTTGTTTCGTTATCACAAGTAAATACCTTGGAGAAATAGTCTGCAAAAATCTCGCATTTTTGCCGATTATCAGCTATAACCTCGCCACCTTCGCCTTTCAGTGCAGCGATACCATTACGAGTTTTCATCCTAGCGTTCATGTATTTGAAGAAATTGTTTTGATTTCCTGAGCAAATAACACGTTTCTCGCGGTTTCGAGAGAATCGTTTGCACTCCTTTTCAAAATCCTTAGCGCACCTAATGAAGGCTAGGCGCCCACCAGGTCGATAGCGATCACGCCACAAGAAATGCTTTTTGGCGGTCAAACGTTGCAGGTGAGGTAGAAAGTTTTTCACCACAGGACCCCTTTTCTAATGGAACACATTTTTCTATACAAAGAGTGCACATAAGAAGTGAAAGCTTCATACATTTCATTTATGTTTCGACATGCACGAAAGTATGCATCCCAGTTAATTTCTATTAGCAAAAGATTAACCTGCTCCCAATTAGCCAAGCGGAAGTTGAATTTAGGAGTTGTTTTGGTGGCCTTAGATTCACTCGCAATCTTGAAGTTTATGCTACAATGATCACTTGTAGAGAAATATGGTTGGAGTTCCCATTCCGATATCAATCCCAGGTCGTTACATACTCGGACAGTCGGGGCTTAGTACGTCGACACAATACCGTTAGTACGCCGGCACAAAGGAATTGGCAGCACCTGTGCTGTAGCTGCTGGTAACAGCAGGATATGCTGGCAATGACCAGGAGCTCCTGCTGCATGTGCTGGCATACTAACGCTTTGTTTATCGTGGCACGCGTGCTATTGCCAGCCACTCTCTCCTAGTGTCTGCTGACACTCTTCCATTGATTTGTCTCATACGAATGAACATTGCAGCATCCTCTTGTACGACGGCGGCGGGTATATAAGGCGGCCAGTCTCACTGAGGGGGCAGTTGGCCGTTTGAGGCCAGTCCGAGGAGGTGACCTTGTGTCACATTTCGGACGTTAATTTTGAACGCTGAGCGGATCATCCCCATGGCCCATCGCGAAGGAAGCCTCCTCCTTGTGGACCGTGGCCAAGATGATGCCCTTGTTGCGGACCGCCCCGAGGATGGCCTCCTTGCTGCTGGCCGTGACAAGAATTATACCCAACGCCGGTAAGGAGGGTGACAGTCCAATTTCTGTCGATAATAAGCGTTAGTACGCCAGCATACGTTGGCAGGATATGCTGCCGCAACCAGCAGCTCCTGCACACAACGAGCGTTAGTACGCCAGGTTTGCCCTGGCGTGCTAACGGTATTGTGCCGACGTACCAAGCCCCGACTGTCCGAGTAGGAGCAGATCAAGCACATACCTCCCGTGAGTTGGGTCCGAATTCAAACAACGAAGACCGCAGTTAGTGAGAAATTGATCGAATGAAACATAAAACCGCATACCGAAACGATCCTTAGAAAATGTGTAATTGAAATCATCGACAACTATTGAAGGCCGTTGCACTGTACACCATTCCTTAATAGTTTGAAGTAATTGGCGAGAATCGTGGCTGTTAGTCGCAGGCCTTCGATAGACTGCAATGAGACGGAAACAGGACCCACGTCCAAGTACAACGTCAAGAAACATAGTTTCACTGCAAAAATTGTAAAATTTAGGCACAAAGTCTGCGATATTAATACTCTTTTTTACAATAACAGCTAAACCATCACCGGCTATCCCAGACACACGATCGCATCTATATACAGAGTAGGCTTGGGCAAGAGATATAAGCGCGTCCGAATCGTCCTCGGTCAGCCATGTTTCGCTGATGACCACTATATCAGTCAGGAGATGACAATTCGAGAAGTGAATTTAAGGATGCAATTTTATTTCTGATTGATTGGGCATTAAAATAAATACAACTCAGACTGCCCATGGCTTCCGCGGACGAATCGGAACCCGCTTCATCTACTGGCAAGATGACGGGGAGAAGCGATCGGGGGTCGAACCGTCCGGGACGGAGACCCCTACGATAGAGCAGGGCCGTTCCCCACCGGGGGTTTTGGCCCTCCGTTTTGCAGAATGGCACTTCTGCTCGTCACCTGTCCCCTATATATGACAGCGGTTTCGTCAGTTTTTCGTGCTTCTCTTAACTTTGCACGCAATTCGGCAGAATATGAGGGACGAATGTAGACACGATTCAACGGACCGTCCGCATTCTTGAATTTACGGCTGCTTCGGAGGAGTTGGATGACATCGTGACTGTTGCTAAAAGCAACCTTCACTGGACGACATCGGGTCTCGTCATAGACCCCCATACGGTAGACAACTGTAGGCACAGCGTCCACCTGCAGGTGGTCCAGCATAGCGGCCACCGTCTCCTCATCCGCACTCCTACGATCGCGGGGTTGAAGTTTACTTTTTTTTCCTCGAGCCCAAAAACGACAACTTGAGTAGAGTTCACCTGAGGCGTTGCCGCCGGGACGACGTTCAGGGTTCGGTCACCGACGTCAGGTGGTGACGGCATCTCTCTTGTCTTCGTTAACTGGGCCATGACGTCGGAAATAGTTTGGAGAAGCGGCTGCAGAGCTCCAGTGATCGTTTTGGCTATCTGCTGCGCGAATCCGTTGATATCCGCTTTGACCGCATCATCCACCATCTTTGCCAACTCGTCTCGCTTGACTTGCATCTTGCCGGACATACCTCAAACTTGGGTAATAAAACCATTAGCTGGCATGGTTCGTTAAAAGTGGTGCCTCTAGAGGTGAAAAATTGTCGTGCGAGCACCATTTTGTTCAAAAATTTCCTCGAAATGGGACTGGATTTTTTTTGTAATTGCTACCTAGGTGTCGTTTGCAATGAATTGGACTACGATTTGATGAAATCGTCTCCGTTTCACCATTCTTCTCACTTTAAAGATTTTCGTTGAGAATGGTGCCTCCAAAGTCGGAAAATTTGACGAGCTAACACTACTTTCTTCGAAAATTTTCTCTAACTGGGATTGGAATTTTCCGTAAATGCTACCTAGGTTTCGTTTGGGATGACTCTGTTGGGATGAGTGAGATTGTCTGCATTTTCGGACAACTACGCAATTTTACGCCAAATTTCGTAGCAGCGACAGCGACCGTGTATCGCAGAAGTATACCATGCCCCCGACAGCGATAGGTTTAAAGGGCGGGAGCCCCGCGATCGGCTGTCGCTGTGCAGAGCGACGCGACAGTGTGTCAATGACATCGGCTTTGTTCCTCATTTGGCAACGAGGTGATAAAATCACGGCGATATTCATATTTGCGGAAACATTCGGTGAAGTGGTTAAAAGCTCATGTATCAACAGTTTCTTGATGATTATCTCTTCCCATTGCACTCCAGGAAGCGCTGTTTCGCTTGCTGAAACAAATGCTTTTCTCTGATCTGCAATATCGCGGCGATGTTTCGATACCAATTGTTCTCACGCATCGCCGCCATGGTAGTATGAACCCGGCCTAGCGCTTATAAAGATCTGGCTAACTGCTAAACTTCTCTGGTTCTCATTAAAACAGCATGCACGCTCGTAAACGTGTTTGAGATAACTAAGGAAATAGAATGGTATAGCACAGAACACAACGCCTACGCATTTTGAAGCGTCGAAAACGACCCACAATGACACTACATAAGTAACAAGTTGGCCCCGCCTCTGTATCTGCCCGCCCCCTACGAGTGGTTTTGTACCAGGTTGTTCAATAAGCTTTGTCATGACACTTTATTATCCAGTACAATCTCCCTGAACAATAATACACTTAAAGAAAAAAAAGAAAAGAAATAAAAAAAAATCCAAGTCTCATCCATAGTGATGGATCGACGCACAAAATCCACTTTATCTTTCTCAAAACTCTCCAAATGAATGCTGCACCGATTGTGCACACAGCTTTCTGAAACCCAAAATTTTACTTGAAATATGGCTCACACTGCCCAATGAGAAGTGTAGAGCCTCTACTTAATCTCTTTCAGCCAATCGACGATCTTCCAAAACCAGATCCTGTATTTCGGCTATGATTTCTGGTGTTGATGCGCTTTTTGGACGTCCTTCACGTGGATCGTCTTCAAGGCTTGTACGACCACGTTTAAATTCAGCAACCCATTTTTCTACTATTCTAACTGTAGGTGAACAATCATTACACACTTTTAACATTCGTTCGTGAATTTCATTTGGTGCTAAACATTCCAAGAATAAGAATTTTATCACTGCACATTATTCAATTTTTTCCATTGCTGTGACACGGGGACACTAAATGATTTGTAAACAACGAATGAATTGACAGATTGAAATAAAACTTCACATACGTTCATATGAAGAGTGTACCAACAAAACAAAAACAATTTGGGCTAGTAGTGACGCTCTCTATTATCGAACGACAAAACTTATTGAACAACCTGGTACAACAAGTCATGATCTTAGCAGTTTATCCGTAATTCGCATTAACAAGGGAACCACTATAAGTCATAGTAACCATTCCAGATAAAATATACTTTTCTAGAACCATTTTCGGACAAAAAGTCAGAATATGCCCATCGCAGCTGCCTAGACCCACTCTGAAAAAAGTTATGAGCGTTTTTTAAAGCTTCACGGCAAGGTAAGGGTACCCCACCCCATGGAATCTTTAGGGTGTTTTCAAATTTTTCTCTTGATTTTGCTAAAAACATGTATGTAGTGATAATCTGGGGTGCAGAACACGAATCTGGGGTTTGCTTGCGCAAATTTTTAGGTTTACTGTAGGTTACGGTAGGTAACCTGTCATTTAGGAGGCAAAACCTGCCTCAGTATTCCGATAATCGGCGAATGGACATCAAATTCGTATTCAGCACCCCAAACAACCCCCACATGGAAACTTTGAGACAAATCTTAGACTTTGACAAACTACCGTATACCCACCGTAATCTACCGTAAGCTGCCGAAAATCGATAAACCGACATCAGAATCGTGATCAGCACCCCAAATAATCCCCACAGCAAATTTTAAGTCAAATCTGGAATATTTTTTTAAAACGCTTCCAGAGCCCTCTAATTGGTATAAACGAACGCCCAAACGAAAATCCGTACAAGTCCAAAAAGCTGTTGGTCTGCGCAAAGTTTGCAAAATGTTCCTTCAACCTAACTTTGCTTAGAGGTGTAGTCTTGAACGCTGAACACGATTATGAGGTCCGTTTCCGGATTTTTCTAAAAATAATGAGCTTTCTGGAGGGTACAATAAGTACGAAAATTAGAGAAAATTTTCTGAAAGTTGGGCTCCGCAGAAAAGGTCAAGGATTTGGCATCGCTCTAAAATGTCGTGAAAATGTTCCATTAGATTTGGCTATCACAACTGATTTCCTAAATGTAGTGAAATTGTTGCAAACGGATTTGGCAGGAGCTCTATGAATTATCACAGTCAAATCACGCGTCAGAAGGTCCTCTGGCAAGCGAATGAAGACAAAAAGGAAAAAATAATTCTCAGCCAACAATGTTGATCAAAAAGTGGGCTTATGGGCTAGAAATAAGGTTTTAGAATGTTATTCTGCCTTTTCAGTGTAGCTCCCACTGAGGTACTAGACCTTTCCTCACCGATTAGATAAAAATCACGAAAACGAAATCTAACACAAATTATTAGCTACTGACGCTATGTCTTCGTGTCCTCAACTCTCTCAAGGTTTACATATGGAAACGTTTTGCTGCTAGACTTCTTCTTGTTCTCATTTGATTTAAAGGCAGTGTTCACGATAAAAATTGTGTTTCAGTTTCCACGAAGAATGGGTAGTGGAGGGGCATACTGTATCGCTGACGTCGAAAGAACGCATGAAAACAAGCCAGGAAAAGCTCCAAAAGAGCCCGAAGTTGCCACTTCGAGCGCAAGGCAAACCCCGAAAGCGCATCACACGCCCACCCACGTGAATAAATGAATGCTCGAAATCGTCAGATGAGCGATGATTTCCAACCATTAACCCCGTTCTTCCCTTCAATCTCAGCTTCTCTCTTCACTCAGGTCAGCTCGCATAGATCGGCTGCAAAAGACGGAAGTTACAAGCCTCGGACAACTCGTCCACCATTTTCCTTAGCTCAATCTTTGAGGGACCATAACTCCGTTCCCAAAAGGTCTCGAACGACTTCAGAGACATCATTAGAATCAGCATGGGGCGCTCCTCAAGATAGGTGGAAAAACAGAAAAACGATTTTCATCGTGAACACTGCCTTTAATATGCGCTGCAAGAAAAACCCCTTCTGACGCGTGATTTGACTCTGATAATTCATGAAGCGCCTGCCAAATCCATTTGCAACAATTTCACTACATTTATTGATTATGTTATCTGAACTTACCAAACACAGCCAAATCGATTCAACAATTTCACTACATTTAGGAAACTAGTTTGATAGCCAAATCTAATGGAACAATTTCACGACATTTTAGAGCAATGCCGAATCCTTGACCTTTTCAACGGAGCCCAAATTTCAGAAATTTCACGACTTTTTCCAAGGGTTTCCCTTCTACAATATCGTCAATCTCAAGAAGTCAAGTTGTATTTTTTTTGAAAAAATAGTAGTAGAAATGAAGAAACAACCGCTCCGCTGCTAGTATGACAAGAAAATAGTTGCAAGGCGGCCTCCTACAGATAAGATACAAGGCATACACTTTTTGAATTTTAAAGTCGAAAAAATGAAAAAAATGAGTTTTAAACTGACCCAAATGTACAGGGTCCAGGCACTATCCTAGACGGGAGGGGGCACCCACCATTCAAGACAGAAATGAAATGAACCGCCAATTTGTAAGGCTACCAGTCGAAGTATTTCCAAAGAGCTTTTATAAAAGCAATGATTGATAGCGCAGTATCAGGCATCTTTTATCAGAGTTTTTCATCATTTCTATGAGTAAATCTTGGGTGGCCCCACCACGTCTAAGATAGACCCAGGGTCAGCCGCGCTAGCCAAACTTCACCGGTTCGTGCTGAGGTGGCTCGTCTGCGCCGGCCCATATGTCTGATTCGGAACAAGAACGATAGCTAAGTGCGCCAGAAGAGGGCCACTGTAATCTTAGGAATGATGTTATTCGGCTCTCGTAAACAAATTTGATGATACCCAATTAATCAAGGGTAAAGAATAAAAGAAGTGAAGAGCGGTGTGTCTTCATTCACCCACCGTCCTTCTCCAGAGGTCAGCAGTTGAGGATCTGCCTGGACTAAAAAGCAGGAAAACAGCACCAAGGTGGTGAATATGTAGCGATGTCGGAGTCAGAACTCAAAAAAACTCAGAGCCAACTCGAGTGAGATTACGGTAGCCCTGTTCTGGCGCACTTAACTATCGTTCCTGTTGATTCGGAGGCATGGCTTGCGTTCTGTGTCCTTGACATTAAACTGAGGTCCTGCACACATTCTACGACGTCCTGCACACTCCTACCAAGGTCCTGCACACATTTCATGATGCCCTACACACCCCTAGTGGGGTCCTGCACACGTTCCATGATGTCCTGCACACTTTTACTGAGGTCCTACACACATTCCATGACGTCCTGCTCATCTCTACTGGGGTCCTGCACACTTTTACTGACGTCCTGCACACAGTCCATGAGGCCCTGTCATCCCTACTGGGATCCTGCACACGTTCCATGAGGTCCTGCACACTCCTACTGAGGTTCTGCACACATTCTACGACGTCCTGCACACCCCTACTGGGGTCCTGCACAGGTTCCATGATGTCCTGCACAACCCTACTGAGGTCCTGCACACCTCTACTGGGGTCCTGCACAGGTCTCATGATGTATTACACACTCCTGCTAAGGTCCTGCACACGTTCCGTAATGTCTTGCACACTCCTACTGAGGTCCTGCACACATTCTACGGCGTCCTGCACACCCCTACTGGGGTCCTGTACAGGTCCCAGGATGCCCTGCGCTCTCCTACTGAGGTCCTGCACACGTTCCATGATATCCTGCACACTCCTACTGAGGTCCTGCACACATTATACGACGTCCTGCACACCCCTACTGAGGTCCTGCACACCTCTACTGGGGTCCTGCACAGGTCTCATGATGTATTACACACTCCTGCTAAGGTCCTGCGCACGTTCCATGATGTCCTGCACACTCCTACTGAGGTCCTGCACACCTCTACTGGGGTCCTGCACAGGTTCCATGATGTCCTGCACACTCCTACTAAGGTCCCGCACACGTTCCATGATGTCCTGCACACTCCTACTAAGGTCCCGCACACGTTCCATGATGTCCTGCACACTCCTACTGAGGTCCTGCACACATTCTACGGCGTCCTGCACACCCCTACTGGGGTCTTGCACAGGTCTTATGATGTCCTGCACACTCCTGCTAAGGTCCTGCACACGTTCCATGATCCCCTGCACACTCCTACTGAGGTCCTGCACACATTCTACGATGTCCTGCGCACCCCTACTGGGGTCCTGCACAGCTTCCATGATGTCCTGCACACCCCTACTGAGGTCCTGCACACGTTCCATGATGTCCTGCACACTCCTACTGAGGTCCTGTATGCCTCTACTGGGGTCCTGCACAGGTTCCATGATGTCCTGCACACCCCTACTAAGGTCCTGCACACTCCTACTGAGGTCCTACACACATTCTACGGCGCCCTGCACACCTCTACTGAGGTCCTGATGTAGTTCCGTGACGTCCTGCATACTCCTACCGCGGTCTCGCATAGTCAACCGACACTTCAGCACACCCTGCAACGCCTTCTTATCGATGGTGCACATGGAACGAACACGCGCCGCGTCCAAAACATCCCTCCCGCACAGCATCTTCTTCCGGGCCGGACGTCTAAAGACGCCACCCAAAGAGAGCAAGGTGTTTGTATGGAGCATAAGAAAACAATAACTGAAAACGAAAAAACCCATCATTTTCATAAACTAATCTTGAGAGGCCAGTTTCCGAGTTTGAACCGCCCTTTAGGGGCCCAGAAATCATTATGGTGAGTTCTCACAATTATTTTCGGCATTCCCGTGGCCGATTACCTCTAGTCACAAACTTTCAAGCGATTTGGCCCACGCCCTCCAAAAAAATGGAATTCGACGGACGGAGGGTGAGGCGGAGGTGGAGGCGGTGGTGGAGAACGTTTTTGCGTACTTTGAGAGGTCATAACTTTAGAAAGCGGGGACCAGTTAAGATGAAAATTTGCATACATATGTAATATCTTACAGCGCATCGAATGGTGTTTAGCTCATTCCTCTGGTGACGGTATGAATAGGTGATTTCGTTGTAGGGCATCCGCGCGGGAAGAGATCAGAGCCAAATCTTGGTGCGCGCTTTGCGCGCACCACAATTGCCTATAACTTTTCTCATAGTGGGTCTAGGCAGCTGCGATGGGCATATTCAGACCTTTCGTCCGAAAATGGTTCTACAAAAGTACATTTCATTCGGAATGGTCACTATGACTTATTTACCAGGTTTTATTAACTACTTTACAGAATTCTAAGTGATCACAAGTCCCGGGCAAAACCAAACCTCTCCAGCCGCTTCGCGGCTGGAGCGATTGTGGTTCCCTTGTAAGGCAGCGTCCATACGTGGCGAGAGCGGGCGCTCCCGCCGTTGTGCTCCTCTCGATGCTCCTCAACGCTGCCCGCAAATTAACGCAGGCAAACACCCCCTACCTCGTGTTGATTCGATTGAAAACGGGTGATCAATCGCTTGAGTCAGCGCAACGGCTGAGGATTTCCCACGGTTTTCGACTTCCGTGGTAGCATTATGGAAAACAAGGGAAATAGTTTTGCTACAGGTTCAATGCCACCTGCTTTATTAAGGAAGCAGTAAGCTTGAAACTTGCTGCTTGCTTTGTGGTGCTGGCGTAAGCGAGCGAGAGCGAGCGGCCTAGGGCGCGCGAGAAGACATTGTTCTATAACATGGACTAGTTATCCGGTTGGATGAACATGTTCATGGTGGTGGTAAACGGTGGAAAATTCCGTCAATTGAAAATAGAAGAATATTTTATGCAAAGCAGGTTATGCAAAGCAGGATTAGTTAAAGCCCTAAGGAAAGAACGGAGCAATAGAGAGTAGAGAATTGTAAAGGACAAATCCACAAAAGATTCCATTGTCACAACATACACTTCCTGTGATACCTAAGAGGCGGGGTGATACTCAAGGATTTCGTGTACTTCTGGTGCATTTTTCTCATTTTCTTCGTCATTATAGCACTGCCCGGGGCCACTTAATCAATATAGCAAATAATCTCAGAATTGAAGATTATCGTGAACACTGCCTTTAAAGAGATGCTTGTGAATGCTTGTTTTGCCGACGTTTATTTTGCTCTGAGAATAGTTATTAGTCTCTTGAAGTAGTCAGCTACTACTCCAAGAGTGAAATAAAAGACGAAAAAGCTGGCATCAATAAAAATCTCGTAAATAGGTGGTGGGCGGACACCCGGCAATGAACCGTTTTGACTTGTTTCTGCCCGTTTTTTTTTCGACTCTGTAAAAGTACTAGATTTCAGTTTTTTAATGGCCGGATCCACATTCTCATGAGGATAACACAACAATCAATTTCATCGCGAAACCTGCCTTTAACATGACTTCTTCATGTGGTAATCAGCTGATTAGCCGAAGTGAATTTTTCATTCAGAGGCGGAGCTGAAGAAATACTCAGACAGTAGCAGGCCCGGAGCGCAACCGATCCCGCCCCTTCCCGCCCACTGAGACTGAAACGCAGAGCAGTTGATATTCGAACTTGCGGTACGTTTCGGTTGTGATTGCAACGTGCAGTGCGTTCAGGTTGCTCTCCGGGCCACATGCGCTGACTGACGCGCGCATTTCGAAATTGGATGAATCAATTGACGAGCATCTGGGCTTCCTGCGATTTTTGAGCGAGATTCTCACTGTTTCTCTTGTGGGGCTTGTAATTGATTTCCTCGGCTCAATTTCCGCTCAATATTCGACCATCCTAGAATTATTTATTTTATTTATTTATTTATTTAATCATTTCGAAAAAAATGTGAAAAACGAATCGCTCAGATATTTAAAGGCATCGTTCGCGCTAGAAACCACTTTCCGTTTTTCAGGCTCAATTCGATGAATGAGACCGGTGGACCACGCCGGTGAGCTTCGGCACGTCAAAAACGTAGGGTTATGAGGTTGGAAGGGGTTAAAGATGAGCATCCGCCACCAATTCTCACCAGTCATCTAGCACTTTTTCATAGAATGTTGATGCGGCCGTCAAACAACACAAAAAACAGTTATAGCGCAATTCCACATGCAGAAAAACATCGAAAATGACAGTAATGAGGTCTCCGAACGCAGAAAAACTCAAAAACGATTTTAGCGCGAAATTCAAATTCAAATTTGCGATGTGTTCCGACTAAGTTTCCTTTCCAAATAAAGGTTTTTCATAGGCTTTTTCGACATTTTCGTTCACTAGAGAGGCCAAGGTACACAAAAAACATCAAAAAATAATATACGGTTTTCTGCGCGTACGGTGCCTTTAAATTCATTTTAATGTATATTTAAATTTATATTTAAATTTTAATGTTTGGAATAAATATATGCCATGCATACTTTTCATTGTTAGCTTTGAATCGTTCAACGAGTTCTTTAGAAGGGCTCTGAGAAAGGGCGGTTGTTATGAATACTTAATAATTTCAGGGTAATATACCTAATAGTTGGAGAAAATCAGGTGAAATCAGAAGATTAATGGGTGAAGTTGTGGGGAAATTGTGACGGAATCAAAATTTTAAGCAGGGAAAGTGCATCAAGCTCGAAGGTATTTCATAATAAACACTAACTTAGAAAAGGGACAATTAAGGGTCACACAAATCCAAGGAAATTCAGTAGGGTGGGGTAATTCGGTGAATGTGTGGAAATCGGTGGATTATTCCTTGAAAAATTGATTAGCCAAAATGGGTGCGATAATCGATCAGCGAAGCGTCTGAACCACGTCGATGTATCGATTTTTGCAACTGTGTTGCTAAAATCGGTTTATAGAAAGCGCCCGGGGCGCAACCATGTACGCTGTATGATGTACTGTGACGTCATCAGCCGACAGTTGCGCTCAGGGCGCTGCGTGAATCGATCTCGTCGGTAGCACCCGGAGCGAAACGTATGCGGCCTGGATCGCAACATATGTGGCCCGGGAATTGCCAAATTTGTCACCCTGAGCGCAACATGGACGCGGCTCCGGGTGCATTCGGGGTGGGCTCAGGGCCTGCCATCATCTGAGTAAGAGAGTTTAATACTTACTCGGGTGCAGTTTTAGAGTGCTTCTGGGGATACTCAATGGGTTCTTTCTCACCTAAGCAATAATAACTTACCAGCCTTTAATTGTCTATAAAAAGTCAGAAGGCTTCCACAAAATGAACTCTGCCTTTAAAATTGACAGTGTGCGCTGAAAAAAATATTTGTCGAGCCTCACTGCATGTCTCTTACTAACAAGCGTACAGCATTGCGTGGAGTGGAAGCTGTGCGATTGGAAAGTTTCTTGGAAAAGTAATAGAAAGAGGAGCAAATATCGATGCCAAGTACTACTAAGAAACCATTTTGTGCGGGAATGTAGAGAAAAGGAACAGTTCGGAAACAGCAAATGGTGGCTTCATTAGAACTGGACACCTGCGCGTTCGGATCGCTTGACGATCGCTGTCTGCGGCCATCTTTTTTTGGAGTGCTGGGTAACCGACCTTTGGCCGTCCGATTCTCTCGACCTCAACACTGGGCTGCGCCACTTAATCAGCTGTGAAAGTCACTGTATGTGATACTTGACGCACATCCTCCTGAAAGCTTAGAACAAAGTAAGTGTCTCCAGGCTCGACTCTCGATGAACCTCGACATTGGACAGTATTTTCGGTCGTCATTGGAAGCTTGCACGAGGTAATATGAGGATTTTATTTGACTGACGTTTCGGCAAAGTCGCCCGTTTCAGAGTTTGAAAGCGTTAAATCAATTTATGAAATTGCACGGTCAAACTCTACGGCGGTAAACTCTTCACTAGAATTTGTGTTGTATAGAGTTTACGTGATAAGTTCAGTCTGAGTAATGGATGGGGCAGCAACGGCAGTTCACCGCGCGCGCGGTCGAAACCCCATCGGCGTGTGATGTCGCCAACACCGCACGACTAGCCACCTGGTCGATGGTTCAGGACATTGATATACTTCCTTCTCGCTACAGGGAGGTTTCGCCAAATATCACACATCGTGTCGGGACCAGCACCGGCACTATGGCGGCGATGGGTCGCTGAGGGGTGCTGACCGCTCGTTTGGTCACATCAAACAGTTCAGTGTGTTTGAAAAAGACTAAATAAATCGACGGCTCTAGTGGTATGAACATTCCTCATGAAATTTCTCTAGTGAGTCGTCTATTCCGAAAGACCTTTATTTCCAAGTCATTCAGATCGATTTGAATAACTATTTACCCACACGAGAACACTTCCGCACTTCCCTAACTCAATTTGGACACATGTGAAATGAAGAACAAAATCAGAGTAGCATCCCAAATAGGAATGTTTTCTCTTGATCTGTAATGAATATGTATTGCAGATTCATGATTTATACATTTTACAGGACATTTTTCCATACAACTTCATTCAGGTAAACAATATTAGGAAAATAATCGGTATTCATTAAAGGTGCAGTACACCCTCGGAAATGAATTTTGAGATTTTCATGTAAATGTGTAGAAGACCCCTCCTGTATAACACGTGCGAGATCTCAATTACTACAAATAAGCGAGATATAAGCGACCACCACAGACCCGACCCCCTTCGCTCACCACCACAGGCCCGACCCCCTAATAGATTTCGAATTCGATAGCGGCTCGATGGATGGATTAATTCCAACAAGTCGTGGTTCTTCAGTCCAATACCGGACTCTCTCCTTATCGTGGCTTTCTCTCACGCAACGATTGCGAATGAAGAGAAATACAGGCCTGAGAAAACTCGTCCACCAATTTCGCAGCCTCAAAATCTGAGCATCTTTGAAGAGCCATAACTCTGTTGTAAGGGGATCTCGGACGATTTCAGAGATACCACTGTGATCAGCGTATTACTCTCTCTAAGATAAGCATGAAATCTGAAAATTAATTTTCTGGGTGTCCTGTGCCTTTAAGTGGTCTGCAGATGCGCGTATGCGGAAATGTAGGTACGCAATAGCGCGTGGAAATATATGCAGCGGCGACAACTCCGTTACCGTGTCCGTCGCCGGATGTCGCTGAAGCATACCAATGCTCTAAAGGGTTTCGGCACACCTGTCCAGCTTTGACTCGGACAAAAGAGGAGGAGCAATGCGGCTGCGCGCCGGAAATATGGCATGTCGATGTCTCATCTATGTTTTTTTGCGTATTTCGACGTAGGAAGACATCCGCCTTCCTCTGCTCTTGTCCATCATTTATTCGAAATCACTGACCCGTTCGCATTGCTTCATCTGGTCATCTAAGCCGTCCACAATTAAATCGACTAATTTTCACCTCACAAACCGCCTGCTTTTTTCTAAACAAAAATGTTATGAGTTGTGTGCCTCCGCCGAGTGCTGCCTGTTATTTGAAGTGCTCTATACGTTTCCCGTCTGTTGACGTCCTATTTCACCTATTTGACAACAACGCAAATCCTACAAAATTGATTTATATATGTTGTACTTCCTATCATCTTTCCTGAGCGTTTTCCATTTTCGAAAGTATTCAGTATTCAGCCACCTTAAAAGTTGTTCATCTGTTTCCGCAAAGAAATAGAAGATTACATATTTGACAATTGCGATAATTCGGCTATACTGATGATTCGTGAAATAGTCGTTTCAAGGGATTGGGATTTCAACAATTGCTAATCCATTCGACATATCTATGAAAGCCATTTTCTGAAAATATGGAAGGTGTTGTACATATGCAATGATTTCTAATATATAAAGTGCACTATTGTATTTTACGTTTATGTGATAACGATGGACCTTTCTTTTGCATTCGCCTTCATCGTCTGCATAATCAATCCTGCCCCTGCGTTATTTCAATTCAAGCTAAAGCACAGAATAAATCAGGCTGTAGCTTCATCGCTATACTAGTGTCCTACCGCGATTTCATAAAGACACCAGTGCACTACCAGGAGTCGCTCCGCAGTATTGATGTCAATGTCGAGCCCATCGGCGCCTTTCCTTGCTCCAGAGATGAAGACTACCAGGATGAACCATGTGGTTTTCTTATTTTGCTCTACTTCGCACCTGAGTCACCTACATACAGTTTCACCGAAATATTTTCACAATAGCCTTATTCAACTTTGATTTCTCCCGATCACAGTTGAAATAATTCTTGAATATCTTCAACATACTCTTCAGCGTTCTCTGCTGCTTCGCGACTCATCATACGAGAAAAAGGGAGCACAAGGTCTTGCTTTGAGGAACAACAGTATCAAAGGGTGGGGACCAGGCGCCGAAAGGCTGGGCGCGCCCTTTGAGGAAATCAGTCGTACGGAAGTCACGACACTGGGAGCCACGCGAAGATGACGTCTGGCGTACGTGTTGGTGTCGAAGCTAGTTCCCTCACTTAGAACACCACACACTCTACCTACCCTAGAGGGAGCTAAGGGCCCTACTAATACTCGACGTAGATCGGCGTTATGTTCTATGGGGAGTTGCAGGCTAAGGTCTGCTGGTCGCTTTAGCGACGGCGGGTCTATATCTCCTCTACGGTTACTAATTCAAATGTGCGGGAGATAGCGCACCTACAAAACAACCAATACACAATACATACAAAATATAAATATGCATGTATATGTACAGATATTATCAAATGAACGCAGTTGAGTTTCTTCTAGAGACGCAGTTGACACGAGTTGATGTTGACGAGATAGTGGACGAGACGGCAGACGAGATAACGGCGACGAGTTGGATAGCATCACGGTTTGACGGAACGGCACGATTGGTTGACTTGACGAGAAAGGCAGACATGCAGCTTGATGGTACATTATTGGATCGCTATTGCCCATACACTCATCGAGACAAATCACAGCATTGTTGCCCATCACCAGATCGAGTCATAACGCGGCGACGCCTGTAAATACACGGAAAACGCGGGGGGATTTACTCGAGTGTGTTTTTACACTCAATTTTCTCGCGGTCGAATTTGAGTGAGCCTTCTCCCTCACTGTGTGTTACAAGAGAACACAGGGTCCCAGGAGGCACGAAATGCAAAGATAACCCGGGGTCTGTAAAAGGATGTTGTATGATCACCCAAACGCCCCCGGCGGTGATTGACCCGGACACCAGACATCAGCCTGGTAAGGCTATCGACATTGCGGCCATCACGCTAGATCCTGGCTGCCACCATTATCTGATCTTCGTCGTCGGGTGATCGTGGATCAAGTGGCTGTTTATCTGAGAAAGGCTCTTGCTCACCAAATAATCTGTAAATAGATCGAGGTGAGAAACGGAAACGGGGAGGACTCTAAGCCTCGCCCCACAACGCGGGTAAAATACTAGTGAAAACGATTAATCATTCTATACGTATATAAACGCGGATAAAACGATTTCAAATTACTGTCTCATCGACCCCTCCATCTGTCTTGTCCTGCACTCCAACACAAAGTCGGGAAGCCACTGTACCTCAAATAGGCAGTAATGACCTAGCCTGGGGGCAAGCGATGAAAAAAGAACGAATGAGCTAGCATGAAGTGCGTTTAGAGTAAGCTGAATTTAAATTTTGCAATGCAGTTTCTATTTGTTTGAGAAACGCTTGAAAGGGCCATTTCTACGATAGCAAATTCACGAGACGCGCGATGAATACAAGAACGCGGTAGTAGATCAAAAATTTTCCCAAATTGGGAGCCAGATTGCACAAACTAATGTGCAGAAAATAAACTATAGGTTGCTAAATATTGATTGAAAACTATAAAAGTTTGTATATTAGTAGTAGAAGGAAAGGTTAAAAGTTTTACTAACTAATAATAACCCAAAAGAGAGGGAAAGGTAGTGTTGTCTCAACTTCTCGCCGCTACTGGAACGCGGTGAGGCAACCGGACAACACAATAAATAATAGGGGAATACTGGTCAGGTTGCGTGGTGTCTGTAGCACGCGGTGCGAGCAGTAGACAAAAATTTTTGACGAGACTATTAGAAAGAAAACTAAAATGTGAAGCGCACGTGGGAATTTGATGAGCTCTGAGAGCGGCAGGATGGTAACAGACTAAAATCAATGGGGTTACACGTGCGCGGAAAGTGGTGTAGGGGTCGTATAAATAATGAGTGGTCCACTGCTCTGATAGATGACCGCTGCGTACGGGGTTAAAGACGACGAGTATGAATTATATAAGAGAAACTCTAGCGCTGCGCACTAGCGCCGCGCTGTCGTCAAATAACCTTAAACAACTATCTAGGGTACCTGACCAGTTAAGCCTTGTGATGTTTGTGCCGAAGAAATGAAAAAGTCGTGACGACGCAGTAAGCCAAGTGTGGAATGAGACGCTGCCAAGTGTGGACGCGATGAGTCATCACTGGCTGCTTGAAATTGGCTGCGTACGTCGCTCGTCTGAATTGTGCGGCAGACACGCTGCGCGTCGAGACGCGTCGCGTATTGCCGCTGGAGCACATTTGTTGACGATGTAATTGCCAGAACGGTGAAAATGTCATAGTTGATGCTTAAACGAGAGTAAAACGGCAAAACAAGAGTATTACAAACACAATTAATGAGAAGTAATGAACTTATGGGTAGTTTTAGCTGCACGTCTTGGCTGAACACGCGGAGCGTCTGCTGGAGGTGTTGTAGCAGTCGAACTCTCCGGTGTTGAGAATTTCCTGACGACATCTGCGAAGGATGCACGAACTTACAGCGGGTAGAGGTGTGACAAAGACCTGGTTAAATTGTTACCGTTCGCCATGCGTACGTCTGCTGTGCGAGCGCAGTTGTCCTTGCCGTAATGAATTTTAATGATTATACCGTACGGCCATTGGCCTCGAGATAACTTCTCGTCATAGACGAGTACTACATCACCTACCTCTGGAGTACTTCTCGAGTACTTCGCTTGGCGAATTCGAACCTGGTGTCTGTCCCGTAACGTGGCCAAGTAGTCGGATTGCCACACGTCCAAAAATGCATTGAGAACGCGGATCGTCTCCTTGTAGCATCTCGTCAAGCGATGAGACGCGTCGTCCAAGTCGTCCAACGTTGGCTCAAACGGTGGTAGTTGAATTTCCACTTCCGGGGAAATGAGGTCTACCGGCCGGAGTACGTGGGCGAATGGAGTTCCCTGCCTGAAAGGAGTTATAGAGCGCGAATTTATGATCGCTTCGATCTCTGAAATCGCTGTTTCAAGATGGCTAAGCGGCAGAATCGCGCAACCTAGAGATTTTTTAAAGGCATTTTTGAACAACGCGACCATACGCTCGTAGAAGCCACCCTTCCACGGGGACAGCGGGGTGATAAACTTCCAGGTTATGACATGTGCTACGCAGAAGTCACGAATCGATTGCCAGTTCTTCTTGGCGTAAATGACTTTCGTGATCGCATCCTCTCCAGCATGAAAAGTAGTCGAGTTGTAGCTGTAAACAGTTCCCGGAGTACCACGTCGAGCTATAAAGCGTCGAAATGCCAAAATAACTTCTTGCGCGCTATTATCAAGTACAAGTTCTAGGTGTACTGCAGGTGTGGCCATACAAGTAAAAAGACGTACCCAGACCTTGTTGGTGTTCTGCAATGGTTCTCTACAACCCAGAGGACCAAGGTAGTCGATGCCGATGTTCTGGAATGGTTTAGAACGCTTAACGCGTTCCGGCGGTAGAGGAGGCATGTCTGAATACCGAAATGCATGGCCATTGAGTTTCTTGCATGTGACACAACTCTGTAAAACTCTAGAAGTGACTGTACGTGAAGATGGAATGAAAAACTGTTTACGCAAGTTAGCTGCGGTACTCTGAACACCGGAGTGACGCGATTTTGGATGGTAATACATGATCGCAAGATGCGTAAGTTGATGTGATGGTAAGAGCAGTATGGGAATAGTTTCGAATGGTCCGACCCGAGCGGGGCAACGAATAACGCCATCGATTGCTTGACTGCAAGATATAACCGCTCCAACTGAGGTTCACTCTCGCGATAATGCGCGATAATGAGCATTTTCTCAGCGGTATGGACATCTGAAACTTCAAATTCACCATACGGAGTGATAGAGGAGACGAGTGGTATTTTTCGAACCAGGTTCACTCGCTGATTGAGCGAAACGCGGTCAAAAATGAAACGAAGTACATAGATGGTAATGTACACGAGCTTCAAGTACCGGTTAGTAGTCAAAAACGGTAGTACTGATCTAAACTTACCTTCGCCGAGCATATTAACCGTGGAATACTCCTTCTGGATGTCATCACCAGTGGTAGGCGGGATGTTGAAATCCATATTGTTATCCGGCCATTCAGGTAACGGAGTCAACAGAATGGGAGGACCAGTCCACCACATGTGATTTTGGGCATCTTTTGACGCGAGACCACGAGTGGCGCAATCTGCGGGGTTGTTTTTAGATGCCACAAAGTGGAACCTCACAGTGATGCCCTGGCTCTCGAATTCCGCGATTGCGTCCCGTAGGAACTTCACTCTGTTGCCGACGAAGATCTTGAACGGCTTCGTGGAGTGGATCCAGTGAAGAACAATTTGGGAATCTGAGAAATTATGTATTACATTGATAGGCAAGTTGAGATGTTTGATCAAGTACTTAGCCAAATTGACGCTAATTAGAGCTGCTAAGAGTTCTGCCCGCGGAATGGTCAATGGCTTGATGTCGTTCAAACGCGATTTAGCCATAACTAAACGCGTAGTTGGCGAAACTGAACCACAGATCAAATAGGCACAACAGGCGTAGAGACGCTTGGAGGCGTCTCCGAAGACGCAGAGCTCTAAATTACGCGGTAAGGCAGACGTGGGTAAAACCAACCGTGGAATTGGTAGTATCGGATCCTGCAGGTCTTGTAAGAGGGCATCCCATCGCTGAAGATCCATCTGACCCAACGGAGTTTCCCAGCCCACCTGTTTGACCCACAGATCTTGCAGAAACACCTTAATTGGAGCTAGAAAGGGGGTAAGCAAACCAAGAGGGTCATATGTGGAAGCGAGCGCACGCAACGCGGTACGCTTGCTGCTTATGTGAACTTCTGCAGCTCTGACGTTGATGCGTAAGGTGTCTCTTCTGGTTTACCACGGCATGCCTAGTATACTAGCCTGCTTCGGATTACTGACCCGATCTTGAGTGGGTATTGATGAGTTGACTGAATTGCACATAAACTCGCGAAGATTCATATGCATACTAGCAAAAATAGTCTTGGCAAGCTGGTATTTCTACTTGGCTTCGTCCTGTGTAACAGCTCCGAGGATAACGTTGTCGACATACGTATTTTTCTCGATTTCGTCATTCAACGGGGTTGAATTGTGACAAAGGTAGAGTTGAATGGACGCAGCAAGTAGGAATGGAGAAGCATTGACGCCGAACGGAATGCGAGTGAAGCGGAAAAAACGTAAATTTTGAGGTGAAGGTGGTTTTGAGGGATCTTTTAGCCACAAAAATCGTGTCGCATACCGTTGTGAAAGCTGTAGATGGACTTGGTGAAAAGCTTTCTCGACGTCGGCAATTAGCAGATAGCGATGAAGTTAACCACGCAGCAGAATTCCAGTCAGTTCCGGGAGTAGCGTTGGTCCCTGATGTAGACAGTCATTGAGAGTGAAGGCCCCAGAACGCTTCGATGAAGCAACGAAAACTACGCGGAGCTTGGTTGTAGACGAGGATTCCTTGTAGACCGCCTGGTGCGGGATGTAATAGACGCGGGGCCATCGTACACGAATTCCTGAACTTCTTCGACGATTCCGGCGGTAAGGTGATCCTCGATCGCTTGTGCGTAGCGATTCCAAGTGTCTGGCTTCTTTCTGAGGCTCTGAAACAGAGAAAGGAGGCGGCAGTAGGCCACCTGCTTATTATCCGCTAAATCCGGAAACCGTGTCTTCGACGGGAATTGAACATACAGAATATTATCATCGAAATATGAAGTATTATGAAAATCTTGTAAAACTCGGGTATTCAACTCACAATCTTTTTTGGGGTCGTGCTCATCCAAGATTCCTAGAGAGTCAAGGGCCCAAAGGCGTTTGACTGCGACGTCATCGACATCGTCGGATTCGCGGACTGGGTAGATTACGGAGTGTTATGGGGCTGGAGGTGCTGCCGAAAAATCCTGGCTTCCTGAAACAATAGTACCGAAACGCGAATGACTTAAAGCCATACCTGAGGGAAGGCAAACGGGAGCTTCGGCTGAGACTATGTCCCAGTAGTAATCGATACCAATCAGGATATCCGGCAGAACAGGTCCACGCCTACACGAAGGCAGTCCGAGATTGTGAACGTGGATGAAATCCACGTCGTTGTCATTGAGGCACGGTGGATTTTGTGCAAAGGTTAGGACGTCCTTGGTGGTAAGGTCAACGCTGAAATACTTGTCGAGCAAGTCGACCAAACCTACCTGGACGATACCTGCAACTTCTGTTGTCTGATGACCAGCAAAACCGACAATAGTACGCGGTTTGCTATTAATTGACCGGAGCCCTGAGCGCCGTGCTGTGCCAGAGCAGATGAAACTTTTCTGCGCGCCGGAATCAAGGAGTGAGATTACTTCCTCGACTCGTGCGTAAAGGCAATTCATGGCTCTGGCTCTTACGAGCATTAGCGAAGGGTGAGCTTTACGCGGAGCAACTGTAAATGGACCAATACTCTTAAACAACATGTGAAGCTTTTAAGCCTCTTCGTCCGATGAAAGCACATGATTTCGTGCTTTATGTGAAGAACTGCGGCGCAATTTTAGATAATTTGAGCGCTTCCTAGTGGGAGATTGAGAAACGCGAACACAAGTTTGCGGGCGGTTTTTGTACGGACGATCAGACTGATGAGACTCACCGGAGTCGTACCGATCTCGTGATGGTGAGCGAGAATGACTGCTCCTTGAACTTTCACACGTCCTGCCATCATGTCGAGAGGGACTTCTCGACGAATATCGATCGTCTTGGGAGCAGCGAAGTCGGCGAACTTGGCTTCGTTGATCGCTGTGTTCATAGCGGTCTCTGGAGGAAACGCGACTGTCGCGAGGACCTCGCGTCTCATGGCGACAAAGGAGGGCGTGGTGATCTCCTTTACAAACACTACACGCAGGCAAGTTGCAGTCACATGTACGGTGTCTGCTGTCGAAACATTTCGAGCAGAGGTCGCGAAGCTGAACGATGTTGCGAAGAACAGATACTAGTACATCTAAATAGCAGTTCATAGAATTGTGATCAGGTGATCTAAAGAAACAACAATATACGGGACTGTTACGTCCCGTAGGCGACATAGAACGCGATGTTTTGCGTTGCAGGTTCTGTGTATTTACAGAAATGCTGTTCGAAAGGGCTGTGGAGTCGTCGAACTTCTCCTTGGACGCGATAATGCGGTCCAGTTTCTGCATTACCTGGTCCATGGCGAAATCTGTGTCGGTCTGGAACTCCAAATCGTGAAGCTTCTAACGAATTTCCGCAGGAAACTTGTTCATCACCGTATCGAGAAGCGGTAGAACGTTGCGAAAATCTTCGTACTTCTTAAGTCCCTGCAGGATACCCATAACGCGGAACCATGTGTTACGCAGATCTGAACCCACGTTACGCGCGGGTGGGATCTGCTGCAACTTCAGATGCAGGGTCACACGCGTCTTGTGCAGACGGTCGTAACGAGTCTTGAAGGCTTTGACCAAGGCGTCATAGTCGCACTCGTCTGGATCCAAATCCTGCAAGACTTCTTGAGCTTCACCTTTGAGCAGATTCTGCAAATACAAAAGTTTGTGTGCGGGCGCAATAGCAGCGTTGTTGTTAACAGCAATTTCGAACGCGCACCAAAACCGACGAAACTGTATGATATCGCCACTGAACGGCTCGAGTGTGAGCTTGGAGAGACGCATCGGTGAATATGGTTGTTGCTGAGGGGAGGTTGTGCTTCCTCCCATACCACCTGGGGAACCAGTGGGATATGCGAACGCGGTGTTTGGCGGCTGTGAAAACGCAGATGTTAAAGGCTGCTTTTTAGCGCTGGGCGCTGCGGTGACGTGCTCGTGTGACTCCTCTCGAAACGAAATATTGTGCGTCACTTCGGTCATTGCTGTCTGACGACAGCTCTCGATCAGCATATTGATGGTATTGAGGTTCTCATCGAGGGTCGTCACAATGGAATGAGTATCGAGCAGTACGTCATCAACGCGGGACTCAAGCACAAAGTTTTTATACACCTCACCATCTTCGACTGGGGTCGAAGAATTTCCAACGTAGCTGAGCAGAAGTTTGCGTCGTTCCTGAACATCACGCAGGGCAACGCGGATGGTGGCCAGGCGTGACTGGATCGCTTCCTTGCGGTCGACCAGGCACGTACGATTGTCCTCCACGTTGACAATGAACGGCTGCAATAAGTCTGTGGGGATCATACCTCTGACGACTTCCAACGCGGTGATTGCCCTGGTTAGTTCAATCTTGTACATTCCAATTGATGTCATAGTTGTTGGCAAACTAGCAGGAGGTAGACTGCGAATCCAAGTCTAGAAAACATAAAGAGTGAGTGTTTTGCTGTGTCGCAGGGTAACCGCGGCCGTCGGCACCTTACGACAGGGTACACATGTTTTAAGCGACGCTGGCCTTGCAATAACTGCGATATAAACGAAAGGAGATGGAGTATCTAACCCAGAAAATGCATCCCATGAGCAAGTAATTTGTAACATATGCCGAGTGAGCGCGAAGACGGAGACCATGAAGATTAATTGTGAAACAAACTAGCGGACGCTGGGGGTTACCAAGATCTATAATGTTGCGAGAGACCTCCTCACAGCTTTAGGCTGCACCCGCTCCCTTGACCGGTCCATGGCCATCCGCACCCCTCCAGATCATCCGCCGAGCTCGTGCCACCCGAGGCAGCAGAGGGGGAGGAGCGCGACCACAAGGAGTAGGCTGGCTCTGTCCCAACGCCAGGCCCCCTTATAACGCCCGGGACACAACTTACCTGGCACTTACCTAGCGCTGCATAGCCGCTGCGCAACTATCTAGACCTAAACCGGAATAAGGGGGCGCACGCGGGCCGATCACCACAGCCAAACACCACATTCCCCACGCCCCACTGCGGCCTGATGCACCATGTCGCGACGGCAGCCGGCCCCCTCCTGAGTCTGCTTAACCCATCCTGCAGAATCGGTTGTCACAGTAGGAGAATCAGTCGCAAGCCCGAACTTGAACGCAACAGAGGAATTACGCGGCCCCCTAGCCTAAGCCTGCCACGCGGAAGAATATGTAGTGTTTTACAATGTTTCACATGGGTTAGGCCCTACAGCCTCTGACCACGCCCACAATGGGTTTACGCCTTACTGGCACACAGAATAACAGATTCACCACCTCACACCAAATCACACAATCCGCTATGTACGCGGTCATGATGCAATAATCAACAAATACAGTGTTTACGTAATACCATACTTTTGTACAGAACAAAGCACCCTTTGATGTCACTTCTTTACGAGACCTGAAAATAACATTAAACACGCAGTCAGACCACTACTCCCGTGGGACGCAGACCTTGCCCAGTTGGCTACGCGGAGGGTGTGGAACCGGCAACGACCCCCGTTCATAGCGAGGTGTACGAGCAGACGTGTGTCAAGCAGTCGCAGAGGCCAAGCCAGAGGAAACGGGGTTCACCTGAGATGCTCGTCGTTGTCGTCGGCAGGAGTCGTTGTTGATTGACGATTGACGCGGCTGAAGCCCTTCTTCCATTGACCTCGCACGTCCACTCGACCATCAGGCATTGACAGGAGCTGGAACTGCAGGCAGGTCGCCACTGCATTGGAGAACCATCGGGCAGGAGAAGTCGAGAGCAGCCGCCGCACGCTGTCGTCGTCGCACACCAGAATGGGCAAGCCCGGCGCAATCGATAGGCGGGGGCACGCCGAGCTGTTTACGATTAGCGGTATACGGTAGTCGTGGCGGGACCAGGCGCCGAGAGGCTGGGCGCGCCCTTTGAGGAAATCAGCCGTACGGAAGTCACGACACCCCCCGACTGGGCACGCGGCTGGCTGACCCTTTCCTCTTCCCCTCATTATGCAGTTCTTCCATGCGTATCGTGGAAAGTTCTCGTGTTGTTGATGTTCCATGTTTATTGATATGTATTATTGCCCTGTAAAGATGTTTCGAAGAATTAAACCAATTTTGCAATACTGTGTTCTGTTTCAAGGCAAGAGTTACGAAATTGAGTACTACCATTAATACAGGTTGTATTGGAGTGAAGGCTATTGGTACAGTGAGTGACTAGAACGGGTGGAAGGTAGACGTTTTCCAGGGCCCGGAGAACGTTTATCACAACATAAATGTTTACTAAAGCATGTTGCTTGAAAAGAAAATGTAGAAAAAAGTGGACCACCAAAACCACACTGAACAGTGATGCCGCAGCAACAGATGTGATAACAGGAGACCGATATGAGCGAAGCGATCAAGGCGGATCTGAGCGAGAACGAACCTTTTTTTGGATATCCATGCATGCCCTTACTGACGAGGTGTGCCTTGTTCTGCAGAGACTGGATTGAAGGATGTTTTCTGTACTTATACAAAATACAGAATATTCTTGAAATTCTACAGTCTGAATAAACTTTCGATATGTCAAATGAATCGCTTATGTTTGTTTCTATGAGAATTCTTTATGAGAATTTTGTTTTTTGTAAATAGTCATCTTGTGAAAGTCATTAATTGAAGACGCTGTATATAACCCACTTTGTCCAAACAATAAGCGCGTTAGAACAATTCGCCTGCTACCGTTTGAGCTCAGATCAGTTGTAGAAAGAAGAGAAAATAAGAAAGAACTTTCGCTTCAGTGCCATTGCTATACTAGGAAGTTTTTAAATACCTTGCGCGCCACTTTGTTCTCACGTGCTGACTGCTTCAGCGAGTTTTTTTTCTTTAGTTTAAGATTGCTGCACACAATCTTCATTCACAGAAACATTTTCTCCAGGCGGCTCGCGAGCTCCTTTGACGTGGGACGCTAGAAGTTTCACGAAAACGAACGCGCGCGCAAGTTTTATAGAGAAAACATATAGTCTATAGCAATGTAAGTAGGACCTAATGAGGTTGCGGACTCTTCCCAACATACTGTAGTCTGATCGAATTAACTGAGATTGGTCGGTGAGTTTTTGTTTCCACTCTCGCATTTTCACCTGCTTTCATTGCTTTCACGGATGTATGTAATCCTATCGGTGAAACCACAGACTCACCGATCTAGCACAGCTGTTTCGGAAAAATGAGTGATACCACTAGCAAACTACCGTATGTTAGGGCGAGTCCGCAACCTCACCAGGTCCTACTTCCATTGCTGTAGACAATATTTTCGCACAACCACTCAGGCAAACCATCGCTCCGAGCGGTACCGGAGAGCTACTCGAGCGGCGCTGCCTTTCCGCTCCGAGCGAAAATTAGCCATCTACTCGGGCCACAGCAGCCGCTCTCCGGGCCACAGCAGTATCGCTCGGAGCGATCTTCGGTCCCAACTGGCACTGCGGTCTCTGTTCGGGCGATTTTCAAAAAATTTCCTAGTTGCTATTTTTTCTATATTTCCGCCTCTTCTGGAGAGGATTAAGCCTGTTAAGAGGATAGTACCTGTTACAGCCTGTGGGTCAGGAGGTTAATCCTGCCACAGGCCGCAACAAGGATACCAACCCAGCATGGTCCGCAATGAGAAAGCCTTCCCCACCGCGGGCCATGGGGATCCCCTCGGCCGCCAAAAATTTTCTTTCTGAGAGTGATCCGAGGTCACCTCTCAAGAGTGGCCTCGAAAGGCCAACTACCTGTCTACACGAGGCGAGCCGCCTTTATACCCGCAGGATTGGTTGTTCTTTGAGTGATAACGTGGCTCGCACGTTATCACTCAAAGAACAACCAATCCCTCGTCTCTCCATCTCTGGCGATGGCACCGCTGTGGCCCCGAGAGCGACCGAGGGGCGAACTGGCACCGGACAGGGACCACGGTGCCAGTTGGCCCCTCGGCCGCTGTCCGGGCGATGACGTCATAATTGGGAGGAGCCGGTCCCGCTCGGAGCGATGGTTTGCCTGAGCATCTTCGGTGTACCGTTGCGCGCAAGCAGAGCCAAGCGAATCGTTGTGAAGGACATCATTGTCGCAAAATTGCGACTTCTTTTTACTATATCTCAATGCTCCCAGATACTTATGCTCTTCTATTTGAGAATCTGTTTGTAAGAAATGTTTTCAGATGTCGCTGTTAGGCGCTTTGAACGCCACCGCGTTCCCATATTATCTATCCGCGGCAATCAGTTGGGTCGTTTGCCCTCACATGGAAGCCTAAAAAACTCATCGGAATGAACCCAATTTATCATGTTCTGTGTTGTCTTGCTGTTTTTCGCCTCCTTATTTTTAACTATTATTGGTTTGATTACCCAAGTTAAAGCTTACGACATACAAAAAGTTGCCTTCTCCGTGGTCGTGAAGCTTCATTTCCAGCGTGTCAACAACAAGTGACCACAAGAGTTGACGTCTATTTTTTTCTGGTATAAGCGCCCTATTAGGGATCCAGGTTGGTTTTCTTTACACCAACTCTGGGTCGGATTCTGTCCTTTGTTCTGTGCTCGTTGCTTCTGACACGTGCACTTTGTGATCCGAACTGAAAAGGAGTTCTACTGCTGTTCACAAGTTGTATGAGAAAAGCTTGCATTTTTCGTTCTGTGATCCGTCTCGTTTCGAGGTTTCTATCACAACACCACTTGAGTCATTCATTTTGAGAAAACTTTAAACAAGAGGCCTGCCAAGCTGAGTACTCAGAAGCGATTGTTAACGCCTTTCAGTAATAAAATGGATAAAACACTGTCGAGCTTTCAGCCGGAAGGCTTGGAAAATCTTCAAGTTACTGAACGCGCTACTCGGATAGATCCTCGATGGCGTTCGGGGACTTGAAGAAGAAATCGGAGCAATTGAAACCATCAGGGACAATATCGAGCACTCTCTAGCCTCGTAGAATGCGGATCGGAAGATACCAGAGAACCCTTGAAATGAATATGCAACTGCTGGAGGCTCGGCTCTGCTCACTGCAGTCTGTTAAGAGAAAAGAAGTAAAACTGGAAATACAGTCACGCGCATATTTGTTTTGCAAAAACGGCGTTTTGCGGCGTTTTTTTTGGGCGCACAAAGCGCCGCTTTGTCATAAGTCGCTTCAGTGTGGTTCAAAATTAAATCCAGAGCTATTCTTAGATTCCTCTCAGCGAGAGGATTCCGACGGTAAAAAGAAGTATGAACTTTAATGCAAATTGTTGGTCCTTATTCCAGAAAAATCGTGTTTTCAGCCTATTTTTTCAATTCTCCAGATTTCCTTTCATGAAGATGCCAAGACGGACGTTTCGAATGGAAAAACCATAAGCTTTACAACATACTTTAATTAGGATCATGCATTTCACTCTGTGTGGACATTTTTATACACGCTTGCAAGGCCCACAATGACAGGTCCTCCGTAACGTCAATTCTTCAAAGAATTATAACTTCTGTAAAACATGCTTGTTAGGAACTATGAAGTATTTGATGAACTCATCTCCTCGCGCAGCATCCCAGCGGTGACAAACATCCGACTACCGTCGTGAATTAAGACGAATTTTCACGGAAAACTCCAAATTTTCAGCTAATTGTTACAAACTTTTCAGCGTTGTAACAATTGCATTCGTCTTCATGAGGTTCAAGCTGAGAAAATCAGGTGGAGTGTATACAGTCTACTTGTATTCAGACCCTTGTATTTAGAGCTAGGGACTCTTCTGCTCAGGTTTTTCTGTAGCTCCACTGCATTTAGTATTTTACACGTTTTCAAACTTTCCTTTTGCAGTCCTCGGTCGAGTGACGAAACCTAGATTGCTGGACTTTTTTGATCGCTAGGCTTCCCCCTGGTAACCAAGTCCCCCCCCATTCTGATTGAAATTCGCAATTTCTCCGACCTTCAAAAGTACTAGATCGAAAGGTCTCACCAGTGGCCTACGCCTAGAGTCTCATGTTAAGAAGACTATCGCGCCCGTTCCGGACGGATTCCGTCCGGCACTCTATGCGAAGGTTTTACTATTTCCAGAATGATAGTCAACTGTGATCACACACGCTATCGCTCGGAGCGGAATCAACTCTTCTCAATAATGGCGTTGGCGCCCGGACAGCAGCCGAAGGTCGAAACCCAACCGCGACTGTTTTCCGCTTGCTAAAGAAGCCTCGGCTCCAGTCTGGTTGCTCTCGGCGCGGCTATCACGAGAGATTGAGAGACGCAAGGTTGGTTGTGCTCTGATAAGGGAACTACTTTTAGTCAGCCTGCCCATTCCAGATGAAATGTACGTTTCTAGGACCGTTTTTGGCATAGAATCCTATTGTGATCTTCGCAGCTACCTAAAATCACACTGAAAAAAGTTATACGCGTTTTTTAATGCTTGGCGGCAAGGTAAGGTTTTTAGGGTAATTGAAAACTTTTTTTTCAGATTCTGTTCAAAACTTGTATGTAGGGGTAATCTAGGGTGCTGAACACGAATCTGGAGTCCGTTTGCCAAAAATTCTGAGGCTTACTGTAGGTTAAGATGGATATTATGCCATTTAGGGGGCAAAATCTACCTTAGTATTACGAAAATCGACAAACGTACTTTAAATTCGTATTAACCACCCCGAATAACCCCCGCATACTAATTTTGAGTCAAATCTGAGACTTTGACCAAACTACCGTATACCAAACGTAATCTACGGCAATCTGCCAAAATTCGATAAACGAACCTCAGATTCGTGTTCAGCACTCTATGTCACCTCCAGAAGAACAATTTGAGCAATATTTATCAAAGCACTTCGGAAATCGTCAAAAGTCGCGATTTGCCATCAGATTTTTCCCCAATGAAAAGCTTTGAGCGAGTCAAGTCGAATACTCTGGAAAATCGTTAAATAAAACACCATATTCATGATCAGCGCCCCAAATAACCAACCTAAGAGGATTTTAACTCAAATCTGATACATTTTTTAATGCTTTAAGAGCCTTGTAATCCATTGGTACAAATAAGCGCCCAACCAAAAATCCGTTCAAGTCCAAAACGCGACCAGTCTGTGCAAAGTTTGGAGAATGTGCCCTCACTCAAACTTTGCCCAGAGGGGTTGTTTCAAGCACTGAACACAATTATGAGGTCCGTTTCCGGGATTTCAAAAGACTAATGCTCGTTTTGGAAGGTGCACTAGGTACGAAAATCTGGCGAAAAGCGTCTATAACTTTTTTTCGGAGCGATTTTTGGCAACTGCGAAGATCATGATCGGATTCTACGTCAAAACTGTTCTAGAGATGTGCATTTGATCCGAAATGGCCAGGCTGACTCATAGAAGTTCCCTAGTGAGGCAGCGTCCATACGTGACGAGAGCGGGCGTCCCCGCTGTTGTGTGCCTCTCGACGCTCCTCAACGCCGGAGCAGCCCGTGCCCGCAAATTAACACAGGCAAACACTCCCTATATCGTCTTGGTCCGACTAAAAAGGTTTGATCGGGTGATCAATCGCTCGAGTCGGCGCAACGGCTGATGATTCCCACGGTTTTCGACTTCCGTGGTGGCTTCCGTGGTGGGATTAAGAAAAACAAGGGCAGTGGTTTTGATAGAGGTTCTCTGCCACTTGCTTTATTGATATAGCAGTAAGCTTGAAACTTTCTGCTTGCTTCGTGGTGCGGGCGTAAGCACACGAGAGCGAGCGGACGAAGGCACGCGAGAAGGAGCGTCTGTGAGCGGCTAACTAATTGTGTGTCAATGATGACCATCGATTTTGCGTGATCGCACGCTCTCGCCACGTATGGACGGAGTCTGAGTGATGAGATGAGTCATATGATCTATAAGAAAACACAATGTTAGAAATGGAGAAACAGGGAGATAATAGCTGCAGCGCGTATTCCTAAAGACAGACAAAATTTATCCATTATAGGAAAACAATCGTATTCTCACGCACAAATCTGAGGTGAATTTCTGATGGTCTGACGGGCTGACACCTAGAATTTTCGGGTGATATCAACGCAAATCAGTCCAACGCGGATGCCGCTCTGCAGGAATGCGCCTCTGTGACGGGCAGGTTCGAGAGCCGCATGTACTTTATCTGAATAGCGTGATCGCTTTCTGAAGATAATCGTTAGTAATCCGGCGCATCCACTAGTTTGCTTTGTACATAGTCAATAATTTGTAATGCTATTCTGCAATGTGGAATGCATAAAATTTGGAGATTTCTCAAGTTTTTCTATTGTGATGTCGTGTTCGCCGAGGAAAATAATGAAATGCATTCCTGAGAGCGTTAACGGTGCGACAAGTGTATTTACTGCACGGGTGATTGCATGGGTACAGTTTACCGCAATGTTAAAAGGACATGGTGCGGTTGCAGTCACACGCTAAAACTACGGTAGAAAACCTGGCCCTCTGTCAGATTTCATTATCGATCGACAACACAGCTGATTTTCTGAGTAAGTTACAGTTTTTCTTTTTTTATCTTGTTTGTTTCGGCATTATTTTTGTTTCTGACTGTTTAAATATTGCGAATAGAGGCTATTTTTAGTGCGTGAGGGAAATTAGCCGTTGGTTTGTTCTTCAAAGTGTCTTTTTTCAAAATTCTGCTTTGAAATCGAAAAAAAAAAACGCCAAATCCCTCTCGCATACTAAGAAAAGCCCCTATCCTTAATATTATAAGAGTCAGAAACAAAAATGGAGCAGAAACAAGCAAGAATAAAAAGAAAAACCGTAACTCACCCAGAAAATCAGCTATGCTGTCGATTGATAATGAAATCTGGCAAAGAGGCAGGTTTCCCGTTTGAGTGTGTGACCGCAACCGCACTATGTCTTTTTAACATTGCGGTAAACTGTAGACAAATATGTATAATAGAATTGTGGCTCCAAAACGGTAGCGGAGCATGTGTCCGGAAGTTAAACTGATTATTTTCCATCATCTGTTATTCAATATTGCCATTCAAAAACTTAATGTTTTCGAATATGTTTGAATTCGGTTATAAGACTTCGAACGTTTCAAAACGTCCTCCAAAAAGCGCAAATTAGTATCATATGGCACTCAATGTTACACTACGCTGCGCCTGCGCCGTTGAACTCATTCAAGTCTAAGAGGTCTCGTTATGATTTCTTTCAGCCCCAGAAGATACTCCGATTTTTCGTTGGCAGTTTGAAAGAACTCCGATGGAATTCATAGATTTCTTTTTTTTTATTAACATGGCGGCGCACCTCCGTGCGGTGCGGCGCAGCGAGAGAAACTTGAGCTATTACAAATTGTTAAACGTTTTCCAATGTGGAGGCTGGCTATGAAAACAATCCTCCGACTAAAGAAACTAAACTGTTTTTTGATTTGAAGGCAGTGTTCACGATAATCTTCCATTTTGACATTATTCGCTGTGGTTAAGTGGCCATCGGGTAAAACTGAAATGATGCAGAAATTGAGAAAAACGCACCAAAAGGAAACACGAAATCCTTAGCCGTCACCGCGCTTTTTTACTCTCCCTAGTGCTGTTCGTTGTGAAAATGGAATCGTACAACGGCTTCGCAGTTTTGTAATGACTGTGTTAGGTATCGCGGATATCGCGCGCGGCGCTTCTGCGACGTCGCGTCGCACGATTTCATGGTAGGCTCTGTAAACACCTTCCGACACTGAACAACTCCAAGGGCAAATTTTACAGACTGCATTATTAGATTTGATAAGAGTAAGGTATAGACGATAACTCGTCTACATGATAAATGGGTGTTTTGTTCTGTATATTTGTTCTTTGTAGTGAACAAGCTTTGTTGTAATCCGATGTTTTGAATAGGATAGTTCCCATGCGGATATGTTGTGAGATCCTTCGTGTTGTGAGATGAAATAGGAGAAATTCTCCGCTCAGCGGAGGTATAAAAGCCAATGTATGATTGTATTGATATCTGTGTCTAGAATAAAGAGCTTAGTGCTACCGGACTTCAGCAGCAGTAACTTCAAGTCGTATATGGTGCATCGGCCGACTGAGAACGGAACATCGGTCGCCTAGAAGAAGCAGTCGTCAAGAATCATTCAGGAGATCAAGAACACAAGAAGCAAGAAGCATGACTTCATCATTGTCAAAACGTCAGGGGCTTCTTACGAAGACCACAGGAAGACTTTCAACACTGCTTCAGGATATCAACGAAAATGCTGAACCATCAAGTCACTCGTCACAAGGCGAAAACAGCAAGCAGATCCATGAGAGGGAAATTCGACTGTCTATGCTGAAGAAGAAACTGGAATTAGCTGAGAAGAATGCCGATAATGCTTTGAAGGACTACACCGCAGAAGCTGACAGCGTTGATACAGACACACCACAATTCCAAGCAATAGTGGACAAAGTCTCAACAAATTCATCATCTGCGCAGGACCTGATATTCAGGGCTCAAGAGGCAATTCTAGATTTGGGAATGCAGCTAGAAGAACTGTCGCTTACAATACCAGCGGCTCCACCTGAACAAAATGTTCCAACGATTCAGCTTGCTCCATTACCAATTCCAAAATTTGGAGGTCAGATCTGGGCGTGGGAAAGCTTTTGGAGCGCTTTCGAGCATTCCATTCACTCAAGGAACATGGACGATGCGCACAAAATGAACTATTCGCTCGATGCGATGAGAGGAGAAGCCAGAGAGTCCCTCAAGCAGTTTGAAAAAAGTGGAAAGACATATGAAATGGCTATTGAACACCTGAAAAGGATGTATGGGAATAAAGAGATTTTGATGAGAGGACTAATCGAGAGACTAGAGAGAAGTCGAGCAAAAAGTCGAAGGATGGAAGACCAGAGAAGACTGTGCGAAGAACTATTATCGATCATTGGACAGATAGAACTCAAAGGGGAAGTAATTGATAGTGCGCTACTCCAGAAACAGATCCTGTCGAAGTTCACGGAAGCCACTCAAAGGTATGCGATCAGGAGAAAGCAAGAACTACCAAGTGGCGAAGTCTGGAGCACAAAGTATCTCCTGTCCGTAGTGTACAACCACATCAACGCAGAAATGGAGATTCAGAGGCAGATGGACTATCGTGAAGAGCGAAAGACACCACCTCCACCGACACAGAATTGGCGAAGACCAGCTAGAGAAGGTCACAGTCCAAAAGCGAGCAGTAGAAGACTTTCCAATGTTTCTACTGTGACCAGGCCGATCACACTCCTCGAAACTGTCCAGAATTTCGAACAAGAGGAGATCGTTTGGAAATCATGAAAAAACGTTCGTTGTGCAGAAACTGTGGTGGAACAAATCATGTAGCCAGTGCATGTTGTCGGGGAAGATGCAAGCTGTGCGACAAACCTGGACATCATACTTCAGTGTGTAACAAGCTCACACCTCAAGGAAAAGGGCTGAAGACGGGACCAACCTCTTCAAACTTTAGCCCCAGAAACTCATCACAGCGCCAAGCTAGGCAAAACTTGGTGACGTCCTCGGGGCAGGAAGAAAACATCGTCACGTCCTCGGAGGAGGACGAGAACTCCATGACGTCCTCGGAGCAGGGCGACAACTTTGAGACAGTTGTGTGCATGAAGAACACCGACGGTGACACACTCATCAAGGATGTGGTGATTGGAACGGCACAGGTACTGAATCCTTATACGCGGACTCTAGAACGAATCAGCATTCTCCTCGACACAGGAGCAGATCGCTCTTTCATAAGCGAACTTGTGGCGAGGCGATTACAACTCCAGAACATAGGCTCAGTCACATTGAGCATCAACACCTTCGGAGCTGACAAACCGATGGTGAAACAGTGCGACATAGCGAAGCTGCAACTGTGGGATTCTCTGGGCCAAGCTCATGAGTTTTCCGTTGCACGAGTCGACCACCTAACGGAGCCTCTCCCGAGAAGAGAGTTCACCAGGAATGACACGCGGTTCTTGGCTGATCGCGACATTCAGCTATCAGTAGGGCCACACATACGAGAAATTCAACCATCAGTTCTTCTCGGTTGCCGAGACGTTTTTACCCTTCTTCAGGGAAATGGACTACCTCAGTGGAGACTACCGTCAGGAACCCAACTGATCCCCTCACGACTGGGATATCTAGTTGCTGGACGTCTTCAGGATGAGGATGCACAGAACGCTGAACAGCGGTCTATGACGGTACAAAGCGAGGTACAAAACTGGAATAGATTTCTGGAGCTTGAATCAGCAGGTCTCAACGACTTCTCCGGGACACAGGTCCAAGAACAGGAACAAGTGGACAAAGCTGTGTGGAACAGGTTCGAATCTACCATAGCGCTGAAAGACAATGGATATCACGTGAAATTTCCATGGACTGATGAGTCAGCACGCCTGCCTGACAACAAATCCCTCGCTTTTAAGCGTCTGTGCTCTACACTAGAGCGTGTCAAGGCGACACCAGAAGTACTGCGACAGTACAATCAAATCTTCGTGGACCAAGCTGCACAAGGAATCATTGAAGAAGTGCCAGACGAGGATCCTACCACCACGGTCATTCACTACCTAGCTCACCAAGCAGTCATCACGCCACAAAAGGAATACACAAAACTTCGTGTGGTATACGATGCATCCGCTCATCTGAAAGACAAGCCTTCGCTAAATGATGCATTATTACGAGGGCCAGTAATGCTTTCCACAATGCTACACATGCTACTTCGTTTCAGAATTGGTGAAATTGCTATGATAGCCGATGTGGAAAAGGCTTTCTTGCAAGTTCATCTATACCCAGACGACAGAAATGCTGTACGTTGCCTATGGGTGAGAGATGTCACACGCCCTCCTTCAGGATCGAACCTCGTAGAATACCGTTTCACGAGAATACCTTTTGGGCTGAAATGCTCCCCGTTCTCATTAGGAGGCACTATTAAATACCACCTAAGCTCTGTACGTCACACCACCGAGCTAGCACATGAAATACTCGACAACGTCTACGTCGACAACATTATTCTTACAGCTTCGTCGGAAGAAGAAGCACTAAGAAAATATCGCGAATCGAAGAACCTTTTCAGGGAGATGAATATGAATCTACGAGGATTCTATTAAAACCAGGCAAATGTTAACAGGATGATTGCAGTAGAAGATCGAAGTTCCCAGGAAAAGCCGAAAGTTCTTGGTATTATTTGGGACACTTCTGAGGATCAACTAATCACAGAAGCCCTAATCCCTTTACAAAACGATTGGAAATCGGATTTTGACTGTCGAAGAAATAACGACTCTGATGATAGAAATTGAAGGGGGCCTGAACAGTTGCCCGCTGACGTACCAAGGAGGGACATTGGAAGAAATGAAACCTCTACGACCTATTGACTTCCTCGTCAAAGATATCGAAGTAACGTATCCATTTGAAAACCTACAGACAGATGATGAGGATCCAACCTACCTTCCACCTGATGAACTGCTTCATCTGAAAACCCGACGCCAAGCTGAGACAGCCCTAAAGTCATCTCACAAGCTAACAGAAGAGTTTTGGAAGATATGGCAGCAGGTTTATCTCAGCAGTCTACGAGAAGCTCACAAAGTGCGTATGGATCACAGAAGAGGAGGCGCAAAAGCTCCTTCTGTTGGCACGGTGGTATTGCTAGCAGGCCCAAATATGCCGAGAAACGTTTGGAAAATTGGCAGAATATACGACCTCAAGAAAGGATCCGACGCAATTGTGCGAGAAGCCACTGTGAAAATGGGCAACGGACATTTCCTGAGAAGACCAGTAAATCTATTAATACCACTAGAACTTGATGGTCAGGAAGAACTCGAGAACAATGACATATCAGAAGCAGTACCAGAAGACGTTTCTCATGGAGCACAGTCTAATGCGGGAAGCGAGGAAGATCAGGCAAGATATTATTTTTCGCAAAAGACAGAGAATCGACTACAACAAAGATGACACCACCCAAACGTCGGTACGAACTTGGAAGTTCCCCGCTATCCAGATGTCTATTCTGATTCTGTGCCTAATATTTTCTTCGACGAACGCATCACCGACTAAAGTCAATACCAAAATTCAAGGTGGAATCATCGAATTGACATGCATTAGCGGTGGAATCGAAGTTCTCAGCAGTAAACCCTGCAAGTACGAAGTTTGTATTGAAGGGTACTGCACCAGTATGGAACATCCTAAACAAAATGAAACACTCCTATTCCCTCCGGACGTTGTACTACACAACCATACAGTACAGTGGAAGATGTTGGAAAACAATAGAGTGAACGTAATACGAATCAGTTGTCCACCAGCTCCGTTTTGCGATCACATTCAGTGTTGGTTGTGTACCGCCAACATCTTCAACCCAGAATGTCGACCGAGAGCTGCAGTAATGGCATTGGCGACAGTGATTTACATATTTATCGCTCTCGTCTACACGCTACGTCCCTTTGGTTGTAGGAAAGCCATGCAGAATATGTGGTCGAATTCTATTTTGTGGATTTATACTTGGAATGAAGCTGATCTTCAGTGGATGGAGAAGATGGCGACGAAGGACACGAGCTGGAAGACCTGATGTGGAAGCACTATTGCGCGCTCCTGCAGTCGCTGTGTTACTAGCAACATTTTTCGTGCACTCATCAGCATGCCAAGATGTGGATATTTTCACGCTTCCAACAAAGGTATGCTCGAGGAGTACGCTACACGAGGGAAAGTGCTTCGTCGAAGTTACCAATATGATCAAGCTGAACACCTTCCACAGAGAGGCATGCATACGTTTAACAAAAAATGACACGACGCTCCGGCATCAATTTCTCTGGAAAGGACTCAATTTGGAATGTGAAAAAGAGACCATCATGTTCACAAGAAATACGAAGCAAGCCGTTGTGGATGCCAAAAGGTGTGCTCACTCAGGTAGCTGTACTGAAAAGAAGTGTGAAGATGTGAATGAAACGTCGGTTATTCCGGAACTAGCTCAAGGAAACGCATATCCAGGAACAACCAGGTGTGTTGAAAGCTGTGGTGGTCCAGGTTGTGGATGCTTCTATTTGAGCAGTGGATGCCTCTTTTACCGGATATTCCATGCCCCAAATGACGAGGAGGTATATGAGATCTTCAGATGCCCTTCATGGAAAAAATCAGTGGAAATTGAAGTCCAATCGGAGGATAAAACGGGAAAACATGCGACAGAAACTGTGCTTCTACAGCCAGCAATACCAGTGTCGAAAGGAGGTCCACGAATCAGTTTGACATCAGTAACTGTACCTCCCACCCCCGCCCCACACTCCTATTTTATCACAAATGGCGAAGAAATAGCACTGTGGACAGACCACATACCGACACCATTGGAGTGTGGATCATGGGAGGCCGCTAAATCACTGAATTGTTCGGCTACTCACAACTGTGTGTGCCAGCCAGCTGGAAACAGAATCATGTGTAGATGTACAGAGTATAATATCACGTCAACCTTTCACGAGAAACTGGAGAACCGACTGCCAATCCGACAACCATACGTTTCGTTTGAACAATCTCTAAACGATAACACCTCAGTTCGAGCTTCCATTCCTACCCTGGTTACATCTGAAATTCTTGTGACTATCAAAGACAACATTTACATGATGAACAAGGAAGTCACTGATGCGATTTGTACCATTCCCAATGCAATCGTAAGAGGATGTTACCATTGTGGACAAGGAGCAGTGTCAGAATTGAGTTGTACAAGTAGTGAGACTCATACAATGGCACAGGTGCAATGTGACGACCACTACTTTTCAGTACCCTGCTCCCCAAATGGCGAAAAGTCGGAAATTCGCTTCACTCATGCAACAGCAAGGGCCGGAATGCAATGCTCCGTAACATGTGGAAGAAAGACGAACTACTTCGAGATCACGGGAATCCTAAAATGGGTGAAAACTATTCAAGACTCTGTCAGACGTATTCTAAAAGGAGAAAGCACCATTCATGATGAAATTGTTTTTCCCGACATTGGACACATACTGGATACAATCGTCTCGGGATACAAATTCGTAGCTGGAGTGGCAATGTGCTTTGCCATCGCAATAGTTTTCGGCTACCTATTCTTCTGGACATGTGGAATACAAATTCTACTGATGACTATACGTACCGTTTTATGGGTTTTCCAAACGATCATCAAAGTAGCTGTAACGATAGCTTCATTTGGAATACGTACATGTTTTGAGAGAAGTTTTGGAAGAAGATCAACTTCTCCGCAAGATATCCACGTCAAACAACTTTGACAACATTGTAGAAATTCGTGATAACTAATATTCTATACTATTCTATCACTGGTCATTTCACATTTCAACCTAGTCAAAGAATCAGCAAAGTAAACTGACATTCAAGATTCAGTTTCCATCGTATCACAAGCGGATCTCGTTGCAGAATACCACAACAACCTTTATCTCCATGACTTCAAGACACTCCGCGTAGAACGCTCTGTATACATAGGCTTATCTGCGCAACTTCAAGGCATACCGCCCCGATCCGTCCATATAAAAGCAGCTGGAACATGCCCAGATATTCCAATTGTCAGTGCTACGAAGACGACGGAACTGCAAAGAAACCTCGTTCAGAAGATGACTCCAGTCTGCGGAAAACCAAACGCGACTCCGATGCAGAAGACGAGAGATGCGATGGCTCCAGTGTTCGACAGATCGTGCCCGACTCCAGTCACGAAGCCGAAAGACGTCATGAAGAATCGCCTGACGTCGAAGGAAGAGAAGAATCGAGAACTCGCCATCGCAAACAGAACGGACCACCAGTCTATGAAGAAAAGTCGCAAGCGCAAGTCTGAGGAAACTTCTCGCAGAAGTTCATCGGAAGACTTCTCGAGGAATGTTCGTACTCGACCTCAAGAAAGAAGAGGAACAGCTGAAGAAGAACAGAACTCTGGCGACCTGTCCCAACGGACTCTTCAGAACGCAGTTTTCAATGGATTGCAGAAGTTGTCAAGCAAGATCGAGGAAGAAAACCAGGTTGTCAAGACCGTGGTCAATATTCACGTGGACGAAGTGGAAGAACAAGTACGATCATTTCGTGCCGAACTACTCTGACTCGATATCCCACCTGTGATGAACGACATTCGAGCCTTCATGTCGAGAATGATTCTGCTAGAAAGCGAACTGAAAGGAAAACTGGAAGAAGAAAGGATTATTCGAAGGCTAGATCGGATAGAGAGAATGCTAGAGCCACTACCGGAAATCCTAAAGATGCTGAGATGTCTCAATGAGGAGAAGAGCAAGGCCGTGGCGTCGGAACCAAGTGAGGATAACCCGCGACTTCTGGAAGAATTCCACATCCCGAAGAAACCAGAATCAGGGAACGAGGACATACTCACAATATGTGATAGCCCATACACGGATGCCGAAGAGGATGAAGAAGCAGAAATCTTCAACAAACCAGAAGAGAGTCCTGACAGTGGCCGCAGGCCTGTGGTAAAGGAAAAACGAAGAATGGACCAGCTGGACACGAGGAAGATCCAGGACGAGATCAGTACTCAAGGCAGAGAGCTCAGGAGGGTACAGCACGAACTCTTCTCAACTAAACATCGCATGGATGTAGCCTGGAAAATGTCGACAAGAGAGCCTGGGCAGAAGCAACGCTACGAAGAGCTGCGGAAGGAGAAGCACCGTCTTAAGGATGACTAGGCACGCATTCTCAGGACGATCGAGCGGCTCAAAGATGATCTACGAGGCTGATGGGAGCGAACGGAATCACCTTGTGGACGGCGGGAGTATAGACGATAACTCGTCAACATGATAAATGGGTGTTTTGTTCTGTATATTTGTTTTTTGTAGTGAACAAGCTTTGTTGTTTTGAATAGGAGAGTTCCCATGCGGATATGTTGTGAGATCCTTCGTGTTGTGAGATAAGATAGGAGAAATTCTTCGCTCAACGGAGGTATAAAAGCCAATGTATGATTGTATTGATATCTGTGTCTAGAATAAAGAGCTTAGTGCTACCGGACTTCAACAGCAGTAACTTCAAGTCGTATATAAGGCGCTAACTACCGATAGGGTTTGTTGTTTCCACACCAAAGTAATCTAACATTAGCAGGAGTGCGCAGAAAACTTTGAAGCCGATGAACGTATATTCTGTTTATCTTGAATTGCACAAAACACGGTCCGCCAATAGTCCTCTAATTGGCCTGCTAGTACCGTAGTGTACGTCCACGACGCGTTCTCGGCAGACCCGAATGTGCACCCGGTGTGCAGAGCAATCGATTCGTCAATGCCGTCACTCGGCCACCAACACTGCCACCCGGGTCTGCCGAGAACGCGTCGTGGACGTACACTACGGTACTTGCGAGCCAATTAGAGGACTATTGGCGGACCGTGTTTTGTGCAATTCAAGATAAACAGGGTATAAATTCCTTGCTTTTAAACCTGACAATTTCGGAAAAAAGCCTATCAAAAGTTTCAGAATCCGTTTTCCATTCCAAAAGCGTTTTTCAAATCTTCTGCACGATTTCTGTTAATATTTTGCATAGGAATAATCATTCGTGTTTGAAAGAGAAAAAAGTGTGTCGCAAAATGTTTTGAAAATATTCCGAGAAGCAACGGCAAATTTTCGTGGCAGTAGCAACAGTTTTATCGTGTTTGTTTAGGCGCAAGTGATCCTAAATATGCTTGTTTTGTTGCTCTAAATGTTAAGCTTCATTTTGTTAAAGAAAAACACTGAAAACAACAGTAAACAGCTTGCCTGTGCGCGACATCCATCGCGTCGCCTTGCATTGCAAGGCGACGCAAACTGAGAAAATCAGTATCGCTGGTATCGCGATAGCCCCGAGATTCTCGCTGGGATCGCGATGGGATATCGGCAGTTGGTTGGCGGCTCCGCGATTGTGGAAAAGTGGTGTCTGACTCAGTGGCCCCGCGATAGCCTTATGTCGGCTCCGCGATTCGATAAAGAGGTAGCGTCGAGAACACGGCTCCTCGGCAAAACCGCGTCGGCGCCGCGATGAGTGTGCAGGCTTTTAGTTTTCCGTCGGCTCCGCGTTCGACACACCTCCGAACTGGCGCGAATGAGTCATGACGCAGTATGTATCGATCGAAGTTCCAACTAGACAGGCCGATTTCTATCCCCGTGTTGTCCAGATTCGTGTTTTTTAATGTTATCCACATTTTGACCGGAGCATACACCGCCTAAATAGTGAAATTGCCTTCATATTGAGTTTTCATCCCGCTAAGTCTTTTATATATTGCGACTTTAAGTAATATAATCTTGTTTGTGCTCATACGTCTCCGCGTATTACGCTTCTTGTATTCTTCGAGATTTCAGTTTCGAAACTGCAGCAGCCGGTCTTAGAAGCATTGCCATTTGTTACATTTCTTAAATTCTCGGGTGTTTTTCGGAGTCTACCTGAATTTCGGGATTCATCCCTTAGGTAGAGGTCATCCCACACTGATTTTCAAATAAACGAAAGAATATTGCATTTTCAGAAAACAGTTGCATAGTGTTCTCGAGAAATCGAAATTTTTAATTGCAACTGTCGGAAAGTTTCAAATGAAGAATTTTCAAAATATTGCATTTTAAAACTAATGAAGGAGGGGGTGTGATTGAATCATCTCTTTTTGAATTGCCCAATGGGATGAGAATTCCAAATAAAAAGTTTTCGAAATTTCCGAATTATTGGACTAATCTGGGCACCTTACTCTACCCGTCTGGTTTTAAAGTAAGTGGTCGCGATCAAATATGCTTGTCGTATTTTCCTCTCTAAACCCTTTTCTGAGTTTGGAGTAGTAGCACCAATGAGAAAAAATCGCGAAAAAATCGCTCTCTTGAGCCAAATTCGGAGACTGAACTTTCTTGTCTTTTGATGGTGGACGAGCCCACTCCACATCATCGGCAGCGATGATCTTTGATATCAAGAACATAAGATGGCTTGAAATTGATTTTCAATCAATGAACATTATCCTCCAGACTCGTCTAGGCAAAAACATTGACTGGAGTGCTTCCTTTCTTTGTTCAACTCTTTTTATTAAGTAAACTTGCATTAATTTCTCCCCCTGAATGTCGATGATTTTTGACTGCTCGGCATGAGACTGCGATCTTTTTGTTCGGCGCTGTGCACATGTGCACGAACTGGCTTCTTTGGGCCCTAGAAGCTCTAATTCTAGCCCGTTTTCATCGCGCTACCTTCATAGTTTTTCAGCTGTTTTTTATCTAAGCTGAGGCTGGATTCATAAAAGCATTTTCAATGGTAACTTAGCGTTATCGGCTAACCGCGATCGTTATCAGTGAGCCAGCAAGCATGTGAAAAAATGATAACGGTTGCAGTTAGCCGATAACGCTAACTTACCATGGTAAATGATTTGATGAATTCGGCCTCTCATTTTTATAGTTTTTTAGATAACGTTTTTCATCGCGACCACTGCCCGGAAAAGTACTCGGCCTGTTCAATTTGACCTTTCAAACATTCCATAGATATTCCTGCTCATTTCTTCTCAATGACGAAATATTCGAAGCCCGTGACCCGAAATGAGCGAACACTCCAGGTTTTAATTTTTTTTTCACAATTATAGAATTAATTAGAAAACCAAAAACTTAAATGTTTTGAAGTGAATTCCTAAGAATGCGGATATTCGGATTTGGTAAATTAATCGAATTCACGAGAAATCCGATAATTTTTGTTCCCATATGAATAGAATGCTCGAGTACTCGAGTATAAAACGAATATTGTGATTATTGTTCGATAATTTATTCGATCCGATCCAAGTCTTCAGTCTGTTGCTTAGTTATAGGGACACCCATTTTCGAGAATACTGTTTTTGAACGTATCTTGGCCTGAGCTAAGCAAAACTTGATGAAACTTTAACATGTTATAGGGTAGCAGAAGCCTCGCCTTACTCACACTCTAGCTTGGGTTTTGGATGTACAATTTTTGAATACGGAATTTATTTCCAATTTTGTGGCATTAATCCAAATTAGGGCTATTTCTTCAGAAAATGCCCATAAAAATTCGAACACCCGTGCCACTTGCTTGCCATAAGAAGACCTTCAAAAGCGTTGTACAACATTGTGGGAAAATTATATCTTGCACCATTTTTTAAAAAATTAATTTGGTACGAATATATGCGATTTCGCGCCTGATAAGATTGCGTATCAGTTGAGCATTGTAAGAGCCTCTACAGTACATGTCCTTAAATGGTTCTAAGGCGAATAACTTTCCAGGATTGAAAATTCGAAAAAATGCTCCATTTTGCTAAATGTCTGACTCAAAAAAATGGTGCAAGAAATCATTTTCCCACAATTTTTTTGATACCCTATAACATGTTAAAATTTCATGAAGTTTTCCTAAGCTCAGGCCAAGATACGTTCAAAAACAGTATTCGCGAAAATGGGTGTCCCTATGATTATGCAATGTATCATACTGTGTACTTGACGATTTCTCGCAAAAAATCGCTTCATTCGGTTTTCATTCTTGGTTGTTTTGAAAGCCGTGCTTTTTCAACTGATCGACAACTTGAATTACTCGAAAATCACATTCTCTTTTTTTCGCTGGGGGATATAAAGACACTTTCGGAAAAAACATCGAGTGTTTTTTTTTCTGAAATGGCACATGGCTTATTCTCGAACAAGGCATACAGGGGTGACGATGGACACATTCACTCAACACTGCTTCATGTTTGGAAGGGCGTTTCTCGTGTTGATGGTGTTAATTCTAACTTTTCCTAAACGCCTTGTTCCATAGTAACCAATGTGCCTCCTTGAAAGGGCTCTCGATGCTGATTTCTCTTTGGATCAACGAATGGTCTATTTTAAACAGAGTGCTCACAAAGAAGCATAAAAACGCCTTTTTGTGCCCAAAACGCAAATGATATCACCGGTATTGCATTTCATCCTACGGGCCGTAGCTCAGCGGTTCGATAAATTAGACTCAGTATTGAAAAAGAAAAAAGCAAAACCTCTCGTGTAGGGTGAAAAATAGAAAAAATCGCCCGTTAGAAAAAGTGGTGTAAAAACGACGTTTTTTCCAATTGGCCTTTTCAGCCTTGGTTTTCACTTTCAGAAGGCGGCAGTCGAACAGAAGGTGCATCTTCTGAATGGTTATCGAAAACTACATTAGCTGGATTTTTTCTAAAAATTATTTCCGAGATTTCTGACCTCACTGTTTTCACATGGTGATGTGAAGACCTCAAAAAATTTTTTAGAAAAAATCCAGCTAATTTAGTTTTCGATAACCATTTGGTAGGTCCATCTTTTGTTCGACTGCCGCCTTCAAAAAATGAAAACCAAGGCTGGAGAGGCCAAATGGAAAAAGGCTTTTTCACACCACTTTTTCCTACTGGAATTTACTGGCGGAATTCTACTTCTCACTCTATATGAGCGGCTTTGCTTTTAACTGGTTCAATACTGGGTCTTTTTTAACCCCAGAGTTACGAACTATAAGAGCGACGTGTCGGACACTGGAAAGCCACTGAAAACCGTTTTTTCGCTGAATGGACAATTGCAACTTTGACGAGCATCCAAGTTTTCAGCAAAATAGGCAGGTCTACCTTGATTTCAGCGGGGTCTTTGTGAGGGAGGGGGTCGCAAAGCTTTGCCAAGAATGGAGGGGGTCACAACAACGAACGCATTTTGACAACCTGGTTGCTTGATGCTGCCTCGGAGGCTTTGCAGCGAGATCGCGTAGGTGTCTTGAAAAACACCTACGCGGCGTCAACGCTCAGCCGACTCGGCAATAGGCTCTTCAGCGAGGTGCGATTGCGGAGCCTACTTCGATACTGGCGTGCAGGCAGGGCAATTTGTAGTGAAGGCACCGCAATGACGCCGTGTTGGTGCCTATAGGGCGCCTACAAGGCGTCATTGCGGTACCGTCAAAACTGCGCGTGGTAAGGTTGCGTCCTTATACAAAGGGGTACGGTATGTTTTTCGAGTCGCCTCTGGCTCGACGCTTCGCACGGACGCGGAGCGGCTCCCTGACCTCCTTCGCAGCGTTCATGCATGTCGCCCCAGAAAGTGAGGCAGGCGGTTTGCAATAAGAGACGGGATGAGCTGAGTGAAAGACTTTACCAGCTTTAGTGCACTTACGCCTCTTGCTTCAACGACGAGGCCTATTTAGTTTATAGCCCCTATTCCTTCGTTATGATTTTCGCTGGACTTGCATTTTCCAAGGAAGAGACATCAAAGTCGAATACTTTACTAGTCAAAAGAGGACCAGCTGTAGACAATTACCAGGTGGATGAGTCAGCTGTCGGTAATTCGCCCAGAAACGAGGGAAGCTACTATAAAAAGTTAGATAAAAATTGCTCAGTTCTCACCTCAGTGACACTGGTCATTTCCTTGTGTGGCCGTCGATGTCGTTCAGTTGCGGGTCCGTGTCATCGTACTTTGCGGCTTTAGATGTGCCGTCGAGACAGTAATCGCAGGAGACGATGACGAAATAGCAGTAAACAGGCACGGACCGCTGTCCTCGGAGTAGTAGGAGTCGAATAATGATGAAAGCCGCAGTTATATGGCCCAAATTTCTCCCTAGATGCGCAGGTCTAGGAGCCTCGCTCAGTTACGGTCGATGTCAACCGACTGGATTGACTCACCTGTTTCTCCTCGCTTTCCACATCGTGAGTACTTCCCTTTTTTGTTGTTCTTCTTGATCTCTCCGTTGTTGTGGGTGGTGTTGAGGTTTTTCTTCTTCTTTATTAATGTAGAGGTTAAATGTAGTTAGGATAGCCAAGTAAAATAGGCTAGGAAAACGTGATAACTAATGCTAACATGAACAATGCTCTGGCCACGTAATTGAGTGCTTAATGAATGGAAAATATGTTTGGGACTGGCATTTTCATGGTATTCTGAATCAATTTTATCGTAATCACTAGAATTCCTATCTTTTTAGAATTTGTACTTCTAGTTTCACAGTAATCTGGGTAATTTCGATCCTAGGGAGCCCCATTGTAATTTTTATCACACAACAGGTAAAACAACATTTACCGTACACATGTACGAATGGTATTATGGAGGTATGCACATTAACAAGTATGATATATAACGATTATTATAATATACTTTAGCGGGGGGGGGGAATCCATCAAGAACAACACTTCATCATTGCTTAAAACAACACTTGATCCTTATTTAAAACAACTCGCCTTCCACGTCGTGAGTACTTCCTTTTTTTGTTGCTCTTCTTGATCTCCCCATTGTTGTTGTTGGTGGTGTTGAGGTTTTTCTTCTTCATTGATGTAGAGGTTGAATGTAGCTAGTAGGATAGCCGAGTAAAATAGGCTAGGAAAACGTGACAACTAACGTTAACATGAACAATGATCTGGCCACGTATTTGAGTTCTTAATGAATGGAAAATGTGTTTGGGACTGGCATTTTCATGGTAGTCTAAATCAATTTTATTGTAATCGCTGAAATTCCTATCTTTTTAGAATTTGTACTTCTAGTTTCACAGTAATCTGGGTAATTTCGATCCTAGGGAGCCCCATTGTAATTTTTATCACACAACAGGTAAAACAACATTTACCGTACACATGTACGAATGGTATTATGGAGGTATGCACATTAACAAGTATGATATATAACGATTATTATAATATACTTTAGCGGGGGGGGGGGGAAATCCACCAAGAACAACACTTCATCATTGCCTAAAACAACACTTGATCCTTATTTAAAACAACTCGCCTTCCACGTCGTGAGTACTTCCTTTTTTTGTTGTTCTTCTTGATCTCCCCATTGTTTTTGTTGGTGGTGTTGAGGTTTTTCTTCTTCTTCACTAATGTAGAGGTTGAATGTAGCTAGGATAGCCAAGTAAAATAGGCTAGGAAAACGTGATAACTAACGCTAACATGAACAATGCTCTGGCCACGTAATTGAGTGCTTAATGAATGGAAAATATGTTTGGGACTGGCATTTTCATGGTAGTCTGAATCAATTTTATCGTAATCACTAGAATTCCTATCTTTTTAGAATTTGTACTTCTAGTTTCACAGTAATCTGGGTAATTTCGATCCTAGGGAGCCCCATTGTAATTTTTATCACACAACAGGTAAAACAACATTTACCGTACACATGTACGAATGGTATTATGGAGGTATGCACATTAACAAGTATGATATATAACGATTATTATAATATACTTTAGCGGGGGAATCCACCAAGAACAACACTTCATCATTGCCTAAAACAACACTTGATCCTTATTTAAAACAACTCGCCTCCACGTCGTGAGTACTTCCTTTTTGTTGTTCTTCTTGATCTCCCCCATTGTTGTTGTTGGTGGTGTTGAGGTTTCTTCTTCATTGATGTAGAGGTTGAATGTAGCTAGTAGGATAGCCAAGTAAAATAGGCTAGGAAAACGTGATAACTAACGCTAACATGAACAATGCTCTGGCCACGTAATTGGAGTGCTTAATGAATGGAAAATATGTTTGGGACTGGCATTTTCATGGTAGTCTGAATCAATTTTATCGTAATCACTAGAATTCCTATCTTTTTAGAATTTGTACTTCTAGTTTCACAGTAATCTGGGTAATTTCGATCCTAGGGAGCCCCATTGTAATTTTTATCACACAACAGGTAAAACAACATTTACCGTACACATGTACGAATGGTATTATGGAGGTATGCACATTAACAAGTATGATATATAACGATTATTATAATATACTTTAGCGGGGGGGGGGAATCCACCAAGAACAACACTTCATCATTGCCTAAAACAACACTTGATCCTTATTTAAAACAACTCGCCTTCCACGTCGTGAGTACTTCCTTTTTTGTTGTTCTTCTTGATCTCCCCATTGTTGTTGTTGGTGGTGTTGAGGTTTTTCTTCTTCATTGATGTAGAGGTTGAATGTAGCTAGTAGGATAGCCAAGTAAAATAGGCTAGGAAAACGTGATAACTAACGCTAACATGAACAATGCTCTGGCCACGTAATTGAGTGCTTAATGAATGGAAAATATGTTTGGGACTGGCATTTTCATGGTAGTCTGAATCAATTTTATCGTAATCACTAGAATTCCTATCTTTTAGAATTTGTACTTCTAGTTTCACAGTAATCTGGGTAATTTCTGATCCTAGGGAGCCCCATTGTAATTTTTATCACACAACAGGTAAAACAACATTTACTGTACACATGTACGAATTGTATTATGGAGGTATGCACATTAACAAGTATGATATATAACGATTATTATAATATACTTTAGCGGGGAATCCATCAAGAACAACACTTCATCATTGCTTAAAACAACACTTGATCCTTATTTAAAACAACTCTGCCTTCCACGTCGTGAGTACTTCCTTTTTGTTGTTCTTCTTGATCTCCCATTGTTGTTGTTGGTGGTGTTGAGGTTTTCTTCTTCATTGATGTAGAGGTTGAATGTAGCTAGTAGGATAGCCGAGTAAAATAGGCTAGGAAAACGTGACAACTAACGTTAACATGAACAATGATCTGGCCACGTATTTGAGTTCTTAATGAATGGAAAATGTGTTTGGGACTGGCATTTTCATGGTAGTCTAAATCAATTTTATTGTAATCGCTGAAATTCCTATCTTTTAGAATTTGTACTTCTAGTTTCACAGTAATCTGGGTAATTTCGATCCTAGGGAGCCCCATTGTAATTTTTATCACACAACAGGTAAAACAACATTTACCGTACACATGTACGAATGGTATTATGGAGGTATGCACATTAACAAGTATGATATATAACGATTATTATAATATACTTTAGCGGGGGGGGGGAATCCACAAAGAACAACACTTCATCATTGCCTAAAACAACACTTTGATCCTTATTTAAAAACAACTCGCCTTCCACGTCGTGAGTACTTCCTTTTTGTTCTTCTTGATCTCCCCATTGTTGTTAAGTTGGTGGTGTTGAGGTTTTCTTCTTCTTCACTAATGTAGAGGTTGAATGTAGCTAGGATAGCCAAGTAAAATAGGCTAGGAAAACGTGATAACTAACGCTAACATGAACAATGCTCTGGCCACGTAATTGAGTGCTTAATGAATGGAAAATATGTTTGGGACTGGCATTTTCATGGTAGTCTGAATCAATTTTATCGTAATCACTAGAATTCCTATCTTTTTAGAATTTGTACTTCTACTCATACAAAAACCCGCTCCACGCCCCGCCGAAAAGCCGGCGTCGCCAGCGGGATAGTGGCCGTGGAGCCCAAAATTTGAAGTTTTGTCGCCCGCGGTAGTGGCTACTGCGGGCGCGGTAGTGACTGTAGTGGGCGAGCAGCTGCTTCGCGCCTGGGTAACAAGCCGCTCTTAAGACAGGTCGCTGATTCTGATAAGCCTGGGCGACGAGCCCCTTCGAATTTATACACCGCGTCGAGCCCACGAATATAGAAGACCACCCAGCCTACTACAAGCCCTGCCCACTTAATTATGCCTAAGGACCCGCCCCCACTTGAATTTTAATGTTTTTTCAATTTTTCTCTTTTATTTTGTTTACTCTACGACCGCTAAGGAACTTTTCAGTTTTTCAGGTCCACTGTACTGCTGTCTACGTCTGCCAGCAAAATTATTTCTACAGATTTCATTCATAATTTGGAAGAACAAATAATTGCACAAAAATTGTCATAAATGCACAATAACGAGATTCTCCATAACACGTAGCACCGTAGGAAAAAACAGTAACCGAGATAGAAACAGTAACCGATTGGAGATTCCATTAATGAGGTGTATGAAAAATAGCAAATATCAGAGTATCAACGATATCAGCGAAAAACAAGTACAAAAACAAATGTCCGAAACACAAATATCATTCTTGACCACCTTCATTCGGCTCATTGACCACCTTCATTCGGCTCATCATGCGCGGTCTCGTCGAAGCTCCTCTTTTTCTAAAATTCCAAGTTATTGATTATTTGTTTTCCGCTTTTTACTACTTTGAAAACTCACGATTCGCGGCAGCAGCCTGTTTGGACCTTCTCTATACAAGCGCACATCGGCTCTAAAATTCCAGAATTAAGGGGTAGAAAGAATTGAGGTGAGCCAACAAAATCACCTACAGTGCGCGCTGTATGGCCTCGCCTGATGCATGCTGAACATTTCACCTGGCTTTGCTTCCAGACGCCCAGCGCTGCAGTGCGCTCTGAATCCGTCTGTCCGAAATTCAGGTAAAACCTGTGAATATTGAAGTTATTAGGGGCTATTCATACTTCCAACCTCTCGCTCTGCCAGAGCGGCCTGCGCGGAAAAAGTGGTGAGTATGAATGAAAACACGACCTCCCGCGCCTACCGCCACTCGCGCGCCTCCTGCCCCGCCACAGCGATGCCTCTGGGCCACAGCGATGCATTCATGCTCCTCTCGCACCGCCTAGGTATTTGTCGGTAGCCTTACTTGTTTCCCTCAAATGACGTCATTTAAGTGTAGCGGGGCCTCAGTTAAAGCGCGCAATACGCCAGAAAGTGCGCGGGGACTTGGTGTGAGTGTGCAAGACGCAGTAGAAAGCGTGCGCCGGACACCGCGAAAAGTATTTACCCTCGCGGCGGGAGTGCGCAGGACGCCGGGAGAGGTTTGTGTGACCCATGGGGGTGCGGGGACGCCGCAGAAAGTATTTGGGACCCAAGCGAGAGTGCTGAGGACGCCGTAGAAAGAATACGGTGTCCATGGGAGTGCGCAGACCGTCGTAGAAAGTATGCGGAAATAAAATAGGAGTGCGCGTGCGCAGATGTTCGGAAAAGTTGCAATTAGGTATGAATAATGAATAAGAGGGTCAAAATGCACGCCTCCACGGGGAAGGTACGCAAGAAACCGACAAGGCTATCAAGCGAGTGTCAATCTTGGCTCAAATCTAGTTGGAGGGGGCCTTCAAAAATTCAATCCTAGAAATAAAAGCTGCCTCTGTTATAAGATTTCCGATAGCGTTATCAGTCATTGTCTATTAAGAATATCGGCTATCCACCACTGGATAGCCTTTACATGCAAATAAACCAACATATCTTATCAAACCTATCGAAGACCACCCGCATCGCTTCATTTCTAAAAACAGGGTTGCATTGCACGAGAGTTCTTCGGGTACGGGCTTAGTGCACCCAAAAGGGCTCGCGGCCGTTACTCGCGGACAGGCTGCCAGCTGTCACTACAGTATCGCAGCCCCGCCCTTCGCTGACTGCGGCTGCGCCTCCTGATCGCGTCGCCGCGCCCGCGGTGAGAGTGGCGGCAGCCACGACCGACCGCCATGAGCCTCCAATACGGGGCTTCCTTGATATTGCTGAATTTGTGCCTGGAGATTCATTGGCCTCAGGCTCCGGATCTTGGAAGCTTAAATGAACATCAAATTTTCGAAATGTAAATTTCAGATTTGAATTTTTCAAGATTCGCCAAATGACAAATCGTTTTGAAATTGATGGAATTGGAAATTTAAAATGTGATCTACAGATTAAAATTTTCAACTTTTCAGAAAATGCTCTAGAGTTCCCAGATTTTACAGCAGTTAGGATCAGACGCAACTGGGAAGCTAATAAGCTTCGAATCGGGATTGCTCAATTTTAAAAAGTCAAACGTGATTCCATCAATTTCAAGGCCAATTCAAAAAAGCCAATTCCATCAATTTCAAACGATTTGTCATTGCAGGTGCATTTGGCGAATCTTGAAAGAATTCAAATCTGAAAGTCGGTCGTCGTCCCATGGCGGTCGGTCGCGGCTGCCGCAACTCACCGCGGGCGCGGCGACGCGATCAGATACGCGGCCGCGGTCAGCAAAGGGCGGGGCTGCGATACTGTAGTGACAGCTGGCAGCCTGTCCGCGAGTAACGGCGGCGGCGAGCCCTTTTGGGTGCACTAAGTCCGTACCCCGGAGTTCATCATGCCCGTCCCCTTCGACCCAAGAATTTCGGTGTTTTTTTAAAGACCCACCACGTGAAAAACCTCCAGCGAAGCAGCAACACGATGGCTATGACTTTGTTCTATTGCTTTGTCTTTGTAATTAAAACGAACACAAAGCAATAAAGCAAAAAAAACAGAAACTTCTAAAACAGCACTTTCTAACACACGACGAACCTTGATCGGGAGTGTTGTACTCCACGGGTATCCAATTGACCGCAACTTCGTTCACCACCTCCTCTTCTGCCAAGGGATTCCGCACCCTTGTGTCGGTGTCTGTTACCACAACTTCTGGTGGCAAGACAAACTTGTGTGGGCAAGGCAGGGCGATATCTGCAAGCTATGCACACTGTAATTTGTAAGCGCATTTCCCCAAGTCCTTCCCGAGTCCCAACTTCAGACCTCTCAAATCTGCTAGGCGGATTCGTTTCCTCCTAGGCCATTCTGGTGATCGTGGACGGCCCGTCATTGTAATGACTGAAATGTACATTCCATTATAAAAATCATGACAAAATAGCAATGCATGAGAGATGAGGCGTGAGAAAAGAATAAAATGGGAAAATTGTTCGAGAGGGGTTATTTCGGCTCAGCCGTGAATTAGAGTGTTGTGTGTAATTGCACAATTGACTCATTTTACGCCTAATTCCTGTTTTTCTGCGGTCTGACAAAACGGTAGGTGACTCAGAAGGAACTAAAAATAGAAATCGCAGGTTGTTAAGTGCAATCACACAAAATACTCATAATTTACGACCTAAATTATGAAAAATAGCAAAACTTGACAGATGAGGCGTGGAAAAACAATAAAAATACCCTGTTCTGAAGGCTCAGATGAACAAGACAACTGGTTCTCAAAAAAACATTGCACCTCAGCAATCACAAAAATATTGGATTAAAGTTTCCGAGCTTTTGAAAATCTCATATACAGGCCATAAAACGGCCAAAGTCTCACCGTCGACTGCGTACCACGCGCGTGCGGTCGCGCAGCGCGTGGTACGCAGTCGACGGTGAGACTTTGGCCGTTTTATGGCCTGTAGGAGAAGAATCCGAACCTGAGGAATCGAAGAACACTTTAGTTCAGGAAAGCAAAAACCCTATCAAGTCCTGAGAATTCGAAACTACACTCGCTTTGTAATTTTTAGATGAGCTTAATTCGAAAAAATTTTACTGAAAATTTTCGGAGGCTTCAGAACACCACAATCTAGAAACATTTGTCCACTTGAAAAGAGGAAAAATGAGAACGAGCAAATTAATATACGATTATAGGATGCGCTCATTTGAGAACAAAAACATGAAAATTGAACATGAGACTTCGAAAAATTACTCATTCGAGGCTTTCAAAACGACGTATCTCCGAAAAAAAAATTATTCAAAAGTCCGAAAGCTTAGGAAAGAAGCACACACACTTCACAGGCGATTATCGGCCCCGAGCAGCCTGACAGTTCGGCTCGTTTTTCCAATCTGCGAGTCGGCTCCTGTTGCTGTCCGGGCCACTCCTGTTCTTTTCCGGGACACTGCTGTTGCCGTCCGGGCTATTCCTGTTGGCCCGAACAGCAACAGCAGTAGCCCGGAGAATAGGAGAACGAGTCAAACTGTCAGGCGGCTCCGATTCCTATTCGGTGCGGCTCGGGGCCGAGAATCGCCTGAGTTGGGATGTCGACGAGGTGATAGTGAAAAGAAAATCAATCGAGAAAATATCATTGATTTCCAAAAACAATTCAACCCCATAATTCGAAAAGGCATTCTTTGGGAAATTTAAGAGGTTTTTAGAGCTTTAAATCCTTCTAAGCATCGAGAGATAAAAAACACATTCATTGGAAATCCTGCGTAAGGAAGGGTGATCGGACGACAAAAAGCCATGTATTTCGAAAACTAGCGTCGATTGCCCATGATTAAAAGCAAAACAACGAAAAACGCAAAAATACATGAATAAAAAACAGACTTAAAAATAAAAAAATCATTAAGGACTGCAACATTTTATGAAAATTACAAAAACACTCCTTTGGAAAGATGGTTCCGACAAATACTATCACTAAAGAATACAATATAAATTTTGTTTATGAAAAAAACGTTCTCATACAAAGACATGAGCATTAAGGAGAACACTCATATTGATTTTTTGTATGATAGTCATTTATTTCGAAAACTAGTGTGTGAAGTCAATGTCACGATTAAAAATTTTCGAATAAAGCTACATTGCCCAAACTTTCCAAAGATATAATAAATTAAAACGCCGACAAACTGCTAGGGAAATCCAACATTTCCGAACAAAATCAGCATTTATTCAGAGAAAAATACTCGGATGTTTAAAAAAATATTCACGAATTTCGGACCCTTACAGACGTAGAAATTTGGCAAAACTGGACCTGGAAAATAAAAACCTATTCAGCTAGAACCTTCAGAGCGAAGTCCGTTTTCAGAGGATAAAAACATCCAAAATGAACCTGGAGAATCAAAAATGCATATTCAACTAGGATTTTGAGAACGTAAAAAAGCAGGAAATCAAACAAAATCTGTTGTGAATTTGAAAAAAAAAACATTTACTCAGGATTCTCCCAAATTACGATAAATGAAAAATACCAATTTTTCAAACAAAAAATGAACAAGAGACTTCGAAAAACACAAGCATTAGGGTATACAAAGGTTATTATACTACCATAAAAGAACATGAGTATTAAGAAAAATGATTACTATTATTCAGATAAAGCTACTTCACCCACTTCTTTCAAGGCTATAAACAGTAAAAGCTCAGAAAACTTTTAGGCCACCTCGGAATTCCTCAAAAAAACAGTATTCAACCCTGAGAAAATTATTTGAAATTTGGAAAAATCTTTTATTTATAAAATTGAGACGCTTTCCTAAATTCGCAAAATGGATAGTCCGAAAAAAAAAACAGGATCTGGAAAATCATGAAAAAAAAAACTTATTCGTCAAGTATTACCAAAACATCGTCTATTTCCATGAAAAAAAGCATCTCTTCGGAAAATCGAGCCTGGGAAGTTGGGAATGCTTATTCATCAGGGATTTTTAAAACGCAGAAAGTCACAAGATGAAACAAAAATCAGACCAGATAAGATTAAAAGCACTCGTATAGGCCTTTTACGGAATATGGCAAAGAGAAAAACTTTAGACAAATACAATCATTAGGGGATGCGCAAAAAATGAAAGAACAGAGTGAAGAGTGAAGTTTGAGTAGAGAATGAAACCAATGGAAGGTCAAAACATCGCAGCTACCAACACGATCACTGCTGGGTCGATAAATGAGGATCCTGAGTGAGAGGCACTGCTGCTTGCCCTTCGTCTGCGCTTCCGACGCAAGCACACTCTTCAGCCTTTGGCCTTGAAAAGTGCATTGCGCGACCACGTGCCTAACGCGCGTCTTGAGGAAAGTGGGCGGAACGTAGTGGGTGTCGAGCTCCTTTTTTGATGTGTGCTTTCCACGAGGTAGACACGATCTCGCCCCTATTTCCGCTATAGGCACGCGCTCGTGTCACAAGGGCGAGCACGTGCTTAACGCGTATCTCGGGAAAAAGACGCGAATTGGCCTGGGCGTCGAGCTCCTTTTTGTCTGAGTAGTTTCACAGTAATCTGGGTAATTTCGATCCTAGGGAGCCCCATTGTAATTTTTATCACACAACAGGTAAACAACATTTACCGTACACATGTACGAATGGTATTATGGAGGTATGCACATTAACAAGTATGATATATAACGATTATTATAATATACTTTTAGCGGGGAATCCACAAAAGAACAACACTTCATCATTGCCTAAAAACAACACTTGATCCTTATTTAAAACAACTCGCCTTCCACGTCGTGAGTACTTCCTTTTGTTGTTCTTCTTGATCTCCCCATTGTTGTTGTTGGTGGTGTTGAGGTTTTTCTTCTTCATTGATGTAGAGGTTGAATGTAGCTAGTAGGATAGCCAAGTAAAATAGGCTAGGAAAACGTGATAACTAACGCTAACATGAACAATGCTCTGGCCACGTAATTGAGTGCTTAATGAATGGAAAATATGTTTGGGACTGGCATTTTCATGGTAGTCTGAATCAATTTTATCGTAATCACTAGAATTCCTATCTTTTTAGAATTTGTACTTCTAGTTTCACAGTAATCTGGGTAATTTCGATCCTAGGGAGCCCCATTGTAATTTTTATCACACAACAGGTAAAACAACATTTACCGTACACATGTACGAATGGTGTTATGGAGGTATGCACATTAACAAGTATGATATATAACGATTATTATGATATACTTTAGCGGTGGGGGAATCCACCAAGAACAACACTTCATCATTGCTTAAAACAACACTTGATCCTTTATTTAAAACAACTCGCCTTCCACGTCGAGTACTTCCTTTTCTTGTTGTTCTTCTTGATCTCCCCATTGTTGTTGTTGGTGGTGTTGAGGTTTTTCTTCTTCTTCACTAATGTAGAGGTTGAATGTAGCTAGGATAGCCAAGTAAAATAGGCTAGGAAAACGTGATAACTAACGCTAACATGAACAATGCTCTCGCCACGTAATTGAGTGCTTAATGAATGGAAAATATGTTTGGGACTGGCATTTTCATGGTAGTCTGAATCAATTTATCGTAATCACTAGAATTCCTATCTTTTAGAATTTGTACTTCTAGTTTCACAGTAATCTGGGTAATTTCGATCCTAGGGAGCCCCATTGTAATTTATCACACAACAGGTAAAACAACATTTACCGTACACATGTACGAATGGTATTATGGAGGTATGCACATTAACAAGTATGATATATAACGATTATTATAATATACTTTAGCGGGGGAATCACCAAGAACAACACTTCATCATTGCCTAAAACAACACTTCTGATCCTTATTTAAAACAACTCGCCTTCCACGTCGTGAAGTACTTCCTTTTTGTTGTTCTTCTTGATCTCCCCATTGTTGTTGTTGTTGGTGGTGTTGAGGTTTTTCTTCTTCTTCACTAATGTAGAGGTTGAATGTAGCTAGGATAGCCAAGTAAAATAGGCTAGGATAACGTGATAACTAACGCTAACATGAACAATGCTCTGGCCACGTAATTGAGTGCTTAATGAATGGAAAATATGTTTGGGACTGGCATTTTCATGGTAGTCTGAATCAATTTTATCGTAATCACTAGAATTCCTATCTTTTTAGATTTTGTACTTATAGTTTTACAGTAATCTGGGTAAATTCGATCCTAAGGAGCCTCATTGTAATTTTTATCACTCAACAGGTAAAACAACATTTACCGTACACATGTACGAATGGTATTATGGAGGTATGCACATTAACAAGTATCATATATAACGATTATTATAATATACTTTAGCGGGGGGGGGGGAATCCACCAAGAACAACACTTCATCATTGCCTAAAACAACACTTGATCCTTATTTAAAACAACTCGCCTTCCACGTCGTGAGTACTTCCTTTTTGTTGTTCTTCTCTGATCTCCCCATTGTTGTTGTTGGTGGTGTTGAGGTTTCTTCTTCATTGATGTAGAGGTTGAATGTAGCTAGTAGGATAGCCAAGTAAAATAGGCTAGGAAAACGTGATAACTAACGCTAACATGAACAATGCTCTGGCCACGTAATTGAGTGCTTAATGAATGAAAAATATGTTTGGGACTGGCATTTTCATGGTAGTCTGAATCAATTTTATCGTAATCACTAGAATTCCTATCTTTTTAGAATTTTTACTTCTAGTTTCACAGTAATCTGGGTAATTTCGATCCTAGGGAGCCCCATTGTAATTTTTATCACACAACAGGTAAAACAACATTTACCGTACACATGTACGAATTGTATTATGGAGGTATGCACATTAACAAGTATGATATATAACGATTATTATAATATACTTTAGCGGGGGGGGGGAATCCATCAAGAACAACACTTCATCATTGCTTAAAACAACACTTGATCCTTATTTAAAACAACTCGCCTTCCACGTCGTGAGTACTTCCTTTTTTGTTGTTCTTCTTGATCTCCCCATTGTTGTTGTTGGTGGTGTTGAGGTTTTTCTTCTTCATTGATGTAGAGGTTGAATGTAGCTAGTAGGATAGCCGAGTAAAATAGGCTAGGAAAACGTGACAACTAACGTTAACATGAACAATGATCTGGCCACGTATTTGAGTTCTTAATGAATGGAAAATGTGTTTGGGACTGGCATTTTCATGGTAGTCTAAATCAATTTTATTGTAATCGCTGAAATTCCTATCTTTTTAGAATTTGTACTTCTAGTTTCACAGTAATCTGGGTAATTTCGATCCTAGGGAGCCCCATTGTAATTTTTTATCACACAACAGGTAAACAACATTTACCGTCCCCATGTACGAATGGTATTATGGAGGTATGCACATTAACAAGTATGATATATAACGATTATTATAATATACTTTAGCGGGGGGGGGGGAATCCACCAAGAACAACACTTCATCATTGCCTAAAACAACACTTGATCCTTATTTAAAACAACTCGCCTTCCACGTCGTGAGTACTTCCTTTTTTTGTTGTTCTTCTTGGTCTCCCCATTGTTGTTGTTGGTGGTGTTGAGGTTTTTCTTCTTCTTCACTAATGTAGAGGTTGAATGTAGCTAGGATAGCCAAGTAAAATAGGCTAGGAAAACGTGATAACTAACGCTAACATGAACAATGCTCTGGCCACGTAATTGAGTGCTTAATGAATGGAAAATATGTTTGGGACTGGCATTTTCATGGTAGTCTGAATCAATTTTATCGTAATCACTAGAATTCCTATCTTTTAGAATTTGTACTTCTAGTTTCACAGTAATCTGGGTAATTTCGATCCTAGGGAGCCCCATTGTAATTTTTATCACACAACAGGTAAAACAACATTTACCGTACACATGTACGAATGGTATTATGGAGGTATGCACATTAACAAGTATGATATATAACGATTATTATAATATACTTTAGCGGGGGAATCCACCAAGAACAACACTTCATCATTGCCTAAAACAACACTTGATCCTTATTTAAAACAACTCGCCTTCCACGTCGTGAGTACTTCCTTTTTTGTTGTTCTTCTTGATCTCCCATTGTTGTTGTTGTTGTTGGTGGTGTTGAGGTTTTTCTTCTTCATTGATGTAGAGGTTGAATGTAGCTAGTAGGATAGCCAAGTAAAATAGGCTAGGAAAACGTGATAACTAACGCTAACATGAACAATGCTCTGGCCACGTAATTGAGTGCTTAATGAATGGAAAATATGTTTGGGACTGGCATTTTCATGGTAGTCTGAATCAATTTTATCGTAATCACTAGAATTCCTATCTTTTTAGAATTTGTACTTCTAGTTTCACAGTAATCTGGGTAATTTCGATCCTAGGGAGCCCCATTGTAATTTTTATCACACAACAGGTAAAACAACATTTACCGTACACATGTACGAATTGTATTATGGAGGTATGCACATTAACAAGTATGATATATAACGATTATTATAATATACTTTAGCGGGGGGGGGAATCCATCAAGAACAACACTTCATCATTGCTTAAAACAACACTTGATCCTTATTTAAACCATCTCGCCTTCCACGTCGTGTCTTCTTCCTTTTTTGTTGTTCTTCTTGATCTCTCTATTGTTGTTGTTGGTGGTGTTGAGGTTTTTCTTCTTCATTGATGTAGAGGTTGAATGTAGCTAGTAGGATAGCCGAGTAAAATAGGCTAGGAAAACGTGACAACTAACGTTAACATGAACAATGATCTGGCCACGTATTTGAGTTCTTAATGAATGGAAAATGTGTTTGGGACTGGCATTTTCATGGTAGTCTAAATCAATTTTATTGTAATCGCTGAAATTCCTATCTTTTTAGAATTTGTACTTCTAGTTTCACAGTAATCTGGGTAATTTCGATCCTAGGGAGCCCCATTGTAATTTTTATCACACAACAGGTAAAACAACATTTACCGTACACATGTACGAATGGTATTATGGAGGTATGCACATTAACAAGTATGATATATAACGATTATTATAATATACTTTAGCGGGGGGGGAGGGGGGAATCCACCAAGAACAACACTTCATCATTGCCTAAAACAACACTTGATCCTTATTTAAAACAACTCGCCTTCCACGTCGTGAGTACTTCCTTTTTTTGTTGTTCTTCTTGATCTCCCCATTGTTGTTGTTGGTGGTGTTGAGGTTTTTCTTCTTCTTCACTAATGTAGAGGTTGAATGTAGCTAGGATAGCCAAGTAAAATAGGCTAGGAAAACGTGATAACTAACGCTAACATGAACAATGCTCTGGCCACGTAATTGAGTGCTTAATGAATGGAAAATATGTTTGGGACTGGCATTTTCATGGTAGTCTGAATCAATTTTATCGTAATCACTAGAATTCCTATCTTTTTAGAATTTGTACTTCTAGTTTCACAGTAATCTGGGTAATTTCGATCCTAGGGAGCCCCATTGTAATTTTTATCACACAACAGGTAAAACAACATTTACCGTACACATGTACGAATGGTATTATGGAGGTATGCACATTAACAAGTATGATATATAACGATTATTATAATATACTTTAGCGGGGGGGGGGAATCCACCAAGAACAACACTTCATCATTGCCTAAAACAACACTTGATCCTTATTTAAAACAACTCGCCTTCCACGTCGTGAGTACTTCCTTTTTTTGTTGTTCTTCTTGATCTCCCCATTGTTGTTGTTGGTGGTGTTGAGGTTTTTCTTCTTCATTGATGTAGAGGTTGAATGTAGCTAGTAGGATAGCCAAGTAAAATAGGCTAGGAAAACGTGATAACTAACGCTAACATGAACAATGCTCTGGCCACGTAATTGAGTGCTTAATGAATGGAAAATATGTTTGGGACTGGCATTTTCATGGTAGTCTGAATCAATTTTATCGTAATCACTAGAATTCCTATCTTTTTAGAATTTGTACTTCTAGTTTCACAGTAATCTGGGTAATTTCGATCCTAGGGAGCCCCATTGTAATTTTTATCACACAACAGGTAAAACAACATTTACCGTACACATGTACGAATGGTGTTATGGAGGTATGCACATTAACAAGTATGATATATAACGATTATTATGATATACTTTAGCGGTGGGGGAATCCACCAAGAACAACACTTCATCATTGCTTAAAACAACACTTGATCCTTATTTAAAACAACTCGCCTTCCACGTCGTGAGTACTTCCTTTTCTTGTTGTTCTTCTTGATCTCCCCATTGTTGTTGTTGGTGGTGTTGAGGTTTTTCTTCTTCTTCACTAATGTAGAGGTTGAATGTAGCTAGGATAGCCAAGTAAAATAGGCTAGGAAAACGTGATAACTAACGCTAACATGAACAATGCTCTCGCCACGTAATTGAGTGCTTAATGAATGGAAAATATGTTTGGGACTGGCATTTTCATGGTAGTCTGAATCAATTTTATCGTAATCACTAGAATTCCTATCTTTTTAGAATTTGTACTTCTAGTTTCACAGTAATCTGGGTAATTTCGATCCTAGGGAGCCCCATTGTAATTTTTATCACACAACAGGTAAAACAACATTTACCGTACACATGTACGAATGGTATTATGGAGGTATGCACATTAACAAGTATGATATATAACGATTATTATAATATACTTTAGCGGGGGGGGGAATCCACCAAGAACAACACTTCATCACTGCCTTAAAACAACACTTGATCCTTATTTAAAACAACTCGCCTTCCACGTCGTGAGTACTTCCTTTTTGTTGTTCTTCTTGATCTCCCCATTGTTGTTGTTGGTGGTGTTGAGGTTTTTCTTCTTCTTCACTAATGTAGAGGTTGAATGTAGCTAGGATAGCCAAGTAAAATAGGCTAGGATAACGTGATAACTAACGCTAACATGAACAATGCTCTGGCCACGTAATTGAGTGCTTAATGAATGGAAAATATGTTTGGGACTGGCATTTTCATGGTAGTCTGAATCAATTTTATCGTAATCACTAAAATTCCTATCTTTTTAGAATTTGTACTTATAGTTTTACAGTAATCTGGGTAAATTCGATCCTAAGGAGCCTCATTGTAATTTTTATCACTCAACAGGTAAAACAACATTTACCGTACACATGTACGAATGGTATTATGGAGGTATGCACATTAACAAGTATGATATATAACGATTATTATAATATACTTTAGCGGGGGGGGAATCCACCAAGAACAACACTTCATCATTGCCTAAAACAACACTTGATCCTTATTTAAAACAACTCGCCTTCCACGTCGTGAGTACTTCCTTTTTTTGTTGTTCTTCTTGATCTCCCCATTGTTGTTGTTGGTGGTGTTGAGGTTTTTCTTCTTCTTCACTAATGTAGAGGTTGAATGTAGCTAGGATAGCCAAGTAAAATAGGCTAGGATAACGTGATAACTAACGCTAACATGAACAATGCTCTGGCCACGTATTTGAGTGCTTAATGAATGGAAAATATGTTTGGGACTGGCATTTTCATGGTAGTCTGAATCAATTTTATCGTAATCACTAGAATTCCTATCTTTTTAGATTTTGTACTTATAGTTTTACAGTAATCTGGGTAAATTCGATCCTAAGGAGCCTCATTGTAATTTTTATCACACAACAGATAATACAACATTTACCGTACACATGTACGAATGGTATTATGGAGGTATGCACATTAACAAGTATGATATATAACGATTATTATAATATACTTTAGCGGGGGGGGGGAATCCATCAAGAACAACACTTCATCATTGCTTAAAACAACACTTGATCCTTATTTAAAACAACTCGCCTTCCACGTCGTGAGTACTTCCTTTTTTTGTTGTTCTTCTTGATCTCCCCATTGTTGTTGTTGGTGGTGTTGAGGTTTTTCTTCTTCTTCACTAATGTAGAGGTTGAATGTAGCTAGGATAGCCAAGTAAAATAGGCTAGGAAAAGGTGATAGCTAACGCTAACATGAACAATGCTCTGGCCACGTAATTGAGTGCTTAATGAATGGAAAATATGTTTGGGACTGGCATTTTCATGGTAGTCTGAATCAATTTTATCGTAATCACTAGAATTCCTATCTTTTTAGATTTTGTACTTATAGTTTTACAGTAATCTGGGTAAATTCGATCCTAAGGAGCCTCATTGTAATTTTTATCACACAACAGATAATACAACATTTACCGTACACATGTACGAATGGTATTATGGAGGTATGCACATTAACAAGTATGATATATAACGATTATTATAATATACTTCAGCGGGGGGGGAATCCACCAAGAACAACACTTCATCATTGCCTAAAACAACACTTGATCCTTATTTAAAACAACTCGCCTTCCACGTCGTGAGTACTTCCTTTTTTTGTTGTTCTTCTTGATCTCTCCGTTGTTGTGGGTGGTGTTGAGGTTTTTCTTCTTCTTTATTAATGTAGAGGTTAAATATAGTTAGGATAGCCAAGTAAAATAGGCTAGGAAAACGTGATAACTAACGCTCACATGAACAATGCTCTGGCCACGTAATTGAGTGCTTATGAATGGAAAATGTGTTTGGGACTGGCATTTTCATGGTAGTCTGAATCAATTTTATCGTAATCACTAAAATTCCTATCTTTTTAGAATTTGTACTTATAGTTTTACAGTAATCTGGGTAAATTCGATCCTAAGGAGCCTCATTGTAATTTTTATCACACAACAGGTAATACAACATTTACCGTACACATGTACGAATGGTATTATGGAGGTATGCACATTAACAAGTATGATATATAACGATTATTATAATATACTTTAGCGGGGGGGGAATCCATCAAGAACAACACTTCATCATTGCTTAAAACAACACTTGATCCTTATTTAAAACAACTCGCCTTCCACGTCGTGAGTACTTCCTTTTTTTTGTTGTTCTTCTTGATCTCCCCATTGTTGTTGTTGGTGGTCTTGAGGTTCTTCTTCTTCATTGATGTAGAGGTTGAATGTAGCTAGGATAGCCAAGTAAAATAGGCTAGGAAAACGTGATAACTAACGCTAACATGAACAATGCTCTGGCCACGTAATTGAGTGCTTAATGAATGGAAAATATGTTTGGGACTGGCATTTTCATGGTGGTCTGAATCATTTTTATCGTAATCACTAGAATTCCTATCTTTTTAGAATTTGTACTTCTAGTTTCACAGTAATCTGGGTAAATTCGATCCTAAGGAGCCTCCTCATTGTAATTTTTATCACACAACAGATAATACAACATTTACCGTACACATGTGCAAATGGTATTATGAAGGTATGCACATTAACAAGTATGATATATAACGATTATTATAATATACTTTAGCGGGGGGGGGGGAATCCATCAAGAACAACACTTCATCATTGCTTAAAACAACACTTGATCTTATTTAAAACAACTCGCCTTCCACATCGTGAGTACTTCCCTTTTTTGTTGTTCTTCTTGATCTCCCCATTGTTGTTGTTGGTGGTGTTGAGGTTTTTCTTCTTCTTCATTGATGTAGAGGTTGAATGTAGCTAGTAGGATAGCCAAGTAAAATAGGCTAGGAAAACGTGATAACTAACGCTAACATGAACAATGCTCTGGCCACGTAATTGAGTGCTTAATGAATGGAAAATATGTTTGGGACTGGCATTTTCATGGTAGTCTGAATCAATTTTATCGTAATCACTAGAATTCCTATCTTTTTAGATTTTGTACTTATAGTTTTACAGTAATCTGGGTAAATTCGATCCTAAGGAGCCTCATTGTAATTTTTATCACACAACAGATAATACAACATTTACCGTACACATGTGCAAATGGTATTATGGAGGTATGCACATTAACAAGTATGATATATAACGATTATTATAATATACTTTAGCGGGGGGGGGAATCCATCAAGAACAACACTTCATCATTGCTTAAAACAACACTTGATCCTTATTTAAAACAACTCGCCTTCCACGTCGTGAGTACTTCCTTTTTTTGTTGTTCTTCTTGATCTCCCCATTGTTGTTGTTGGTGGTGTTAAGGTTTTTCTTCTTCTTCATTGATGTAGAGGTTGAATGTAGCTAGTAGGATAGCCGAGTAAAATAGGCTAGGAAAACGTGATAACTAACGCTAACATGAACAATGCTCTGGCCACGTAATTGAGTGCTTAATGAATGGAAAATATGTTTGGGACTGGCATTTTCATGGTAGTCTGAATCAATTTTATCGTAATCACTAGAATTCCTATCTTTTTAGATTTTGTACTTATAGTTTTACAGTAATCTGGGTAAATTCGATCCTAAGGAGCCTCATTGTAATTTTTATCACACAACAGATAATACAACATTTACCGTACACATGTGCAAATGGTATTATGAAGGTATGCACATTAACAAGTATGATATATAACGATTATTATAATATACTTTAGCGGGGGGGGGAATCCATCAAGAACAACACTTCATCATTGCTTAAAACAACACTTGATCCTTATTTAAAACAACTCGCCTTCCACGTCGTGAGTACTTCCTTTTTTTGTTGTTCTTCTTGATCTCCCCATTGTTGTTGTTGGTGGTGTTGAGGTTTTTCTTCTTCTTCACTAATGTAGAGGTTGAATGTAGCTAGGATAGCCAAGTAAAATAGGCTAGGAAAACGTGATAACTAACGCTAACATGAACAATGCTCTGGCCACGTAATTGAGTGCTTAATGAATGGAAAATATGTTTGGGACTGGCATTTTCATGGTAGTCTGAATCAATTTTATCGTAATCACTAAAATTCCTATCTTTTTAGATTTTGTACTTCTAGTTTTACAGTAATCTGGGTAATTTCGATCCCAGGGAGCCTCATTGTAATTTTTATAACAACAAGTAACAGCATCTACCGCACACATGTACAAATGGGATTATGGAGGTATGCACATTAACAAGCATGAGATATAATAGCGATTATTATAATATACTTCAGCGGGGGGGGGGGAGTCTATCAAGAACAAAATTTCATCATCGCTTAAAAGAACACTTTATCCTTGTTTAAAGCAGACATAGCTAACCAAAAGTCTGGGGATTATGATAGCTTATCGTCTTCTGCTTGCATAAGCGGCCATCTCACCACGGATTCTTTTAGTAATTGTTGCAGCGGGAAAGAACGTTTACGATCAGTTGTTTTTGTAGGGATTTCAGAAAGTAGTGTTACATCTGCATCAACAGAGAGAGCTATTCATGATCCTGATGTGATTTATGAAATCCTTGACTACCTTGAAATCGAATGTTTGCCACAAGCAGTGTATAGATTGGGAAAGCCCAATAATCTCCGGTCACGGCTTATGAAAGTGGTACTGCCAATTATGTTCTTACAAGGGTGTGTATATTAGGCCCTCCCTTACAAAAAAGGGTGTGAAATCGAAATCGTGAGGCTCGGCATGCACGTAATTCCACTCAAATGCCTAAAAAATAAGGCCATAGAGACCAAAAATAACGGATGATTCGAACAAGGCAAACAGTGTCACAAAAACCAGAAGTGTATGAATGCTCAATCAATCCCAGACAATAAACAAGAATGCCGAGTTTGCATAACGTGACCTAACACGAATAGACACGCCGAGATCCAAATGAGGGGACAAGTGAGGGGGTGACCCGGGCGTTGGGCTAACAATTGAAAAGACTCGGAGAGCTGTTCACTTGCTCGCCTAGATCTTATGTGTAGCTTCTACCGCCCAAGTCACGCCTTTCACCGTGTGATCTACTATCTGTGACTTATCACTCCTCCACATCCCGGTCTCCTCGTGAGCCGATGACCTTATCGGCTGAAGCTCCACTCTTTTAAACTCTGGAATAGACACTACGGAACCAATTCTTTTCCTAATAGTCTCATACAGCGTCGTTGCACAGCCTGCTGTGCATTTAGGCAGAGGGACGTCCTGACCCAAGGGCGGAGCCTGAGCCAGGTGTGGATTGCAGGGAATCGACAACTCGGACTAATTACCACACTTTACTCACTACTAGGGTCTGGAAATGTTGTAGGAGAGAAGTGTTGTACGAGATTCAACGAAGGAAATGCCATCCTGAGCAGATGAGGAAGTAGATACAAAGTTGTAATGAAAGGGACATTTCAGGATTGTTGAAAAAACTGAATTTGCTGGTTAGAGCGGAATAGTTTTATACATATACACATTTTTGAAGAACTGAAAAACTTTCTCTTTCAGAAGTACATGTTGTTCTTTTTTTCAGATCTGACTCTTGGGTGAACTCCTAATAGTGATGTACTGTCCTTATCTGGGCCCATCCAGTCCGCACTAGCGTCTCGACACGCTTTGCGGCCGCACGCGCTCGAGTCAGTCGAGTTTCCAGCGCCAAAGTCGACTCGATGTGGTTTTTTTTATAGAGTTTACTCCAATTTCGTTTACTTTCCAGTTTCCGAAATCCACCTAGAGTCAACAGATCGGCGGCTGCGGAGCTGAAAACTTTTCCAACTCGAAATCCGCGAAGCGACGACGCAATTGTGGGCCGGAATTTGGCCCAGAGAAGCACAGTACTTTCATTTTTCAGCCTTCCTTTTCGAGATTTCCTTGGGGGAAACTTTATCAACTAAACTATGAAATTCGCGATCAACAACCACGGAGAGTTCGAGCATATGCTTCGGACCGTACACGGCCTCTCCGTCCCCGCTTTTATGCGTCTTATAAATAAGGGCATTTGCCAGCTCTCCGTTGTTCTCAGAACATAGACGCCTCGCAAATGTTGGGATAGGCCTAGTGCATGGGAAACACTTTCCCGGAATCTAAAAATCGCATTCACCGCAATACAATCGTCGTCGCAACAGTCCACAGCATTGGCATCACACCAATTGGCATCGGTCGGGAGCGGGCGATGTAAGCTCAACTGCGACTCCCGCTCCCATCATTTCGCTCACAACTGCGATGTCTACAGAAGTACCTCTGATAGTGAAGACCGCATGAAGTCGCTTCAATAAAGGTGCTTTCGTCGCAACAGAAATGAACCACTCCGCTTTCTGTATCAGCTTCCCATGTCACTATTGTGCTCAGGCAGCTGTGAGGGGTGGACCAAATTCGTCGTCTTCATCCGGCGCTAGCTGGACGAGGTTTCCTTTGTGTGTTTCTTGTCCCGATTGCGGCGGTTCTTCCTGGGCTTCCTTTGAGAATCTTGTGGTTGCCACATCACGGATGAATGAGGACGATAAGCTCGATAGTCGCGAGTGCATCGGCTACGATTACAAAGGAAGAAGGACTTACAGATAGCGAAAAATTATCGCAGTACGGGAGCAGGAAATCGGGTGAGGAATTCTTTTTATTGGTGACATTACCGTTCCGAATTCACAGTTATTCATTTAAGTTTAACAGGCAAAAATAATGCAATCATTGTAATTGTAACAGAAAAAAAAACAAAGCGAGTGAGATAGGTCGCGAAAACAAGAATATCGACGCCTTCAAAAAGCGCCAGCGCATGTACTTGGCGCAGAAGAAAACGGTTACGCAATTTTGCGTACAGCTGAGCTGTCAGCCTAAACCGTAAGCTACTCTTTGTAACTTACGGGGCTGGGCTGAGAAGACTCCTTTCTCGGTGCGCTATTTCGCACCAATCTCTCAATCAGGCTAATTCAAAGAATCAAAGAATACTTTCATCCTACAATTCAGACAGACGGTGTGCCTAGCTGCGTATAGCACTCACGCTCTCCTCGTTTGTGCTCATGTTTGATCGCGTGGGCTCGAATTTAGCAACATTATATATCAGTTCTGAGTGATGAGGTTGCATTATTTCGGAGTCCACAATGTTCCCGTAGTGGTTGGGATATATGGAATGGTATTTCCAGAGAAACTTAGCAACGAATAGTTATGAGTCGTCGGGGCCAACACCATGTCACTGGGAACTCTTTGTGGAAATTCTCGCTGGGATTGTTTCCCAGGCTCCACATTACGTGTGTGCAACCACAGACGTTGAGCAATTCAGGATCCAACGCGTATTCGGAACTTCGTCCAGCTTGTCGCCCTAGCTAGCTTGGAATCTATCAAAATTCAAGTCTATGGAGCTAAAATGACTGTCCCTCGGAAAACAGGTGAAGTTCACCGGGAAAGTGAACGAATAGCATGACCCTGAAGTAATATTATAAAAATACACATTAAGGTGGCACAATGTCGTGTTCATCGAGAGACATTTTCATGTTTCTCAAGTGTTGCTATACTCATGCGTAGTACGCAATACAAATTTGTTGCTATAACTGAAGGCAAAATGGGGAATTTGGAGCCATACCAAGTAAACCATTGTTTTTTTCGTAGGAGAAAACACAGAAACTCCTTAATATTCAAAAACTCGATCCAACGAATGATACGCCTAATTCACAAGCGCTGCTTGAAAAAGGAAAATACAGAGATATTTTTCTCGAGTTTCGTCGAAACAGCTAATGTCCTTTGTAAAGAATATCGGTCCAATATTGCTTCAAACATGTTCGGGTTCTATCCTTTGTTTCCTAAACTGAGATGTTGATAATATCCTTTATGGCGTGAAATGAATGATAGAATCAGGCTGAAACGCGGTATTTTACGTAATGAGAAACTCGTTCCCTGTCCGACGTTAGCGTTCGAGTATCGACCTATGGATTGGAAGGACCATCGTGTTTAGCCAAGTTCTGACAAGAGCTGACGACTCATCGGCCCATGCGAATGCCATGCAAATCGTACGTATGGACTGGTCGGAGAATCGTGTTCAGACAAGTTTTGACAAGAGCCGACGCTTTCTAATCCTGTGAGTCTATCATCCCTCGCGCCATTCGGCATTCTGTTCAAACTGTTATGGCGGCTCTCTTCATCGTCCCTCTTTAATTTTTTCTTTTCTTTTCACGATTTCTTTTCATTGAATTGGCTCCACGAAATAACTCATCCGCGTGCGTACCCGGCGTGATACGGTGATTGTCGCTCGCGTGGCGAACTGTAAGAAGTGAGTTTGAAAGAGGAAACTAATTCATGGAAACTAATTTTCTATTTTTTTTGAGAAGCTGTTTCCACAACAACTGGTATTGCTCTCCCGTACTTCTTGAAGACTCTGGATGGGAATTTGCCTTCTTTAGAGAAATCTCAAACGCCCCGTATGATTTGTTCTTTTAAACGATCCTCTCTCTCAGAAGTTTTTAAGCAGTTGAGCGTGGAATCGTTTCTGAAATGAGTGGTAGACAAAACCTTGCAGAGTCCTCAAATTCCACGAAATAAGCTACTGCTTACTATACCTTCACATTTTCAAATTTTTTCTAATTGTTGGATGATTCGAGATTTTGCACACCCTGAGAAGTGAAATAAAACTAGGGCTGACACACTCGTCCACTTGAGCTGAAACTCTTACTTCGTCTCAGAAGCACCTCTCAGACCTATCAATAATTTTCTCAACTCGGGAAATACATCGATACGGTTAGAGGTTTGCTGTGGAAACAAAATTCGAGCCTTTTTCTCCGGCAAAGCACCCAATTGTGTGTGTTCACACAACGTGCAATTCGTTCCACGTCGGATTTCAATTTTCGTTGCGTCCAAACAGGGTCGACGAATAACCTTGGATGCATTCTTGCTGTGCCTCCTTTCCACATTTTTTGCACCTTCTATTTCTTTGCTTTTTTGTTTGGCTGAGATACCTACGGTATTAGTAATTGGTATAGTCTATATTAGTATATCAGGTAGTCGCGAAGCAGCTGCGGATTCTTTATCATAGAAATGGAGCGGGCATTTTCCAAAAATAGAATGGTACAAATGGGGAGACACCGGGTTCGCTTTCAAAATAGGAGAATTACATCTGCGTAGCGGCATCCTCAAGATATGGCAGGTGTCTGATATAATGTACCTAGGGGTTTCACTAGCAGCCATCATTTATGGCAAACGCAAAGAGGAAGGATCGGCCAGGAAGGAGGGATTTGAAGTTGAGAAGCGGTTTAGATCGACTATTTCTGTATTTGCTGTAAATAGCATTTCTTAGTTGAGCGGTTTGCTTGTGATTTGCAGGGCGTTGGCTACACTTGCAAATGACCCTCCTGACGATGGCAAAACAAATATTGTCAAGTAAGTTCGATTTGTGGTAATCAACCTTCTCAGACCGCAAAGAATAAAGTTTTCTGGATGTCATTATCGTTGATTTTACACCATACTTGAGCAATCAAACCCATCCAAGGAAACAATCAAAAATATCAACAACAGTCGAAGCAGCCCGAGGAAATGGCGACGAAGTAAGTATCACGAATCTCGTGATCAAGGAAAAAATCTATAGTTAAATAATATTCCGTCCAGTTATGTTATCTTCTTTGCCATCTGAAAAATATATCAGCTCCTTGTTCTCTTAACATATCCAATTCCGTTTGTGTCGAAGGGATGACGCAAAGATGGATGACGGTAAAAAGGTGCATAAAAAGACATCTAAAAAAATGGAGATCCCTCATAAGAAGGTTCGGTGTATCCCGATGTTGGTGCATAACAATGTCTGGTGCGTGGAGCTTTTCTCATTCTTCTCTTCCTTTTTTATTTCGTATTGTATAATATCGTGATGTATCTTAACAGTTTGTTGCTATGCTATCATTGATTTTGTTTAATTACCCTCCTTAATTAAGTTTGAAAATAAACGTTGAAATCATCGGTCCGCGTAGCGGCATCCTCAAGATATGGCAAATGTCTGATATAATGTACCTAGGGGTTTCACTAGCAGCCATCATTTATGGCAAATGCAAAGAGGAAGGATCGGCCAGGAAGGAGGGATTTGAAGTTGAAGAGCGGTTTAGATCAACTATTTCTGTATTTGCTCATCGTTGAAATAGCATTTCTCAGTTGAGCGGTTTGCTTGTGATTTGCAGGGCGTTGGCTATACTTGCAAATGACCCTCCTGACGATGGCAAAACAAATATTGTCAAGTAAGTTCGATTTGTGGTAATCAACCTTCTCAGACCGCAAAGAATAAAGTTTTCTGGATGTCATTATCGTTGATTTTACACCATACTTGGGTAATCAAACCCATTCAAGGAAATAATCGAAAATATCAACAACAGTCAAAGCAGCTCGAGGAAATGGCGACGAAATAAGTATCACGAACCCCGTGATCAAGGAAAAAATCTATAGTTAAAAAATATTCCGTCCAGTTATGTTATCTTCTTTACCATCTGAAAAATATCTCAGCTCCTTGCTCTCTTAACATATCCAATTCCGTTTGTGTCGAAGGGATGGCGCAAAGACGGATGACGATAAAAAGGTGCGTAAAAAGACATCTAAAAAATGGAGAAACCTCATAGCAAGGTTCGGTGTATCTCGATGTTGGTGCATAACAATGTCTGGTGCGTCGAGCTTTTCTCATTTTTCTCTTCCTTTTTTATTTCGTATTGTATAATATCGTGTTGTATCGTACCAGTGTGTTGCTATGCTATCATTGATTTTGTTTAATTACCCTCCTTATTTAAGTCTGAAAATAAACGTTGGAATCATCGTGTGGCAGTAACGACAACAAGATCGATGTCTGGTCACTAAATGTTGCATGGGCTGAAAATCAAACCCGGGCCGCTCGCATGGCAGGCGAGCATTCTATTACTACGGGACCACCAGTGCAAAGTTTTCGATAAACTTATGCTGGGCAGAACTTCACAACTATGAGCAAGACAAGTCTGCGAGGTCAGAGGTGCATAAAAATAGTGAAAGAACAGTGCATGAAAAAGAGATCCCGAAGTCACGTAGAGAATCTCGACGCCCGACTGAGGCAGAGAACAAAGGCTGGAAGCAACGAAAACTATTGTCGAAGATCGAAAGTCTCTAAACCGTTACCTGAATCAGTCGCAGCGTCCACAGAAGATGTATCTCGTATGTCAGTGTGTTGAGGCAGCATACTTTTGATGCTTCTTTTGCTATGAGATGGACCAGCATTTTAAGCCATTGTTGCCCGAGGTACCAGGATGTTGAGTCGCGCAAAAGACTTGTGCTACGTTTCACCTGGATAGACGATCTGCACTATGCAGTCCATTGCACACACGAAAAGAAACATTAGTTGTAATGATAAGGCCAACTATATAGCTTTATGTTCCAATAGAGAAACTGGTGAGCTTGAGGAGAACTTGCTAAACGTGTTACTTTGAAAATGGAACGACAAGAAAACGTGAGGAAAGATCTTTGCTTCTCGTTCCGATGCTGCGAGTGGCAATACTGGAACCATCACAACGATAGTGCCTCCGGGGCGGTTCTGCTATAAGTCAATTTCGGAGTTACACCAATTAGAGACGTGCCACAGATTTCATCGGCTAACTGAACTGCATTGCTTTCCAGTTTGTATTTTAGTGGCTCGTTTATTTAACCCTTGTTCCTTCTACTCTGGACTTGATCTTTACCAAACACATTTACTTATCTTAAGGATTATATACAGACTACAAACAATCTCAACTGATGTATGTGTTGATAAGTTGTCTTCTTCGTGTAGATAGTACCTCTCCTGTGATTTTCCTGTGTTCTTTCTTGTAGTTTTGTATCTAATACGTGTAGTCGGCGGGTCCGACCTTTGGCGGCTAGTCGTCTTACCTTGATTACTCGTATGTAGCGTATCGCCTCGCCAGGCCTCGTCCCCCCCGCAATGCTAACAGTCTGCTTTTATACCTCTTAGGAGTGTGGGCGCTATTACACCCTTGAACACCTCGGAGGTGAGATGGCTAAAAATATCCTGAACGCAGTGCATGATGCCCTCAAGCAAGATTGCTCGGGATGACCTGATGATAAATACCTTGCGAGGCATCATCTTCGCCGATTACTATTTTCATTGCGCATTAACTTTCACTTGTAAATTGCTAAGTAGTACTCATATTTCCCTCGCTTGTGACTTTGCTTGTGTCTTTCGGCTTTTTCGCGAACAACTTTACCATATCAAATTAGAAGTTAACATGAACGACAATATATCAAAACTCATCATGAAGGAGGTTCACGACCTCCCACACAAGAGAAAATATCTATCAGTTCCGATGACACTGAAGCGCTTCGATCATGTTGATAATGCGCGGCGTGAAAGTATGTCGATGTTGTTGGCGTTGACGTTTGGACGGCTATCATCGATGACGTTGAGAGTTAACGACGATCAGTGGTGACGCTGTGAGTGAGCAGCGATCATCGATGAGGTAAACATTAGTACCACTTCCGAAACAGTGCCATCACGTTTGTCGAGGCGTTAAAGGTTATTTCGAATTGTTTTATTTTTTCGGTTTGACAACTGGTCTTCTTCGTGTAAACCTTTATTTTTATTTTGCTTATTTCGTTTTGTTTTCGAACCTCGTTTCCATGACAAATGATTTAATCGCATTTTATTAATATTTTTGTAAATACTTCATTGTTGCTCTGTTGAACTTCCACGAAATTTTGAGTGTACCGTGTCTCACTGCCGTATATGTTACCTAAGTATTTACGTGCTTTTTGACCTCTTCAACACCTGTTTTGCCTGTCCCTTAAACTCGTAGACAATTAGTTCATAGCCGCTCCTTTATTGTTCAATATAACACATTTATTTATCTAACCGATTATATACAGACTACAAATAATTTCAAGTTTTAAGTGTTTGTGATTGAGTTGTCCTCTTTGTTTATCCTGTACCTATCCTAAAATTGTCATGTGTGTCCTATCTTGTAGTTTTGTATCCAATACGTGTAGTTGGCGGATCCGACCGTTGGCGGCTAGTCTTTTCACCTTGATTACTAATATGTGACTACACGTATCGCCTCGTCAGGTCTCCCCCGTGATGCTAACAGTCTGCTTCTACACCTCTCACTAGTTAGGGTGTAGGCGCTATTACACTCTTGAACGCCGCAGACGGTAGAAAGCTAAAAATATCATGACCTCGGTCCATGACAGCGGCAGCGAAGCGCTCAAGTATAAATAGGGCTTATCTTGAGTCTCCACCTCGTCACAGATGTCTAACGGAACCGCCTTGACTTTACTGTCATGCAGTGGTCGACCTTGGAGGTCCACAACAGTGAACTGATTATTTGAACTGCATCACGGTCCAAATAAGTTTGGTGGTTTAGTGGATGCGTACGTCTTCTCCAAAGTTCCCGGTATGTTTATTTACACTACAAGCACAAACATGCTAGGACAGAAACAAACTATTGAGCAACTACCGTTAGATGCTTGAGAAATAGGATAGATCCGAGAGAAATCCTCGCACCGTGTACATAGAATGGCATTTCTTATTGTCTTGATTAACCTAAGATAGTTTGCGTAGGTTTTTAGTCTCTCTTACTGGTTGAGTCACTTGTCAAATAACTTTCACCTTCTGAAGCCGGATCCATCATTGAAAGACGAGTTAGCGCCTGGCCTGGGATTGCCAGAATTGATATTGAGTGGACGGCAAATTCGAGATAGACGTCGCAAAAATACGTTGTGCATTCGAACACGCCTCTCGTGTCGACAAAAAATTGGTTTGGGGTATCAACCCAATGATCTGCGCTGATGAATCAAAGGTGCTGGGTTATCCAACCCAAACCGAAACCCACTCCTAGAAGATCTCAAGGGCAGCGAAAGAAGCGCCGGTCACAATTTTCTAGTATCGCCACCAAGGCAGCTCGCCCCGATTCCGATACCCATGTTTTCTGGACGCATCTGGGAATGGGACACGTTTTGGAGGTGCATTCGCGTATTCTGTGCATTCAAGAGATATGGATGACTTGTACAAGCTAAACTATTTTCTGGATGCACTGCAAGGGAAACTGTGCAGCAGTTCACCGTCCCCAGAGAAACTTACCCACTCGTCGTGTCTCGCCTGCAGGAAAAGTATGGCAACACCCGAGCCTTTTTGGACCAGCTGATACACAGACTGCAGGGACTCTGCGCTCAGAGCGATCGCATTGAGGATCAGGAAAAAACTCGCTGAGCAGCTACTGTCAATCGTGTCTCAGTTGAAGCTCAAAGGAGAAGCGGTGGACAGTATTTTTTGCAGAAGCAGCTTCTAGCGAAGTTCACAGAGGATGTCCAGCGTCACGTCCTACGGCAACAGGAGCGATTGGGACACCAATATGCTGCTGGTATGCACCAAAGACTACACCAATACGGAACTTCGAATCGTCAGTAGGATTGACAAGACATGAGACACACATTCGCTGCGATGCGACGCAATGGACAGAAGGAATTCTTGAAGGGAGGGCCCGTCGGACCTCAGTATTCTTGTTGCTACTGTGACAAAGGAGGTCATGTGTCAAAGGACTGTACCGAAGTTACTACAAGGAAAGGGAGACTCGCGATCATTAGGAGAGAACTTTGTAGACGTTGCAAGCGGCAGAGGCATCAAACATCAATTTGCCCAGAACTTTTCACTCCGTCCAAGCGACAACCTACCGTTCAAGCTAGCACCGCCATCGAAAGCGACAACATCGGTACCGAAAAGGAAGCGAGATCGCTCATCATCATCGTCTTTTTCCTCATCATCATCTTCGTCGTCGTCAAAAGAGGTTCTGCCAAGGAAGAAGGGCCGCGCCTCAGAAACACTTTTGAGAAAACTTCTTTGCCAAATTAGCCGCGTTTTGCACCACGCTGCCAGCGAAATGGATCAACTCGCTCCAGCAGTGACGGTTGCTTCATCTCCTGAAACCACGGAACATCTTCAACTTCTGGAACAGATGCTAAAGAATAATCATGAGCAGAACACAGCTGCGATTAGAGCTACCTACGCGAAGATCGACGAAGTCGCAGCAAAGGTGGATACAGTCGAAGGGATAGTTCACAAGATGGAGTCGGATTTTGAAGCCATCGCAAGGACAGACGACATCGACAATCTGAGCCGCATCATGCGCTGGCATGATCTGTTGAAAGGAATCCGGAATGTGCACGAGACTGTCACCGGATTAACGCTACGAGACTTTTCTGGTCAGCTCGACAACATCCGCCAAGCACTCAATGATGTTCGCTAGCGTTTGCGGCCTCACAACGACACCAGTATCATCGGTCCGTTGGAGCCCACCCCAGAGGTGGTTAGGATCAAACTTCAAATGGAATTCCCCGTAGCAGAACTCGAAACGGTTCAAAAAGAGTCCCTCGAAGTGGTCCCAGTGATTGAGAAGGAGTGGAAAAAGGACCGAGGAAAGGTTGAGACAACGCGGGCCCTTGATGAGCTGAGAGAGAAATGAAAACGACTCCAGACGAAGGAGATCGGATTCGAACGCGAGATGAATGACCTACAAGCAAGGCTTACTCGGGAGGAACACCGCGATATTGAACGACGAGAGGAGGACCGATCTCGTGAGGAACGCCGCGATCGGGACAGAAGACGAGAGGAAGGAAGCTATCATCGTCAACGCCAGGATGGACGTGATCAGCGACATTCTACGACATCGTCGGAACGCGCTAGGATGGAGTAGGAATTCGACAACACCAGCAACGCCGTAGTCGTCGTCATTGCCCCGGGAGTATAGAGAATCCCTATTCTCTACTCTTGATATTCTGTGTTGACTTGTAGCTTGTACACGTACCATTCATTTACATTTAGCTTCTAATAGTTATGTGATTGTATTGATGAGTCACTTATGCAGGTGAGCGGTTTCGTTATCTCTAGGCTAGATCTTCACTAGTTTTCATAGCATAATTCTAGGAGTGATAACGTTATAGCTTATCGTTTGTCGCCATCATTTCTCCGCCCATTGGTAACCGATTATGAGCCGAGCTCAGAGATGAGACCTCAGTGCTCTTAGAGCCTCAGGGCTCATCCTCTCTTCCTATGTAGCATTCTTTCTATATTGTAGCATAGATTTAGTAGTAAAGATTAATCACCCAAGTTTGAGGTACCGAAGACCCGCGTGGCAGCTCAATACACCTTTGCGCGCCGACTAAATAGAGACATTGACTTGTTTGCGCGCCAGTAACCTTGCCAAGCAACTAGTTGTGAAGATGTATTTAGTGTTATAGCATTATCGTGACAACTGATACCGCTCTCACAAGGGAACCACAATAAGTCATAGTGACCATTCCAAATGAAACGTACTTTTCTAGAACCATTTTCGGACAAAAAGTCCGAATATGCCTATCGCAGCTGCCTAGACCCACTCTGAAAAAAGTTATGAGCGTTTTTTACAGCTTCGCGGCAAGGTAAGGGTACCCCCCCATGGAATTTTTAGATTGTTTTTAAATTTTTCTCCTGATTTTGCTAAAAACATGTATGTAGGGGTAATCTGGGGTGCTGTACACGAATCTGGAGTTTCATTGCCCAAATTTTAAGGTTTACTGTAGGTTACGGTAGGTAACATGCCATCTAGGAAGCAAAACCTACCTCAATATTCCGATAATGGACAAATGGACATCAAATTCGTATTCAGCACACCAAATAACCCCCACATAGAAACTTTGAGACAAATCTGAGACTTTGACCAAATTACCGTATACCCACCGTAATCTACCGTAGGCTGCCGAAAATCGATAAACCGACATCAGATTCGTGTTCAGCACTCCAAATAACCCCCAGAGAAATAACTTGAGCATATTCTATAGAAGCACTCCGGAAATCGTCAAAAGTCGCGATTTGCCATCAAATTCTCCCCCGATGGGAATCTGTGAACGAATACAGTCGAAAACTTCGGAAAATCGATAAATGAACCTCAGCCTCGTGATCAGCACCCCAAATAAGCCCCCAGTGCGAATTTTTAGTCAAATATGGAATATTTTTTCTGAAACGCTTTGAGAGAACTCGAATTGGTATAAATAAACGCCCAACCGAAAATCCGTACAAGTCCAAAACGCTGTTAGTCTGCGCAAAGTTTGGAAAATGTTCCTTCAACCTAACTTTGCTTAGTAGGGTAGTTTTAGGCGCTGAACACGACTATGAGGTCTGTTTCCGGATTTTCGTAAAAATAATGCGCTGTTTGGAGGGCTCAATAAGTACCAAAATCAGAGAAAAAATGCCTATAACTTTTTTTCAAAAAGGGTCTAGGCTGCTGCTATGGGCATTTTCGGACTTTTCGTCCGAAAATGGTTCTAGAAAAGTACATTTCATTTGTTATAGTCACTATGACTTATTGTGGTTCCCTTGACAGTGATCGCATCGGTTACTACTTGATAATGCGCTAATCTGGAGCAGAGTAATTAATCATGATACATATAGTTAATACATAGTTCGAATTAATAAAGGTTAATTACATTACATCATATCCCTCGAAGAAGTTCCGTCCCGGAACTTGAGGAAAAGGAAAATAAAATAACTACCGAATGAAAAGGGAGGGGGGGGAGTGCGGTTCCTTGCTGCATGAAGAAGTCCGTGCAGTGGCGGCTCTTCAGTGATGTCTTTGTCTCGATAGCGTCGGCGCCGGTTGATTCCATCAGGCAAAAATTTCCGGTACAGTTGTTGAAACAATGATCATACGATGACCGTCGTTGACTCTGGATTGTGTCCTCAATTGTGTAGTTTCCGTGGTACTTGCGTCAATTTCACCGGCGTGATCGATTGTATCTGTTACGGTATTGCGATTGAAGCGGTAAATTGTGCTCCAGATACGCATATTTACGTATCTCAGATCTTGGTAGATGACCTTGGCTAATATTACGTGAGTGCGAGCATCTCCTTAGCTAGAGAAGACTCCTCTGCCGGAACTCGAGAGCAAGATCCAGGACCTCGCTAACGATATCTACAAATTATCGAACAATGGAGTTGAACAAGTGACCTGAAATGCAGAATTCTATGACGAGGAAATTCTCGAATCACCGGTCTAAGAAATGGTGAAAAACGTCAGTAGAAAGCTGATTCGTGCGATGGCGGAACATCTGCATCTGAGCGATACACTGCAGATTATCAATTCTATGTTGACGGAGCAGCCGGCGCCGCCACCACACACCCGCACACGTCGAACGACATTCTGATCAAAACTGACGTGGCATGATAGAAGAAAAAATAACTAAACTGTCGAACATGAATTGTATTGTGTATTCCGCCAACCTCGATTATCTGAAAATACTCGCGTATATAAAAAGGCACATGCAAAATCATGTAAAATCTAGCTATTTTTAGACATGTCAGATGGTCACACAGAACCGCAAAATGAATGGCAAGGAAATGATGGGATGGTGAGGACAAACGTGTTTGCAAACGAACACGCGTCACCAGCACTAGGCAACACAGAGAAAATACTAAAAATTGAAAAGATGTAAACAACTATCCATAAGGACGTTCGAAATTTAAAGACTACGGTGAACGAACTGAGCCGTAAACGTCACGCCCCCACAGCGGACGAGATCGAGAATAAACATGCAACTCTAGACTTGTTAACAGCACTCAATCAGGAGATGGATAAAGATCGACAGAAGATCGTCGACCCAGCTGGGTACCACGTCCACGTCTTCGTCAAGCAGCTCGACTGATGCGAAACAGCCGACCCAGCCGTGCACCCTCTGCGGAGCGAACCACTGGAGCAACGCATGTACCAGTTTCCCTACACTCACTTTACAACAGCAGAGACTCCAGGATAAAAAGTTTTGCATGCGTTGTATGAGTCCTGCCACTCACGTAGTCACAGCATGTCCATCAAGGGCTACCTGTTTTTATTCTGTCAAAGATATCTCTGAATGAGGTTCAAGATTATGCCTCCTAGCTAGGTCTGACGAGAACGACTGGTCAGATGCTGAAGCAAGTAAAGTTGAAATCTTTTCGTTAGTGTTTTCTTTCGGATTACGTATTTCAGCCTGAATGATCATCAACCGTCCACAGTCATAATAGCCGGCTTTTCTGAAACAAGCTGACCGCTCATTTTTTTTTATTTGCAAGTTGACACTATTTGTCCCACTATGTGGTCTACTGATAGGGGTCTGAGAAAAATGAACCCTTGTTCTTCTAGGAGAGTCTCTTGAACTTGATCTAGACAACAGTGAATCACGAGAAAAACTACGAGTACCTAAAGATGGACGTCGTCCGACATTGCTCGTTCTGCTCGACTGCTGCCGCATAGTGTTTTGAGTGGGTGACGGACTTCGACTGTACTGCTGTTGCTCACGTCGCCGGTACGTTGAAGGACTTCTCCTCAAGTGATTACTCCATCTATTTTGCGGCCGTAACCCATGCCTATCAGGGATACTGCGCTGTGTCAACGACCAACTGCTTGATCAACTTCTTTGTATCTAAGGGGAGACTGTACTACGGCTTCCTGGTTGGGGTCGTGGTCTTTTACGGACCAAAACACTATGATGGGGTCGTTCACAATAACTACGATGGTTTCGTGAAAAACACTTCCAACAAACGTTCAAGTTTTTCATACGCTCAATTTTCTGATCCAAAGTTCGATATCTCGAGCGAAATTGGAACAGGTGCTGTTGTCCACAGCCCACTTATTTCAAAGCAACTTCCGAGCTAGTATGGAAAACTGTGCGTGATTCGTCGTCATTCCTACTCTGGTTACGACTTTCCATAGGTTCCCTACGCTTGACCATAAATGAAAGATTTTCAAGTAGTTTGTTCTTGTTCCAAACGGTACCTGAATCGAACTTTCTCTAGCCATTTTAATCTGAGTCTTTTCTGAGAAAGTGTCCAAAAGCATAGTGATCATATGGGTCGTATACACCGCTTCACCCTGCTTTCCGAATGTATGAGATAATAGCCTGTACATCATTCAGATTATTGCGCAGGGACCATGAATCATCACGGCAGGCTTTATTTGAATTCAACTGCTCAATCATATCAAAAGTTACGAGTTTTAGATCAGAATATTGGTTTTTTCAGTTGAGCCACAGCTCTGTCGTAGGCCCTTCCGGTTCTAGGAATCATCTGCAACGTCCTCGCAGCATCACCCTCACAACATTCAGAAAGAATGAAACGTTTCTCAATATTTGAGTAAGGCTGGTTGAAAACCAGCTCCTCAAATAAATCCCAGAAGGGTCCGAATTCGGCCGCTGTTTAGAGACACCAACAGAAAACACTGGAGTGGGCATCATGAAATCAATTAAAAGAATTAGAAAATCACTGTAAGGCAAAACTGTATGGAGAGAAGAAAGTACTCTTCTCCTCTCCAGATGCTTATGTACGGCTTTCGCCGCCAACATAGGAATTCTCATGACATCACGGTAGAAATTCTTCCTTTTTTCTCTCGCCGAAGATCTCGGCGTGCGATAAGCTTGCCGGCCTCTCGGTAGTGCATGTTCGCAGCACAATGTCGCGGAAAATTGGAGATAAGTCGTGATTACAAAAGTGCAAGTCGGACATATTTCCGCATGTCAGTCGGAGTTATTTCATCCGTATGCGTAAAGCTGCCATTACTTTACGCCAAGCCACAGTCCGTGTAGCAAATTTAGTACTCCAAGTACTTCAGCATTAAAGGCAGTGGTCGCGATCAAATACGCTTGTCGTCTTTTTCTCTTTAAACCCTTTTCTGGGTCTCGAGTAGTAGGACCTATGATCAAAAATCGCAAAAAAAAAACTCTGTTTTGGGCCAAATTTGAAGCCCGAACTTTCTTGTCTTTCGATGGTGGACGTGCCCACTCCACATCATCGGCATCGATGACCTCTTATATAAAGAACATCAGCTGGCTTGAAATTGATTTTCAATCAATGAACCTTCTGATTTATGTACACATCTAGTCAAAAACATTGACTGGAGTGCTTTCTTTCATTGCTCAACTGTTTTTATTAGGCGAATTTGCATTTATTTCTTCCTCTGAATGTCGATGATTTTTGACTGCTCGGCGTGAGACTGCGATCTTTTTGGTCGGCTATGTGCACGTGTGCGCGAGCAGGCTTCTTTGGGCCCTAGAAACTCTAATTCTAGCGCGTTTTTCAACGCGATACCTTAATTGTTTTTCAGCTGTTTTTGATCTAAGCTGATTTTTGTAGCTTTTTCGATAACGTTTTTCATCGTGACCACCGCCTTTAAAGGCACAGTCCAAGCTCAAGGACAAAATCCGAGATTTCCACATAATTGTGAAGTAGACCCACCCTATATAACACCTGCCAAGTTCGAAATCTCAATTCCTCCGAATGAGCGAGATATAGAAGGAAGCCACCCTGGGGCGCCCACATCGGGAAGCCACTTCGGGACGCCCCTTTTACGATCTTTCGAGCTCAACAGCGGCGAGATGAGCGGTGTTTTCCGAGAAGCAGCCCCGTTCTTCCCTTCACTCTCAGCTTCTCTCTTTGTTCAGGTCGGTTCACATATATCGATTGCAAATGACGGAAGTTATAAGCCTCGGACAACTCGTCCACCATGCTTCCACAGGCCACTCTTTGAAAAGCCATAACTTCGTTTGTAGGGGGTCCTGTTAGATTTCAGAGGCATCATTGGAATCAGCGTGTGACTGTTTTCAAGATAGGCAGAAAAATAGAAAAGCGATTCTGAGGTTGGACTGTGCCTTTGAGTAGCTATTCGGTCTTTTGACCAGGTTTTCCAGGAGTGGTCCTTCTCCGGCCCTTAAGCACTCGTCAAGTAGATACTTGTATCAAAATTCTAGGACTTTCAGTAAACAAACCAGGTTTTCTGATGAGTTGTCCTTCTTGAATGTACTAAACTTCCTATTTTGCCACCATAGGATGTACCAGGCTTTCAGTCTGTTAACCAGGTTTGTGGAGTTCTCCTTCTCTATTACATTGTGCGCAGCATTGTGACATTGTGATAAAAATTCAAGAAACAAATCGATATAAAAGGAAATGAGATCACAAATAAGTAGTCGTCGCATCAAAGGTAGGCATCGGCTTGTTTGATCAGAACTAGCGTAAAACACAGAATATCCTTCGAACGCGTGTGGAGGGAAAGCATAGGAGGAAGAACTTCGGTTTATAGAGGTGATTTCTAGTGTGATTGTGAATTGTCATGAGAAACCTTTAGTTTCAAGTCAATTTCAACCTCTTCCTTTCTATATTAATTTCAAGTAATGTGTTTTTAGTTCGGCCGATGCACCATGCGGCCTGCATCACTTGCCGAATAATAGTTTCGGTTGTTCTTCTGACAATAGTCTTTAAAACATATGTATTTATTATTATCCGCAGTGTAATTGAGGTGAACTAGGAGAACTCTCTTGATGGGTGTGTAACTACTCAGCATGAGATTCTAAATTCCTACTTTTCCTTCCTTCCATAACGATTACAATTACAAGGACTATCAAGCTATGCTGGAGGGTCCGCTGCTCTACTGAGGAGACTTAGACAATCACGGGTATAAATACGGACGGGCCACCTCCCTAGGCCCAGACACCTGGCCGTCCGGGGGCGGAGCTGCTGTCAGCAGTAATCGGAAGTCGCTCAGAAGCTCCTAAATACCGCCTTGCCCGCCTTAGAAAGAGCACTGGGCGTGACCGCAGTGTAAGAATGTTATCACAGCGACCAACTGGTTCAAAAAATATCACAAACGCGTCATGGATCGTGACAATATTTTCGAAAAACTAGAAATATATGTCCTGAGTGGAAAGGAGCAATTAAAGAAAAGTAAAAAAAATTGAGCTAATACTCCAGCCAATTCGATTGGCATAGGTCAAGAAACACAACGTTGCGCAATGTAGCTCAGAGTAGCTCAAATGGACAGAAAATGGTACTGATTTAGATCTCTTGCTGGGAGTAGATTATCCGCCCACTCTCTCGCTGTCGCCCAATCACGCCAGCCTTCGCAGCGCTCATAATAGATCAACGGCGAGAAAACGGGCGGATAAGACACTCCCAGCAAGAGATCTAAATTAGAACCGAGAAAAATCCCTTCAAAGTACCGTTCATATCCGATCAAATGAGCATTTCAATCAGGAAATGTTTAAGGAAGGCGAGACTGGTAAACTTCGTGATTCTGGTCGATATTCCTCTTAACAATCTAAAAAGCTTCTCGTTCGAAACCGCATCTATGACCGCATAAGTACCACGTCCAATTGTGGGGTTTTCCCGGCTGGCAGAGACGGGGATTGCACCACGTGCGGTGTGTTCTATATGATTTCCTGCGAGCTGTGCAGCGAAAAATACATCGGGGAAACGTCGAGGCCACTTCACGTCAGGATCAAAGAACACTTGGACGGCAAAGAAAGACAGCGGGAAACAACAGTGCTTGGGGCGCATCGGGTGATGGCGCATTTCGGTGAGAGCGTTGATATCAAGGTAGAGATAATGGCTCGAGAGACTGATACCGCAGCGTGAAAAACATTAGAGGCATTTCTTTTCCAAGCTTATGACCCGCAGATTGATCGGGAGGAAGAAGGTCTGCATATAACCCGGGAGCTCAGGCTATACGTAAGACTAACCTTCTAACATCACAAGTGGTGGTCTACAGCGTTCCTATAGCCTCTCTTCCTCATTCTGAGTCAGTCGAAGTAAGGCCTATCGAGCGTATCACGTCGAAATCTTCGTATCACTGTTTTGTTTTGCCATGACCAACCACTCCGCTGCTTGTTCTGCTCGAACTTAAAGGCAGTGTTCACGATGATTTTGGTTCCCACGTTTCCCGCAAAAAAAGGGCTTCCGGGTCGTGTATGTAACACTAGTGAAGAAAAAAACGAGAAAAATCCCGAGGAAATGACAAAAACAGTGGTTCCTTCCATCCCTAGGAAAATTTGGCGTGGATGAGATGCGCGATGGAGAGGGATTTTGGACTAGTTGTCGCGGCAACCATTAGCGCTGGAAAATTGGATTGGAGCGCGCAATCCTTCTGCTTCTAATATGGGTATGGTAGTGTTATGGCTTCAATGAGGTGGAGTCGTTTGTTATCAAACATCCTCAATTCTGGATATCTGGGAGTGAGTGTAAGCCACTGCTCATACGCCACTCCTCAAGTGTGCTTATTACTTGTAGGCTTGCTCCAGAACCTGTAATCTTGAGTTGTGAACGGCAAAAAACTCTAGCAGCAAAACTTCCAATTTCTGTTCTAGTTAAACGCGCATATGTACATGTTGTCCATGATGCTTCTAAAAATCGGAGAGTGAACGTGTTTATTGTACAAAAATTTATTTTTGAAATGAGATCTCAAGGATCCATAATCGTCTGACGTTAAAATAACGATCATTTTTTTTGTTTCATCGACGCTTTCAATTATGCTCAGTGTTCTATGTAACCAATAGAGCACCTCAGATTCCATAGAGTACCTCGGGATAGAGGCTCTCCACACACTGAGGAGGAGTTGTCTCTCCTTTCGGCTCTAATTCCATTCGTGACCGTATCGCTTGCATTGAATAGCTTCACGTTTCAAAACGGGACTTTTCCCCGGGTGTGTAGAGCCCTTATTCCGAGTATATGCCTCAAGCGCCTAAATATTTCTGTCGTTTAATGTAAAAGATGAATGTAGGTATGGAGCTTCGAGAAGGATGGCTCATCTTCGTCGCGGCTCTATAAATCTCTAAGTTTTACTCCGATTTTGTTATATCTTCATCAGTGATGCTGTTTTCCTACTTCCTAGTCCAGGCAGATCCTCAACTGGTGACCCCTAGAGAAGGACGGTATGTGAATGAAGACACACCGCTCCCCACCCCTTTTATTCCCTACCCTTCATCAATTAGTTATCATCAATTTTGTTTACGAGAGCCATCCTTCCCGAAGCTCCATACCTACATTCGTAAAAGATCCAGCTGTGAGCCAACTGCCGTTCTCGGAGCCAAATTCCGGTCCGCAATTGCGGACTACGGCTGTTGCTTCACGCGACACGTGACAATCGTGCTGGGAGAAAAGTGGATCGGGCCGGGACCAACAGGCCCTGTTGTCCTCACCGCGCGCGCGGGACGAGCGTTGTAGCATGGAACTTTTCAACTGCGTCATGCACAGTTGACTCTCAACTTTGCATTGACATTCAAGCGTGCAGAATTGATTAATTAATGTTTATCATCGATTGAATTTGGCTGACCCCAAGCTCCCATACGCACTTCATAGCTTGGCGCTTGTCTTCTTCATTCGAACCGACGATGCATCGCGGAGTAGTCCGATAAAGATGACGAAAAATTCTCCTCGCTCGCAGTCAGTGATTGATTACGAAGAACTTATTTATACTACTCGTCTTATCGGAACGAAATTGCGGTCCGCAGTCCCGGACAACCGTTGTTGCAGCACTCGGCTTGATGATAATTACGGAAACGGCTGCTGACCGTAACTGCGGAGCGGAAAATCGCTCCGATAAGGTCAGCAAAATTCTTTTCCCAAACTGACCTAATACTGAGTTGTGTGCGAGAAATCGGCCAGACGAGCATTCATAATAAAAGCCAATGCAGATGAAAATTTTATTAAGATTTTTAATTCTAGGCAACGGAATAGCCAGCAAAAGACTCTGGCCAGCAAACGAAGAACTCTGGCCAGCAGTGACGCTTTGCTTGAATCCGCTGATCACTGCGGGTTGGATCGATTTTTTTAGTGGGTGAAGAAGAGACCAAACACCGCACAGAGCAGATACGACTGCTATACAATGGCGTTCACTCAAGCATCGTTCAGTTCCGCAGAGCAAACCTAAAAATTTCTTTGTAGAAAAAATAATGACAATACTGAGAAAAAGACTGTTTCGCCCTTTCATCCGTAGATAGCCAAGAAAAAAAAGGGCTCATCAGTACGGACATGAGGAATAAGGATGCACTCGTTTCCTTACCTGAAAAGCACTAACTGTCCAACAGGCAGGCTGAAACGAGATTGTCTGGACTCGAAGAAACTATGACGCCTGTCCTAGTTAGTCGATCGGCTGTAGCCTTCACGGTCGATAACCAGAGAAGACGTGGGTTAGAGGTATTAAAAATACCCGGGGTGGCCGGCCCGGCGGCGCAAAACTAGTTGAAGAGGCCACTCAGGATTCAGATGAAAAATGAAAAATAGCGCTCCCAGAAGTCGAAGAATGTCCATGGAATTCCTATGTAAACAAAGACTGATGACGCTATCAGGCTCCTGATATCTTCCGGAATGTTCATTTTTATGGGTGGATCTCGAGTGCCCCCCCCCCCCCCTCCAACTAGCTTTGCATCGGCCCGGCTAATAAGCGAGGTAGGTAAGACAAAAATTGCACGATATCCTTGATTTCATTCTACGCGTTTCACACATACTATACTATCACACAAAAAAAAACACCGGTGTGGTGTCTGGGCCCGGTCGGCCACAGACACCACACCGGTGTTTTTTTTTCTTCCTTCCTCATCCACGTTTTCCATACGTACCGCCCGGGCGGCTACAGCCGACCACGTCTGTTTTTTTTTCGACCAACAATGGCTGGGGTCTGAAGTATTTCTAAACAGGTCTTGATTTTAAATATCACCAGAAACGAGCGGTGGTTCCTTCTTTATCAGGGTCGGGCAGGGTTGCGACCGGTCGCAACGGGGGGTCGTAAAAAATTGGGAAATTTTTCGAAAAAAAAAGAAGACTCTGGAGGGGGTTCGCAAATTTTTTGGAAAAACTGGGAATTTTTTTTTCTTATTTTGAATGGATATCCTTCATTTTTTGGGACATTTTAGAAAAAAATATTTCCTCATCATAGGGGGGGGGGTCGTAAAAATTTTGGTCACCGGTCGCAACGGCCTTCTCAACCCTGTTCTTTATCGAAACATTCTGATCACCACTGATATTTCACCCGGGACTACCGTCCCGCTGCAGGTGATGATCGGATTTGGGAGCTCTTTAGAAATGCTCCAGAGTTCCTGACATCTTCTTTCGTCAGTGGTGCAGAAGCTTTTGGAAAAACTAGCGAGCCGTCTTTGACGAAAATTTCATTTCCAGCCTGGAATTCACATCCGAATAAAAGTCGCAAATATGGAGGAGATAGTTTTGGAACACCGTCACATCAAAACTGATCCGAGGTCATCGTACTTGCATTGCTATCATTACAGAAAAAGAAAAAAAAATTGAGCAGTCCTTCGCCTACCAACTCCCACCATAATGTGGCATTTTTCTGGTTTTCTGTAAAATACCCCCTTTTTTCTCTCTAAAATTTCTCACACTCCAATATTCAATAGACGCAAAATACCGTGCGGTACCGATTGCCAGAAAGCCATAAAATGCTTTTCAACTTTCACTCGAGAGTTTGAGTCGGTCGGTTTGCTATAGAAATGCAACTGATATCATCATTTCATGCCCTTGTGGCAATCGGTACCGCTCGGTATTTGGAGTTTACTCCAATATTCTCAAAAAGAATAAGCATTTTCTGATTTCTTACCGCAGTTATAGAGGAACTGAACGCCGCATCAGCACCTGCGGCCGAAAGCGCTCCGTTGTCATAAAACCCCACCGCAGTACGGCCATCCTTGGTTGAGTTTTGGACAAAGACGCTGATCCAACAGACTGCAAGTTCATGACACATTCATAAATATTGTTAGCGAAAACGGAATCCGGTCATCATCTCGGTGCAAATTGCCTATAAGAGGTGGTGTATGCCTTAATATAAAGAAGCCGGGCAAGCCAAAGAAGCTCCGATTCTTGGTGCAAAAGTAGTTGGGGGGGGGGCATTTGAGAAAATGAAATGATTAACCACGAAAATAAAAATTTGTGCAGATATCACATACCTGATATCGTTATCAGTCATTGTTCAAATGGAAAATTGAAATACTTCGATTTTTGGAGGCAGTTTCATTCTTAAATTGAATCCTGAGTGCCCCCCCCCCTCTAGTCTTGCACCCCCTTCTTTTCTTTAGATTTTGCGTAACGGGTCCTGTTGCGGGGAGTTACACGACCGGGGTCCATCAGGGTTGTGACCCCCTGAGAGTTTTCAAAAAAAAAATTGGTAATCGGAGGGTCACACCTCCGCCCAGGTCGATCAAAACGCCCAGTGCACCATGTGTGCACATGACGCAACCGCACGACCTGAGTGCAGATTAGGCAATCACCTTCAGGCACGTTCGTGCTTCCTAGCTTCCAACCTGTTGAATGAGAGCGATTCCAAAAATTGTCCAGTAGGGAAAAAAGCGGTCGTCCAATTTTTTGTTTGAAAACTGTCCGATTTCCCTCCGAAAGGCATAGGGAAGATAGAAATTGGCATAAATCTACCTGAGTATTATAACGCATCGTTGACGTAGCCTATTCCAACTTCTAAGGTGTCGAATACGAGTCAAGCGAGGGTGGTTCGAGAGCTTCAGCAGCATCCTCAAGATACGTGCAGATCCAGTTCAGCAATCTATAAGAAAATCTTATTGTATATGGATGAAAACCAAAGAGAACAAATATTTTAGAAATGATCAGATCTCCTTAGCATCATCCAATAATACAGGAGCAATCAAAATGAACAGCAACGAGCTGAAATCGCGGGTTTCGCTGATTAACGAACGTAGGATCGTATACCTCATCACTGAGAAAGCGATCTATATTTCCCGGTGAATTCTAATTCCGCTCCTTCCTAATCTAAATAATTCTGCTGAAGACCTCTGCGAACGAAGTTAGTACAGTCAGCACGAAACGTAATGATACTTTGCGTTCCTTATTGTGGGTTGGCGCCAACTCGGGGCATGCTTGTTATAGCATATGCGTACCGAACTTGAGCGAGGGAACAGCGTGGAACGCAATGTATCAGTACGTTTCGTGCCGACTCTTGGCCAGAGTTTGTGTTTCCCAAAGCTGAGCTGAGTACTAAATATTTTTGAGTGCTTCTATCTACTTTGAGGTAAGACACCAGACCTTCTAGAAAAGGTAAGATAATGATCACGTCCTGATGTGTTTATCACATGCACAGCCGGTATAAAAGGTGCCTCATCTCACTCGAGTCCTCATTCGGCTTTCTGATGCCGGCCCTGGGAGGTGACTTCGAGTCCCCCTCCGGAGGCCAGCATATTTTTGACCGCTGGGGGTTAGGGGATCCCACGGCTGGGGGTGGAGCGGTTTTCGCCGCTGTCCGCAGTGAGGGTGGTTCCTCACCACAGACCTCGGCGAAGGTTAATCCCTTGTCCGGACCTAGGCGGAGCTTTCTCTGGGGGGGGGCAGCTAGATTCAGGCACCGTCGCGGCCCGAATCAGGCACCTACGAGATAGGGTTGAGGTAATTCCAGAACGGGATTGGGAGCCGTCGCGTCCTGGTTGAGACACCGACGCGGGGTTCATGCAATGTCATAGCTGGTGGAGGGACTCCGGATAGACAATACCCTGCAGGCGCCGATTAGAAGCCTTCAAGTCAGGGTTGGTCTTCCGCCGGAGCAAATTTTCTCACAGAGGCGGCCTACATTCACTAGATTTTCTATTTCTTAATTACGCAAGGGTTTCGTGCAGAAGTACACGAAAAGGGTAAGAACTAAGACGAATTGACTAAAGACATTTTACGTTCTAAAGCATGCTTCCTTTGGCCATTCGAATGGGGTCTTCAGAGTGACGTTGCAGCGAAATGCGCGACGCCGCTCCACGAAGCGAGGAAAAGTGGGCGTGGCTTTTGGCGTCAAGTTACGCGAGAGACACGTAACGGTCAAAGTAACTTCCTTCTCCCCACGTCTCGTCAATGCAGACATCTCACGACGGGCACTTGCTCAGCTCGCACACTCTGAAAGCCCGCTCTTGCTAACGCCGCGTCGCACGATTTTCGCTGCGTAGCACCAACCTTGACTCCTGCATGCCCACGAAAGCAAATGTCGCCGCGACGCCACTCTGGAAGTCCCCATTGACGACGAAAATGCTGAGCAAGGCATGGGGGCTGATTATAAACACGTCCTATGGTTCACAATTTCCTCAAAAAAATCACAATCTCGAGCACGGAGACAAATTTTTCAGCAAAAATTAAACTTTCCGCGTGTATTTCCCTAAATGATGTAGCATTCACATATATTTCTTCATTTTGGAAATCTCGCATTAGTATGATTAACGAGCTGATTCTAGAACTCTGAACGAGGACCCCTTCTACCTTTCGGACTCGATAGACTGAGGCATATTGACCCAAACTCCGTTCTAGAGAAACATTTGGCGTGCTGAAAACTAATATGATGCGTGTTTCAAGTCTTTTGGTAGAAGACGACAACAGAATAATCAATCTCTCCAAGATTGCTCGTAGACATTATTCAAGATTCTGGTCATAAAGTCGATGACCGCTTTACGATTTTCAAAGAATTACGGTAGGTTACGGTAGCTAAATGGCATTAAATCCACCGCAATCCTTCCAAAATCGCAGATTCAGAATCAGCACTCGAAGAACCAATCTAAGCGAAATCTTGATCGAATCTGATACTTTGCCCACCTACCATAATATTCGGTGAAGGAAAAACTGCAAGCGGACCTTTGAATTCGCGTTTAGCAAATTGATCTTCAGCCAACCGCTTCTTATTGATAAGTAGTTGTACAACTTTTGGTGAACTTCACAATACATAAACTCCTGCCCCATTATTGAATTTAAAAAACGACATCAAGGGAAGCAAAAATGGAAGTGCTAAGTCAAAATGTCAAGGGATGGCGTAGACCACACTCTTGAGAGTTATTTCCCATAACGCGCGCGGCGTCTAGCACCCTAGTTCTAAGGCGTCGTTTATACTTGCACCGCTGAGCGGCGCGGCTAAATGCAATTCTATAGTTGGGGTAACCACGAAAAAGATTCCTGCGGACACCTCAGAAGCCTGCGCTGCCCACGAGAAATGTGGTGATCGATCGGCGCGCGCGACAGGCACGCAGGCTGCTGAGTGGTCCGCAGCCGTCCGTTTCGCGGCTACACCCACCATACAATATCGATCGAGCCCGCAGCGTGATTAATATTATAGAATTTTCACTGAGCCGCTTCGCTCGTTGGCGGAAATACAAACGATGCCTACAACCAACGCGTCGAAACCTACAAATGCAAAGAGCTAAACGAGAAAAAACACATTCTGCATTATAATACTTTTAGTACAACATACCTTGATTTTGAAAGCCCTATTGAACCCGTTCGCCAAGAATCCTCCCAACGGTCCCAGCACAAACTCGCAAACAACGCCATCACGATCACATGACCAACGAATGGGAGGATGTACACATGTGGATGACGTCTGAAATGGAGTAACAATACCTGCGAACCTCTATAAAAATAATTCAGTGCTGAAAAGAAATGCCACCACCAAAAACCCTCGGCATAACCCAACAACGGTCGGCAAAGGAAGACAAGTTAGGTTTCATGCAGAGTCAAGCGGTTACTGCCCCATGGGACAACAAAGGGAGACGTAAAACTCTTAAAAATTGAAAATCCTTGGGGCAAGGGGTTGCGAAAATCTTTGACCAAAAATTGAACCACTCCCCGACGCTTGTCATTAGGGTGTGGATTGAGTGTACTGCTGATTACAGAATACAGAAAAGTAATAGAATTCACCTCTGATATTTTTCTGGTCCCACTCTGAGAAAATTTGCACCGGCGGCAGACCAACCCTGCCTTGAAGGCTCCTAATCGATGCCTGCAGGGTAGTGCCTCCCCAGAGTCCCTCCACCAGCTATGCCATTGCATAAACCCCGCGTCGGTGTCTCAACCAGGACGCGACGGCTCCCGAACCCGTTCTGAAATTGCCTCAACCCTATCTCGACGGTGCCTGATTCGGGCCGCGACGGTGCCTGAATCTGGCTGCCTCCCCCCCCACAGAAGGCCCCGCCTAGGTCCGGACAAGGGCTCACCCTTCGCCGAGGTCTGCGGTGAGGAACCACCTTCCCAGCGGACAGCGGCGAAAACAGCCCCACACCAGCCGTGGGATCCCCTATCCCCCAGCGGTCAAAAATATGCTGGCCTCCGAATAGGGACTCGAAGTCACCTCCCAGGGCCGGCATCAAAAAGCCGAATGAGGACTCGAGTGAGATGAGGCACCTTTTATACCGGCTGTGCATTATACTTAGTATCCGAATCACTCCATCAGATTCGGATAATCCGATATCCGAAAATTTGAAAACACGCATTATCTGAATCGAACCAATATCCGGGAAATTTAAAATCGGCATTATCTGAATCGAACCATTATCCGAAGGGTCAAAAATTCGGATAAAATCGGATAAAAACGGATAAAACGGATAAAAATCGGATAAAAACCGGATAAAACGGATAAAAATTGCATGAAATCGGATAAAAACCGGATAAAACGGATAAAATCGGACAAAATCGGATAAAAACGGATAAAAATCGGTTCATTTTAGGTTAAATGTAAGAAAGTGTATGTGTGTATGTGTGTATGTGTGTATGTGTGTATGTGTGTATGTGTGTACGTGTGTATGTGTGTATGTGTGTATGTGTGTATGTGTGTATGTGTGTATGTGTGTATGTGTGTATGTGTGTATGTTTGTATGTGTGTATCAGTGTATGTGTGTGTATGTGTGTATGTGTGTATGTGTGTATGTGTGTATTTGTGTATGCGTGTATGTGTGTATGTGTATGTGTGTATGTGTGTACGTGTGTATGTGTGTATGTGTGTATGTGTGTGTGTGTTTGTGTGTTGCCTGAGGTTTGTTCCGATAATATCCGAAACTTATCCGAAATTATCCGACGGATATCCGTATCCGAATCATTGGAAAAATGGCATTATCTGAATCGATCCAATATCCGAAAATTTGAAAAAAACGCATTACAATACCGCCCGCGACTTTGCGAAAAACAGCGCTTTCGCCGCTTCTTTCCGCCGGAAACCGCCCCCTTCCTGTAACATCATTCAACGTGGTCCATTCGGAACGTCAGGGGCATATATAGAATCAGCATCGAGAGCTCTTCATTTTGAGCCCGCCCCGCACATGTCTTACCCGGCAAACAAGGCATATAGGGTTAACACAATCAATCGAGTGTACGAAAACTGAAGCTAGATATCAATTTGGTGTAAATATTTGACTTCATGTCAACCGTGCAGATGGAGGACGAGTTATACACAAGTATGATCGACCAATTTATGGAGGAAGCGAAAGTGAAAATCAATGATTTTTAGCCGCATCGACGCCCCGGCAGACACAGTCATCGTCATTCGCTCGGGCTCAGGGTGTCCACGATCACAACCACGCTTGGTATAATCTCTTTCAAAACAGTCAAAACCTCTCCGAAGGCATTTCCCGCCTAGCGCCACCCTTGTGATTTTGGCTTTGAAAAACGACCCTCGGTCACCGACGTCCCGTTCTCGGCTCTAACGGGACCAATCGACCTGCGACTCGGCCCACCGCATTATTTTTTGATCTTCTTTCGAATAAGCACTGCGCCACCCCCATCCGGAAAGGTCAAAGTTCCGCCACTCTCACATGTGCCAAGTCCGTTTTCTCTTCAAGCGGGACTGTATGATTTTGTGAAGAATGTGTTTTCGACGTATACCTGTTCACCTTTCCTTCCCCACAAACAGATTGACTCAAATTTTCTCCTTTCATGTTTCTGAGCATAAAACAGCCCAAATATCGAATCAATAATACGGCCTCAGATTGTGGATGCTTACCATTCTCAATGCGTTCAAATTGTTGATTTGAACAGTGCATCGATGAGGAACAGCACCGTCGTTGCGAGAAGGTACGCTCAAATGTTGCGCCGCTCCGCGTGCGCGCGCCTCTGAAGGAAGCGAAGTGATGCAAGTCTACGCAACATTATACTTTTTCGTATTTTCATTCGTATTTGAATTTCCTTCTCTGTTATTAACGTGATGTTATTTGAGAAGTGTAAAGTGGTCTCGAAATACAATGAACTCCAAACAGTAAGGTGCACAATACTAAAAATTGTGGAGCAAACTTAGAGTCCAATTTGCCAACTTATGGGTGTTAATCCGTTGATGGGCAGCTAATCCCCATGACTCATCATTCAACGCATATCGCCGCAATCGGCGTTTCGTCTGGCAACCCTCGTCTATCACGCGCGCGTCTGGCGTCTTCTCGACCGCCATTGTCTATCACTTGGACTCTGGGTCTCCAACATACGGGGGGGGGGGGCTCTTATTTGTCTTGGGCCATCGTAAAGACTGTCAACGGTTTTTTCACCCAATAACTTTGGAATCGCAACCTAATCGGCTTTTTTTAACCTCAAGAAATTGATGCAGTTTTACCAGAAGTGTCTGTACTCAACAATGCGGAGATATTGGAAGTGTGGCGAAGCTGGATTTAGACTTAATATATTTTTAGTGACTTTCTGATGTTTCGGAGAGGAAACATTGACATAACATTTCATGAACGATATGAGCATTAGAAAAAATTGTTTGTACAAGTGAAGATACGATTAAGTATGCAAGGAAGAATTTAGTCCAGAATTTGTTTTTAAAACTAGGAAATACTGCAGAATCAGTATGCCAGGAAGTTTTCCAACACCGTGTTAGTGAATTGCGTTTAGGTTACCCACATTTCACAGCTCAAAATGATCCAAGTAAAAGCAAGTTCGTTTACTGAGGCATTGTCTTTCCTTTAACCATTCAAACCCGTTTTCGAGGAGCATACTGTGTTGGTAAACCCGCGAAGGAATTACATTTACCCAATTCTTAAGAATTTATAGCCGCGTCAGTCGATGGAAGAGTACAGAACCTATTTTTAACGAACTGTGGTGGAGGATTTTCTCGAAAAAGTTATACGATTCCTTTCGTTCAATCGCAATAATGTTGAAAACCTGATGAGAACCACTAGTACTTGCTTACTCTGTAAATCCACGTGCAGCCCTGTTCCGTGCCTGCAATAGAATGTTTTTATAAAACATTGATAACCGTCGGGTTTCCACTATTTTTCCGTTTAAGGAATGCAGAATCGCATAAAAGATTTGAAAATTTCTGTAAACCCCTTTAATCCATCATTAATGTGGCGCTCGAGACATCCTTTCGACTGAGGAACACTTGTGTAGTGTGATTACCCTTTCGAACTGTCTCGTCGTCTCACCTCCCTCTCCGCCTCGCCTGCCAATGAGTCATGCGGAGATGAGCTGCCCCGTAACGCAGGGCGCCTGCGTGGAATATTACCGTAATCCGCAATTGGTTCCGTTATGGTATTAAGCATTATGGGGAATCTAGAAACCTTGTGCTTATCTTATTGCACGTAATTCACAAATATCGGTTCGAATTTGCATCGAAATTAGGTTCACGGACACGCCGTCGATGACCGATTTGGTAAACATGCTCCAATCAGACCAGGGCTCCTGCGTGGAATATTACCGTAATCCACAATTCAATAGGACGAACCCCTCATTCCTCCACTCTTTCCTCGATGAAACGTAAAGAAAGCAACTAAAAATATATTAAGTCTGAATCCAGCTTCGCCACACTTCCAAAATCTCCGCATTGTTGAATACAGACACTTCTGGTAAAACTGCATACATTTCTTGAGGTTAAAAAAGCCGATTAGGTTGCGATTCCAAAAGTTATTGGGTGAAAAAACCGTTGACATTCTCTACGATGGTCCAAGACAAATGAGAGAGCCCCCGTACGTTGGAGACCCAGAGTTCAAGTGATAGACAATGGCGGTCGAGAAGACGCCAGACGCGCGCGTGATAGACGAGGGGGAAACGCCGAATGCGGCGATATGCGTTGAATGATGAGTCATGGGGATGAGCTGTCCATCAACGGATTAACACCCATAAGTTGGCAAATTGGACTCTAAGTTTGCTCCACAATTTTTAGTATTGTGCACGTTACTGTGTGGAGTTCATTGTATTTCGAGACCACTTTACACTTCTCAAATAACATCACGTTAATAACAGAGAAGGAAATTCAAATACGAATGAAAAATACGAAAAAGTATAATGTTGCGTAGACTTGCATCACTTCGCTTCCTTCAGAGGCGCGCGCTCGCGGAGCGGCGCAGCATTTGAGCGTACCTTCTCGCAACGACGGTGCTGTTCCTCATCAATGCACTGTTCAAATCAACAATTTGAACGCATTGAGAATGGTAAAGAAGCATCCACAATCTGAGGCCGTATTATTGCTTCGACATTTGAGCTGTTATATGCTCAGAAACATGAAAGGAGAAAATTTGATTCAATCTGTTTGTGGGGAAGGAAAGGTGAACAGGTATACGTCGAAAACACATTCTTCACAAAATCATACAGTCCCGCTTGTAGAGAAAACGGACTTGGCACATGTGAGAGTGGCGGAACTTTGACCTTTCCGGATTGGGCTGGCGCAGTGCTTATTCGAAAGAGGATCAAAAATTAATGCGGTGGGTCCAGTCGCAGGTCGATTGGTCCCCGTGGGTCGTTTTTCGAAGCCAAAATCACAGGAGTGGCTCTAGGCGCGAAATGCCTCCAAAGAGGTTTTAACTGTTTTGAAAGAGTTTATACCAAGCGTGGTTGTGATCGCGGGCACACTGAGCCCGAGCGGACGACGATGAATGTGTCTGCTGGGTGCCAAACGGGAAAAACGTTGTTTTAGCACATCCCAAAAAAGTGAAAAATCAAATTTTCCGGATGGGGCTGGTGCAGTGCTTATTCGAAAGAGGATCAAAACTAATGCGGTGGGCCGAGTCGCAGGTCGATTGTTCCTGCTTGAGCCGATAACGGGACGTCGATGACCGAGGGTCGTTTTTCAAAGCCAAAATTACAGTGGTTGCGCTTAGGCGGGAAATGCCTCCAGAGAGGTTTTAACTGTTTCGAAAGAGTCTTTACCAAGCGTGGTTGTGATAGCGGGCACCCTGAGCCCGAGCGAATGACGATGACTGTGTCTGCTGGGGCGTCGATGCGGCTAAAAATCATTAATTTTCACTTTCGCCTCCTCCATAAATTGGTCTATCATACTTATGTATAACTCGTCCTCCATCTGCACGGTTGATATGAAGTCAAATATTTACACCAAATTGATATCTAGCTTCAGTTTTCGTACACTCGATTGATTGTGTTAACCCTATATGCCTTGTTTGCCGTGTAAGACATGTGCGGGCTCAAAATGAAGAGCTCTCGATGCTGATTCTATATGCCCCTGACGTCCCAAACGGACCACTTTGAACGAAGTTATAAGAAAGCGGCGTTTCCGGCGGAAAAAAGCGCCGAAAACGCCGTTTTTCCCAAAGTCGCGGGCGGTATTGTATCTGAATCGAACCAATATCCGGTAAATTTAAATGACATTATCCGAATCGATCCATACTGTGCATGTGATGAACACATCAGGACGTGATCATTCGCTTTAACTTTTTTTCATGTCTCCCACTGTAGCGGTGGCGTCGCGGTGACATCGCGAAGCCGGCGCGAAGCTGTTGCGAGGCCCACGCTTCGTTATCGCGGTACCGTTGCTGTTCTGTTGCGGACAAGAAGGAATCTTCCAAGACTCCGGAGCCGTTGCTACAGTGTCGCGGCACGGGCTCGGATCACTATGCCGTTGCTACATCGGCCCGGCACGGTCTCGTGTTGCAATGCAAATTATCTCAGAGCAAATCGTCGAAAACATTTCACATACTGTGCTTATCTGGGCCAAATTCCGGTCCACAATTGCGTCTCGACACGCCTTGCGGCAGCACGCCCCCGAGTCAGAAGAGCTTCCAGCGCCGCAGCCGCCGATCTGCTGACTCTAGGTGGATTTTGGAAACTGGAAACTAAGAAAAATTGAAAAAAATTGCATAAAGAAGCCACATCGAGTCGGCTTTGGCGCTGGAAACCCGACTAACTCGAGCGCGTGCGGCCGCAAAGCGTGTCGAGACGCGACTGCGGACCAGAATTTGGCCCAGATAAGCACATTAGCTTGCTCGACGCCGTCAGGCCGCGGTGACGCCACAACCCGGTGTTGTATCCACCCCAAACTGCACCCCAACCAGGAGTTTCTTCCTTTTCCGAAATGACCAGGTTTTAAATGGGCCGTTGGAACAGAGAATGCTGAGATGAGAAAAAAACTAACTGCACGAAGAGGTCAAACTACGACTCTGATAAAAGTAGTTCCGTTGAGGCCAATTTTGTTCCTAAAGTACGTTCAAAGCACTCACCAGCACGCTAAACACAACAGTGCCGATTGCTTCACCAATGAATCCTTCCCATGTTTTCTTTGGTGATAACTTGACCAGAGGAGTCTTTTCGAAGAAGAATCCAAACATGTAGAACATCACATCACAACAAATAATCATCGCCACCAGAATCAAAAACCTTTAACAGCAATACTTTCAGCAGCAAACCTAGTCTTCCTCTGACATTCCAGACCGAGTGGAAGAAGCGCAGATTTCTATCATGGCGAAGTATAACTTTCGCTCTTAGTATTTCAGAATGGACGAGCAATCTGCTTCTTTCAACGACAGACTCGAATTCTGGAGGGTTATTTTACACTAGATATTTTGACTTAGAAAACGGAAGGGTCATTAAAAGTACAGAACACCCAAAATTCTTCTTTCAGGTATTATGCTTATCTCGGCGCAGGGTCTAGCAGGGCGTCGCGACCGATCTAGGCGACACTTCCTTTCCCCCTCCTCACCATTTAGGCGGTAAAAATTCAAAAAAAATCTAAGAAATGTCAAAGCGGCGCGTCTTTCGCCGCTGTAGTCCGGCTGCAAAAGACCCGCCGCAATGAAGGGGAACAAAGGGAAGGTGCGACGCCGCGAAATGCTCTCTATCCTTCATCGTGACGGTACGACTTCTGTCGCTCGACTGTGCACAGACCTTCAGTCAATCACCGCTCGAAATGCGGCTGCTGGGTTTTCCCTGCCGCTAGCTGGCAGTGATGCGGGACCTGAAAAAAGGTGATGGTTATGTGTCCATATCGTGAATAGGACGGAGGAGCGAAGGGCCGTGACCGGAGGGCCGACATTTTCGGTGAATTTTCATTTCAGCTTCACACCTGTCACCGGCATCGCCTAATCTAATAGATATTGCGTTAACAGCGTTGGTAGTCGCTGCGAGTCTATGGAAAGCAAGGAAACATTTACGTGGGTCCTCTAGTAATCCCCTAAACACGGCCTCGTGTCTCAGACCCCTTCTCCACGTTAGCTACCAGATCTTAGCATAGGGAAAGGGTCTAGCGTCGCGACAGATGGCAACGAATTCCATGAGAGGTTAGGTGCCTGAACACTGAAAGTAGGAAAATGTACTCTTTCGGATTAGACGACCCACCCTCAATTTTTTGTTTTTCGCAGTCTTCAATCATTTTGCTCTAGAACATAATCAGAAAAAAAATCACAGCATTTGCCTTTTGCTGCGTGCGAAAACTTTTCCCTAGAGTCGGTAGTACCGTTTAAAATGAACGCAGGGCTACGGTAATCCTGCGCGTAAACTAAATGGCATCGGCTGCTGACTTTGTCATATATTTTACGGCAACCACTTTTTTCCAATGATTTCCCGCCCAGGTAAAATTGTAAGCCACTGCGTGTCGAACGCTTAAATTCCCCAGTACGGTAGCGGGCAATCGCGTCGGGACCAACTCCGCATACAAATGCATGACCAGCGCAGAATTGTGCGGTTGGGGCGCGCTGGTGCCAAATTGATAATACTTGGCACGGCATCGATTGCAAAGCTGGATGAAAAGTCATTGTTAGTGATGGTGATGCTAAGGACCTGGACTGTTGCGATAACATCGTTGTTTTCAGAATGAACAACCTGTTTTGAACCCCTATTCACAATCTGTAGTTATCAAAATCATTGTGCTGCCGAGCATTCCTGTGCAGATGCTTTAAGTTTTTCTGCATGTCGCCCCCATCTCTCCCAAACGTCAGCTGGAAGCAAAAATATTCTGCAATAAGTATTCTTGCTCACGTCCCAAATTTCAGTGAGTTGATAGCTTCGACCATCCACAGGGATTAAATTTTTTTCTTTTCTATAATGGGGAGAATAGGCACTTCGTTTTCATTTTTCAGAATCATGTACCAAGTAGGTGTCGTCGCTTCCAGTTCCCGATACCGGGCTCGCTGTTGTGATTTCCTCGAGAATATTGAGACCTTGGTCAAGCAGGAACATTAGGAGTGGAAATATGCTTGCACTATCAATGTAGAACTTTGCGTTTTAGACCAAAATTTTATAAAAGCCACTTTTGATTTCGCAGCACTAACCCTAAGGAAGCTCTGTGGCAAATAAATCCTTCAAAACACCGAAAAACGCAAGAATGTTTGTAAACGGATTACTTATTCCAGCAAGTTCGGACTGGGACACGCTGCGATCTTGGCGGATTCACCATTTGTTACCTGAAAGGTCATGGAAATCGGAATAGTAAACCTTAGTCGCAATGTTGGATTTGCGCAAGCGCGCCCCAATCACACAATTCTGCGCGCGTCATGCGCATTTTTTGCGGAGTTATCCCGACGCGATTATCCGAAACCGTACCGGGGAATTTCAGCTGCTCGACACGCAGTGGCTTACGGTAAAATTCAGCGTTGTGTAACCCCAGAAATGTCATAAATTTGTTTTTTTTTTGGCGGATTCATGAATTAGCAGACGGGGTTGATTCTTGTTGTACAGCTGTAAGGTATAACTGCGCAATTTCCCTTATGCGTTCATATTGCTCCCAGCCGCGAAGCGGCTGGAGAGGTTTGGTTTTGCTCTAGGCCTTGTCAGATCACTTCTAATTTTATAAAGTAGTTTATATAAACCATTAAAACAAATTCGTCTGCAGATTTCCTTCTGATATAAGTGAAGGGGTCCAAAAGACACCAGCTGGTCAAAATTTGGGCCGAATCGGTTCACAACAAATAACAAAGTTGTGAGCCCGAAAGCTTTAGGGAAAGCAATTCATGGTAGTGCGCCGTAGGCCGAGCGTGAGCGCCGGGCTTTCTGTGGGTCAGGCCGTAGGCCGTAGGCCGGTCACGCTTTTCATTCCTCACTGCCAGTACTCCACTGCCAATGATCACAGGCGGTCAATTTCAGTGCGCAAGGTTGGTAGGGGGACGCAGGCTGGTGAAAGTGCTTCTGGTTTCTGATGACGTCATCGGGACGTCGTGAAAAGTGCTTGGCTTCTGATGACGTCATCGGGACGTCGTGAAAAGTGCTTCTGGCTTCTGATGACGTCATCGGGACGTCGTGAAAGTGCTTCTGGCTTCTGATGACGTCATCGACGTCGTGAAAAGTGCTTCTGGTTTCGATGACGTCATCGGGACGTCGAAAAGTGCTTCTGGCTTCTGATGACGTCATCGGGACGTCGTGAAAAGTGCTTCTGGCTTCTGATGACGTCATCGGGACGTCGTGAAAAGTGCTTCTGGCTTCTGATGACGTCATCGGGACGTCGTGAAAGTGCTTCTGGCTTCTGATGACGTCATCGGGACGTCGTGAAAAGTGCTTCTGGTTTGATGACGCCATCGGGACGTCGTGAAAAGTGTTTATGGCTTCTGATGACGTCATCGGGACGTCGTGAAAAGTGCTTCTGGTTCTGATGACGTCATCGGGACGTCGTGAAAAGTGCTTCTGGCTTCTGATGACGTCATCGACGTCGTGAAAAGTGTTTGGCTTCTGATGACGTCATCGGGACGTCGTGAAAAGTGCTTGGTTTCTGATGACGTCATCGGGACGTCGTGAAAAGTGCTTCTGGCTTCTGATGACGTCATCGGGACGTCGTGAAAAGTGCTTCTGGCTTCTGATGACGTCATCGGGACGTCGTGAAAAGTGCTTCTGGCTTCTGATGACGTCATCGGGACGTCGTGAAAGTGCTTCTGGCTTCTGATGACGTCATCGGGACGTCGTGAAAAGTGCTTGGCTTCTGATGACGTCATCGGGACGTCGTGAAAAGTGCTTCTGGTTTCTGACGACGTCATCGGGACGTCGTGAAAAGTGTTTATTTGATGACGTCATCGGGACGTCGTGAAAAGTGCTTCTGGCTTTGATGACGTCATCGGACGTCGTGAAAAGTGCTTCATTTCTGATGACGTCATCGGGACGTCGAAAAGTGCTTGGTTTGATGACGTCATCGGGACGTCGTGAAAAGTGCTTCTGGTTTCTGATGACGTCATCGGGACGTCGTGAAAAGTGCTTCTGGCTTCTGATGACGTCATCGGGACGTCGTGAAAAGTGCTTCTGGCTTCTGATGACGTCATCGGACGTCGTGAAGAGTGCTTCTGGCTTCTGATGACGTCATCGGGACGTCGTGAAAAGTGCTTCTGGTTTCTGATGACGTCATCGGACGTCGTGAAAGTGCTTCTGGCTTCTGATGACGTCATCGGACGTCGTGAAAAGTGCTTCTGGCTTCTGATGACGTCATCGGGACGTCGTGAAAAGTGCTTCTGGCTTCTGATGACGTCATTGGGACGTCGTGAAAAAGTGCTTGGCTTCTGATGACGTCATCGGGACGTCGTGAAAAGTGCTTCTGGCTTCTGATGACGTCATCGGGACGTCGTGAAGAGTGCTTCTGGTTTGATGACGTCATCGGGACGTCGAAGAGTGCTTTGGCTTCTGATGACGTCATCGGGACGTCGTGAAGAGTGCTTGGCTTCTGATGACGTCATCGGGACGTCGAAGAGTGCTTCTGGCTTTGATGACGTCATCGGACGTCGAAGAGTGCTTCTGGTTCTGATGACGTCATCGGGACGTCGTGAAGAGTGCTTCTATTTGATGACGTCATCGGGACGTCGTGAAAAGTGCTTCTGGCTTCTGATGACGTCATCGGGACGTCGTGAAGAGGCTTCATTTCTGATGACGTCATCGGGACGTCGTGAAGAGTGCTTCTGGCTTCTGATGACGTCATCGGGACGTCGTGAAAGTGCTTCTGGCTTCGATGACGTCATCGGACGTCGTGAAAAGTGCTTCTGGCTTTCTGATGACGTCATCGGGACGTCGTGAAAAGTGCTTCTGGCTTCTGATGACGTCATCGGGACGTCGTGAAAAGTGCTTCTGGCTTCTGATGACGCCAACGGACGTCGTGAAAAGTGCTTCATTTTGATGACGTCATCGACGTCGTGAAAAGTGCTTCTGATTTGACGACGTCATCGGGACGTCGTGAAAGTGCTTCATGGCTGATGACGTCATCGGGACGTCGCGAAAAGTGCTTGGTTTCTGATGACGTCATCGGGACGTCGAAAAGTGCTTCTTGGCTGATGACGTCATCGGACGTCGTGAAAAGTGCTTCTGGTTTGATGACGTCATCGTGACGTCGTGAAAAGTGCTTTGGTTTGATGACGTCATCGGGACGTCGTGAAAAGTGCTTTGGCTTCTGATGACGTCATCGGGACGTCGTGAAAAGTGCGTTTGATTTGATGACGTCATCGGGACGTCGTGAAAAAGTGCTTCTGGTTTCTGATGACGTCATCGGGACGTCGAAAAGTGCTTTGGTTCTGATGACGTCATCGGGACGTCATGAAAGTGCTTCTGGCCTGATGACGTCATCGGGACGTCGTGAAAAGTGCTTCTGATTTCTGATGACGTCATCGGGACGTCGTGAAAAGTGCTTGGTTTGATGACGTCATCGGGACGTCGTGAAAAGTGCTTTATTTCTGATGACGTCATCGGGACGTCGTGAAAAGTGCTTGGCTTTGATGACGTCATCGGGACGTCGTGAAAAGTGCTTCTGGTTTGATGACGTCATCGGGACGTCGTAAAAAGCGCATCTGGCTTCTGATGATGTGATCGGGACGTCGTAAAAAGTGCATCTGGCTTCTGATGACGTCATCGGGACGTCGTGAAAAGTGCATCTGGCCTCTGATGACATCATCGGGGGACTATCTCAGACGGGGCCTTCAAGATTTATGTATGGAAATGACCAAAAACTTCCACAAAAGATGCTTGATACTGCTATCAATCATTGTTGTTATGAAAATTCTATAGAAATAAGCTCTGGTACATCCCTAGTGACCTGTTGATTTCGAGTATCACCACCAGCGAAGCGGGGGGCTTCGATCAAATATAACTAGGGAGAAGGGAGTTTCGACGGAAAAGCCACCGCTCCGCGCTGTGATAATCGAAAACATGAGTTCACTTGGAATGAAACAGAGTCTACTTCGATTGATAGCTTTTTCTGTAGGTGGTGTATTTGATTTCTTGTTTGCTGGGTGGCTCCCCGTCTATGATAGTCCCGTCATCGAAACGTCGTGAAAAGTGCATCTGGCTTCTGATGACGTCCTCGAGACGTCGTCTTTACTTGCTGGGCTTTATGAATCTTTCGCGCAGATATTGACAGTAAGTAAAGTATTTGCGTTCACTGCAGTTGCAGAAGGATCGCCGATAATGTATCAAGAATCGAACTATTCAGGTGCTCCAGAGGCGGTTAATGTAAATTTCTGTAATTATAACTCTTTCACAAAGACGAGAAGTCGGTGTATATTAGCAGCCTATGTATGCACCAAATAAGTAAGCGTAATGAACTATGCTAGTTTTGCATGAATTACATACATGGGATATTACTGCGTAATATCGATAAAAAGTGAACAATTCTATCAAAGGGTCTTCCAAGCGAAAGAGGTTTGGTTCGAGTCAGAAACGTTCCAACAAAAAGGGAACAATAGGAAAGTGAAATGAAGAGAGTGTACAAAAAGTGAACAATATAATTTCAAGGCGATATTCTTGGTCGACTCTTCCAAACAGCGAAAAACAAACCGTTGTGGTTTTACGAGGAAGAGTTTAGTGTTTTCCAGAAAACGGCTTCTATTGGTTCCATGAGATTTTATGGGAATATTCTCGTTTGATGCTGTACTTCTATAACTATAAATTCGCTTCTACTTACATCTGAAGCTAACCATCAGTGTAGGTCTTTCGAAATCATTCTCTGTTTTGATGGTAAGTACTGTGCTTATGTAGGTTAAATTCCAGTCCGCAATTGCGTTTCGACACGCTTTGGGGCCGCACGCGCTCGAGTCAATCGAGTTTCCAGCTCCAAAGCCGACACGATATGGCTTTTAGACAGTTTTCTTCAATTTTGTTTAGTTTCCAGTTTCTAAAACCCACCTAGAGTCAACAGATCCGCAGCTGCGTCGCTGGAAACTCTTCCGACTCGAAAGCGCCCGGCCGCAAAGCGTGTCGAGACGCGATTGCGGACCGGAATTTGACCCATGTAAGCACAGTATTAGGTTTACATGCATATACATTTTAATGGTTCTTGCGTAGTCAGAACCATTTTCGGAACCACAAAGTGCTTCCGTGTAGAACACCACAACGGTTTGTTTTCGCTGTTTGGAAGAGTCGACCAAGAATATTGCCTTGAAATTATATTGTTCACTTTTTGTACACTCTCTTCATTTCACTTTCATATTGTTCCCTTTTTGTTGGAACGTTTCTGACTCGAACCAAACCTCTTTCGCTTGGAAGACCCCTTTTTGATAGAATATATATAGTCCATATGAAATATACCAGTACCCAGCACTGAACATACCACACAGAGCTTGGGAAATGTGTGATAACTACACAGATTTCAGAAGTAGGCACTGCAACGTCAAGATACATTTTTAAAGTGAACAAAACCCCACATTTGTGTCATTGAACCATCTTTTCGTCTTTTTAGGATCAGCTGAGTAGCCTACATGCCTTAAATTCTAAGACAAATCTACACTAAAATAAGTGTTTCACCAAGAAAAAGGAATAGTGAATCTTTGGCACATGATAGACGAACACGAATAGGGACAGGACGAAATTTATATTTTGAATTTAATATTGAACGTATAATTATAGTAGATGAAACAGAACAAAAGAAAACGAAACCCTTCTAACTAGCATACTAAAAAAGCGAATGGCGACGTCTATGGAAGAAATTAGGTACTAGTTTAAACTCACAGGTCGTTCTCGTCCTGAGACTTGTGGTGCTTCTTTAGACATCGATACCTGAAACCATATTAGCAAAAGAAGTTGAAGAAGCAAAGAGGATTGGAAAAAGAATGAGAAAGATTGGGAGAGGAATCGCAACAGGCGAGCGGCACCAGGAAACGTGGTATCGATTGTCGAAATGGGCGTTGCGGGGTAGGTTGGCAAATTGCCATCTAAGTCGTCCGTGTCCTCAAACTCGTCCGAAAAGAGGGAGGATCTGGGGCACCAGGCGTGTCTGGGGTACCAAATGGCTTATTTGGAGCCGTTTTTTTGTCGCTGCTGGCCTGCTTTCGATCTTTCCTTCGCGGCTATCAGCTCCAGTTGACCTCGCACAGTATTTTACGGTAAAACTCCAGGACGGTGATTATGGTGAACTCTGCCTTTAACCGGTGCAGGGCTGGGGCCTCACAAGAGAACTACTATAAGTCATACTAACCGCACCAGAGGGAGTGCACTTTTCTAGAACCCTTTTCGGACGTAAAGTCCAAATATGCCCGTCGCAGCTGCCTAGACTCGCTCTGAAAGATATGAGCGTTTTTTAAACTGCGGCACGGTAAGGGTACCACCTCCATGGAATTTTTGGGGTGTTTTCAAATCTTCTTTCCAAATTTAGCTAAAAACTTGTATGTAGAGGTAATCTGTGGTGCTGAACACGAATCTGGGGTTCACTAGTCGGAATCTCAAGGCTCACTGGATGTTACGGTAGGTAACATGCCATTTAGGGGGCAAAACTAAGTTTAATGTGTTTTGTTATGCTTCTGCCTTGCAGAGGTTTTTACGATGGAACTTTATGGGAGCGGCCTGACGTTTCGACGTTACCGTCGTCTTCAGAGGCCTGAGCGTGACGCAAGATTAGAACATGAACTACCCGATCAAGCGCTCAAACCGCCGAGGCATTTTCGATGTGCCCTCAGAGCCACACCGGAAAAACCCCTCAATCTCAGAGAGGCACTCACTCTTTGTTCCACCGGCGACACAGGAAAACCACTCTCGACTGACCAAGTAAGGAATGAACTAGTGCAGGGCGCGTAACATGAAATCGCGCTCAACACTCAGATAAATGGTCCGGTCTACAGCTCGCATAGTGGAATATAAGGCAAAGTCATTGGTTATTGATGGGCATTGCCGTTGCGATTGTTGATGCGTGGATTTCTTCCGAAAATCCAGAAAGCCTCAAGGCTCTTCTTGCTGATATGTTCGCCTCAACTGATAAGATCGCGCACTTCACTTCATAATCAGCTCCGTGATGGGAACCATTCCTGTGCCTGCCTAGCGGTGTTGAGAGGTTCACTCTCCTCTTCCCTGCCAGATGTTCTTTAACTCGTATTGATAGCATCCTCCCGGTCACCGATGTAGGTGGAATTGCAGGCAAGGTATTCTAGTTGGTAGATAACACCTGCTGTTGAACAATCCTCGATCTTTCCATATGGGCAGATGATGCAGTCATTTGATGAGCAACGTTTGTCGTAGAGTCTATTCCGCACGAGTAGTCGTTTAAAGTTTTCATTAGGGATGTTGACAAGAATGACGTCATTTGCAACTGTGCCCTCACGATACTTCGTTGAATCGCTGCGCTGAGTTCATCAGGAAAACAAATGGGACACAGAGACAACTTACCTTGACGCGATCGTTGTTCCGACTCCTGTGGGTCGACGATTCCTTCGTAGAGCAGGATAGCCATTCAAGGCTGCATCCTCTGATGCCAACCGTAGTGACTCTGGAGTTCATCTCCATCCAGCATATCCGCCTTACCGTTCGGAACATATTTCCTACCACCGCCCGTTTTACTGCGATTGGATGAGCCGATTGGATTGAATGGACGATGATGTTTTCGAGCTCGGCTTCCGATACCATTTAACAAGAACTATTCCGTCAGACAGTTTGATCTGTGCATTTAGGAAAGGAGCCAACCGTCGTGCGGAGTTTCCTTTGTGAATGTGATGAACGGTGATTGTTCATTCAATAGGCGGAAGCATTCGTCCATCTCGGACTGCGTCGATGTCACAATGTAGCAGTCGTCTATATATCTACAGTACAACAGCGGTCGACGTTCAAGCACGGGCTCTTCTACTTTGCTCATGAAACATATCGCAAGCACGGGTGCTAAGCGTTGACCCATTGCTAGGCCTCTCAGTTGTGAGAAATATTGCCCTGACCACACAAATATGTTACAGCGCAAACATTCTTTGATCAGGTCAAAATCTGAGCTTTGCTGAGGCCAAAGGTTCACACTGTCAGCATGCTGATCCAGCATTTCGGACAAGGCCCGAAGGGCTTGCTCGTTCTGCACATTCGTGTAGAGAGATGTCACGTCAAATGACTCTGAGACACAACCTTCGAAATTCTTGCTGCTGCCCAATCGTGCAAGAAGTTCGTTTGTATTCGTCAAGGAGAAGGCACGTTAGTTAGCAACTGACTTACAATGGAATTAAAAACCATGCGATTCTGTCAGTTGGACCTCCTACGCCGCTGATTATTGGTCTTATTTTGTATCTGTCTGGATCCGTGGACCGCATGTGGTCGAGAGCTTGTGAGTTTTATAAGACTGCAGAAAACCGGACAGGATGGATTATCCAGCCTGAGTCTACCGAGCATCCTCCTCACTAATACCAGCAGATTTCCCAATCGACATCCAAACGTGGTTCAGCTTTTTGCATTGCGATAAATACTCTCTTTTACTTGAATGACGATATATTGAGCCATAACAGTCTTATAAAAACTCACAAGCTCTCTCACGACCACATGCGGTCCACGGATCCAGACAGATACAAAATAAGACCAATAATCAGCGGCGTAGGAGGTCCAACTGACAGAATCGCATGGTTTTTGAATTCCATTGTAAGTCAGTTGCTAACTAACGTGCCTTCTCACTTGACGAATACAAACGAACTTCTTGCACGATTGCACAGCAAGAATTTCGAAGAGAGTTGTGTCTCGGAGTCATTTGACGTGACATCTCTCTACACGAATGTGCAGAACGAGCAAGCCCTTCAGGCCTTGTCCGAAATGCTGGATCAGCATGCTGACAGTGTGAACACCTTTGGCCTCAGCAAAGCTCAGATTTTGACCCTGATCAAAGAATGTTTGCGCTGTAACATATTTGTGTGGTCAGGGCGAATATTTCACAACTGAGAGGCCTAGCAATGGGCCAAGGCTTAGCACCCGTGCTTGCGATATGTTTCATGAGCAAAGTAGAAGAGCCCGTGCTTGAACGTCGACCGCTGTTGTACTGTAGATATATAGACGACTGCTCCATTGTGACATCGACGCAGTCCGAGATGGACGAATGCTTCCGCCTATTGAATGAACAATCACCGTTCATCACATTCACAAGGGAAACTCCGCACGACGGTTGGCTCCTTTCCTAAATGCACAGATCAAACTGTCTGACGGAATAGTTCTTGTTAAATGGTATCGGAAGCCGAGCTCGAAAACATCATCGTCCATTCTCAATCGGCTCATCCAATCGCAGTAAAACGGGCGGTGGTAGGAAATATGTTCCGAACGGTAAGGCGGATATGCACGGATGGAGATGAACTCCAAGAGTCACTACGGTTGGCATCAGAGGTTGCAGCTTTGAATGACTATCCTGTTCTACATAGGAATCGTCGACCCCACAGGAGTCGGGAACAACGATCGCGTCAAGGGAAGTTGTCTCTCTGTGTCCCATTTGTTTCTGATGAACTCAGCGCAGCGATTCAACGAAGTATCGTGAGGGCACAGTTGCAAAATGACGTCATTCTTGTCAACATCCCTAATGAAAACTTTAAACGACAACTCGTGCGGAATAGACTCTACGACAAACGTTGCTCATCAAATGACTGCATCATCTGCCCATATGGAAAGATCGGGGATTGTTCAACAACAGGTGTTATCTACCAACTAGAATGCCTTGCCTGCAATTCCACCTACATCGGTGAGACTGGGAGGATGCTATCAATACGAGTTAAAGAACATCTGGCAGGGAAGAGGAGAGTGAACCTCTCAACACCGCTAGGCAGGCACAGGAATGGTTCCCATCACGGAGCTGATTATGAAGTGAAGTGCACGATCTTATCAGTTGAGGCGAACATATCAGCAAGAAGAGCCTTGGAGGCTTTCTGGATTTTCGAAAGAAATCCACGCATCAACAATCGCAACGAATGCCCATCAATAACCAATGACTTTTTGCCTTATATTCCACTATGCGAGCTGTAGACCGACCATTTATCTGAGTGTTGAGCGCGATTTCATGTTACGCGCCCTGCACTTAGTCAAGTTCATTCCTTACTTGGTCAGTCGAGAGTGGTTTTCCTGTGTCGCCGGTGGAACAAAGAGTGAGTGCCTCTCACAGATTGAGGGGTTTTTCCGGTGTGGCTCTGAGGGCACATCGAAAATGCCTCGGCGGTTTGAGCGCTTGATCGGGTAGTTCATGTTCTAATCTTGCGTCACGCTCAGGCCTCTGAAGACGACGGTAACGTCGAAACGTCAGGCCGCTCCATAAAGTTCCATCGTAAAAACCTCGCAAGGCAGAAGCATAACAAAACACATCATTTCAAATGCCGAGGTTCCAAGAAGAGAGAAGTTGGGAGCTACTAACTTTAATAATTTGAAAATCGATAAATGGACATCGAATTCGTTTTCAGCACCCCAAATAGTCCCCACATATAAGCTTTGAGACAAGACTAAGACCACTTCTGTCGTCACATTTTGGAAATCGTCGAAAGTCGATTTTACCATCAAATTTTTCTGCTTATGGGAAGCTTTGAACAAATTTAGCCTCAACAACTTCGGAAAAAAACACGAGTAAAGTTCAGATTCGTGATCAGCACCTCACATAACCCCTGTGGGGGATTTTAAGTCAAATCTGGAATAATTCTCTTCAACGCTTTCGGAGCCCTATAATTGGCGTATATAAACGCTCATCCGAAAATCTATACCAAGTCCAATGTCCAAAATGACGTCAGTGTACGGAAGGTTCCCAAAATGTGCTTTCACCCAAACTTTGTCTAGGGGGGTTGCTTCGGGTGCTGAACACGATCATAAGATTCGTTTCCGGTTTTTCGTGAAATTAGTGCGCTACATAGAGGGTTTCATATTCACGAAAATCAGAGAAAAAATGCCTATAACTTTTTTCAGAGTGACTCTAGGCAGGTAGCTGCGAAAGGTATATCCGAAATCTGCATCAAAAAATGAGCATAGAAAAGTTCATATGGATCCGAATGGCCAGCTTAGCTAGCAGTAGTTTCCTTGTTAGATTGAGGACATGAGTTGTCACACAAATGGTCATTTGGTACGATGGGAGCAAATAAGTGGTGGTAGACGTGATTCACATCGGTCGTTATAAAACGTGCGCGTATTTTTGCTTTTTGCTCCTCCACCATTACTACGGATGAATCCCTGATTATAGCCAACGGCCGCTGATCACATGCCAGTGACTCATCCGCTATCAATCACGTTGCTGACCATTGGCTCTCGTCGCAAATTGATCTTGTTCGATCCAACGGATCTCCTAGAGGCGTGGTCACTAGATATTCCAAAGCTCTGGATGAGTGCACCAACTGAAGTGCGTGCTTGAAGTCCGAACATGTGTGAATCGCTTCAGGGGCAATATTCAGTTGAGAGTAAGCGATTTTCGTTAGGCGTGAAGAGATTGAGATTCCAGCTAATTGAGGGCGTGACAGATGTAAATAGTTTTTTTTTTCATTTCAGCCGATTTATGGCTATAATGAGGTGAAGTGAAACTGTGATCGACGATCGATCATGTATGCATGAACAACACCAGTGTGATAATTTCTACAGCAAAGTTTGTGAGCTGAGGAATCAAACTGACTGTGGCTCCCTTCATCACATCCTCATTGACAGGGCGCCACAGGAGGATCCTGAAAACTTCGAAAAATGAGAAGTGCTCGTCCAAGATATTAATCTTCCTAATACCTTTTTATCACAGATACATCAAAACTGTTGGTGTTTAGAGGTCTCAGTAGGTCTTTCAAAAATAAGTTCTTGTGCTCGAAGCAATGTGTAGAGTAACTGAGAGGATTTCCTCTTACCACTAGCTCGGTAGGTAAGTGGGCGATGAACTGCTCAATTGTCATAAGAATTAGCGGCATTATTCTGATGACGTCACGGAGGCAAACATGTGGTTTCTATTTTCAATTCAGTCTGGTGCATGAACCAGACGGCTGGCCGTGCGGGGTTTCGCGGCCTCACTGGAGAATGGGGTTTCGATCCGCGCGGGGTGATCTACCGTCGCAGCCCCGCCCATTCACCGGACTAAAATTGTTACGCGAACTCTACATGGCTTTTGTTCGTCAAGGTTCCCCCTTTCAAAAATAGGTAGCCACAGCTCCGCTACACCGCTAATGATCGACAAAAGTAGTCTCAGATCTGCTTCATCCAGACCGACATCCAAAAGGTCGCGATATATACTGCACATTAGGAAGATGTACGCACAGTGGATTTTATCCCGCACGTACTGAGTGTGGATGAGTAGAGGTAAAGCAACACCCAAATACACTGCGCGGCAAACATATATGACATACCCCAATTTTAGCGGTTCTGGATTTCGCGTGGACTAAGCAGAAAAACTGTAAACACCCAATCGACGCAGCACCTTTTGAAACCTCTGGGTACAAATTTTCATAAGAATACGTCGAATTTTGAAAAACTAGTACCGGAAAGTATCCAAATTGACCGATGCAAAACTATATGACATAGCAGGGGGTACAGCCAAAACTTCAATTTTACAAGCTCTTTACTGAACCGTTTATTATGATAACAATCAATAACTTGAATTTAATAGTCAATGAAGTTACCCTGGCGCAGGGTAACGTCGAATTATCTGTTCGGCATACTGTTCACTAAGTTCTTGAGAACGCCACCTTCAATTGTAACCCACTCGGCTTCCTTCAGTTGAGCTACGGACTCGTACTGGGCGTTTACCCGTTGCGCAAGTATACCACAAAAGTTTTCCATCAGGTCGAGGTCCGACGAACAATCAACATGCTTGGCCTAAAACCAATCTAGCGTCGACCTGCTTACATGAATGGACTCATTGCCCTGCATGCCAGCTGTATGCTGCCCACCTCATATCAAACTTCCTCGTCCAAAGTTCCTCTTCGAGAGCGTGAAGAACCCTTGAGCAGATCTCTCTAGTGCAAATCGAATCCACCAACTCCGTTCAAGCTGAATTTTTTCTTCGTCCGAGAAAACAATCTATAAAGTTGTTTTCTTAAGAGAGAGATCAACATGAAGATTGAAGAGAGGACCCACATTCTTTGAATGGGTTTGCATGTTCACTCGGGCGAATTGAAGCCGCGATTTCTCGTGGTTGTCCGTAAGACGTGGAGCGTTTCTCGTTCGTTCTCGGACGACGTTCCGGGACCTATGAATGGTTCTCAGAATTGTGGATATGTCGACGCGCAGGTCAAAGACTCCCTTGTTCTCGCTCGAACACATCATGATATTCGATGCCAGCCTCAGGCCTGCCCGTTCCTCTCGGTCTTTCATCTTCCTTGGTCTTCCAGTTCGTGCTTTATGCAGGTACAAAGCAGTATCCCCAACATATCGAGCAATGCAGCCTCGTGTTTGTCCAATTCCTCGGCTCATAGATCGAATACTGAGGCCCATATGGCTCATGAGATCAATCTGAGCTCTTTCGCATTCCTACATTTTGGTTCCATGTGGCACTTTGGAAGATAAGGAGCACGAACATCCTGTTACTAAGTAGATTTCAAGAATCCATGATTTTTTTTTGCAAATCTACAACATTCACGAAATTCCCAAGATTCACCTGCAATGTCATCGGTCAATTTTGACACTTTTGTGAGCCAGCCTCGCAGAATTTCACGTATTGTTATGAAAATTTGCACTAGAGGGTTTCCAGAGGTGTAGCGTCGATTGGCATTTGCAGTTTTTCTGCTCGGCCCACGCCAAATCCAGAATCGCGAAAATCGTGATATATCATATAGTTTTGCCGGGCAGTGTACTTTAAAATTGAATTCGTTAAACGAGAACATGGCTCAGATTTGTGCAAGTTGTTCCTAATCACTTGATATTAAAAAGATGTGTCGAATTTGACATAATCGAATCATGAGGAGTGGTAGTAAACCAGCCAAACTATGATGGTAACCAAGACTTTTAACATCGATATTAATTATGAGGTTATGAGTAAGGACAAAACAGTGTTTTAATATTCCAGGCGGAAACAAGCTTTAAAGGTAATCCCTAAACTAAACTTCGATGTTATTACCCGTTAACTATAATCTTAGGCTCCGTCCATAGCAGACGACCAGCGGCAAAGCGTCAAGGCGTCGGAGCATAATGCCCCAGCGTTGACACGCTAGCGCATGACGCTCGACAGCTAGCGCATTCAAAGTGTCCGAGGACGGTACGTGATTAACAATGGTATCGATAATATTAGTGAAAGTCGCTACCGCCGCTATGCCTCCACCGTCAGCGACAGGCCGGCTGCAGTGGTTGCTGGGGAGTCAGATCAATAGCGAATGTTAAAGATACAAACCCACAGCGTCACGTGGCGCTAGGTGGTCTGCTATGGACGGAACCTCATCCACTAGCAAACCTTTGATCACGAACATTGACGTTCGCTAAGCAATCAGCGCTCTCCACGGGCCAGCGATGAGACAATGCGCCCATTGAGGAGAGCGCTGGACGACGATGATGAGTTAGAGAGAAAAATGATTCTCGAAGACTCTTCACCACAGCTCACCAATTGCGAGTTTCCTATCCATCATCATTGCAACAGTAGCTGAGCCAAGAACAATCTAAATACACTTCAATTCCCAAACTGCTCGCGTACGAATCGCCATGGCTCGTGTACGAAGCGCCATGTGCAGAGCAAAGGACAATGCAGCTGGTTATTTAACCTCTGATTGCTCTTTCTTTCTCTAGGTTTCTTGTATTGTGCTTCCGATCTGTCTTGTTAATGTTTTTGATCCAGAAGAACATATCAAAATTAATTATAACTGGCCGAGAGACCCGTCAAAGAAATAGCTGCTTCAGAATGCGCTAAAATGCGGGTTTTACAATTATTTTCGAATTTTGTGCTTTCTTTGCTTTTTTCTTTTGTCTCAGTTTATAAGCAGTTTATTAATCACTTTTGTCGTGCCCCTGTACCTTCTGTTTTCTCACGTATTCCTGAGAAAAAACAAAACAAACACTGTCATTATCACTTTCGTAATCGATACATTACAGCTTTCAAAAACGTCCGTCGTGGAACTATGTTTCTTCAGAAAAACACAGAAAAATAACATTCCGCTGATAAGATCTATACGAATAATGAGTTTGTTATAAACACAGCCGAAAACAAATTTATTTCTCACTCTTGCTGAGTTATTTGTTTGGTTATGCAGTTTAGTCTGATGTTCAATTTTCGAAAATCCGGAAAACCTCGGCGCATGGAATTAGGATACTCAGCAGTCTAAAAATTGGCCCTACGGAATAAGTGAACTTTTTTGTTTTGGGAGTTTTTCTAAAAAATTTCCCTGATTATTGTGAGAATTCTCCTAATATTCATCTGAATCCGACGGGGGACAATTTCATCTGACGAGTTTATTCATCTGACGAGTTTATTCACCCATCCGGGAGAATTCGATAACTAATATTATTTGTATAATTACTCATTCGGTCCTAAGTCGAATAACCACTCTCCTTGTCTTTGCGTTGTTGATGCTAGCAGCCCCTAAGAGCGAAAAATAACAGGGTTCTCGGTTGTGTTTATTTTGTTTAGTTTATCATTTATTTCGACCTTAACTGCGAACTTCTATTCTTCCAGTGCATTTTTATATGTTTTTATTTATTTATTTATTACGTTCGAAGGAACGCGTTATTAAGAAAAACGAAACGGTGAAAGGAAATTCGAGACTATTGCATCAACACGGAAGGGAAAACTGGAACAAAAGTTAAAGGCAGTGTGCACGATAAATTCCACTTCCGATACCTCCACGGTTTACGGAACGTTTGGTGCCCTATATAGCAAGGCATGCCTAAAAAGGACACGAAAGACGCATTTTTGAGCCACAATAGGCGCTCCCTTGTTCACGTTGATTTTTGAGCGTAGAGGAATTGACCGCTAGAAGAATGATACCTATCAATGTAATGAAGCGATCAGCTCACTCATCAGCTTTTCCTTCAGTTGATCTTTCCTGTAATCTGAGTCCTCATTTGTTCATTCCGAGGGGGCGGATCTGGAGCACCAGGCGTTTCTGGGGCACCAAAACGCTTGTTTGCTGCCGTTATTCGGGACGGGGGCTCTCTACACACCGAGGGAGGAGTTGTTCCATTTCTTCGGTTCGAAACATTACGCTTCTCAATGCAAGCTAAGTGGTCCCGAGTGGAATTAGAGCCGCAAATGCGGAACTACTCCCTCGGTGTGTGGAGAGCCCCTGGCCCCGTCATTCTGCCGCTCCTGGCTCGTTTTCTACCGTTCTATCGACACTGGGAGCCTAGGATTCTTCTCGCCTATCATTTCACCGTGGAAAGTCAACGAGGATGATCATCGTGAACGCTGCCTTTAAAGATTGTATAAACAACTCAACACTCCGGCAGGGACTCCGGCTTGATTACTAATAATGGTCTGAAATGAGTGCACCTAACAGGAAAAAAGCTACGGAAGGTTCGCAAAGTTTTGCGTCGTCAGTTCTTCTAAATGCATTTCAGCAACGCTTTTCTCGGCCGTGCCAACCAGCTATGGCACATTAATACTGTGCTTATCTGGGCCAAACTCCCGTCGGCAATCGCTTCTCGACACGCTTTGCGGCCACACGCGCTGGAGTCAGTCGAGTTTCCAGCGCCAACGCCGGCTCGATATGGCTTATTTATACAGTTTTCCCCATTATTGTTTGCTTTCCTGTTTCTAAAACTCACCTAGAGTCAGTGGAATGGCGGCTGTGGCGCTGGAAACTTCTGATTCTAATGCGCGATCGGCCGCATAGTGTCGAGACGCAACTGCCGACCGGAATTCGGCCCAGAGAAGCACAGCACATTACCGGAACTTTGTGACATGGGTTTATTGGGTACCCTCATGGGACCGGTAAGTGGCAAAGAGTGTGTGGAGTGTAAAAACTAATCTAGTACCTGAATTTGAAAGGAAGAATATGTTAGCGCAACCACACCATTATTTAGTATCACTATAGGAAATACTGGCCGAAATTCTACTGCAGGGTAAATGAACATCTTCTCTAGAGCACAACAACATTAAAAACCACAAGAGGCTATACAAATACGGGACGTTCAAAGGTAACATCCGCACAAGCAGTAATTGTATCATTATCGAATCATATGGTAGGGATGCCATTGTCTTCGGAAACAGAAACAACCATAGTATCATCCAAAACACTTGCTGCACCCATCCTCAGGCTCAACCGGACACCCCGCGGAAAATGACCGAATCATGGCAGAGGCAGCAAACAGGAACGCTGCAAATAGTCTCCCATCACGATGTCTTCACGCACTACTAACCAGTGCAGAGATATCAAATACCGCGGAACTCTCTAGTGAAAGCTGCTCAAACCATCTAGCGGTAGATGAAAAACGAAATTGTGCACTAGTGAGTTTCTTCTTCTTGAACCTTTGGGTAATGTATGCCAAACCCACCTGACCTACCACTGGTAGGTCTAAAGATCCGAAACTTACTGGCACGAAAGTTCAGCTCCTCTGAGCACCCGAAATGAGAAAACTAAGTCAGATATGACGCGCCTGTATTGAAGGGATTTTAGACCGAAAAGTTTATGACGATTGCCATAAATGGGCAAATTCGACCTTCCTGAATCTCGAGTGAACCTAAACCAGACTAAGCGCGTGAAAATCTGTTGTACGCGCTCGATTTTGGCTATATCCTTCTTCAAACTAGGGCTCCACACCTGGGGGCAATATTTGAGATGCGGCAATACGAATGCGTCGCAAAGTCGTCTTAGTATTGCTACATCTGAGCATCGCATATTGCGTAGTATCAAAATAAGAAGCATGGGTTTTTTAACAGATGCCTCAATGTGGTTGTAGAATTTAAAAGTGAAATCAAAAATCACACCTAGATCTCCCGCAGAGCTGCATCTTTTCAGCTTAACACCATCTACTTGAAAATCAGCCTCAGCATGGTCTTCACCGATATGCATTACAGATGATTTTTCATGGTTCACAGGGATATCCCAGTGCCTGGCTCAGTCGCTCATTCTCTGTATTGCATTCGTTAGAGCTAGACGCACCTCATCGCAATCACCACGGATATAACTGCCATAAATCTTAATGTCATCGGCGAACAACCGAACCCTGATATCAGAGGAAGTTTTAAGAATGGTATGTAGGTGATTCTATGGTGTATATAAGAAATAAAATCGGAGACAAAACTGCTCCTTGTGGAATTTCACTAGTGCAACTATGACTACTAGAAAACCTAACATCGGCGTGAATCGGGAAGAGACTTTGCGTTCACTGTTGAAGGTTAGCTGAAACTCGGCGCACCTATGCTATAGCATATGATACCGAGTCTGCGCCAACCTTCAATGGTGAACGCGAAGACTCTTCCTGATCCATGCCGACGTTACTTCCAACCTTGACAAACGTACCCCTGCCCTGGAAATGAGAACTTATCCAATTCAAAAGTTGCCCACGGATTCCCAAAGCCTCAAGTTTTTGAATCAGTCTCGAGTGAAACACTCTATCGAAGGCTCTCGATAAATCAATGTAGACTATATCTGTTGCCTTTCCCATATTAAGTGCACGGGACCAGTCGTGAAGCAAATCTGTAAGGTTGGTACAGGTGGAAGCTTCAGGGAGAATGCCGTGTTGTTCCTTAGGTGTTACACCAAATTTTCCTAGCGAGGAAAAAACTTCATCTTTTATGATTCTCTCCATTACCTTCACCGGTGAGCAAGTGAAGCTAATAGGTCAAAAGTTACAAAACTACTTTTGTCGGCTAATTTCGGAATAGCTGTTACGATGGCCTGCTTCCATGAGTGAGGGACCTCTCCTAAGTGAAGTGAAAGATCAAATTTATGAGCTAGGGGGATGCGGAACGAAGAAAAGAATTTTTTGTGAATAATTAGTGAAATACCGTCAAAGGGTTAAGTAAAAGATGGCTTGAAGCCACGTAATATTAAGGAAATTTCAGATGGATGGAAGTAAATGTTGGGAAGGGTACGAGTATTGTGAAAAACGTCGTCAAACTGGTGGCCAGTCGGTGTATTACTACATAAGAACACGCTGGAGAAGTAGCATCCCAGAGCTTCCGCCTTAGAAATGTCGCTTCGATGCTTTGCACCAGATTCATCAACTTAGGTCGGCAAAATCTTCTTCGCCTTGTTTTCATTGTTAAGATATTAGAAAAGACTTTTCAATGAGGCTTGTGATGCCAGGCGGCGTTCATAGGCTGCGAAAAAAAATTCCAAAGAATCTTAGCAGATAACTTTCGGATTTGGTAAAAAGTGGATTTTGCCAAGATGAAAACGACAAATTGTGTGTTTTGTTTCTCCTTTCTCCTTAGATTGGCTCAGATAACCAATGCTACAAGTCCAATACAAAAGTGAATAGTAGAGTTCCAATGAAAGCAGACGAAAGGAGAAACCATGCAGAACAGGAAATTCTAAAAAGAAGACTTCAATATTAGGCTTTTGAAAATTCTGGGCCAGCTACTCTTCTGACGGAATATTCGGCTGATTCAACCTCAATTTGTAATTTTAGTTAAATCCAAAAGCATCAAGAAAAGTGGGGAGCGCAGAACATCAAACTGGAGAGAGAGAACAAATAGAGGAGAAACACTTAGCTGAGCGGATCGGTCAATGAAAGCATGAATATCTTATCTGACCAGAAAATGAAATATTCATTATATACGGAACATAACGTTGACTGAAGAAGATAGAGTGCACGCTAATCCAAAGCTGAGTTTAATTCTCGTCGCTGCGAGAGCTAATATTTCTCCTAAAAGTTGGGACGGTTAGTGTTTATAAACGACGGGAAAGAACCCAGGGCGGCGGTTGCATGAACGCAGCGAACGGTGTCAGGAGCCGCTCCGCGTGCCATGCGCGCAGCGCCGAGGCAACGGGGCGGCCCCAAAAATCAGGCACATCAATACACGCCACGAAATTCGGGGCCGTCCCGTTGCTCGACGCTGCGCGCATGGCACGCGAGGCGGCTCCCTGTCACTGTTCGCTGCGTTCATGCATGCCGCCCCAGGACAGCGTATCAGGGGTTGTATGCATGATCGTTTCTAATAGGGTTAGAATATGAGTCTCTATCGCCACAAGACTTGGTTACAATGAGCGTTTACGCGCCCCTGGGATAAAGAACTTCTTGAGATGAAAGTTTGGACAACGGCAGCAGCCTTCACGGATATTAATTGGGCATTCAAAACACTTGATATCAACTCATCTAATGTCGGCATAGATCGTGAAGAGACTTCGCGTTCACTGTTGAAGGTTCTGCGCAAACTCGGTGCCATATGCTATAACATAGGTGCACCGTGTTTGCGCCAACCTTCAACAGTGAACGCGAAGTCTCTTCGCGATCAGTGCCGATGTTATGGACGTTAGAACGTTCGCCTGTATTCTTATGTCTGTTTTCCGTACGCTTGCTATTGCATCTGGACGATATGCCATGCACATATTCAAACAGGAATAGTCCGGCGGTACAAGCCTACCTTGACAGAGGTCCTTGTATACTCCTCCTTCCTTATGTGGAGCCAGTCTATATTTGAAACACGAAGAGGGGAAATTTGACTGAAAACTGCGTAGCCTAAATGGATAGTGACTCGTCATCGTTCATGAAGTTAAATTAGCTCTCACTTTGGAAAAATCCAGTAATCTCCTTTGCATTTTCGAAGACACATTGTTGGCCCTGTCTTCCACTAGTAGTGGGAGAGTATCGCAACAGCCAAATTATTGGCAGTTTGTTGTCAGAAATGCCATAAGACTAACGAATGACTGGGGTCGTCATAGACCAGTGCAGCACCTTGATGAAATCTCGCGATCGTTCGGCGACAACCCCGGGTTCGGGTATCCGCGTTTCCACTATCGGGCACCGCGGGAGCATCAACAAAAGAACGCGACACGCTCTCGGAGTAAGAGCAGCAGAATTTCGTCATCGTTCCGCTTTAGCCCCGGGCTCGATTCGTTTCGGTTCCGCGATTGAGCATCATGATAGCATCAGTAAATAAGAGAATAGCCCTCTCGAGTTCAAACTGGCAGGAGCTCGCGATTCTCCCACGATTGCCCCGAGCTCAATTCCTCGTGGTTCCGCTATGAAGCACCGCGTGAGCATCGATGAGCAAATGAGGAACCCTCTCGGGTAGAGGGTTGCAGAACCGGGCGACTGTCACTCGATAGCCCAATGCTCTATCTCCTAGTACCCTGCCACAAACCAAGGGGATTCTATTTATGAATGATCGCGGAAATTCTCTGACCTCTCAAAGGTTTGCGGTCGTTTATCTGTTATTCCTGACTCGCTGTCTCCCATTTTCTTGACACAAGGGCCAGTTGCAATCCCCCAATGTGGTGACTTTCAAGAGGCAGCCAACCTGAAGTCGGTGACGCCTAGATGCCAATACGGTTGCTACCTCCGAACGAGGACTATTCTCGAAGAGTAGCGTTGAATGCAAAACTCTCGCTAGTTGACGTATTTGAACCAGCGCCGCACCAACCTACCAGTCGGATGCCCAACACAGCGCCTTAGACCACTAGGCCACACGATCATTTGGGAGGAACTGTTTCTGTTTTCCTACATACACTCCCTCCACAGTTCTTCGTATTCATTGTAACTTTGCTCGAACTAGCAGTAGTGAATATGGGTTTCGTAAGCGTGCAAATGTGTCTATCTTTCAGATTTAATAAGTTTTCAACCTTGGATGATGGTATTTCGGAACTTTTCATCAAAGCGAGATTCAAAAAACGATTCCGAAATTTTTTTGTTGGATAACCACTTACCACTGAACCTCGATACACAATACTTTGTAGTATGCCAACCTCGTGTTTTTTAAACAACGTACTGAAAAGTTCAAAGGATTTTTTTACATTATTAACTATCTTGTTTTATTTTCTGTATGCCTTCGAGGTTTTTAGATGGCAAAATTTATTCCTCGGCCTTACGTTTCGACAGGGTCGTCGTCATCAGAGGCCTAAATGTTGTGGAAGGTTAACCTTGTGTTCTACACCATCAAACACCTCCACAGCTCTAGCGTTTTCGACGTTATGCTAGGGTCACAACGCGAAAACACACTTTGGCGTAGAAAACTCACACATCGGACCACCAAACGAGCAGAGCGCAGTCTGCTTTGCACGAGACCAGTAGAGCGAATGAGTCATACAGCGCAGTGCGCCGCTTTTAAGGAGCTGACTCATCACGCAGCCCACTGAGTGTGTTAGAGGTCGCAACGGGGAATGAAGGGCAAAGGTCATTTGTCACAGATGGACTCTCGGAACGGCTGTTCATGCGTGGATTTCTCGAGTATATCCAGAAGGCCTCCAACGCTTTACGTGCTGAGATGTCCACCTCCACTGCCAGAATGGTACAACTGACATCAAAATCTTCGTCATTATGGTCTTCGACTCCTATGTTTGCCAAGAGGTGTCGCTATGACACTGCGCCTTTTGCCGGCTAGGTGCTCTTTCATACGTGTACTCAACATCCTTCCAGTTTCTCCAATGTAGATAGCGTTGCATGACTGGCATTCAATCTTATAGATTACACCCATCTTTGCACAGTCTCCAACATCCTTTACCATTCGGGCAAACAACACAATTTTCTGATACGCATTCAGTATCATACAGTCTATTCCGAATCAGTTGCTGTTTGATGTTATTGTTGGGTATATTCACAAAGCACTACCTCATTATCTAGATGCGCTCGCACGATGCTATGTTTTATTGCGGTGCACACTTGGTCAGAAATGAAAGGTATGCACAGTGGTACTTTGTTTTGCCGCAATACCTCTCGCGTATTCATATCGCCTCTGTACTGGTGCGGAATTGAGGTGTATCCATTGCTACGAGCTATATCAATCGCCAGCTTTCTTGACTCCAGACGCTCGTCTTCACCTGTGCACATATCCGTGGCTGTACGGAGCATATTACGTATGACTGCGCGTTTCGTACTCGTGGGATGAGCTGACGATGAATGAATAAGGATGTTTTTGCAGCTCGGTTTTCTATACCACTTTATACGGACTTCTCCCTCCAACATGCATACTTGTGTATTCAAGTACGCCAGCCAGCCATTTGATGGTGTTTCCCGAGTGAGTCTGATATACTGTGACTGTTCATTCAGTATTCGAAAGCACTCTGCCATTTCCGACTGGGTGGAGGTTCTAACACAACAGTCATCGATATATCTACAGTACATCAAAGGTGATCTTGCCAACACTGGCTCCTCTATCCTGCTCATAAAGCATACTGCTAGCACTGGTGCCAGCCGTTGTCCCATGGCTAGACCTCTTATTTGTGAATAGTATGCACCCGACCATCTGAAGATGTTGCAGGACAAACACTCTCTGACTAGAGTCATGATGTGCTGCTTTGTGAGCCCAAAGGTATTTACGTTCCGAGCGTGCCTGTCAAGCATTTCAGATAATGCTTGCAGAGCGTGATCGTTTTGGACATTGGTGTACAGCGACGCAACATCGAAGGACTCTATTACACAACCCTCTTGGTATTGGAAATTTCGCAATTGGGAAAGAAAGTGATTTGTATTGGATAGGTGCGCGGGAATGTGTGATAACAGCTGCTTCACGATGTGATTGAGAAACCATGAAATGCGATCACTTGGGCCACCCACGCAACTTATTATGGGGCGTATCTTTATCACGTCCGGAGATATCGTCCGTACGTTATGCTGAGTCAGCTTATGGGTCTTGACCAGACTGTAGAAAACTGGACACCGGGGTTTTTCCAGCTTGAGTCTTCTCAGGAGTCTTTCTTCAACACCAGCGGATCTTCCAACCGTGATCCAAATATCGTTAAGACGTTTGTATTGGGATACAAAGTCTTTTTCGTTCACACGGCGGTATAGAGTGGTGTCACGCAAATGCAATTCGGTAACTGCGCGATCTAGGGCTTGTTCCATGACAACAAACTCTCCGCCCTTATCACTGGTGGAGATGCGTAGGCAACCGGTTGATCTTAACTCTTTCAGCTCTCTGAAGCCCTCACACTGTGCATTGGTGGGATTAGCATTGTGGTTTCTGTGATAACGATTTAAAATGGCAAAGATGTCCGCGGACAAAATGCGGAACTTGACATCTACATCAGGAACAGGATCAGGCTCTCTGTACAAAGTACGCGGAAAAGGGACTGGTGGTAAAAGATCCCGACCTGAGCGAGCATCGCGATCAGGCTGAATGCGCGGATTGTATCTACTGTTGATTCGAAGTTGATCCCTGAGTTTTTGCAAGCCTCCCACTACTTTGCAAAAGGTGAGTGCATTGACGTTTTGCGCGGGAGAAAAAGATGGTCCTAGACTCAGACATCACATCGTGAAGCAGCTGTTATCACACATTCCCGCGCACCTATCCAATACAAATCACTTTCTTTCCCAATTGCGAAATTTCCAATACCAAGAGGGTTGTGTAATAGAGTCCTTCGATGTTGCGTCGCTGTACACCAATGTCCAAAACGATCACGCTCTACAAGCATTATCTGAAATGCTTGACAGGCACGCTCGGAACGTAAATACCTTTGGGCTCACAAAGCAGCACATCATGACTCTAGTCAGAAAGTGTTTGTCCTGCAACATCTTCAGATGGTCGGGTGCATACTATTCACAAATAAGAGGTATAGCCATGGGACAACGGCTGGCACCAGTGCTAGCAGTATGCTTTATGAGCAGGATAGAGGAGCCAGTGTTGGCAAGATCACCTCTGATGTACTGTAGATATATCGATGACTGTTGTGTTATAACCTCCACAAAGTCCGAAATGGACGAGTGCTTTCGAATACTGAATGAACAGTCACAGTATATCAGACTCACTCGGGAAACACCATCAAATGGCTGGCTGGCGTACTTGAATACACAAGTATGCATGTTGGAGGGAGAAGTCCGTATAAAGTGGTATAGAAAACCGAGCTGCAAAAACATCCTTATTCATTCATCGTCAGCTCATCCCACGAGTACGAAACGCGCAGTCATACGTAATATGCTCCGTACAGCCACGGATATGTGCACAGGTGAAGACGAGCGTCTGGAGTCAAGAAAGCTGGCGATTGATATAGCTCGTAGCAATGGATACACCTCAATTCCGCACCAGTACAGAGGCGATATGAATACGCGAGAGGTATTGCGGCAAAACAAAGTACCACTGTGCATACCTTTCATTTCTGACCAAGCGTGCACCGCAACAAAACATAGCATCGTGAGCGCATCTAGATAATGAGGTAGTGCTTGTGAATATACCCAACAATAACATCAAACAGCAACTGATTCGGAATAGACTGTATGATACTGAATGCGTATCAGAAAATTGTGTTGTTTGCCCGAATGGTAAAGTTGGAGACTGTGCAAAGATGGGTGTAATCTATAAGATTGAATGCCAGTCATGCAACGCTATCTACATTGGAGAAACTGGAAGGATGTTGAGTACACGTATGAAAGAGCACCTAGCCGGCAAAAGGCGCAGTGTCATAGCGACACCTCTTGGCAAACATAGAGTCGAAGACCATAATGACGAAGATTTTGATGTCAGTTGTACCATTCTGGCAGTGGAGGTGGACATCTCAGCACGTAAAGCGTTGGAGGCCTTCTGGATATACTCGAGAAATCCACGCATGAACAGCCGTTCCGAGAGTCCATCTGTGACAAATGACCTTTTGCCCTTCATTCCCCGTTGCGACCTCTAACACACTCAGTGGGCTGCGTGATGAGTCAGCTCCTTAAAAGCGGCGCACTGCGCTGTATGACTCATTCGCTCTACTGGTCTCGTGCAAAGCAGACTGCGCTCTGCTCGTTTGGTGGTCCGATGTGTGAGTTTTCTACGCCAAAGTGTGTTTTCGCGTTGTGACCCTAGCATAACGTCGAAAACGCTAGAGCTGTGGAGGTGTTTGATGGTGTAGAACACAAGGTTAACCTTCCACAACATTTAGGCCTCTGATGACGACGACCCTGTCGAAACGTAAGGCCGAGGAATAAATTTTGCCACCTAAAAACCTCGAAGGCATACAGAAAATAAAACAAGATTAACTCACAATGCCGAGGTTGCAAGACAGGAGAAGTTGGAGACTGTTCGATTATTAACTATTTTTATCCTTGGTCTGCTTCACGCTTCCCAGTCAACATAGAAAGAAGTGAACTTGAAGTGAAAGAGGAAAACGAAGTTTAGATAAAAGCCACACTTAGATGAACTATTATACAGCATTTAGTAACTAGTACACGCGGATCAAGCAAGTTTCATGCATTTTCTGAAAAACGAAACCGTTTTTCAGCCATATTTCTTAGATGGCTTTCTAAGAAAATCTGATTTTATTTGGGGTGAGCGATTATTGGAAAAAAATACTGAAAATGGATGAATGTGGCCACAGCAACTTCTAGAAATCGGAAGTTGAGCTTAGCATAGGACTAAAGCACGTGAAATCTATAAAGGAGACCTATTCATGGCAGCTACGTACAATTTGACGTTAATCTATCACTAATCTTCGCCAGGAATTATTGAAACATAAATAGAACCTTCCAACGTTTCGCCTGTCATTCCTATCAGCTGGCAGCGGAGCTGAATGGCCGCCAGCCGGCGGGTGCAATTTTTCCTTGCCCACCTAGACAACGAGATAGGCCACCGTGCTGTGCTGGGTGATAAGTGGACAGCGGACTGGTCGGCTCGCAAGCGCTCGCCTGCCCTTTCTTGGAGCGCACTTGCTTCAAAAAGTCAGCACTATTGGACGTGCTCGACCCCATGACCGCTGTGTCAACCCAGCTCCTCTTCGCTCCGCGCGATGCTTCTCTTTCCTCCGCGGCGGTGAGCGAAGTCACCACCCGTTTCTTGCAGTCAGCCACCTCACAAAAGAACGCTCACTGCTCCCAGGTGGCTGACTGCAATGGTCATTAACTTGAGCTCCGCCTGTGCATTTCTATGCCGGTCCGTCCTTATTGATAGCCAAGACGTGATTGACCCAGTCACCACGCAGTGACAGCCGGTAGCTGCCACCTTTTGGGGGGATTTCTAAAGGCCAAGGAGCCGAGGTTTCGTTAGTGATCATGGTGGACGCTGCCTTGAATACATGATCATTTGGTTCAGGGGCCGGATTCATCAACGATAAAACCATGGTTTAAGAGTGACCAAAGTGGCGAGAGAGTGGCATAGATCATTGAGGAAAGCAGAGAGTTTGGGGTAAAATATACCCTAAAACCGCGGTTTCATCGTGGATGAATCCGGCCCCTGGTTTCCCTCCGTTGTTAACTACAACATGCTGTCACAGGTTAAAACTCAGGCAAATCACTCAACGTATATCACAAGCCCTACACCCGTCAAGACTTGTTACCACCACGCGTTTAGCTATAGCTCGAACAGCTTTCATTTCCATCTCTCGTCTGTGGAAGTTAGGTTCTCCCAGTTGCCAGGGTCAATGTCGGGACGTACCAGCGGTACTTAATTCTCCTCATGACATCCTTGTGAGCTGACACGTTGGAAGAGCATAGTTTCAGATAGCATCGCGAGGACGGTCATTACCAAATCCGGCAAGCTAAGTGCTCCAACAGTGAGTCTTTTTTTCTCAGATCTACGTGAATGTCTGTAAACTGTGGGTTTTCAACTGTCCTGTTTACTTTTTCCGGTGAGCGAGTTTGACATCAAAACGTGTTCGAAAAGAGCATCACAGAACCGTGCAAGAGAGGTACCAGCCCACCGGTTGAAACCTTCCGTGATTTTTTACAGTCTCGTTTGCAGATCATGTGACCAGAATCTGCAAAGTGACGGAAAGTCCTTCCGGTTGGCCTGGTTCCCTCCCGGGTCAACCTCTTTGAAGGCAGCTTACGCGCTCCTGACATTGTTTAGATAGCAACGCAAACCGAACTGCAAGGCTTGCATTATAACGCTCTCGCATTTGCAAGCGAGCCACAACGACTCTGAATTAGTATTAACAAAGTCCCAGCCCTAAAAGTGCCCGCCCCACCTGTACTGCGCCTCGGGTGCGAGTAGGGAGCTTCGGGGGTCGGACCTGCTCCGCGCGCGGTCGCGTCGCGGACATGCGCTGAACACGGCTCGGCAGCAATCCCTCGGTACAAAGGCTCTCGGTAATGGACCAATCCTCAGCAATGTCAACATACGAAATGATTTCGTATATGAAATTGAGCTGAGTATTATTTTGAGAGCAATTTTCTCAAAAATCGTCATTAGCCAGCAGAACGCCGATTATCTATTCGATTTTATAACTTGGATGCTCTCAAACGAGTAAAAACGAGTCACACATGAATATAACCTGAACGTTGAGCTGTTTAATACATGCGATCTCATGAACATGATAGAAAAACCGGATGTGAATAAAAAAATTAGCACAAGCGTTCCAAGGCGTCTGCATGACGTTCGACGTAACAAAGACAGCGTATTAGCCGTAAAATTTTCAAACAAAAGCTGCAATTAATATGAAAACTACTAGCGATAACGGACTAGACCGTTAAATAAACCAGAAAATGGGGAAATCGAATGATTGCTCCCAACAACCCTGCAGAATACTCATATAGTCCGGTGCACTTTTTCGTTTTGGAGTTTACTTTTTCCGAATACCAAGTTTCTGGAATACAATTGAAATTTGCTTTTTTCCTTGAGAATACACCAACACCGGAAGAGCATAACTAGCTACAATGCGAGACCATGCTTCACAAAGGGGTGCTGCTGTGCAGCTCAGCCACTCTATCACAGGATCGTCCGTCGATCCTCTAAGTGGAGGCTAAATCTATCGTTTATCGGGTATTTCGGGGGTGAAAAACAGTTTGAACCCTATATGGACGGTGCTCAGGGGAGGAAATCCCTGCGTGGAGCTAAATCTATCGTGTATCGGGTATTTCGCGTGTGGGAATCAGTTTGAACCCAATGTGGACGGAGCAGCCTGCGGCTGCACCGTCGCTCAGGGAAGGAAATCCCCTGCGTGGAGGCTAAATCTATCGTGTATCGGGTATTTCGGGGGTGGGAATCGGTTTGAACCCTATGTGGACGGTGCAGCCTGCGGCTCCCCCGCGGCTCAGGGGAGGAAATCCCCTGCGTGGAGGCTAGATCTATCGTGTATCGGGTATTTCGGGGGGTGGGAATCAGTTTGAACCCTATGTGGACGGTGCAGCCTGCGGCTGCCCCGCCTCTCAGGGAAGGAAATCTCCTGCGTGGAGGCTAAATCTATCGTGTATCGGGTATTTCGGGGTGGGAATCAGTTTGAACCTTATGTGGACGGTGCAGCCTGCGGCTGCACCGTCGCTCAAGGGAGGAAACCCCTGCGTGGAGGCTAAATCTATCGTGTATCCGGGTATTTCGGGGTGGGAATCAGTTCGAACCCTATGTGGACGGTGCAGCCTGCGGCTGCACCGTTGCTCAGAGGAGGAAATCCCCTGCGTGGAGGCTAAATCTATCGTGTATCGGGTATTTCGGGGGGTGGGAATCAGTTTGAACCCTATGTGGACGGTGCAGCCTGCGGCTGCACCATCCCTCAGGGAAGGAAATCCCTGCGTGGAGGCTAAATCTATCGTGTATCGGGTATTTCGGGGTGGGAATCGGTTTGAACCCTATAAGGACGGAGCAGCCTGCGGCTGCAACGTCGCTCAGGGGAGGAAATCCCCTGCGTGGAGGCTAAATCTATCGTGTATCGGGGATTTCGGGGGGGGAATCGGTTTTGAACCCTATGTGGACGGTGCAGCCTGCGGCTGCACCGTCGCCTCAAGGAGGAAATCCCCTGCGTGGAGGCTAAATCTATCGTGTATCGGGTATTTCGGGGTGGGAATCAGTTCGAACTCCTATGTGGACGGTGCAGCCTGCGGCTGCACCGTTGCTCAGAGGAGGAAATCCCTGCGTGGAGGCTAAATCTATCGTGTATCGGGTATTTCGGGGGTGGAAATCAGTTCGAATCCTATGTGGAAGGTGCAGCCTGCGGCTGCACCGTCGCTCAGGGAAGGAAATCCCCTGCGTGGAGGCTAAATCTATCGTGTATCGGGTATTTCGGGGGGTGGGAATCAGTTTGAACCCTATGTGGACGGTGCAGCCTACCTGCACCACCGTCGCTCAAGGGAGGAAATCCCCTGCGTGGAGGCTAAATCTATCGTGTATCGGGTATTTCGGGGGTGGGAATCAGTTTTGAACTCCTATGTGGACGGTGCAGCCTGCAGGCTGCACCGTCGCTCAAGGGAGGAAATCCCCTGCGTGGAGGCTAAATCTATCGTGCATCGGGTATTTCGGGGTGGGAATCAGTTCGAACCCTATGTGGACGGTGCAGCCTGCGGCTGCACCGTCGCTCAAGGGAGTGAAATCCCTGCGTGGAGGCTAAATCTATCGTGTATCGGGTATTTCGGGAGTGGGAATCAGTTCGAACCCTATGTGGACGGTGCAGCCTGCGGCTGCACCGTCGCTCAAGGGAGGAAATCCCCTGCGTGGAGGCTAAATCTATCGTGTATCGGGTATTTCGGGAGTGGGAATCAGTTCGAACCCTATGTGGACGGTGCAGCCTGCGGCTGCACCGTCGCTCAAGGGAGGAAATCCCCTGCGTGGAGGCTAAATCTATCGTGTATCGGGTATTTCGGGGGTGGGAATCAGGTCGAACTCCTATGTGGACGGTGCAGCCTGCGGCTGCACCGTCGCTCAAGGGAGGAAATCCCCTGCGTGGAGGCTAAATCTATCGTGTATCCGGGTATTTCGGGGTGGGAATCAGTTCGAACCCTATGTGGACGGTGAAACCTGAGGCCGCACCGTCGCTCAAGGGAGGAAATCCCCTGCGTGGAGGCTAAATCTATCGTGTATCGGGTATTTCGGGGGGTGGGAATCAGTTTGAACGAAAATCCCATGCATGGAGGCTAAATCTATCGTGTTTCATTTTTATGTCTGAAACGTGAGTGGCTTTCACCAACTAGCTTTGCACCCAAAGAAATCGCAGGAAAGATGCCACCAATACTTGAATCATCCGCTGCCCAAAATAACAGAGAAAATAGAAAAAATGGCGTAATATTGGCGCGTTACGCCGTGAATGAACACAACACGTGCAGCTCAACGAACATACGATTTTAAACATTATTGTTAATCTCCCTTTGCATTTTTTTTGTTTTAATTGTTTGTCATTGTTTCCATGTAAGTAGTTGTATGTATTACCATTAGCATCTATTGATTCCTCATTCGTTTCGCGAATGAGAGTTGCGATGTGGCTGAAATGATGGTGACTAGCTGTGCCGCGCCGCGACCGCGCGCGGAGCAGGTCCGACCCCCGAAGCTCCATACCGGTATTCACTGCGCCTCTCCATTAGCAGAAGCATTTCGAACAACAGACTGCGAGTGAGCACCCCTTATATTAAACAAAATCCAACAGAGCGCCCTAAAAACCCCAAAATATGATAGAAAATGCTTGTTAAAAATAGTTGACACGGGTTATCGAGCTTGCGCCATATCCATTTTTCGACCAGCTGCGCTAGTTTTCACTCAGTATTGAATCTTTGCGAGAAAGATTCAACAGATGATCGATGAAGCTTTTTGGAGAGATTTCACGTTAGGCCTCTCATATTACGCAGTAGTGTATTTCTGGCGCGCCAGCCTATGTCACTGGGTCAAGCTGGGCCCAGCTAATGGAATTCAAGCAAAAAGCTATGATGGGTCTCCTGTGCGTAAGATGCTGTCGAGAGAAACCTCAGCGGTATGTCGTTTGCTTAATATAAACTCTGTCTCAGTTGAGTGGTGGTCTAGAAAAAGCGCTAACATCCATGCTGCAGTATTTCTATTTATCTCGGTTCTCACATTTGACATCTTAACTGAAGGAGAAATGCCGCACCGGACACTTCGGCTTTGGGAGAAGAGATTCTACTTGAAAAATTGACGCTGTCGAGGAACAAAATGAGGTATATTGTACTAAAGATCAACGAATGAAGATGATGAGGTGAACTACTGGAGTAATCGCCGCTCCGCAGCCGCGACGCGGACCGGTATAACGTCATTTCAAATGCACTGAACGCAATCAACACCGAAAAACTACATAAGTGACGCCAGAAATTCGTCAGGATCATTAACATATTTAGACAAAAGTATTAGCAATGTTGCTGGTATAAAAGGCTTCTCATCCCACAGTGTGCCTCAGGCCCCGGTCATAGTTGGATGAGCCGACGTCTCCAGCCCGGTCGATACACACAGAGTGCATTGGAAATGGGAGGCAAAAATCACTCGGTGTATCCCCCCCCCCCGCACCCCCCCCCCGCATCCCCCAACACCCACCCGGTCGATACGTATGAACAACATGGTGAGGTGAAGCTGAGAAAATCACTCGGTGTATCCCCCGCACCCCTTCGGTCGATACGTATGTTTAAAATGATGGAGTGAAGTTGAGAAAATCACTCGGTGTATCCGACGCGGTCGATATCCATGCAATACGTGGATGACGGCGGATAAGAAAATCACCGGGTGGGCGGGCCGATGATAAAACGTTGCGTATCACTAGAAAGCTAACCTTACTGCTACCTCCGTTACTTCACCATGCTCTCCTTCACTATTTCTCTGAACAGGTGCAATCCTGTTTGCCACGTAATCATCGTCATATCTAGTTGGATACATCGAGTGATTTTCCTCAACCTCACTCCATCATTTTAAACATACGTATCGACCGGGTGGGTGTTAAGGGGTGCGGGTGTTGGGGAGTGCGGGGGATACAGATGCAAATAGCACCAACTCTGACTGGGGCCTCAGTCGGCTCTTCTGAGCCGGACCTAGAAGGTAGCCTCGAGTCACTCACCAGAAGGATAATTTTTGTCGCCAAGAAGAGCAGACTCCCCGCGGCTCGGGGGGGTGGCACCTAACTGTGGGGCCATCACCCCACTGTCCACTGTGGGGTCACCCCACTGCGGACCGTGGCGATGGGGTCACCCCCCCCCCAGTGGGGACCCTAAAAGGGATTACCCCAGCGGCATGTCCCCATAGTCCCTGTGTGAACCCGGAAACAGTGTATCCCTGTAAAAACACTTTAGGTTACCGCGTACACCGGAAATTGAAATTTCCTTCAAAATCGAGTTCTGTTCAACTACAGTGCTAGTATACCTGTAAAAGCATGTTAAGTTTCGGTCATCTACAGGAGAATTCCGTTCATCTACAGCTGATAACAGTAGATCCTCCGGATAAGTCCAGTAGATGACCTTTCCCATGTCGGAGCAAAGTGCCAGCAAAGCCGCCAAATATACTCAGGCACTCGAGGGGAGCAAGCCCCACTTCCACCAGCACGCCAGCCTTCCTTCCTTGTCAGGGCTGGCGTCCTGGTGGAACAGGGCCGGCGCACCTTTCCTCTCTTCGCTGCATGACCATTACTCAGCGGGTCACCCTACAGATAATTTTTTTTCGAGAATGGGGCTTGCTGCGGGACCAACCCTGAGCTGGGCACCCCGCCTCGGCCCGGACATTGGCGTAGCATTTGCCGAGGTCTGCGGTGAGGAGACACCCTCCCCGCGGATCACTGCGAAAACCGCCCCTCCCCAGCCGTGGAGATACCCCTAACCCCTCGGCGATCAAAAATTTGCTGGCCTCCGGAAAGTGACTCAGAGTCACCTTCCAGGGCCGGCATTAGAATGCCGAATGAAGACTTGAGTGAGATGAGGCGCCTTTTATACCGGCTGTGCACGTGAAAACCACGTTACGACGTGACCGTTCGTGATCATTATCAATTGTCTATCCAACCGGCGGAATTGAAGACAGCGTGGCGTCTTTTGTGGTTCGCGGGCGAGCCAATATCCGCGCTGCGTGTGTGTCGCATGCAGCATGGTTCGCCGCTGGCCGGCACCCTGGAAATGTGGGGCGCCGGCCGTCGTTTTCGGCATAGAGGTTCGCACACCGTCGCCCTGAGTACCTGAGATATGAAATTATTGTTTGAAAACTTTGAATCCATAGCGCCATTGAGATTGTGCGCTCCACGGCGGAAAACTGCCTCAGTAGCAAAACACGCGACGCGGCGCTGAGGGCTGGCTCAACGGAGGTCGGAGCGCCGTCCCTCTCAAGTCTCCGTCCCCAATTACGGTTCAATGCTGCCCCCCCTGAGCGAAAACGAACGAGGCTCGCCCCCTCGAGTGCCTGAGAAAGCGTTGCGGTGTTTGTTGTGCACTTGCACACACCGATCCAAGCTACGCCTATTTTGCTAATTCACTCCAGCACTGGGAGAGGTCATCTGCTGGAGTTATCCGGAGGATCTACTCTTATAAGCTGTAGATGTACGGAATTCTCCTGTAGATGACCGAAACCTAGCATGTTTATAAAGGTACCATCGGCGTCGGCCGGCTGACGACGGCCTCTGCCACTGGGGTCCGGCTACGCCGGCCCATTTGCCGGCTTCGCGGGCATCTTGAGTATAGCTCGTTTCGACGACAACGCTCGAGCAATCAGAAATTACTAAGCATTTCAAATCTTGCAAACCATGCTAACCTAATTTCTTATGCAGTTGCACACCAACCCTTCTTTAGTTTTATGAGGTCCTAAAGTGGTAGTTCATTTATATTCATTTCTGAATGTTGGGCTCCGCAGAAAAGGTCAAGGATTTGGCTTCGCTCTAAAATGTCGTGAAATTGTTCCATTAGATTTGGCTATCAAACTGATTTCCTGAATGTAGTGAAATTGTTGAATCGATTTGGCTGTTGTTGGTATATGCAGACAACATAATCATTAAATGTAGTGAAATCGTTGCAAACGGATTTGGCATGGAGACAAAAAGAAAAAAATAATCTTCAGCCAACAATGCTGAACGAAACGTGGCCTTACGGACTAGAAATAAGGTTTTCGTATGTTATTCTGCCTTTTCAGTGTAGCTCCCACTAAGATACCAGACCTTCCCTCACCGATTAGATAAAAATCATGAAAACGAAATCTAACGCAGTTTATTAGCTACTTATGCTATGTCTTCGTGTCTTTAATGCTTTCACGATTCACATTGTATGGAAACGTGTTTGTTGCTAGACTTATTCTTGTTCTTATTTGATTCAATATGCGCTCCAAGAAAAACCCCTTCTGATGCGTGATTTGACTCTGATAATTCATAGAGCTTCTGCCGAATCTGTTTGTAACAATTTCACTACATTTAATGATTATGTAATCTGCATATACCTACAACAGCCAAATCGATTCAGCAATTCCACTACATTTAGGAAATCAGTTTGATAGCCAAATCTAATGGAACACTTTCACAACATTAGAGCAAAGCCAAATCCTTGACCGCCAAATCCTTGACCTTCTTCTGCGGAGCCCAACTTTCAGAAATTTCACAACTTTTTCCAAGGGTTTCCTTTACAATATCGTCGAGCCCAAAAGCCAAGTTGTTTTTTTCGAAAACATAGTGGTAGAAATGAAGAAACAACCGCTCCGCTGCTAAGACTGCAAGATAATAGTTGCAATGCGGCTTCCTACAAATAAGATACAAGGCGTATACTTCTTGAATTTCAAAGTCGAAAAAATTAAGAAATGAGTTCTAGATGACCCAGTTGTACAGGGTCTAGGCACTATCCTAGAGGGGGGGGGCACCCACCATTCAAGACAGAAATGAAATGAGCCATCGATTGGTAAGGCTAACAGTCGAAGTATTTCTATAGAGCTCTGATAAAATCAATGATCGTTAGCGCAGTATCAGGCATCTTTTATCAGAGTTTTTCAGCATTTCTATGAGTAAATCTTGGGTGGCCCCATTCCGTCTAGCTCTGCCAATTCGAGACTTGATGCCTAAGCAAAGAGACTTGATTCTCATGAACAAGTCGGCGTGAAGTCTCAATTTGCGGCGTTGAATTCACTTTATGGGTGAAATTGCCGGTAGGATAGGTGAGAATGAGGCGAATATCCCGTGAGAATGGTGCGAACTGGCAGCGAGAGAGGGTCCAAATTAAACCGAGAATGAGGTGAAATTGCCTCGAAAAATGGGTGAGTTTACCTCGAAAATTCCACGAATTTGAGGGTCCACAGCGCAAGAAGCCCCGCCTTGTCCGCAACATGGGCGTAATCTTTGCCGAGGTCTGCGGTGAGGAGCCAACCTCTGCGGACCGCGGCGTAACTCAAGCTCCCCCCGCCGTTAGGATACCCGCTGTATCCTCCCAGCAGCCAAAATTATGGTGGCCTCCGGAAAGTGACCCGAAGTCACCTTTTTAGGGCCGGCATCAGAATGCCGAATGAGGACTCTTGTGGGATGAAGCTGCTTTTATACCGGTTGTGCTCATAGTAAACACATCCAGACGTGATCAACTGTTTCATCATGTTTTCCCCGAGATGTTTGCACTTGTTTAAGAATTTCTGAGATGCCAGCAACGGCGGTAATTTCACCCTTTGCGCTGATTGATATCCAGCCGCTCAACAACTGATATGCATTAACATGTTAGCGCTGGCGGTATTTTCACTCTTTGCGCTGACTGATATCCGACCGCTCAGCAAATTCACCCTTTGCGCGGATAAGCTTTGATGAAGGCGCTAAAGGTGAATTTGATGCCTAATGATAACAGAGCGTGATAAAGGCCGCTTTCCCCGAAGCATCAAGTCTCGAATTGGCAGAGTAGGATAGCCCCAGGGTCAGCCGCTCTAGCCAAACTTCACCGGCTCATGCTGATGTGGCTCGTCTGCGCCGGCCCGTATGTCTGATTCGGAACAAGAACGATAGTTAAGTGCGCTAGAAGAGGACTACCGTAATCTTAGGAATGATGTTATTCGGCTCTCGTAAACAAATTTGATGATATCCAAGTGATCAAGGGTAAAGTATAAAAGAAAAGAAGATCGGTATGTCCTTCTCCAGAGGTCAGCAGTTGAGAATCTGCCTGGACCTGGACTACAAAGCAGGAAAACAGCACTGCCGGTGGAGAAGATGTAGCGAATTTGGAGTCAGAAGTTTTAGAGCCAACTCGAGTGATATCAAGGTAGCTATGTTCTGGCGCACTTAACTATCGTTCTTGTTGATTCGGAGGCATGGCTTGCATACGGTGTCCTGAACATTAAACTGAGGTCATGCGCACGTCCCTTGATGTCCTGCACACTCCTACTGAGATCCAGCACACATTCCATGACGTGCTGCTCATCCTTACCGTGTTCCTGCACACGTTTCATGATGTCCTGCACTTTCCTACTAAGGCCCTGCACACATTCCATGACGTCCTGCTCATCCCTGCTGGGGTCCAGCACACGTTTTGTGATGTCCTGCACACTCCTACTAAGGTCCTGCACACATTCCATGACGTCCTGCACACTTCTACTAGGGTCCTGCACACGTTCCATGATGACCTGCACACTTTTACTGAGGTCCTGTACACATTCCATGACGTCCTGCTCATGCCTAGTGATGTCCTGCACACATTCCATGAAGTCCTGCTCATCCCTACTGAGGTCCTGCACACGTTCCATGATTTCCTGCACTTTCCTACTGAGGTCTTGCACAGATTCTGCGACGTCCTGCACGCCCCTACTGGGATCCTGCACAAGTTCCTTGATGTGATGCACACTCCTACTGGAGGTCTTGCACACGGCTCATGATGTCCTGCCCACTCCTTACTACGGTCCTGCACACGTTCCTTAATGCCCTGCACACTCCTACCGAGGTCCTGCACGCATTCTACGACGTTCTGCACACTCCTACTGGGGTCCTGCACGAGTTCCTTGATGTCCTGCACACTCCTTCTGAGGTCTTGCACACATTCTGCGACGTCCTGCACGCCCCTACTGAGATCCTGCACAAGTTCCTTAATGTCCTGCCCACTCCTACTACGGCCCTGCACACGTTACATGATGTCCTGCACACTCCTACTGAGGTCCTGCACAGGTCCCATGATGTCCTGCACACTCCTACTAAGGTCTTGCACACGTTCCATGATGTCCTGCACACTCCTACCGGGAGGTCCTGCACTCATTCTACGACGTCCTGCACACCCCTTACTGGGATCCTGCACAGGTTCCATGATGTCCTGCACACACCTACAAGGTCTTGCACACGTTCCATAATGTCCTGCACACCTCCTCTGCTGTCTTGCACACGTTTCCATGATGTCCTGCACACTCCTACTAAGGTCTTGCACACGTTCCATGATGTCCTGCACACTCCTACTGAGATCTTGCACACGTTCCATGATGTCCTGCACACTCCTACTAAGGTCTTGCACACGTTCCATGATGTCCTGCACACTCCTACTGAGGTCCTGCACAGGTCCCATGATGTCCTGCACACTCCTCTAAGGTCTTGCACACGTTTCATGATGTCCTGCACACTCCTACTAAGGTCCTGCACAGGTCCCATGATGTCCTCCACACTCCTACTAAGATCTTGCACACGTTCCATGATGTCCTGCACACTCCTACTAAGGTCTTGCACACGTTCCATGATGTCCTGCACACTCCTACTGAGGTCCTGCACAGGTCCCATGATGTCCTGCACACTCCTACTAAGGTCTTGCACACGTTCCATGATGTCCTGCACACTCCTACTGAGGTCCTGCACACATTCTACGACGTCCTGCACACTCCTACTGGAGTCCTGCACACGGCCCATGATGTCCTGCCCACTCCTACTACGGTTCTGCACACGTTCCATGATGTCCTGCACACTCCTACTGAGGTCTTGCACACGTTCCATGATGTCCTGCACACTCCTACTGAGGTCCTGCACACATTCTACGACGTCCTGCACACCTTTACTGGGGTCCTGCACACGGCCCATGATGTCCTGCACACTCCTACTAAGGTCTTGCACACGTTTCATAATGTCCTGCACACTCCTACTAAAGTCTTACACATCGTTTCATGATGTCCTGCACACTCCTACCAAGGTCCTGCACAGGTCCCATGATGTCCTCCACACTCCTACCAAGATCTTGCAAACGTTCCATGATGTCCTGTACACTCCTACTAAGGTCTTGCACACGTTCCATGATGTCCTGCACACTCCTACTGAGGTCCTGCATAGGTCCCATAATGTCCTGCACACTTCTACTAAGGTCTTGCACACGATCCATGATGTCCTGCACACTCCTACTGAGGTCCTGCACAGGTCCCATGATGTCCTGCACACTTCTACTGAGGTCCTGCACTCATTCTACGACGTCCTGCACTCCCCTACTGGGATCCTGCACAGGTTCCATGATGTCCTGCACACTCCTACTAAGGTCTTGCGCACGTTCCATAATGTCCTGCACACTGCTACTAAGGTCTTGCACACGTTTCATGATGTCCTGCACACTCCTACTAAGGTCCTGCACAGGTCCCATGATGTCCTCCACACTCCTACTACGGTCCTGCACACGTTCCATGATGTCGTGCACACTCCTGCTAAGGTCTTGCACGCGTTCCATGATGTCCTGCACACTCCTACTGAGGTCCTGCACAGGTCCCATGATGTCCTGCACACTCCTACTAAGGTCTTGCACACGTTCCATGATCTCCTGCACACCTCTACTGAGGTCCTGCACACATTCTACGACGTCCCACACACCCCTACTGAGGTCCTGCACACGGCCCATGATGTCCTGCCCACTCTTACTACGGTCCTGCACACGTTCCATGATGTCCTGCACACTCCTACTAAGGTCCTGCACACGTTCCATGATGTCCTGCACACTCCTACTGAGGTCCTGCACACATTCTACGACGTCCTGCACACCCCTACTGGGGTCCTGCACACGGCCCATGATGTCCTGCCCACTCCTACTACGGTCCTGCACACGTTCGATGATGTCCTGCACACCGACTGAGGTCTCACATAGTCAACCGACACTTCAGCACACCCTGCGACGCCTTCTTATCGATGGTGCGCTTGGAACGAATACGCGCCGCGGTCAAGTATATCAATCCTGCACAGCGTCCTCTTCCGAGCCGGCGTTTAAAGTACACCACCCTGGAGAGCAAGGTGTTCATATTGAGTCTAAGAAAACAATGACTGATAACAAAAACCCACCATTCTCATAAACTAATCTCGAGAGGCCGATTTCCGTGTTTGAAACGCCCGTTAGGGGCCCAGAAGTCATTATGGTGAGTTCTGACAATTATTTTCGTCATTCCCGTGGCCGATTACCTCTAGTCACACATTTACGAGGGATTTGGTCCACGCCTTCCAAACAAAATGGTTTTCGACTGACGGAGGTGGAGGCGGAGGCGTAGGCGGTGGCGGAGGCGGTGGTGGAGAACGTTTTTGCGTACTTTGAGAGGTCATAACTTTTGAAAGCGGGGACCAGTTGGGATGAAAAGTTGCACACATAAGTAATTTCTTGCAGCGCATCGAATGGTGCACAGCTCATTCCTCTGGTCACGGTATGTGTGGCGAATCGGTGGTTTTCTCCCCGGGTCCGACATCAGACGTCAGTCCCGGGAGATCCAACCTACAGACTCCCCTACCGATAACATACCTGACTGTACTAATTAACCCCGGCAAGCTGTATACTGTAATAAGGGCAATACCCACGATAATACCACATAATGCATATTGTACACCTGATGCCACACACTTGAACTTCCCTGGACTAATTGACACAGATCCCGACTGTAGTATATATTGTGCAAAATATATGTCCCTCTTGCATACACAACAGAACACAAACTAACATAGATTAGTTTATACTACAGAGATAATATGGAGAGAACTTGGAGGAGGAGGAGGAGAAATGAGGAGAAAGAACAAATCTTACAAGAAGGAAACGCACCACTGAAGTATTGCGTCACGATCAATACGAAGGCCACGGCCGTTGGCCTGTTCATCGAATATGCTCTTCGTGAGCCAGCCGTATAGCAGGTGGAATAGTAGAGTTCTAAAGGCCAGAGGCCCCGAGACGATGCACAGCACAGGTAGGAATAGAGAGCAGCATGGAGCTTCTGGAAGGTGGACCACGCTTGGTCGCGGCAAGGGCGAAGACTGATGACTCAGACCACGCCGCCCGAGCCAGTCCGACGGCGTCTCTACCGTGCGTCGGCATTCGTCGCGGGACCGACCGCGCCCAGGCCTCCTTGAGGAGCGATAGCATCGCGCTTTCGCGACACTCCCGCCCCCCAAAACAATGTATTTCAAGGAGGCCCACATGGGCATAGGCTAGCGGCGGGGAGAAGCCTGCCTAGCTGTGCGGTCGGTGCTGTCCCCAACCTATTGGGCCTAGTGCCCCTAGATGCGGCTGGAACACGAACGCGGTGGCAATGAACAAGTCCCAGCCATATATTGAATTGAAATAGTTTATAAAAAAGGGGGTAGATTTTTAGAAAGTGGCGCTTTCCTTCTCTGCAATATTTGTTCCCAAAGTAAAATGGTAGATCCTCCAAGATCCCTGTAGTATATGCGTTATTGCCGCAGAACGCAAGTGAGTAAATACCGGAGAGATAAAATTGACTAACTACCGGATTATATGCGAGTATCATATGATGAGTAAGTGAGTAATATACCAGTAGAAAATGAGCATACAAAAGAAACGAACATAACACAATAAAAATTACATACAGATATGTACAAGTTGTAGATCACTGCATTATCAAGCAACCATCAACCATCAATCACCAGACGACCATTCACTACACCAGCAACACGCACACTCCACACACCACTGCTAGCACAACCAGGTCTGCAACATAATGCGTCTTTCTGCACTAGACAGGCTCACGGAAACGGCGGAGCGCCCGGCACAGTTCATGGGTTACCTTAAACCTACCTGACCGATTGCTCACTGACCTCAACCCGCTGCAACCGGACTGACCGCTACTCGATCTTACAAGCGAGTCTAGAGTATGTATTAGGCACAAGAAAGACGCCCGACAAACCCAGTAAACGACTAGCCCGCAAGAACATGTGCGATCAAACTTACCTGTAGTATCGGCTCCGGTGCTGGTCGATGCTGACTGACGATGGATCTTAACCGGACAATGGCGATGGAAAAGCTAGAAGCTGCACGGGCCTATCTGAAGCAACCAGTTACTAAAGACAGAACCCAACAAACAACTAACCTGCGATTGTCTCGACAGTGATCTGTATTAGTGTATGCGCCGACAGCTGGTAGCGAGCTGCGATGTAAAAGCGGCGCACAAAGGGAAACGAGTATGGGCCTTACAAAAAGAAAGAATTTGGCGCGCGCGGAGTGAGCAAAAGAGTGGCCCTGATTTGAAAAATACAAAAATAAACGCGCGATAAATTGACCGATTGTATTATGATGGCGACTGTAGTATTGTGTCAACCTGCCTCCTCACCACGAATCGTCAAGGTTCTCCTCCCCTGAATAATTCGGGGATTCGTCCCACCGACGATTGGGGCTGCGATCCCGCTCAGCTCTAGGAGGGGGCTGAGGCGGGGCTGGAGCTGAACGCTCCTCGCGCCGGCGCGCGCTCTCGGCAGCCTGCCTACGTGTTTGAGGATAAGGCTCACGAGACGTTGCGCCGCGAGGAGGAGGGCAGTATGTGGAGTCCTGCAAACGTTCGTAGAAGTCTGCAGGGATCATATCTACGTCCTGCGTGGCCCTCGGGTTACACATACAGAACGCACGATGGTGTCCAAAGACACCACACAAGCTACAGGGGTCGCGGCGGATACACTGGCTATGATGCCATTTGGCACAAATGACACAAATCCCGCGGAATTCCGCCAACTTGGCCCTTTCGCTCAAGCGGTGCACCTCCGTGCAGTCCGATGAGTAGTGCCTGGGCCAAAGCAGAAAGACACAGTGTGTTACCCTCGGTGGAGGAGTCAGTTGACGTCCCACCGGGATAATTCTTCTGTCCTCTGCTCGCGCTGGACCTGCATTACGAGGTGGCCCTGGCGGGCTGTGCCGCTGGCTCTGCAACAGGCCGTATAGCGACAGGTTCTGGATTACGTGGGCGTGGGTCGGGGACACCGACACTTCTCGTACTCCAAGCCCCGATCCACCACGGCCACCAGCCCCCGACTGGGGATCGGCCTGCGACCGACCGGCGCTCGCGACCTTCCGCGGCGGCTGCCACCGGCTCGCGCCTGTAGTAGCGTCTCCGTGCTTCCTCTTAGATGTAGTAGGCTGTTCCACAGTTCTCCGAGACCCGGTGGCCCGACCACCCTGAGGATTGGGTGTGGACGGATGTCCAGCCTCCCGGGCCACAGCGAAAAGCGGCGCAGGAACTTGCGAGGAAGCCGAAGGCGGTACTGATGTAGTAGTAGGTGGTGGCTGTATTGCGGATTGTTGGGCTGCAGGAGACTGCACGCCGGCCTGGGACCCCTCAGTAGGGCGAGGGATCCTAGAGACGGGAAGCAGATACTCGTCTGTAGCCGTCACAAACATAGCGTTAGAGTAGTTGTCGCGCCACCAACGCAACGCCTCCATGTATGTAGTAGGGGTTGCTGCGAATTCGGGGGGCGACGCAGGCGTCGTGCGCGTCCTATAATCCTCATCCTCTGACGTGACTTGGATGCCACGCTGGTACATTACTTGCACCAATTGATGAGACTCAAGGACGCGTTGCATACGCGTTGCGTGCGCCACGACCGCAGACGAAAACTGCAATACTTCGCGAATAAGATCGCCTGAAATATTGGAAAAGCCTAAGCAGCCCTAAAATAATTAAGCCCGCGTTCCAATCCATCACTCTAGGCACAATGAGCTCTTGAAGCTGATCTCGTAGAACCGTCACGGACGTGATGCCATGGGTCAGCTCATTAAGAAAAGCCGTGAGCTGAGTGTACCTAAAATGCATGGGCTGTCTCCTAACAAGGAGGACGGCCAAGTTATGGAACGTGCGGGTGAGGTGCTGGGCTACGAGTTGCACCTCCTGCAATGAAAAGACTGCTTTAGCAGCGTCCTGGTAATCGCGGTCCTGGTTTGGCACTTCCTCACGAGGCGGGATTACCAAGGAACGAACGCTTTCACGCAAGGCGTTGTTGCGTGTAATATAATCGAAAACGGACCGTAGTTGATGAGCTGTTAGCTCTTCCACCGTCCGTGTTTCGATAAGAAATGTGCTACTATCTGTCAATTGTGGCAATGGGATTGCCGTGACAGCTGGATTAGGACCCATAGGGGCCGTAGCCGATGGAATTAACTGCAAGCTCTGGCGGTAGGTCATCAGCATGTTGGCGATGCGCGCAGCGCGCTCGTCTCGACGCTGAATGGCCTCCGCCGTCGGCTGACCGCGACGGTCAATCCCGTCCCGGAGGTCCCCGTCCGTGACGGCGGCCTGGATCGGGCGCGACTGGCCGACACCGTCCTCCGACGGTGTCCACAAAGCTGAACCGACAGAAGCTGCAGCTGAATTAGGGCGAGGATTCTCTGCGGTGTCCATCGCTTCATCCCGCTGGTGAGCCGCAGCAGGTGCCAACGAAGCTTCGGGGGCATAACAAGCCGGCCCTCTGCCACGGACCCTGCTGTGCTCCCGCGCAGTCTGATTAAGGATTGAACTATCGCGGAGGACACTCGCTGCAATAATTGGAGCAGAGATAAGAGGTAGTGGCTGGACGTCGCGGGTGCGGGCGCGATCATGATGATCGCGCTCGGGCCGCGATTGCCCAACCTGATGCTCCTGTGGCTGAACTGGATTATGGCTGTCGCCATGAACTGAATTAGGCGGGGTAAGGCGCAACGAATCAAACGAAGGAGAAAGTGAAGTGCTGACTCCACGCTGACCGCGTGGCATACCTCTCCCTCCTCGAGAGGGTCCTCTCCCTCGATATCCGCGTTGCGTATTACGTCCGCGTTCCACGTGCTTGTCCGTGTTGTCGTTCGCCATCGTTGTTGATGAAGTCGCACAGTAATAATACCGAAGCACTGAAAATGATGCTTTGATAAGCAAAAACGTGCGAGGCAGGAACTATGAACACGAACAGCGGTAGAAACGGTAACTGAAATACGGGGTGACAGAAAAGAGGTGATAGTAAGAAATGAATATAGGGAGAAAGGATGACAAAGGAAAAGAAAAAATGTGCAGATGTGAAAGAGAAAAGAGGCAAGAAAAATGAGAACAGAATGGAAAATGAAAAGAGAGAAAAAAGAGGGTAAGGGAAAAAAAGAAAAAAAGGGATGGAATGGAAGTAGAAGATGAGAGAGAAGGAAAGGAAGGAATGAGAGGGAGTGGAATAGAAATAGGGATTAAGAGCGAAGGAAGGGAAAATGAGGGTAAATTGAAGGTCGATGAGGGGAAAAAGGATAAAGACTTGGCTTTGAAGGTATATAATAAAAAGAGGAGGGTTTATGTGAGATAAATTTAAATTTGAGAGATTAGAAAATATTTTTGAATAAATATGGGGTAGACTATGGAAGGAATAAAAATGATTAAGGTCAGAAAAAAAGGAATTTTATATTTTTACTACCAAGAAAAAGGGAAGAAGGAAAGGAGAAAGAGAGGGTATAGGGGAAAATACATAATAAAGGGGGAGCTAGTAGATGTACGGTAGAAGGAGAATTGACGAGAGAAAAAATTGTAATAGAAGCAGAATTTTGAGAAGGAAAAGAGAGAGAAAAAATGAGAAAAAAAGAGGAAGATGTGGTCCTTTTAAAGCAAAAAAGAAAGGGGAACAACAAGGAGAAAGAAAAATACTGTACTGTTTTTATTGTACTAGAATAAAAAGGAGAGAAAGTACGAAAGGAATTGAATAAAAAGAAGAGGGTGAAAAGATGGGGTAAAATTGAGATTTGTATAGGAGGAAGGAGAAAGGTATTGTAGAGATAAAATGAACTTTTGTAAAAGATTTATGAAAGGGAGAAGGGGAAAAAGGGTACACAAAATTGCAATTTAGCAGGAAAAGATAGAAAAAAAATTTTGTTTAGAAAAATTGGATGAAGAAGAAAGGAATTACTATAGCGGAAATAGGAGATGGACTTAGAAAACAGGAAGGGTGGAAAGATTACTACAAAATTTTGGAATATTTAGAAATGATTGAGAAAATGTTTGGAATATTGAGAAATAAAAAGAGGGAAAATAAGATAGAGGGATAGTGGGCGGGGCCAATTACGGTAAAGGGGGCGGTCCTGACCAATGGGAGGTGACCCAAGGTCGAGTAGGAGAGGCGGATAGAATTTTCTAGAAATAAAAAGGATAAAGAAAATGGAAAAGGGTAATGAGATAGGGATTTAGGAGAACGAATGATGGAGGAGTGAAGAATGAGGAAGAAGAAGAAGCAGAAGGGAGAGAAGAATGAGAAAAGTTGGGGAGAGAGAAGGGACAAAATGAAGTAATATGAATCTCGCAAGAGGAAAGAAGGGTAGGGTTGGAATAATGCGAGAATTCAATGCTGAAGTAATACAACATATAATACAAAGCAACTGAAGTAAGGACCAACATGGAATAAGTGTGATGGTAGAGGAAGTTATTAGAAGAAGAAATAATACATGGAAATGAAATAAACTATATGTAAAGCAGGTTAAGAGGAGTGAATGCGTCGGAGTGACGCGGAAATCAGAATTTCGCATTTGTGACGTCACCGATCGATGTCTCCCACGTGACTATGCGCCATCGTGGTAGGACCCATCGGTCAAACGACACGAACTACGAAAGTACTGTAGGATTTTGAAAGAGGGTTTTTGAAGGAAACATTGATAGAAGAGACGGAATTGAAGGTGATTTACCAATAGAAGCCGTCTACCACCACAGGAAGCAGAGAAATGAACCTTACTAGAAGGTTGTTGGTCCTGATAACTGGAATAAGGTGATAATACAAGTTTTAACTCGATTAACACCGATGAAAACTGGATTAAGTTTGGAATGAATCCAAACTATTTTGACTTTATTGACTGGAATAGACAGGAATCCAGACAATAACACCGGTAAACACGAGTCAAAACTACGGAACTACTACCAGAAATAACTACAGATACTACAGTTAAATGGATAAATAGGAAATTTCGAAGGAAAAGAGTTCTAAAAGAGGATAAACTAAGAGAGAGAGGATTAGATGAATAAAATAAGGTCTATTATGACTACTAAAAAAGAGGAAAATATTGACCTAATGAACTAGAGGTGTTTAGAAAAGAAAATATTATCGAAGGGAAATTTAACTAGGAGAATTTACTAGGGAGGAGTGATATGATGCAGGATTAATACAGAAGGAAAATTTTTGAACTACGGGGAGAGAAATAAAAGAATGGAAAACTACTCTAGAGTGGAATAGGGAAACTAACTGCTACTGGGAGATGAATATTAGTAACTGACGTCCATCCGCCGTCCTCCAGGTTGACCTTGCGATCCATCTGGAGGCGTGTTGATACCGCAGGTAATAGCCTCAGACCGAGAACCGTCATCGATGAAGGTTGCCATTGGATCAACCAGCAGATGAGACGACCTGAATGAACTAATTGACCCGTACTTACCTGCATTAGTCGAGGGCTCCTGCCGTCCAGTTGAAATAAGGATTTCATATTGAAGGTCTGGAACTGGATCTCCGCAAGAACTGTCTCTAGCCCTGGCGCCATGACTTAGGACGTCTTGCGATTCGACTAGCCACCGCCGTGGAGTGTTCCACGAGAAGGTGGTGGCCATGAAGAATCGGAGAAGCGAACCAAGTTAAGCCTGAAATATGAAAACATACAAAAATGTGATGTTCGGTCCACGCACCTCCCTGCAATATTCCTATCCCCAGGGGACTTTCGTCCACACCGGGAGAACCAGAGAGGGCAGGGCGAACTGACCAAACACCAACTAGAAAATTGCCTGAGGGCAAGAATTCTGGAATATGTCCAAATGGACAAAAACTGGATTAGCCTTTTATAAAGGCGTAAAACAACTAAAACTCAGCGCTAAAGAGCGCGTAAAAAACTAAACTACTGCGCTAGAGCGCGCAAAAACAATAATTAAAACAAGCGCTAAAAGGCGCTCTGGAAATTTTTTAGAGTCCTCACTTACCTGCCAACCCAAGCCTGTTGCGCCGATGCGAGTCCGTGCCGCTCCGTCCTTGCTGACTGTGCCCGTTTGAACAACTACTGATGGTATGACCTGAAATACAATGACCCACGAAGGGCCGTGATAGTGGTGCGACTAAAAGAGAAAGGAAAAACTACTATATATACGAAAAACATTAAATATACAAGGATATAGGTAGAAAATAGGTAGAGAGTAAGGGAGAACAGTGGTAGAAGAGAGAGAGATATATATATATGTTTACGCAAGAGGGAAATTAAGTGGTAATAGAGAAATTTTGGTATAGTAGGGATATGCGTTAACGTGTCCAGAGAAGTCCTTCTAACCGGCATCTGGTGCTGTAGTATTTACGTAGAACGTACTACGGTATACAAGTGCAACAACTTGTAATAGAACCGAGACTGCAATAATGCATTAAATATAAGTAGCGCAACCAGATGAGTCAGGCTCAGGCAAAATGGGAGTGGGTCACCCGGCGACCACTGGCGATCCAAGTCGTATACCGACCATCATGACCAGGGGACGTATCCTCCTGGCCAGAAACCGGGAAGCGGCAACTCTCTTCACTACTCACCAATCGCCTCCATCCCCTCTGGTGCGTTCCCCTGAGCCTATTCCGGGTGCGAGTCCGCCCGCTCGAGATGAATACGCTTTCACCGAACTGCTAGCCACTGTCACAGTCGGTTTCCACGTACCCCAAACGAACCGCCAGCAGGGTCTATAATTTGTCTACGGAACAAGCAAGTTGTGCACCTTGGCTTGCCGTGGCAACCCTAGATGAAATTAGTCCCATCAAAAGTGGGGGTAAATGGGAGAACCCACATTTTGGTCCCACCACAAGGGGATAGGGTTGCAAGGGAAAATTAGCAGGATATTTTAGCCGTATGCACCATGTGGCGAATCGGTGGTTTTTCTCCCCGGGTCCGACACCAGACGTCAGTCCCGGGAGATCCAACCTACAGACTCCCTACCGATAACATAACTGACTGTACTAATTAACCTCGGCAAGCTGTATACTGTAATAAGGGCAATACCCACGATAATACCACATAATGCATATTGTACACCTGATGCCACACTTGAACTTCCCTGGACTAATTGACACCGATCCCGACTGTATTATATAGTGTGCAAAATATATGTCCCTCTTGCATACACAACAGAACACAAGCTAATTTAGATTAGTTTATACTACAAGAGAATGTGGAGAGAACTTGGAGGAGGAAGAGAAATAAGAACAAAGAACAAATATTACAAGAGAAGAAACGCACCACTGAAGTATTGCATCACGATCGATAATCTGGGCCACGGCCGTGACCTGTTCATCGAATGGGCTCTTCGTGAGCCAGCCGTATAGCAGGTGGAATAGTAGAGCTCTAAAGGCCAGAGGCCCCGAGACGATGCACAGCACAGGTAGGAATAAAGAGCAGCATGGAGCTGCTGGAAGGTGGACCACGCTCGGTCGCGGCAGGGCGAAGACTGATGACTCAGACCGCGCCGCCCGAGCCAGTCCGACGGCGTCTCTACCGTGCGTCGGCATTCGTCGCGGGACCGACCGCGCCCAGGCCTCCTTGAGGAGCGATAGCATCGCGCTTTCGCGACAGTATGAATAGATCTCATTGTAGGAGCATCCGCGCGGGAAGAAATCAAAAGCCAGGCCTTGGTGCGCGCGCGCGTCAATTTCTGTCATGATAAAGACAACCGCTGTTTGAGATTTAGTAAAGGCCTCCATGACCAACCGACACCCCGCTACTTTTATTGCCAAATGAAGTATAATGATGTTTGTGTTTTCTGGATGCGTATTTTGATTAACTCACATTTCCATCGTATATAAACCCGATTTAGAAAGGTTGGTGCATATAAACAGCTAAGCAGTTGAAATGAGTGGTTAAGAGGGGAGGAGACGTGTAGAAAGGGGTGGTATACACTCTCCTATAGACGCACAAAATGGTTTTGAAGTTGTGCGCTCACCCACTTCGATCCCGCACACTTTCTAGGGTGTCCGGCGCACTCCCACTCGGGTCCCACACTTTCTCAGCGTCCGGCGCACTCTACTTTGGGTCCACACACTTTCTACGGCGTACTGCGCACTCCCACTTGGGTTCCACACTTTTTATGAGTCCTGCGCACTCCCGCTTGGGTCCCGCGCAGTTTCTCCGGCATCCAGCGCACTCTACCTTGGGTCCCGCTCACTTTCTATGGCGTCCTGAGCACTCCCACTTGGGTCTCACACACTTTCTACGGCGTGCAGCGCACTCCTCTACCTTGGGTCCCCCACACTTTCTACGGTGTTCTGCGCACTCCCAATTGGGTCCCGCACACATTCTACGTCGTTGGCCACACTCTACCTTGGGTCCCGCACACTTTCTACGGCGTGCTGCGCACTCCCACTTGGGTTCCGCACGCCTTGAGTCCTGCACTCCCGCTTGGGTCCCGCGCACTTTCCTGCGGCGTCCGCGCACTTTCATGGGTCTCACATACTTTCTACGGCGTCCGGCGCACTCTACCTCGGGTCCCGCACACTACGGCGTTCTGCGCACTCCTTGGGTGCCGCACTTTTTCTACGGCATCCGGCGCACTCTACCTTGGGTCACTTTCTACGGCGTCCTGCGCACTCCCAGTGGATGCCGCACACATTCTACGTCATCAGCCGCTCTCCCCCTTGGGTCCCGCACACTCTCTATGGCGTCCTGCGCACCCCCACTTGGGTCCCGCACACTTTTTATGAGTCCTGCGCACTCCCGCTTGGGTCCCGCACACTTTCTACGGCATCCGGCGCACTCTACCTTGGGTCCCGCTCACTTTTTATGGCGTCCTGAGCACTCCCACTTGGGTGCCGCACATTTTCTACGGCATCCGGCGCACTCTACCTTGGGTCCCGCACACATTATACGGCATCCGGCGCACTCTACCTTGGGTCCCGCTCACTTTCTGGCGTCCTGAGCACTCCCACTTGGGTGCCGCACATTTCTACGGCATCCGGCGCACTCTACCTTGGGTCCCGCTCCCTTTTTTGGCGTCCTGAGCACTCCACTTGGGTCCCACACACTTTCTACGGCGTGCGGCGCTCTCTACCTTGGGTCCCGCACACATTCTACGTCATCGGCCGCTCTCTCCCTTGGGTCGCGCACACTCTCTATGGCGTCCGGCGCACTCTAAATTGGGTCCCGCACACTTTCTACGGCGTTCTGCGCACACCTACTTGGATCCTGCACAATTTCTACGGCATCCGGCGCACTCTTCCTTGGGTCCCGCACACTTTCTACGGCGTCCGGCGCACTCAAATTTGGGTCCCGCACGCACTTTCTACGGCGTCCGGCGTACTCTTCCTTGGGTATCGCACACTTTCTACGGCGTCGGTAGCCTTCGCATTTGGGTCCCACACATTTTCTACGGCGTCTGGTGCACCGCTGAGGTCCCACAATTTCTTCGGCGTCCAATGCACTCTCACTTGGGTTCCCCACATTTTACGGCGTCCGGCACACTGTCCCTTGGGCCCCTCACATCTTACGGTGCACTCCCTTGGGTCGCACAGCACCTTTCTGGTCCTGCACATTTTTCGCCGTCACTCACTCCACTTGGGTTCCACACACTTACTACGGCGTCCGGCGCACTACCACTGGGTCCTGTACTCTTCCTACGGCTTTTTGCGAAACCCCACTTAGGATCCACACACTCTCTACGGCGTTCTGCGCGCTCATGAGCCCATGCCGTAAGGTCGCCCTTCTTGAAAGTCAAGCCGAATAAACGGTCAAACAAACACACAGAGAAACGCACACATACATACATAGATACATACATACACACACACACACACACACACACCCACACACAAACTTACCAGAAGATATATACTAGAATACCAGCACAGCAGATCAACAGAACTCGAATTCGAAGGGAATTTCAAATTCCGGTAACCTAATGTGTTTGTATAGGGATACACTGTTTCCGGATCACACGGGGACGGGGGCCCAGAGGGAGGGGGTCACCTCACCGCTAGTGTCCGCAGTGGGATGCACCCCACCGTGGACCGTGGGGAGATGTCCCCACAGTTGGGTACTTCCCCCCCCTAGGCGTGAGGAGCTCCCTCCCCTCAGCAACAAAAATTATCCTCTGAGATCCGGTGGATCTTCCGGAAAGTGACTCGAGGCCACCTCTCAAGTCCGGCTTCGAAGGGTCCCAGAGTCCGGCTTCGAAAAGCCGACTGAGGCCCTGGTCAGAGTAGGTGCTATTTGCATCTGTAACCTGACTCCCCCAACTCTCCCGCATCCGGTCGATACGTATGATTAGAATGATGGGGTGAGGTTGAGAAAATCACTCGGTGTATCCAACTAGATGTGACGATGATTATGTGGCCAACAGGATCGCACCTGTTCAGAGAAATAGTGAAGGAGAGTATATTGAAGAAACGGAAGTAGCAATGCCGATAGCTTTCTAGTGATACGCCATGTTTTATCGTCGGCCCGTCCGCCCGGTGATTTTCTCATCCGCAGTCATCCACGTATTGCATGGATATGGACCGCGTCGGATAAACCGGGTGATTTTCTCCACCTCACCCCGTCATTTTAATCATACGTATCGACCGCGTGGGTGTTGGGGTGTTGGGGAGCTGGGGGTGTTAAAAGTTGGTGCAGTGTTGGAGGGATACACCGGGTGATTTTGCATCCCATTTCCTATGCTTTCTGTGTATCGGCCGGGCTGGATACTTCGGCTCATTCAACTATGACTGGGGCCTGAGGAACACTGTGAAATCAGAAGCCAAGAAAACCCAGCAACATTGTTATATCTTTGTCCAAACAGGTTAATGATCCTGATGAAAGTCTGGCGTCATATATGTGGCTTGTACGTGTTTATTGCGTTCAGTGCACTTGAAATGACGGTATGGTTTGCGTCGCCGCTGCAGAGCGAAGATTACCTTGATTTGTTCCCCTTTAGTACAATATACCGCCTCTAGTTCCTCCACAGCGTCAATTTCTCCCGTAGATCTCCTCTTCCAGTGCCGGAGCACGACCGCCTAACTGTATTTGAAAATGACCGATCGCAAATCATTGATAACAATAAAAAACTCTAGTATGACGCGTGGAGGCCTAATCTATCGTGTATCGGTAATTCGGGGGTGGAAATCCGTTTGAAACGTATTGCTAAGGTACAGTACTCTCGCGGCTGCTCCGTCGCTCACAATAGGAAAACCATTGCGTGGGAGGCTCAATCTGTCGCGTAACGAATTATTCGGGAATCGCTTTAACTCTCATTCGCCTCAAGGAGAGAGGAAATTCCTGGGTCCTTATCCCCTCCTCCTCACCTCTCTATCCCCCATCCTTATCAAGCGGTGAACTGTATCAAAACTGTTGCGCGGCCTAAGGCACGTACTCTATTACTGGTTATCTTTCATTTCCTACTTTGTTTGCGTTTCTTAATATGTTTCGGAATTCTCTCTTAGTTCCTATGTTTGACCATTCTCTCACATCTGCCTTTAGAGTAAACTCCAAATACCGTGGCCCGGTACCGATTGCTACATAGGGCCCATGACACACTGATGCTATATCAGTTTGCATTGCTATCTCAGACCGACCGCCTCAAAACTTTCAAATGAGAAATTGCAAGAGTATTTAATGGCTTTGTGGCATTCCGAGTACTGCACGGTATTTTTCAGTCTAGTTGCCATGGCTAACAGCTTATCCAGATGAACCAAAATCTATCGCCAACAAAAATAGCCGGCGTCCCCGCTTATGAATTGCGTGGTTCTGCCCTTTGATTTGTGGTGGAATCAATTAGTGCGTAACATCCACTCAAACATAACACTACCAAACACTGCATTTTACGTATGCATGTTGGCTACAATCGGTCAGTTAAGATCCGGCATTACGCGCGTTTTTCCAGACATCTAGCTTGTAAAGATAAGATACTGAGTGTTCAGACTGGTCACTCCACAAAATGGTCTTGATTTTCTTTATTGTAACCTCAGAAAATCCAATTTCCTACTATTCATAAGCTGAAATACGTACAACACCGCCGCTATCCAAGAAGAAAAAAAAAAAGGGCTAAGTGGGCAACTAAAGTTGTCTTTCGACCACAACTCGCCTCAAAGTGCTTCGACTTCGAAAACGCCGAAATGTACAGCATGTCGTGAACTAGTCGATCGCGTGAAAATATTTTGCGAAATTCGAGAGCAACATTATTTTTAGGCCCCGGTCATAGTTGGATAAGCCGACGTCTCCAGCCCGGTCGATACACACAGAATGCATTGGAAATGGGATGCAAAAATCACTCGCTGTATCCGACGCGGTCGATATCCATGCAATACGTGGATGACGGCGGATGAGAAAATCACCGAGTGGGCGGGCCTATAGACTGATAAGCATTCACGTATCACTAGAAAGCTAATTTTACTGCTACCTCCGTTACTTCCACCATACTCTCATCTTACACTATTTCTCTGAACAGGTGCAATCCTGTTGACGTCCTGTTGTACGTAATCACTCGCTCATATCTAGTTGGACTTGCACGGTGATTTTCTCATGGGATTCTGATCCAATCCATCATTTTAAACATACCTATCGACCGGGTGGGTGTTGGGGGGTGTTGGGGGGTGCGGGGGGGGTGTTGGGGGGAGTCGGTGGGTTGCAGATGCAAATAGCACCAACTCTGACCGGGGCCTCAAGACGGAATACACTTTCATTTTGGTTATGCTAGAGATTGCGTACGGTTGCTTTTGATCGAATATCTTGTGATAACATTATCAAATTCATAACTAACTCCATCTTAAAAAGCGTTCCACATGATTGAATTCCAATTTTGTCTACTATAGATAGATAGGCTGCTGGCACGGTGAACATTTTGGTCGCTTTCGAAATTGAAGTGAAGCGGAGCACTTTGGGGCAAGTTGGGTTGGGGATCGAAAGACAGCTTTAGTTGCCCACTTTCCCCATTTCATCCCATTTTTCCCTTTTTGGATAGCGTCGGTATTGTACCTCTTGAACAATTCATAACACTGCTTGGAAGGCCAGACGTCAAAAGGCAGCATCATACGCTCGCAAAAGTTCTGGGGAGATATGTAGCTGCGTCAGCGTGATGGGATCGTGCACGGGCCGTACTAAAACTACCAATTTAATTGCTCAGATTCCACTCAATCACCAGGAAAACAACGACTAATTAAGCTTGAAACCAGTTTATTTTGACTCAACGACCAACCTTAACCGCCTGAGACTTATCAACTACGCAAGATTGACTACTGCCAGAGCAACTGTAGCCCCGCTGCGCTCATTCACTATGGAAAACAAACCCGAAAACCACTTTCTCGGTCGACTCGTGATACTATAACGGTAACAACAAGCTTTAAAATACACTGGCAATCCTTTGGAAGTCGCCTCGTAACATCGAAGCACTAAAGCTGCCGATCTCGCGCCGCATTACTTATGTCTGTTCCCTGGTTCCCAAAGAACGGTGGACTCTAACCGTTTCTGCCTTCAGTTCCATTGGCTGGCACACACTGTATCGTTCGTCAGTGGGATTTCTGGGGATTAGGATCACGGTCTTCTATATAAAAGATCGTTACAAATCACATGGCTATTCAGCCAGATGCGAAATGGTTTTTCTCGATCTGCCGTCTCCATTTGCAGAAGATTCTCAACACTCCTGGAAATCGTTATGTTTTTCAACCTAACAATAAATTCGTCCCGAAGCAAAGGATTTGCAGAAGCGCATTACAATGTTATGTTTGTATCCAGCTCACCGCCGCTTCTCCTGTATGCTCCCCATCCCATCCAGGGGATGAAGCGGAATAAAAATTCAAAATTTGTCGAAGAATTAGAAATATACTCAGAGTTAAAAAGGGGAAGGTAAAGAAAAATGAAAAAAGTTTTGAGAATAATGTCTCCTGAGAACGATTTGGCGTAGAGATAGCATGTTTTGGGAAATGAAGTGAAATAGTGCAAAGTATGATTTGGCAGTCGAGTTTGAACCAACTATTGATAAGAGTTGTTGCCAGAACGTAGAAGATCGCCTATGTCTGTGCTTATCCGTGGGAACATATCAAAGCGAAATCACGCGTGAAATGGGGCATCAAGAGCATTTTCAGGGAGCTGTAATGCAGGCGGTCTTCACTGTATTAGGGTGAAGTAAAAATCAACACGCGTGATTTCGCTTTGCTTTGACATGTTCCTACGGATATAAGCACCAGACAAGGCGATCTCTCGTTTTGCACAACTTCCTTATCAATAGCCGGTTCAAACTCGACTGCCAAATCATACTTTCAACTCATTTCTACTTCATTTCCCGAAAAACAAATTATTCTACGCCAAATCGTTCTCAGGAGTAGTTTCAAAAACTTTTTTTCATTTTTCTTTACCTTCCCCTTTTACCTGAGTATATTTCACTTTTCGAAAATTTGGCCATGCCAAATCTTCACTTTTAAGCAGAACCTCAAAACTTTCAAGAATTTCTATTCTATTTTTCCAAAGGTTTCCTTTCTAGCATGATTTATGCCTAGATGGTGTTCAGATGGAGGTGTTATATAGTCATATTAATTTCTATCGGTTTTACTGCCACAGCTTCATATAGTTTACTTCACTGGAACCCAGCAGAACGTTTGAGTGTACACAGGGAACGTTCGAGCGATATGGCGTGCTATATCTCATACGCGGTTATCCTGCACATTGCATAAAGAGGTGTCGCCGTCAAAGGCACACACTAAGGCCTCTGGTCCATAACACCTTGGGATCCGTACTAGGAAGTCCATGGAGTCTTTGGCCACAAGCCACAATTCTCGCCAATTCCTGAACTTTGTCGATCGCTGTCGAGTGATATCCAAAACTGCGCTATCCAGACTTCTGAGCTATTTCCATGCACCCGTTTGTTGCTTTGCAGGAAACCCGCCCCTCAAGGATAGACCCGTCATCAGCGTCGGAGAGTACACCATCTACTGCGGCAACGCTGACGATAAGCGGAAGGTAGGAGGCTTTGTGCAATATAGCTGTAAGGGAAGGATTTCAATGGTATGGTCAAGGAGTTCGGCTCAACGTCGTGTCGGAATGCATTCTGGTACGACTGCGGGATCACAGAGGATTCAATCATGTGGATAGGTGAGTGCTCAGCCGCCCACTGAAACCGCGAAGACAATTCGAAGGATGCGTTTTGCGCCTGATGAACTCATTACGTTTGCTTGGCCAGGATACCTTGTCAACATGCTGTTGTCGTGGGGAGTTGACGCAAATGCGAAGATGCTGGGACTTGATCAGGAATCCGGAAAGTACTCGGTAAATGGTTCTACCCAGTGGAGCAAACATTTGGGACAAAATTGCGGCTACCGCCTTGTCGACTTTTGTGAACGCAGTGGTCCTGATTATTGCATCGACATTCAAGAGGAATCATCGCCGCCATCAGCTTACGTGGCAGGGACCAACCCGGCTATCTCCAGAAGAGCAGCGTGAAGCGGGAAGATGACAACTTTGAAACTACAGCTTGACTATGTCCTGACGAGGAATATTCCAGTATCGGACATTCGAAGATCTAGAGCTGTGTAGGATGTCGCCATTCGATTCGGATCACCGTCCTGTTCTGTTGAACTTCACTGCGAGGATTCATAAGAGGAAGCGAGGGCTCAGCCTCTCCAGAGGATTGACATGACAAGTCTCAGGAGATGAAGAGTGCAGAAGGAATTTCCGACAACGCGTTTCTATTCACATCGAATTTGGACTAAGAAGAAACTTTGCGACGCGGATTAGTTTTTGTCAAATGCATCAGGACGCTTCGAAAGAGGCACTCCCGGCTTGTACAGCCTAAGAAGAAGTTCGTCACGTCTCAGAAGCAAGAAACAACATCCTCTACCTACAACAGAGTATGCATCTCCGAACTGCAGGAAACTTCGTGGAGGAGAAGCGTCTGAGGAGGAAGTTGCGTCGGCAGCTTCAAAGTGACCGCGAACGAGAGTGGACGTGTAGAGCTAAGGAGTTCGAAGAAAGCACTTGGGAGGAGAAGAATCCGAGGAAAGCTCTACACGTTGCTGCGACAGTATAGCGGGAAGATGAAGAGATGTTCTCCTCTGTCTTGAACACTACCAATGGAGTTGCAGTTGGTGATGCGACGCTGCCAATATGGGAAGGATTACTTCAGTTCACTACTGAATCGTCCAGCGCCATCAGTATTTTTCCTGAGCTCCTGCATGTTCCAGAGAGAGCACATTACGATGTCAGTGAGGAACCGCCGACTGAGTCTGAGGTTTTTGGATTGTGTCCGGAAAATGAAGAATGGGAAGGCATGTGGAGATGACAACATCACTGCTGAAATGCTGAAAGCTCTTCCTCCGTCTGGGATTCGTGAAATGACCAAACACCATCCGTGCCATATGGATGAGCGAAAGGATACCCGATTCGTGGAGACATGCGATCATCGTACCTCTTCAGCAGTATAGCTATCCGTCACGGATCCTAAGAACTACAGAGGAATCTCTCTCTTACTTCGTGTCATGTACAAGGTTTTAGAACGTATCATTCTCGAGCGACTTGTATCAAAGCATCGTGAAGGAACGACCAGAGATGAGCAAGCCGGTTTTCGACCTGGAAGATCGACCATCTGACCAAGTGTTCGTCGTGAAGAGTAATTGAATCGTGGCAGCGGTTTTCGGAAGCCATTACAGCTTGCTTTTTTGGACTTTGAAGCCGCGTTCGACTCTCCTCATCGTGATCGATTGCTCAATGCTCTGCGAGGCAGATGGAGTCCCGGAAGAAGTATGTTCGGTTAATCGAGGACATGAACGAAAGGAACAACAGCAGCAGTTCGTACACCTGCTCGGATTTACGTGGCAGCTTTCGAGGTGAAAACAGGGAGTAAGGCAAAGCCGTTTGCAGGACCTTTTCTTTCAACTTCCCAGCCGCTGATGACATCAGCTGCGTAGAGTTGCATGCACAGTTTCCTGCGGATGATGATCCTAACACCATCAGGGACGCTCCCTTGTCTCGTTACCTGGAGTACGCCGACGACATTGTGTTGTTATTCGCTGAAAACAAACGCAAAACTGCAAAGCGATTGTGAACCTCGTTTCGAAGCTTATGCCGCAGCTCTATGGACTTCGATCTTCGTCCCGACAAATGCAAGCAGATGTGGGTCTCTCAGGAGCCTTTCAACTGGAGTTTGTGTGGACGGACAACATTAATCAGAAACTGGTGGACGATTTCTGTTATTTGGGCTGTTTGCTGAAGGAACGCAGTGGTGAGTTATGCAGCGGATATTCGACAACGATGTGCGAAAGCTACGTCTGCATTCAATTCTCTACAACCAAGTGTTTGTGGTCTACCACCATCGCGAAGGAAGTCAAGTTGCGCGTCTACCTATCCGCTATTCGCCCTATCATGATGTACGGATCGGAGACGTGGGCAGCACCGGAAAACGCAGATGGAAAGGTTGGATTGCACGGAGGAAGGCTTTTAGGCGTTTGCTTGGATATTTCTGCAGCCGCGTGTATGTACTATAACGAAGACCTTTACAAGGAAATCGACGCAGTACATCAACGCTTGACACGAGGGAGGTGCCAGCATCTCCTAACGCCATCTCAAGCAGCAATGGAAAGTCGACTTCGACTGCTCGGGCATATACGGCGAGAGAACGCCGGGATCGTCTCGTACAACACGCTTTAAAAATGCCTTCCAAATCCTGTCTGGAAACGGCCACCTGGGCGTAGGCGAAAGTTCTGGACGGATGTGGTTAAAGAGGATTTAAAGTCACTCGGCATCGAAAGACAGTTCAGGCGCGATGTTTCGTTTCGCAGGAAATGGAATAGTGACAGCTGGATGGAATGTGTTCAAATTGTGGCTGAAGACCGTTGAAAAATGGACACGGCTGACTACTGGGACGGCACACGCCTCGGTGAAGATGCGGAATGACCGCGTCAGGCGAAAGCCAACCGATTAAGTCAAGTAAGTCAAGGTGTTAGATGAAAGTAAACCCAGTAATGTCCTGCCCCCCTCACCCTTCTATGACGTCCTTGGCACTCCAACTGATGTCCTGCTCACCTCTCTGATGTCCTGCACACTTTCTATGACGTCCTGCACACTCCCACTAATGTCCTGCGCACATCTCTGTTACATCTTGCACACTCCACTGATGTCCTGCACACTTTCTACGGCGTTCTCTGCTGCACACCCATTTTTTTTCGGGTCCGGCACTTTCTACGGTGTCCAGCGCACTCTCATTTGGGTCCCACCACACTTTATACGGCGTTCTGCGTACGCCCATTTGGGTCTAAAGCACGCTTTTTTGGCATGCCGATCATTTTTCCGCAGGGCTACCATTACCCTCACTTCAAGTACTACAATTTTCTGAGTGCTCAGCTTGCGTATATGAGCACATCGTAATAGCCAACAAACGTGTTTGCACAATTTCCTCGACCTCCTCAGCCACTTCCGGCGGCTTCTCCCGAAGAAGAGCGGTTTTTGTGAATGAATGCATACCGTTCCTCTGCCCTTTTATACCCCGCCGCATGTTATGAACGTGTGTTATCGTTCGTTATCATGTTTTGCTCAAGAATGGTTACGCTAACGCCTGCGGAAAAAATGATCCGCATGGGCGCGTGCTTCTATTTGGGTCCCGCACGCTTTCTTACGGCGTGTGGCGCACTCTCATTTGGGTCCCGCACACTTTCTACGGCGTCCGGCGCACTCCCACTTGGGTCCCGCATGCTTTCTACGGCGTGTGGCGCACTCATTTGGGTCCCGCACACTTTCTACGGCGTCCGGCGCACTCCCACTTGGGTCCCGCAGATTTTGCTTTCTTACGGCGTGTAGCGCACTCTCATTTGGGTCCCGCACACTTCTACGGCGTCCGGCACACTCCCACTTGGGTCCCTCATGCTTTCTACGGCGTGTGTGGCGCACTCCCAATTCTGGGTCCCACTTTACACTTTATACGGCGTCCGGCTCACTCCGCACTCTGAGTGCCCGCACACTTTCTATGGCGTCCGGCGCAATCGCCACTTGGAGTCCCGCACACTTTCTACGGCGTCCGGCGCCCGTATGCCCGGTCCCGCACACTTTCTACGGCGTCCGGCGCACTCCCACTTGGGTCCCGCATGCTTTCTACGGCGTGGTGGCGCACTCCTTCCTCATTTGGGTCCCGCACACTTTATACCCGGCGTCCGGCGCGCACTCCCACTTGAGTCCCGCACACTTTCTATGTCGTCCGGCGCACTCCCACTTGGGTCCCGCACACTGCCTTATACGGCGTCCGCGCTCTCACGTGGGTCCGCACACTTTCTGACGTGTGGCGCATTCTCATTTGGGTTCGCACACTTTCTACGGCGTCCGTATCTACTCTCATTTGGGTCCCGCACACTTTCTACCGCGTCAGGCGCTCCCGCCAGGTCACGCTTTCTACGGCGTGTGGCGCACTCATTTGGGTCCCGCACGCTTTCTGCGGCGTCCGGCGCACTCCCGCGGGTCCGCATGCTTTCTACGGCGTGTAGCGCACTCTCGTTTGGGTCCCGCGCACTTTCTGCGGCGTCCGGCACGCCCACTTGGGTCCCTCATGCTTTCTACGGCGTGTGACACTCCCACTTGGGTCCACGCTATACGGCATCGCGCACTCCCATAGTCCGCACCCTTTCTACGGCGTCCGGCGCACTCCCATGGGTCCACGTGCTTTCTACGGCGTGTAGCGCACTCTCATTGGGTCACGCACACTTTATACGGCGTCCGGCGCCACTCCGCCAGGTCACACACTTTCTATGTCGTCCGGCGCACTCCATTGGGTCACACTTCTATGGCGTCAGCGCATCACTCCCATAGGTCCCCGCATGCTTTCTACGGCGTGTAGCCACCACTCTCATTGGGTCACACACTTTCTACGGCGTCGGCACACTCGCATTTGGATCCTCGTAACACTTTCTACGGCGTGTGGCGCACTCCGCGGGTCCTGCGCTGCGGCGTCCGGCGCCACTCCCACTTGAGTCCGCACGCTTTCTATGGCGTCCGGCGCAATCCCATGAGTCCACGCACACTTTCTGCGGCGTCCGGCGCACATGCCGTAATGGGTCCGCACACTTTCTACGGCGATCGGCGCCACTCCCACTTGGGTCCACGCATGCTTTCTACGGCGTGTAGCGCACTCTCGACCAGATTACCACTTTGCTACACGTCAACCTCCCATGAGTCACCACACACTTTGTCGTCCGGCGCACTCCCACGCCAGGTCCCGCACGCTTTATACGGCGTCCGGCGCACTCTCGGCGTGGGTCACACACTTTCTACGGCGTGTGGCGCATTCTCATTTGGGTTCCACACGCTCTACGGCGTCCGGCACTCTCATTTAGGTCCGCACACTTTCTACCGCGTCGGGCGCACTCACTCCTGGGTCCGCACATGCTTTCTACGGCGTGTGGCGCCCACTCTCATTTGGGTCACGCACACTTTCTACGGCGTCCGGCACACACTCCCGCCGGGTCCCTCATGCTTTCTACGGCGTGTGGCGCACTCCCATTTGGGTCCACACACTTTATACGGCGTCAGGCGCACTCCATGAGTCCCGCACACTTTCTATGGCGTCCGGCGCACTCCACTTGATTACCATGCTTTCTACGGCGTGTGGCGCACTCTCATTTGGGTCCCGCACGCTTTGCGGCGTCCGGCTGCTCACTTGAGTCCGCACGCTTTCTATGTCGTCCGGCGCACCTCCCACTTGGGTCCCGCACGCATGCTACGGCGTCCGGCTGCTCTCGCGTGGGTCCGCACACTTTCTACGGCGTGTGGCGCATTCTCATTTGGGTTCCGCACACTTTCTACGGCGTCAGCTGTCTCATTTAGATTCCCGCACGCACTTTCTACCGCGTCAGGCGCTCCACTTAGGTCCGCACGCTTTCTACGGCGTGTGCTTGCACTCTCATTTGGATGCGCTTTCCCTGCGGCGTCAGTACTCCCGCAGGTCCCGCATGCTTTCTACGGCGTGCGCTCATTTGGGTCCCGCACACTTTCTACGGCGTCCGGCACACACTCCCACTTGGGTCCTCATGCCTTCTACGGCGTGTGGCATCTGCCGTTACACTTTATGCATCAGCGTACTCCACTTGAACCACACACTTTCTGGCGTCGCGCAATCCCGCTTGAGTCACGCACACTTTCTACAGCGTTCGGCGTCGCACGTATGGGTCCCGCACACTTTCTACGGCGTCCGGCATATCACTCCCACTTGGGTCCCGCATGCTTTCTACGGCGTGTAGCGCACTCTCATTTGGGTCCACGCTGCGCTTTATATACGGCGTCCGGCATTGCTCCCACTCTGATTTTACACTTTCTTATGTCGTCCGGCACGCACTCCCACTTAGGTCCACCACACACTTTATGTACGGCGTCCGGCGCACTCTCACGGGTCCACGCACACTTTCTGCCGCGTCAGGCGCACTCCCACTTAGGTCCCGCACGCGCTTTTCTACGGCGTGTGGCGCACTCTCATTTGGGTCGCGCTTACTTTCTACGGCGTCCGGCGCACTCCCCACTTGAGTCCCGCACACTTTATGCGGCGTTCGGTGCACTCCCTTTGGGTCCCGCACGCTTTCTACGGCGTTCTCGCCCGCCCATGCTGGGTCCACGCACATCTTCTACGGCGTCCGGCGCACTCCCGCTTGGGTCCCTGTACAAAGCTTACTGGCGTGTGGCGCACTCTCATTTGGGTCGCACACCTTCTACGGCGTCCGGCCTATGCTCCCACTTGAGTCCCGCACACTTTCTATGTCGTCCGGCGCACTCCCGCGGGTCCCGCACACTTTCTACGGCGTCCGGGACGCTCTCTCATTTGGGTTCCGCACACTTTCTGGCGTGTGTGGCACACTCCCACGTGGAATCACACACTTTCTGCGACGTCCGGCGCCTGCTCCCACTTAGGTCACGCACGCTTTCTACGCGCGTGGCTGGCAATCTAATTTGGGTCCCGCACACTTCCTACGACGTCCGGCGCACTCCCACTCTGAGTCCTGGGGCATTTGCTTTATACGGCGTGCGGCACGCTCCACGATGGGTCCCGCACACTTTCTGCAGCGTCCGGCACACTTTCTTACAGGTCCACACACTTTCTTCACGGCGTTCTGCACACACCATTTGGGTCCCGCACACTTTCTACGGCGTCCGGCGCACTCCCACTTGCCAGTTCCGCACACTTACTATGGCGTTCTGTGGCGCACTTCTGAGTCAAATACACGGTGCCGCGTTCCGTGCGCAAAAGTACTTCCGAGATCCTGCCGTGGTTATTGGGCGTTGCCCCGTCAAATCCTGAGTAAAAGCCTATCAGTAATGGTGTTTATTTCACTAGTTCATTTTTACGATTAAGTAAACGTCGGATGGTTTATAATAACATGTTTAGCGTGTTTTGTCTTTCCTGACATCAATTTTGAGGTTCCGATTGACAAATCAGAGCCACCAACTTCAAATTTTGACAGGAGCTAGTAGTGCAGAACTCAAGCCAGCTCCCTGACCAAAAATGAGCTCTCTGGCTCAAACGATAAGTGTTCCAACAAGATCGTGAACGCCAACTGAAAAAAAGGAGATGAAACATTTTTTCGACCAAAATGACGTGGATTTTGACACTTTTTCTCGAATCTCAGGTAACCATTTTTCAGACCATTTTTTTGAACGGTTATTCACCCCCTTTCTAAAGTATATTAAAATGCAAAAGAACGGTTTTTCTACGTTTACTCTGGACCCTGATACACCGAGATCAGGGGTTGCGATCTAGCGAATCAAAGCCAAATCTGGTGAGCGCTTCGCGCTCACCACAATTTAGGAAATCGTTTTTCGGGTTTCGCAATTTTTTTCTCGTATTTCGGAAATTGGGTTCCAAACGCCCAAAAAGCACAGAAAAGCGGTTTTTGAAACGGTTCCGCAAAGAATCTTTTCAGACTTTCCTGATTTCTTCAAAGCCCGATTCGTTCATTAGAACTCACTTCAACGAGATCCACTCATAATCAGTCACCAAATATGCGACTCCAGTAGCATATGGAGCGTCTGGTTACATAATGAAATCGATCCTGAAACATGCGCTTATATATGCAATACATGTCATGTCATCAACTAGAGAAAGAAACCATCCACCAGATCTAAGAACCAACATAAGTAAAGGAGGAGAAGCTGAAGAAGAGGTTTTGATAGTTCAGCTTCTGGCTAATGGTGTCATTTTGCAGAAAAAAACTAGAGGTCAAAGAAGTCAGAAAAAACTCTTGGAACATCTCTAGAAAATTATTTGGAGCTGTCAATAGCCTGGCGTAGCTAAAAAACTGAAATACAGTGAAATGATCTGCATTTGCGATGCCATAGGGATAACTGTTTCGCGGAGAAGTTGCACTTCAATTGCCGCATAGCTGTGCTAATAGCTATGCTAAAGAAAATTGATCTATGATTAACCGCGAAACCGTCTCTGTAATCATTTCCAATACACATTCCACAGTTTTATTTACTTCAGGTTATTGTACGCCGAATCATTTGGTTGAACATTTCAAGAGCACATTTTTTTGACTTCTAATTTATGCAAATATTACATTGCCAAATCAATACTTTCGCCAGAAAAGCCTGAACTCCAGAAATTCTTTTTGCGTATTTTCCCAGAAGAATCCTTTTTCTGACTTGATTTTTGATAGGGTTGAGAAAGGCGGAACCTCTAGATGCTTTTGCCTTTGTAGAGGATTGTAAAAATCGGCAACGATCGGTATTGTGGGAGAAAGGTAGCAGTTCTAAAACATGTGACCGAAAACCATAAAAAGCGTTCTTTGCACTCCCGAAACACTAGTCACACTTAGCGGCTCTCCGAAAAAGTACTTCCGTTGTATTCCTTGAAGCGTGATACTGTCTTAAAGAAGGCACAAACACCGACCACAAAGTCCTTTCCAGGAAAATTGTTGATGTTCATTAGTTTCTTATTTTTTGCTGATGAGGAAACCTGGGGTGGTTTTTCATAACATGTTTACATGTGTGTTAGTCTGCGTCTTAGACCTCAATTTCAGAAGTACCACTGAATTTAACCTTTCAACTTCGAAGTGAAGAAGAAGATGTGAAGCTGCATCCATTTCCAGCCTCCTGTCAAATTATCTGGCTTCCTACTGTGAGGAAATCTGCATCGTTATGGCATCGTACAACCACATTTGACCTGTGCCGGTCATATGTAGGTTGTTTCCATTGGCTACATTCTCAGGCTGCTTTCAGAAGCCACATGTGGAGTTATTTCGATGCCCTCACATCTGGACTAATTCAATGGTTCACACGACGCCTCAGCGTGCGGATCACCCTCCTATCCGTGGGGAACCATTGTCCGAAGATGCCTTAATGCCACACCGATGTTACTGCCAAAACTATTGTTGCTGACTACAGAGTGATCCTTTGAAGGTGACTTAAAGTCACCTTCCGGGATCGAACTCCAAATACCGAGTGAGCTTTCGGTGAGATGGAACGCCTTCTGCACTCTTCTTCGGTTTGTATAATACTCTGAACATGAAACTGATACCGGGAAATGATCTCAATTGTGAACAAATTCAAGATTGCAATGCCATAGCATTGCCACAACGATACCATAGCGATACTATTTCGTACACTACATGATTTGCTAGTGCCCTAGCTTGATGCTATTAGGCGAGGACGCTTCATTTCAATGCCACAACGATGTTATTTTCGAGAAGGAGCTGCATTGCAGTGCTTTATAGCAATCACAACAGCCATGCGAAAAATTCTCCAGAGTAGCTTGGGAGGTGTGTTCCAAACAAGGAACGAGGTCTAAGAATAACAGTAAAGATCAACACCAAAATTAACGGTTTTCTTTTTTTTTTCTCACCTGGAAAAGATTACATACGATTCTAATGTGGTAATACCACCTTTTGCGCTCTTATCAATGAAAGGGAAACCGCTTTTCTAATTACTCTGAACGTTGTTTCCGGAATCACTGGATTGTCGTATTGACTTACTTGACTTAATCGGTTGGCTTTCTGCTGACGTGCAGTCCTTCCGCATCTTCTCGCCGAGGTGTGCCGTCCTAGTAGTCAATGTAATCCGCGACCATTTGTCACGGTCCTCAGCCACAATTTGAACACAATCGCCATTGGATTACTATTCCACTTCCTGTGAAGTAAAAACATCGCGCCTGAATTGCCTTTCAATGTGAGTGATTTCAAATCCTCCTTCACACCACGTAAATCCAAGAAACTTTCGCCTTACATTCAGGCGGTCATTCGAGACAGGACTTAGAAAAGCATCCTTAGAGCGTTTTGAACAAGACAATCTATTGGATTTTCTTAAAATATGTTCCAACAGACGAAGACGTTGCTGCGTTGCCGCTTGAGATGGCATTGGGAGATGTTGCTTCCTCCTCGTGTCAAACCTAAGATGAAAGGCGTCAATCTCGTTGCTAAAGAGACTGTTTGTTGGCAGCATCCGCGGCCAGAAACTAATCGCACCACACGTCTAAATAGCTTCCTCTCCGTGCAATCCAACCTTTCCATCTGCGTCTTCGGTGCTGCCCACGTCTCCGGATCAGCCACATCGCGATGCGGGCGAATGGCGGATAAGTGGGCGCGCAACTTGGCTTCCTGAAGGGGGAGACCACAAACACATGGTTAGAAAATTGAATACGGACGTAGCTTTCGCACATCGATTTGTTGGAATATCTTTCCATAACTACCATCGTTCTTCCCAGCAAGCAACACAAATAACAGAAATCGTCCACCAGTTCCGATACGTTGTCCGTCCACACAAACTCCCGTAGAAGGCCTCTGAGAGACCTACATCTGCTTGCATTAGTCGGGGACGAAGGCTCTGCGGAGAGTCCATAGGCTGCGGCATACTGCTTTAAAACGAGAGGTTCACAATCGCTTGCGGTTTTGCGTGAGTTTTCAGCGACTGCACAATGTCATCGGCACGTACTCCCAGGTCGACAAAGAAGCGCCCTGATGGTGTTAGGATCACGTCCGCAGGAAGCTGTTGCGCAACTCTACGCATGATGTAATCAACGGCAAAGTTGAATCGGAAAAAGGTCCTGCTACAGATCATGCCTTCCTCCTGTTCTCACCTCGAAAGCTGACGTTAATCCGACGAGTGTACGAACTGCTGCTGTTGTTTCCTTTGTTCATGTCCTCGATTAACTGAACATACTTTTTTTCCGGGACTCCGTAAACTCACGCAGAGCCGTAGAGCAATCGATCACTATGAGGAGAGTCGAATGTGGCTTCGAAGTCCAAAAAAAGCAAGCTGTAATGGCTTCGAATACCGCTGGTCACGATTCGATTAATCTTCTCACAACGAACACTTGGTCGATGGTCGATCTTCCAGGTCGAGAAAACTAGGATTGCTCCTCTCTGGTGCTCCTCTCTGGTGTTGCGTATACAAAAAAGAAAATCCACAACGGGCAAGATAGAAGCCCTAGTAACCCTGAAGATAAAGTATCTACATCTGTGCAGGAGAGCGGTCGTTATATCATCGGCAGATTTCAGAAATCGTATGCAGCAACCGCTTCCAAACCTAACTGAATGAAGTGGATAAGGGTGGGTTGCACTGTGGTTTTTCTTTGACCGGTTGCGAATTTTCTTTTCGTTCTACGCATCTGAAGTCTCAGTAGAGTTGGGCGACCGGCGAGCGGTCGCTGAGCGTCAGCTTTTGACGCGGCGGCAAAAATGTTTTTGAGCATTATCTTTGTCAACCGCGTCGGTTGCCCTCCACTGCTGTAGCATTGATGCAGGGCTGTCTATGCATCAAAACACCTGTGGTCCCCCTCGTTGCCCCTTCACCTGGCGTCGGTCGCTCGTGTCGCTGTAGTGGTAATCGATGATTGCATCAATCATCACTGTAATCGTCGCTGAGAGCAACGCCGCGACTCTGATTTCTGCAGACCCCATAGGCGAGTTGACACTAAATTTGGTGCACGCCTCTATTTGCAACACAGCTCATCTGCGGAGGCCAGTAAAGCAACAGAAAAATATTTGGAATATGACACCCAGATCGGATGGTTCAGTGGCTAGCTCTGACTGGTCGTCCATATTTGACACGCATCTTCCCTTTCAAGAAGGGTAGGAGAAGAGAGAAAAATAGAAAGTTTGATGCAATGTCAAAATATTCAAATCAATGTAAAAAAAACATCAGGCGCATTTTCAACCAAGGACGCAATATTTTTGTCCAGCATTTTCCGCATTCCCTGCAGCACTTTCTGCGGTTTTCAGAATGTCTGGAAGAGACAATCACGAGCCCAAACTGCAGTTGTCAGAATCGTGAATTCCGCGAATTTGATAGGTATGGAGTTTCGAAAAGGATGGCTCTCGTAAACAAAATTGATGATATCCAATAAATACATCCGATAGAATAAAGGGTAGGGTATAAAAAGAGTGGGAAGCGGTGTGTCTTCATTCACATACCGTCAACTTCTCTAGGGTCAGCAGTTTAGAGCATGCGGGACTAAGGAAGTAGAGAAAAACACCACCACCGGTGGTGAAAGATACTAATAAAATCGGAGGTAAAACTTAGAAAACTATATATAGAGAGGTGACGCGACCAACGAAGAATGTGCCATCCTTCCCGAAGCTCCATTACCTACATTCGATTTTCGCTCATCCCACTTTCGTCAATCGTCTTCCAGTTCATGTCTCAAAAAATCTACGGTATTTTTTCCCAAAAGTGACGATTACCTTCAATGCAGTTTACACGACCATTCTGGAGCTTGACACTACTGTATTTCCAACATCCTTTGTTATTATGTGCCTTTCTTGTTTCTCCGGAATAGCCATCAGTGTGAAATACGAAGATGTAAATCCAGTTCAAATAACTTTTTTCTGCGAACTTCGCGAACTACATAATCCTGCTCAGTGCTTCTCTCAATTCAGTGGCGTTCACTTTGCATTGCCCATTCTCCTAGGCACTTCCATGGTGACATTGCATAAGAGGCTACAGAATCACGTGGCCGAGACGTGGTGCGTGAAGAGTTGAGAACACCAGTGAAAGCATCATTGATGCTTTTTTGCAACTTTCGTGACAAGTTGCTTCCTAGAGATGCCGCTCCCCTATAAGCCAGAGAGGCGATAAGTTATCACATTCTCCAGACCTTCGGATCTCCAGGTCTGTTTTAAACAAGGATAAGGTGTCTCGTTCTAGGCAATGATAAAGTGTTGCTCTTGATAGATCTCCTTTCACTCCTAGAGTATATTATAAGAATCATTATATATATCTTACTCGGGATAACGTGCATACCTTCATAATCCTATCTGTAAAGATCATTACTTGGGAAATTCTAGGTTAGTGATTCTGCTATCGATGAGAGTTCAGTTGCGCTGAATGGAGAGACAAGCGATGACCAAGGATGCGCGTAATTATTACGACTTAAAAGGCAGCATACACGCTCGTAAACGTGGTTTAGAGATAACTGCGGAAATAGAATTGCATAATTTGAACACAACGCCTACACGCATTTTAAAGCGTCAAAGATGACCCATTGGTCAGCCATGTCACTACGACGGTATGAGGTATTGGCCTTCACCCCTGTATCCTTGCCCGCCCCTGTATTTGCCGTCTCCTCCAAAACGGGGATCCTGCTGGTGGTTTCCACTGTCGTCGATGCTATGTGGTTTCATTTATTAAACTTACTGAACCACCCACAATCGTCGCCGACTCTGGGAATAGCTCAAAACGCCTGCTCAGGAGGAAGCTGGGGAAACTTCTGAGAACGGCGGCAGGCTGCACAGGAGCAGAACCAACTTCTTACTCGTGTAGCTTTGCATCGTGGGTCAGGCGTTTTTGTTGGTTTAAAATGCGCGAACGTCATTGTCATTCTGAAGCCACGCCATTCTATTTCATAGTCATCTCCAATCACGTTTACGAGCATTTCAACATTTCGGGTGTTACGTCTAACGATTAAAGAGCAGTATTCACGATAAACTATGGGTGTGTTCAGTTTCAACACAGATTGTGATAGGTCAAGGGAGCTTACTGTAGACAGAAGCGTCAGAAAGATGTGCAAAAAAGAAAAGAAAGCACTTTTTTCTGCCAAAGCATATGATCTCTTGTGTGACGTCCCATTTTTAGAATGTAGAGTATTGACCGGTGTAATGAAGGAATGAAGTTTCTTCAGAGTGATAACGTGGTCATATCTTATCGACCGACTTATCAAAGCCATTTCTGTTGCCGATAACCGGCTGTTCAAGTGTGCTGAAGCTTCAGAGAGAAATGAAAGCTTGCGGGGCGAGGTCTCAGCGGAAAAGTCAGCTGGAGTGGTATAGTCTCTCCGTATTACTTTGGGGGTGCCTCGTTAAGAAGGCACTTCTCCGATTGTTTCTTTGGGTTCTTTCTTCGTGATCAGCTCACCTTCCAATATAAAAATAGCTAGTTCTTTGAAAAAAATCGCCCAACTTGTTCATCATGAACACTGCCTTTAACGACTAGCGAAATATGAAAAATATTTTACCAAAGCCATCCCAGAATTCGTTAGAAAATCAATAAAAAAATTCAAATCGTACTCCAACCTGAAGGTTTGTGCAGGAATGATACATAGCTCTGTTGGTTGTTTCGTTGTGTATGGTCTAAAAATAACCATAGCATTTAGTATTTACCATGTATTTCTGCTGGACACTGCTTTCCAGTTTTTTATCCTCTTCAGATTGTAATGACTCAACCGAGGTTTGCGCAAGGTGAGGTGCAACATTTATGCGTAAACTTAGAGGGTCGGTCGCGCGACAATATGGTAGAGTTCATTGAATCGGTCTCGGCTGCACTGAATCTGCTCCGGCAGTGATTTTTACAGAGTGCACTATTAGAGGCGATAATATGGAGCGGTGCTCTGCAGGCCATACGCCTGGGCACCGATGGGAGCTAACTGTAGTCGAAGATTGGATTAGTAAAGATCGCCGTCCTCCGATTTTCAGTTACAGAATTGGAGTTATGTAATTACTTATAAAGTGGTGCGTAGAGACCTCTCAGTGGGTAACATTTTCACTTAGGGTATTAATTTGCTTCCGGACCTTTCCCCGTTATGGTAACAAGATTGAAACGATGCGCGCACTCGACTCACGCTGACGCTTAGGAAAAGAACAATTAGTGCAAAGTTGGTGCAGATCTCCTCAGTTTTCACCATGGGTGGAGTACTTTATCTAACATCATATAGGGCAGAACGGCAAAATTTGCCTTGAACAAAAGCGAAGAGCTCAGTTTTTATACTCGGTTTTTCAAATTGCTTCTCTTCTCACCGGAAAAGGAACAAAAAGCGACAAACACATACTTTCACTCATGTTCCTAAACACGTATATGTAAGTTGCAGTTCAAAATAGGTTTTCGAACAACGAATGTTTTGTGTGTTTGTTGGCCGGCCGCGAATGTTTCGGAGTACATTCATCTCTTCATCTCTTCCTTCGTTTTCTTTTCATAAGGGCGTTTTTTTCGCCTCAAATGTGCTCATATTCAAAGCCTAGATTTAGGTAGACTAACGATTAACGACTAACGATGGTTTGGCCGGTTGAACGACTAACGAATTACAGAATTTCTATTACGCACATCCCTGGCGATGACGCAGTGCTGCGCCGCTGGAAAACGGTTAACGGCAGTGCTCGCGATGAAATATGATTGCCGGGCTTTTCTTGATTAAGTCGTTCTTTGGTTCGCCGTAGTAAGATCTATACAAAAAAATACGAAAAAAAGCCAATTCGAAGGGAAAATTGCAATCTAAAATCAGATGAATTTTCGCTGGTGCACTACTCTAGTGCAGGCTACGGCGCGAGGTGTGGTACAGGTCAACTTTGGTCCGACCCCCCGAAGTGAAGTCAGGCGATTCGCCCAGCCCCGTGAAAAATTGATGGCGACGACCGGGGATGGGCCTCACACTTAGCGATTATGACGACAAATGTTTGTTTAGCGACTGAACATTGATTAGTGCCCTGAGGGCACAAAGGTGCGGTTTTTTTTTCGGGCATGAAAACCACATCTAGTATATTGCTGTCCGGATGTGAAAACGCACTCGAAATTTCGCAAACGCATCTGCAAGCAGAAGAGCGCTACATAGGGTGAGCGGAGCGTGTTTCTATGCCCTGAGGGCACTTAGGTGCGGTTTCGGACATGGAAACCACATTTACTCTATGGCTTTCCGGATGTGGAAACGCAACCAAAATTTGATTGGCGCAGCTCCAAGCCGAAAAGAGCTACATGGGAAGGGGTCTATGAAAAAATGCATTGTTGTGAAATATCGAGGCCATTACAAACGGGCAATCCTGGCAACGAAATTGCACAGATGTTCTGGAAATTCGTAATCTAAGATGCATTTTTAGGCAATTTAGGACTCGACATGTTCGGTCCCGCCAAAGGCCAAAATTTTTGCAAGGCTGGGAAAAAGGTACGTACTCAGACGTTCGCTGTTGTCCACAGGACACGAATGAGATGTCACCTCACGCAATGCTCCCTGTAGACATCCAAAAAGGGCAGGGATCGCCCCTCGAGAACTGCCCGCCGCCCCCTCCCTCCTTGGTGCCGTAGGCAACCTATCCGCAGAAACGCTTTTGCTGTAGACATCCCATCGGAGGAGGGTCTCCGTCCCCGATTCCGCGTTCACATCCTATCAACATCCCGTAGACCTGATATTACCATCCTAGTGAAGCATCAGCCACCTTATGAGGTCACCCGTTAAACTGCGGTAAGCCTCCTTTCGAAACTTGATAATGAGGCTCGATTTTCTTTATTTCGGTTCTAATATGACCGGGACAGAGAAATCGGACCCTCTCAATCAAATTTTCTAGAGAAAACTAACCTTGGAGTGGATCCTAATGAGACTTTTCGTTCCTCTTCGGAGGTTGGCGCAAACTCGGTGCACCTACGTAATATGTAGCATATGGCACCGAGTTTGCGCCAACCTTCAATAGTAAACGCAAAGTCGCATTAGGATCTATGCCGACGTTACATTATTTTAATAATGACGTCCTTACGCGGACAACTTTCTACTGCTTACAAGGGAACTACTTTAAGTCATACTAACCATTCCAAATGATATGTACTTTTCTAGAACCAGTTTCGGACGGAGGGTCGAAATATACCCTTTGCAGCTGCCTAGAGTCTCTGAAAAACGTTATAGCGGTTTTTTTCTCTGATTTCTGTACCTATTGTACCCTAAAAAAAGCGCATTGATTTTATGAAAATCCGGAAAACGGATCTCATAATCGTGTTCAGGGCCCGAAACAGCCCCCTTGGCGAAGTTTGGGTGAAGGGGATTCTCCGAGCTGCATGCAGACTGATAGCGTTTTGGACATGTACGGATTTTCAGTTTAGCGTTCAGTTATATCAATTACGGGGTACAGAAAGCGTTGAAGGAACATTTTCCAGATTCGACCTTAAATTCACCCTGGGGGGGGTGATTTGGGGTGTTAATCACGAATCTGATGTTTATTTGTGGTTTTTCCTAAGTTTTTGACTAAATTTGTTAGAAGCTTCCCACCGGCAGAATAAATTGACGGCAAAATCGACTTTCGACGATTTCTGGAATGTGACAACAGAAGTGGCTCAAATCGTTCTTTTGGGCTTTATTTAATGTGCTCAACACGACTCTGATGTCAGTTTATGGATTTTTGACAGCTTCGGGTAGATTACGGTGGATATACGGTAGTTCGGTCAATGCCACTGATTTGTCTCAAAGTTTCTATGTAGAGGGCTATTTGGGGTGCTGAATACGAATTCGACGTCCATTTGTATATTTTCGAACTATTAAGTTTTGCCTCCTAAATGTGCCGGCCGCGTGGCGTGCCGGTGTGCTGCTACGATAACGCTAGACTAGCTTGCAGCACGTGCTCCTGCAATTAAATTTTACAACACGTGCTCCTACGGTAACATTTCGCAGCACGTGTCCTGCAGCACACCCTTTCAATGGGTGTAGTCACTCAGTTCGATACATACATTGAATGCAGCGAATTTTTGAGCTCGCAAGGTACTCCATTTCACTGATCCCGGACTTGGCTAAAATGGCTTCCATTGTTAACCAGAATATGTTATATCGGCTAACTACGCTTATTTTTTAATCCAATTTTTTTCGTCTCGCTACATTTACCTTTCCTCGAGTATTGACAACATGGATGGGTACCAGGGTAAATAAACACCACCGAATGATCAGATTCTTGACAAACAACTAAAAACTATGCAAATGACTTAAACGGGATGAAAAAAATTCTAAATCTGTCTACGAAGGCAGTTGCTGAAAGCTCCGGGTAAACCAAAGGAAATCTTTGGGTCCGATCACGAAAGGGGAACTCCGCGAGGTGCACCTCTCGGCATGTCACCAACACCCCTTCCACGGAAAGACGTTATTAAAAAACGAATCACAGATCTCACATAAATAAAAAATGAGAAGAATTGCTATAGAGGTTTACAGCATCATCAAAAAGGAGAACGAATTGCAAATCTTATATAACCAAGAATGAGAACTCGGACGGCACAATCTTCGTGATTCATCGATTGATTGACACTGCCCCCGCCCCTTCCGCGAATGTTCTGTAGAACAGCCTATCGACCTGCACCGCCGCAGACATCCCAAATTGTCGTCCTGTGGACAACAACTCGGCCTGCGTCAATTTTTAGCAGTCGCCGGGATTGCTGGTCGATGAGCTGTTTAATAGCCCGTCGCCCCCTGCTCAACAGCCACCGGGATGGCCCCGCGTAGAGCTGCCTGTTCGCCAGCGGTGACCCGTTCTGGGCGGATCGACGTCCTGTAGACAACGGCGAACGTCTGAGTAGCTGACTATTCATTGTTGCTGACTGTCCGTGATTGTTGTGAAATATTTACACTAGTCAAATTTTCGAGGTTTCGCAATCGATTCCAAACTCACGTTTGATCAGCATTTGAGGATTGTCAAAGCTGAAAAGCGGAACACAGAGTTTTTTTTTGTAATTTAGGTCCCTCAAAACTAAAAATCGAACTCTTCTCATTAAAGCGTATAAAATGTATGTTCGTTCAATTCTAGAATATGGAACCTGTATCAACTTTCCAAATAAGAAGACTATGGTCAGTAAGCTGGAAAAGATACAGATTAGTTTTACAAGAAAGTTGGTCATCCGGTCTCTGGGATCCACTTAGGCGAGTATCCCACGTTGGCGGATAAGAAACAGAATGCTTAACTTTGACACGTTACACCTTAGACGCAGAAAAAATGATCTGATTATGGTAAATAACATCCTTAATCGGAGAGTGTATACAAGTCTGTTGGTACCTGCTCGTTGGTGCCCCTGGCTTCTACTGAACCCAGCAGACGTTTGGTGTACACAGGAACGTTCGAGCGATATAGCGTGCACAACTATATCGCGAAAGTATCCCACACATTGCATAAGGTGTCGCCGTCCGGCACACATAAGGCCTCTGGTCCATAACACCTTAGGATCCGTACCTAGGGAGTCATGGGTCGCTGGCTGAAGCCACAGTTTCGCCACCCTGAACTGTCGATCGCTGTCGAGTGATATCCAAAAACTGCGCTATCAGACTTCTGGAGCTATTTCCATGCACCGTTTGCTGCTTTGCAGGAAACCCGCCTCAGGATAGACTCGTCATCAGCGTGGAGTACACCATCTGCTGCGGTAACGCTGACGATAGGAGAGTGGGAGGCTGTGCAATAGCTGTAAGGAAAGGATTTCAATGGTATGGTCAAGAAGTTCGGCTCAACGTCGTGTCGGAATGCATTCGTACGACTGCGGATCACAGAGGATTCAATCTGTGGATAGTGAGTGTATTTCATGCGCCCACTGAAACCGCCGAAGACAATTCGAAGGATGCGTTTATGAGGAACTCAATACGTTGCTGGCCAGGATACCTTGTCAACATGCTGTTGTCGTGGGGATTGACGCAAATGCGAAGATGGGACTTGATCAGGAATCCGAAAGTACTCGGTAAATGGTTCTACCAGTGGAGCAAACATCGGACAATGGCTACCGCCTTGTCGACTTTGTGACCTGTGGTCTGATTATTGCATCCCGACATTCCAAGAGAATCATCGCCGCCATCAGCTTACGTGGCAGGACCAGCCCGGCTATCTCCAGAGAAAGAGCAGCGGAAGCGGAAGATGACAACTTTGAAACTACCGCTTGACTATGTCTGACGAGGAATATTCAGTATCGGACATTCGAAGATCTATAGAGCTGTGTGGGATGTCGCATTCGTTCAGGTCACCGTCCTGTTCTGTTGAACTTCACTGCGAGGATTCATAAGAGGAAGCGAGGCTCAGCCTCTCAGGGATTGACATGACAAGTCTCAGAGATGAAGAGTGCGAGAAGGAATTTCCAGACAGCATTCTATTCACATCGGAGTACGGACTAAGCGAAACTTTGCGACGCGGTTCTTTTGTAAGTGCATCCAAGGACGCTTCGAAAGAGGCACTCCCGGTTGTACAGCCTAAGAAAGTTCGCCTACGTCTCAGAAGAAACAACATCTACCTACAACAGAGTATGTGCTCTCGAACTGCAGGAAACTTCGTGGAGGAGAAGCGTCTGAAGGAGTTGCGTCGGCAGCTAAAGTGACCGCGAACGAGGTGGACGTGTAGATAAGGAGTTCGAGGAGAGGCTCAGGAGGAGAAGAATCCGAAAGAAAGCCTACACGTTGCTGCGACAGTATAGCGGCGGGAAGATGAAGAGATGTTCTCCTGTCTTGAACACTACCAATGGGTTACCCAGTTGGTGATGCGACGCTGCCAATATGGAAGGATTACTTCCAGTTCACTACTGAATCGTCCTGCGCCATCAATTGCCTGAGCTCCGCATGTTCAGAGAGCACATTACGATGTCAGTGAGGAACCGCCGACTGAGTCTGAAAGTTTTTGGATTGTGTCCGGAAAATGAAGAATGGAAAGGCGAATTGGAGATATTGCTATCCTGCTGAAATGCTGAAAGCTCTTCCTCACAATCTGGGATTCGTGAAATGACCAACACCATCCGTGCCATATGGATGAGCGAAAGGATACCCGATTCATTGGAGACATGCGATCATGTATTGCCTCCTTACAAGAAGCTATCCGTCACGGATCTAAAACTACAGAGGAATCTCTCTACTTCGTGTCATATACAAGGTTTTTAGAACGTATCATTCTCGACGACTTATCAAACATCATTGAAGGAACGACGAGATGAGCAAGCCGGTTTTCGACCTGGAGAGATCGACCATCGACCAGAAGTGTTCGTCGTGAGAAAGAGTAACTGAATCGTGGCAGCGGTTTTTCGAAGCCATTACAGCTTGCTTTTGGACTTTAGAAGCCGCGTTCGACTCTCCTCATCGTGATCGATTGCTCAATGCTCTGCGAGCAGATGGAGTCCCGGAAAGTATGTTCGTTAATCGAGGACATGAACAAAGGAACAACGGCAGGAGTTCGTACACCTGTCGGATTTACGTCAGCTTTCGAGGTGGCAGAGTAGACGAGAGCCGTTGCAGGACCTTTTCTTTTCAACCGCCGTTGTTGACATCATCGCGTCAGTTGCAGAACAGTTTCCTGCGGATGTTGATCCTAACACCATCAGGACGCTCTCTTGTCGACCTGGAGTACGCCGACGACATTGTGTTATTCGCTGAAAACAACGCAAAACTGCAAAGTTGTGAACCTCGTTTCGAAGTATGCCGCAGCCTATGGACTTCGTCTTCGTCCCCGACAAATGCAAGCAGATGTAAGGTCTCTCAGGGCGCTAGCTGGAGATTGTGGACGGACAGCGTATCGAACGGTGGACGATTTCTGTTATTTGGGCTGTTGCTGAAGAACGATGGTAGTTATGCAGCAGATATTCGACAACGATGTGCGAAAGCCGTCTGCATTCAATTCTCTAACCAAGTGTTTGTGGTCTACCACCACCATCGCGAAAATCAGGTGCGCGTCTACCTATCCGCTATTCGCCCTATCATGATGTACGGATCGGAGACGTGGGCCTTTCAAAACGCAGATGGAAGGTTGGATTGCACGGAGAGAGCTTTTAGGCGTTTGCTTGGATATTTCTGGCCGCGTGTATGCCATAACGAAGAGCCTTTACAAGGAAATCGACGCAGCACATCAACGCTTGACACGAGAGAGGTGCCAGCATCTCCTAACGCCATCTCAAGCAGCAATGGAAAGTCGACTTCGACTGCTCGGGCATATACTAAGAAGAACGCCGGATCGTCTCGTACAACACGCTTTAAAGAAATGCTTCAAATCTGTCTGGAAACGGCCACCTGGGCATGACGAAAGTTCTGGACGGATGTGGTTAAGAGGATTTAAAGTCACTCGGCATCGAAGACAGTTCAGGCGCGATGTTTCGTTCGCGGAAATGGAATAGTGACAGCTGGATGGAATGTTCAAATTGTGGCTGAAGACCGTGAAAAATGGACACGGCTGACTACTAGGACAGCACATCTCGGTGAAGATGGAATGACCGCGTCAGGCGAAAACCAACCGATTAAGTCAAGTAAGTCAACATCTAATCGGATGAAGTTTCCAAAGTAGAGATTTTTTCGAATAAGCAATATCCAGAACTAGAGGTGAGCGGTTCAAAATAGTTTTCCCCAGCCTCCAAATTCGTTGAGACGCGGTTTTTTTCACTTGCCGAGCTGGTTCGGAGTACCTAAGGATGAGCAGAGCAACGCAAATTTCGGACAGGCTTTCTATTAAAAAAAACAGCATTCTTGTTACCTGCATTAGGGTAATTAGGGTTGTTCATTCGTTTTCTGTGGCTTTTATGTGTTCCTAGTTAGCCAATATGGCTTGACGATTCCATCGTTCAGATTTTTTATTGTGCTCATACCATAATTTATATTTTTACTCTTTTCTCGCTATTCTCGATGGTATCACACCTAAAAATGGGTCTTTAAAGACCGTTTTGAGCAAGCAGCTTTCTTGTTTTTGTTTTAAATTAGTTACTTGGGCCCAGGACTAGGTTTTCCGCATGTTGAAGCAGCGCGAAACTCCGGAATAAAAAATTCGATGAAAGTAAATATTTAAAAACAATCGCGGACTTGAACATTTTTTCATGGACCCCTTCCTATGTAGCGCTTTTCGGCTTCGAACTGAGTCTATGAAAATTTCGGTGCGTTTTCGCATCCGGACAGCCATTGACTAAAATGTTGATTTTTCATGTCCGAAACCGCACCTGCGTGCCCTCAGGGCATAAAGCACGCTCCGCTTACCCCATATAGCGCTCTTCTGCTTGAAGCTGCGTTTATGAAATTTAAGGTGCGTTTCCACATCCAGACATCCATATGGAAAATGTAAGTTTTGTCTCCGAAACTGCGCCTATGTGCCCTCAGGGCATAAAAGCAAGCTCCGCTCTTGATATGTAGCGCTCTTCTGCTTAAAGCTGCGTCCATGAAATTTTGGATGCGTTTTCGCATCCGGACAACTATCACCCAGCGAATGCTGGAGGGCCCGATAAAATCGTGTGCTCTAATCGGGATCGCACACCACGTTTGTTGGCCTAACAAAGGCGATTTCATGGAGGGATATTGCAAGCGTTATCTCCAGTGAACAATGCTCTTTTGTAACAGTGAACTTTCCATCGTTTTACAGCTTCGCGAAAATTTTGACCTTTGGCGGGACTGAACCTGTGAATCCTAAATCGCTTAAAAATGCATCTTAGTTTACGAAATTTCAGAACATCTGCGTCATTCCGTTGACAGGATAGTTTGCTTGTAATGACCCCGATGACAGCCAATACTCAACACCTTTGCTGCCGACATATCCTGGAGCGCTTTGGTGACTCATTTTAGCTGGCCACGAGTCCGCTACCATGTCGGAATCATTGACGATGGCCATGCTATTGGCGCCTACAATACCGATCATATCATGTGTCCTAAAACGCGTCGGCGACGCGAAAGCGCGTCGGAAACGTCGTTTTGGTTCAGAGTGGATGATTTTGGAATCTGAAAACACCGTTCGATTCGCCTCGTCGCGCTGGTTGCAAAAATGTATTCAGGTTTGAGAAAAAACAAAGTCTCGACCTAGTTATGACCTACTTTATCAAAAAAAGAGTCAAAATCTTTCAAAGTAGATATTTTCGAAACTTTGAAACGTCATTGCATTCGTATTGTCATGCTGATTTCAAAAATGTGTGCTTGGTCAAGATCAGTCCGATTCTTGACCTACTTTCCACTTTTTTCAATTTCACTGCATTCTAACTCTTTTCAAAGCGGTTATTTTGAAAATATAATAGCACCATTCGATTCGCAGCGTCATTTTGATTCAAAAAATGCGTTACAATGAATGTGGAATAAACTTAATATCAAGCCTTATTATCGTCTATTTACGACTAGAACTTTCTGATGATCTCGCTAAATACCTTCCTAAACCGGCGCTAAGCCTACAAAAAGTGCAATATTGGGCAACTTTGCTAGAGACAACTGTGACATTTCTCGCACCTTTACCTTTGGTCATTATTAACATATGCATTTGGCACACTTTCGAATGCATTTTCAAAACCTACTGCAAGGCTGTTTTTCCTCTTCTGCTTCTTATGATGACCTGCCGTTGACAGCGGACCTATGTGTTTAAAAGTTGATAAATAAGTATACAAGAAAATATCAATTAATAAATGAAAATAGTAGAATAAAAAATCAATACACTAAATTAAAGAAAAAAGGTCAAAATGATGCGAAAATCCAGAGAAAAAAGAAAATATTGAAAACATTAAATAAGGAATAAATTTTTGATTCGAAAATTTAAAAAATCTGTAAAGTTAATTTTTAATCCAAAAGGTTTACAATTTTCTGCAATCGTTCATTTTGGCAGCTGAATGAGTGGTCAATAACGTATGCTTAGGTGGAAATTTTTCAGTATTTCAGTCTCGCGTGGACAATCCCGTCGATAGCGTGCTGGTCATCGCGCAAGGCAGAGAAGGCCAGCCCGCGTTGGTTGATCAGCCGGCATAAAGTGAGGGTGCCGGGTCACACAGGGCGAGCGCTGGCAAGAGTCCAAACCTGTAGACAAACCCTGATACAAACCCCCTGAACTACTGGAATCTTGAAACTTCTTCAATTCTGGACGCCTATGGAATCGATAAAGAGAGTTTAATAAAATAATTGAAAGTTGTCACTCTATCTTGATTGATCGAAAAGTGCTGCGTGTGTGTGGCGAGATGGCCTAGCTGAGGAGATTACGCGGCCAGCAATTGTACCGCATGTGAGGGCTCGTGATCTGACGCGAGACGGTGGCGGCGGCCAAATTCCCTCAAGATTGCGTTAAAAGTGTTTGATTATGAAGGGGATATGCAACATACGGAGATTTCTCGGCAGAGCCTCAATCCTTAAAAAATAAACCCAAATAAGTTTAAATGTAAAAAAATGTGAATCTACTCCAGAAAATTTTCAAAGTTTCTAGATACTCTTTTTCTAAAATTTGAATTGAATTCCGATTTTCAAAAATTTAAGTAAAGTGGAAATTTTGAAAAATTGAAAGAAACCGAAAATTTTTGAAACTTGATGAAAATCGCCATGCCTAATTTCAGAAGTAAATAAGGATCAAAATTGAAACTTTTTCAAAGTCTGAAATAGATTGAAAATCTTTTAATTTTGAAATAAATTGGAAATTTTGAATTGGAAAAAAATCGGAATTCCTTATTTCAAAAATCAATACGAGTTGGAATCAGAGTTTTTCCAAGAATTGAAATAAAATAAAAGTTTCGGAAAATTGAAAGAAGCTGGAAATTTTTGAAATTTGATAAAAATCAGAAATTCCTAATTTCAGAAGTTAATACAATCTCCAAATGAAAACTTTTCCAAAAATACTGATAAACTCAAAATTTTTGAATTTTGAAATAAACCGGAGAATTTGAAACATGTCAAACAAATCGAAATTCTTAATTTCAAAAATAAATACAAGTTGAAATCTGTTTTTTTAAATTAAGGTAAATCGGAAGTTTTGGAAAATCCCGGAAATAAACTGGAAATTTTTGAAATTCTGAAATAAATTGGAAATTTCGAAGTTTGAAAAAAATCGGAATTCCTAATTTCAAAATTCAATACGAGTTAAGATCAGTTTTTTTCCAAAAATTAAAATAAATTGGAAGTTTCGAACAAGCGAAACGAACTGAAAATTTTTGAATTTTGAAATGAACTGAAAAATTTTGAATTTTGAAATAATTTGGAAATTTTGAAATTTCAAAAAAAATAGAAGTTGGAATCTGTTTTTTGGAAAATTTAGGTAAATCGGAAGTTTTGATAAATCGAAATGAACTGGAAATTTTGAAATTCGAGAAGGAGAAGAAATCGGATTTCCTGATTTCAAAGTCAATACAATTTCAAATTAGATTTTTGAGATGCTCAGGGACAAAATGTTTCTTATGTCGGGTGCGTGGGCAGCCGTAGACCGCTAGTTGATGACAGCTTGACCGTACACCGCTAGTTGATGACTGCGCAATTAGCGGAGACTCGCTCGTGTATGGCTCCGCCTTGAAAACCATACTTCAGCAACTGAAAAAGACGAAATTTTTTCTTAATGCAATGAAAAATACGATCAATGTGTTCATTTCGATTTCTTTAGTCGATTGATGCAACTTTTCAAACACATAAGTCCGCTGTCAACGGAGTCATCATAAGAAGCAGGAGAGGAAAACAGCCTTGCAGTAGTTTTGAAATGCATTCGAAAGTGTGCCAAATGCATATGTTAATAATGACCAAAGGTAAAAGTGCGAAATGTCACAGTTGTCTCTAGCAAAGTTGCCCAATATTGCACTTTTTGTAGGCAGCGCCGGTTTAGAAGGTATTTAGCGAGATCATCAGAAAGTTCAGTCGTAAATAGACGATAATAAGGCTTGATATTAAGTTTATTCCACATTTCAACACATTTTTTCAATCAAAATGACGCTGCGAATCGAATGGTGCTATTATATTTTCAAATTACCCGCTTTGAAAAGAGTTAGAATGCAGTCAAATTGAAAAAGTGGAAAGTAGGTCAAGAATCGGACTGATCTTGACCAAGCACACATTTTTGAAATCAGCATGACAATACGAATGCACTGACGTTTTAAAGTTTCGAAAATATCTTTTTTGAAAGATTTTGGCTCTTTTTTGATAAAGTAGGTCATACAATCTGGGTCAGAGACTTTGTTTTTCTCAAGCCTGAATACATTTTTGCAATCAGCACGACGGGACGAATCGAACGGTAGCTTTTCAGCTTCCAAAATCATCCACTCTGAACCAAAACGACGTTTCCGACGCGGTTTCGCGTCGCCGACGCGTTTTAGGACACATGTTATGAGTGGTATTGTACTGTCTTGCATGCTTTCTCCACCAGTGAATTGTCACCTCTTCTTGTGAGTTTCTGCTTCATTTTTACATCTCCATTTCATATCCTGCCTCATTTGCTTTGCGCAATTTTTCGTTCACTATTCAGTTTCTTTTTTGACCTCCACTCTCATTTCGCCCTGTCAGTTCGATCTCCAATTTTATTTTTGACATCTTATTGTGATCTCATTTTGCCGTGCTCAATTTGCCGTAATTTTTTATACTTCTGCGTATGGCTCCCGACCCCCCACCCCTGATAGAAGTCCTTCTTGGTTCTTGGTTGGTCGAAGGTCCGACCCCCCCTCACCGGAAGTCAACGGGTTCAACCCCCCTACCCTCTGTGATACATCACACCTCACTCCGAACCTTGCTTCAATGATGTTAAGTAGTACCAGAGGTCATCAACTGGCTCAAAACTAATGATCAATAATTGAATTCTGGTGATCAGTCGATTTGGCCTTTCTCGAGCTCCATTGTTCACATTTAGGTGGCACTAATACTTTTGTTCTTTTTTTTTGAGGAAAAAATCTTTATACTCTTGAACTATAGTCAATCACTGGATGAGGGATCGCCGCGACGCTGCTTGGCGCGAAAAATCGTACGCGTGAAAACGAAGGGTGAGTGGCTACTGATTGAACGATTTCGCGTTCAACTGCTGAGCGCGGCTATCTCCCTGTGAGACACCAATGATACTTTATTAATTGCTGTGCAAGTCGCAGAATTTAACCAGGCTTAATAGCGAATTCCGCATTTTTCATGAGCTGCGCTGTGCACATGTGCACGGATCGGCATTTTTAAGCCTAAATATCTCTGATCTTAGCGCATTTGTTGCCGCGAAACCTTCTCAATTATTCATCTGTTCTCCCAGCAAAACAGATTTTTGCAGTTTTTCGAGTACTTTTTCCACCCACGAATACTGCCTTCAAATCACTCAACTAAACGAAGCGGCTAGGACCGAGGCAAGGTTCTCCTGGAATTTAGAGAACATTAAAGTGCTTGAAGCGCTCTTGTTCGTGATATTATGCATACAAGGCTAGAATGTGCGAAAATTGTGATCTTCGATTTGCACATAGCGGCAGAAATCATTGAGGGCTCGTGAAATTCCGTGCATAGAATCTACAATATATTCTTTGAAGAGAGTTGGAGAGTTCAAATGGCATTTACTCTTTCCGAATACCTTGGAGTTCGAAAATTTCGCTGTGATGACGAATTCTGATGTCTGCAATGACTTTGCCAGGTGAGCTAATGAGATTGAATTTTACTTGACAATTATTGTAGAAGTCGGCGCACAGTAGATTGCATGATTTTTCGATGGAAGAAGTCTTGTCTGATTTCCGCTCATGGCAGAAAATTCAAGTGAATCGATGCTAAGTCGACACTCGATCTCAAAAAAAACGATGCTTCTACAGTTGTGGAAAGCAAGTTTTGGAACCAGTAATAGCTTTTTTGGGGAACGCGGTAATGAAACGAGCCGATGGTCGTGAAAGCATGAAAGCTTTGCTTTCCAATCCAGAATACGGGGCTATCTGTCTCAATTGTTATTTTGTGATTTTTGTGAGCGAGCTATTATGTACCTCAATTCTAAATCATTTTGTCGACTTCCGTTGTAGCTCACTCTAACCCGCTTAAGATGCTGTAATGAATTTTGTTCGTCAATGTTTTGGGGTGTTCGGCTTTTGATGGGGCTGGAAGACCCATACTCCTGCAAGTCCACTGCTATGCCTATGAGGTGAACCCATTGCGAAAGTACAAGACCAAGTTCGTGAACCAATGGACAATGGAAAAGTTAGCAGAGTGGCATACCCAGCTAAAATTTCCAGTGGATTACAAATGGCGGGGGGTTAAGATTGCAGCAAAGCAACATCGAGTCAGAAAAAGTCTAATGTAAAGCTTGAGTTTTACACAATATGGGCTCTCATCTTTCTGGATGACCTTTGGTTCTCTTTCGTGGATCCATATCTCTCACATTGTTGGGAAACTTTCCGAAAACGTTTATTGAAATTCCTCGAATCAACTGGGAAGCTTTCCCTGAGTTGTGGGGAGAGAAGTGCTTTTTCACAGCAGGTTCCCCTTGCTCTCCCAAACGCAGGTCTTCTCCATGGTGTCGCGATTCAACACTCGTTGTTGATTGATCAAGAATCCATCGCCAAAGCTCCCCACTTATGACGGTTTTCTGTGTTAAAAAAGCTACGTTTGTTAAGGGTGAAAATTAATGCTTCCTACATCGGGTAACCTAGAAGCAGTTTATTTACCCTGAAATACGGGCGGAAGCACCCTATACAGTCCATGGAATACAGCTCTAACTTCACGAATTGCGAAGTGCGAAACCACCTCGTGGCTGGCGAACTCACAGCACCATATACCCGCGGTGCCTGAGAAACTCACAGGGAAGAGTTTGGCAGTCCAGTGTCTGCGTTGCAGCTTGTTTTGATAAAAGAAGAACGGATGGCCTTGGGGTGTTCCTGCCCATCCCGGGCACCTCATCAATTTCCAGGGGATGGGCGGGAACACCACAAGGTCACCGTCAATTCTGCTTATAAGAACGCGCCGCAACGCAAGCACCGGACCGCCAAGCTCCTCTCTGCGAGTGGCTTAGAGGGTGATTGCGGCTTTGTTTTCACGTTCATCGTGCTCGGGGGGGAAGGAGGCGAAGAGAATTGCCGTGAGCGAACTTTCTTTGCTCTCCCTTCCCAATCAGCTTTTTCAAATTTTCAAACATCCTCCCCTTGTTAATGAACAATTTAAGGGAAAGTTTGTCAGGAATGCCTGCGGCGACACCTAACACCCGCGATAGTCTCTTGCTCAAATGTCACCTCTCGCCTCACACTCTTTTTTCGTGGAATGTTATCGAGTAGAATTCCATTGCGTTTCATCCATAAGACTATTCCTCAGATTGTAAACAGAATTCGCGTATCAGGTAGATGCAATGAAATGAATGGGAGAGGTTTCAGAGTTGTGTATAGAACGAAGTGAAGAGATTCTTTTCGTGGGGCCATCTACGCAGCTGAGAGGCGGGCTATAAAAAACGGCGAAACTCACATAATTCACACGCGTGCTGGTGCGGAGCGAGGTTAGAGACAGTGAGAGAGCGAAGGGCAGACGGGGGCTGCCGCATTGCGCGCGCCGCTCGCGCCTCGAATGATGAGAATTACGACGTTTTATAGAGAATAGACCTGACTTACAGCCACCCTGCAAAGCTCGAAATGTCAGTTTGCACCAATAAGTCAACGAGCCGGGAAAAAATCAGCCAAGAGATGGTTGACCCTTAAAATCGTCGTCCGCGAATAAATCCTGTTCCTATTTTCCTGCATGCGTGGAGTCACCCTGCTATCTACTGAAGGTAAACGAAGTTGCACGCCTCAAATTTCCCCAATAAAGGAGATCAGGCGTCTATTGTGTGGGTCCTAGTAGGCCCAACAGTGAACTTCGGATCTGTTGTCTGGTGCGTGAATAGAGGTCTTGACTGCTGTTGCGATCACTTTATTCAACTCATTCTCTCACATCATATCCTACTGTCCGTCTCTTAAATTCGGCCAGCTCCAATTTCCGAGTGTTTTTTCTCTCTGAGTGAGCGTAGCTGACACGTGGAAATGAACGAACGTTGAAATCTTGGTCAGGAGGCCCCTTTTATGCAGAAAAGTAAAAGCGAAATTATTCGTGGGCGGCGCCTCTATGGCATATCTGTGCCGTTAGGAATCACAATGGACTTGTTAGTAACAGAAAAAGGTGGGCACTGAGGTCCCTAATTCTCGAACCTCTTCTAGGCACGAAAATGACGGTAGGGCAACTTTTCCAGAAATTTTCTGGTTGGACGCACCTAAGAAACTTGAGAATTTTTCAACATTTTTTCCTTCCTGTTGTTTGAAATATCTCCAAGGTCTATCAGAAAGAGAGCCGAGCCTAGCAGCTATCCCATTCCAAAGCCTTCTTCAATACCGGAACCGATTCTGATGCTCGTGAAGACTGCAGATTGCACTGCGCATGAAATTCGTGGAAGTGCTTTGGGAAGGATGTTTAGGTGGTGATTACAAATGATTCATACGTTCCCGTTAACCACTTTCTGGCTGTGAATCCACGTTTTTTTCAGTAAGAGTAACACGTATTCCTAACGGACGTATACCATTTTCCATAGTTCCGCTTGTTGTTTGAGAATTAACTGTATGTTAGTCAGTTGGTTTCCAGAAGCGTTTAGAAATTTGTTACACTATTGACTTGAGATTTCTCAAGAAGGATATTTGTGAAAGCCGATCGCTGAGATTCATTTGTTGATTTTTCGGAGTCTACGAAAGACCTTATGTGTAACATGCTTCCTATCTGGTCTAGCTTTTGTCGACTATCGCAAACTGTTGGACTCTGTGAAATGCAACGCAATCATCGTCTATTTGATGCAGCCGTGAACAAAGCCAACGTCGACGTCGTTAGACTCATGTCTGCAAGCAGTACAGTTACTGTACAGCGAACAGTGGAGTTACTCATGTCAGCAAGCAGTTAAACAGAGTTACCATAAAGCTGGGTTTCGAAAGTGTGTTGTCAACATTGTGGAAGGCAGACGGGCGGACGAGCTTGCCACTGTCTCTGTTCTCTGCGTCTCTGCCTCGTTCCTGCCCCGACCGGCCTAAATGTCCGCCACCCACAGACTTGTCGCTGACTCAGACATTAGGATGGACTTATCGCGCACAGAAAATGCCGAATAGTACTTACCGCGGTCAGGAATCGGTTGGACCGCGATCGAAGGTCTAATGATAACAAGAAACTTGCGCACAGGACGCGGTCAGAGCGATTACAGTCTGGTGCTCGCGATACACCTGCTCCGGCATCCGGTTGGATCAAACTCGGTAATAGGACTGATGTCGCGCAAAACTCCGACTGACCGCTTTCAACCGTGAGTTGGTGTGAGTGGTGTGTTCTGGGCTGATTTGCGTCTCAATTCACGCGCAAAGGCTACAGCGCTGATGGTTTGCGCGCGGTCTGTCCTAATATGATGAAAGTGTACTGATCGCTTGTTCTTTTATTCTCAGGCAATGGGGCGGACTTATCGCCCACAAAAATTGTCGAATAGTACTTACCGCGCTCAGGAATCGTTTCTACCGCGAGCGAAAATTCAAGTAGAACTGATCGCGGGCTGCTCAGACGACATGGCGCATCGGAGCGGACATATGTGCGGACTTATCGCGTGCAGCTACTGGTAAGTCTCTCTGCTCCGCGAGCACAAATCGTTTCTATCGCGTACAACAATGCTGTCCGGACTGAGGTTCGCGAACGACGTGCATCGTATTTCCGGCTGATCGCTGAGCAACGGCGCACAATCGGACCACCGCTCCCACTGGAACTGTGGCGCCGCGTCAGTTGCAGCGCAAGTTGCGCTTGATGACAAAGCGTGTGACGTTTATTGAGCTGTGAGTGGCGCTTTCATACAAAGCGTGCTCCGCGTATTACAAACCCGCCAGTAGCTGATTTCATCCAGAGCGCGCGGCGCGGAGCTTGAAACCGTAGAGCAGCGTTTATCTAGGCAAGTGCGCTGCGTGGTAAAACCAACAGCGCTCCTATGCAGAGCGCGCCAGCGTGGTTTAAATCTAGTAACGCTTCCGGCGCAGCAGCATTCGCCGCGTGGTTTAAAGCTAGTAGCGCTTTATCTACAAACGTGCGCTGCGATGGTTAAAGCCAACAGCGCCCATGCAGAGCTGTGCCCCACGTGGTTCAAAGCTAGTAACGCTCCATGCAGAGCAATCACCGCGTGGCTTTGGAAGCCAGTATCGTTTTTACCAGAAAGCGTGCCTCCCACGTTGTTGGGCAAAACCAATAGCGCACCAATCAGAGCGTGCTCCCGCGTTGGTTTAAAGCTAGTATCGCTTCACCTAGAGCGTGCCCTTCTCTGCGTCGTTAAAAACCATGATAGTGCTCCATTCCAGAGCGTGCCCCACGTGGTTCAAAGCTAGTAACGCTCAGCATGCAGAGCGTGTCCCGCGTGGGTTTAAAGCTAGTAGCAGCTTTAGGGGCCATTTGAGCGTACCACACGCGTGGATTAAAGCCAGTAGCGCTTTATCTAGAACGTGCGCTGCAGGTGGTAAAAGCCAACAGCGCTCCATGCAGAGCGTGCCCCCACGTTGTTCAAAGCTAGTAACGTCTCCATGCAGAGGAATCGCCGCGTACTGGCCTAAAAGCCAGTAATCGCTTCACCGAGGCGTGCCCCGCGTTGTTAAAAACCGAGTAGCGCTTCATCCAGAGCAATCGCCGCGTGGCTTGAAGCTTAGTAATCGCTTCACCGAGAGCGCGCCCTGGCGCCAGTCGTTAAAAACCAATAGCGCTCCATCTCAGAGCGTGCCCCACGTGGTTCAAAGCTAGTAACGCTCCATGCAGAGCGTGCCCCGCGTGGTTCAAAGGCGAGTAGTAAAAAGCTTCATCCAGAGCGTGCGTCACGTGGTCTAAAGCTGGTAGCGCTTTATCTGAGAACGTGCGCTGTGTGGTGCAAAAAAGCCAACAGCGCTCCATGGCAGAGCGATGCCCGCGTGCTGTTAAAAACCAATGGCGCTCCATTCAGAGCGTGCCCCGCGTGGTTTAAAGCTAGTAGCGCTTTGTACAGAGCGTGTGTCGCGTGGTCTAAAGCTAGTAAGGCGCAATCCGAAGCGTGTCCCGCGTGGTTTAAAGCTAGGTAGCCATTCAACCAGAGCGTGCCTCGGCGTGGTTCAAAGCTAGCAGCGTATTATGCAGAGCGTGCCCCTCGTGGTAAAAAAAACCAATAGCGCACCACATTCATAGCGTGCCCCGCGTGGTTTAGAAGCGAGCAGCGCTTCATCCAGAGCGTGCGTCGCGTGGTCTAAAGCCGATAGCGCTCCATTGAAAGCGATGCCCTGCATGGTTCAAAGCGAAAACAAATGCCCGCGTGGTTCAAAACTAGCAGCGCTTCATATAGAGCAAAGTGCGCCATGCGACGTAGAACCTGAATCTACATGATGCTGTGGAAAGTAGAGCACTGCAGTCTCTGGAAGGTATTCGGAAATAGTTGCACTACACTTGTATTACAAATGCTGAAACCTTGAAACCTGAAAACCAGTTCATTAATCAAAAATATAAATTATTCAACAAAGAAGTGTGTGTATACTCCTTTCACGGGAACACATTACGCTAAAAATCTGCATTAACAATGAGATCCAATTTCACAGACTTCAGAAGCCTTTTCAATCGCTCTTTTAGTATGAGGTTCTTCTAGCATGCGACTCCAGCAACAGTGGGAGCACCTAAAAAACATTATCCTCAGACCAATCATAAATAATTGACAGGGTACGTCAGGTAGAAAGCTACCTCATCCTCGGTCTTTGGAAAGTCCTCGTCAGCAGCCTTTGATTACGCTTGCTTGCGACTTTTTGAAATTAACAACAGAAGCCAAGAATTCAACCGTAGACATCACTGGGTTACCGGATTGAAGAGGCGTGGCTGCGGTCGATAGGCCAGTGGTTGGGTCCTTGAATACCGAGAAAGTGAATCGATTGTGAGCAATCTACAATCCACAGATACCACATTTAAAAAAACTACAAAATATAACTTGACCCAAGGAACCGAGAGTCTAAATCAAGATACGGGTCCTGTACATGCAAATCTCGCAGGAATCGCAGAACACACTTCATGTCCTGGCACGAATTTACCCACCGCGATCCAAACAAACCACTCAACGTAATATAAACCCACACAGTCAGAGGTAAAGGTGGGGAACTTGAAATGGAGGTGAATTTAGCTGGATTGAGCTTTTTGGGACTGTATGCGGCACTCAAGATTACAGAAAATCTCAAAGTCCAAGTCCAAGGACAAAAATCGCTCGATTGCTCACCCCACCTCGGGATAGAACCGGTTGAAATATGAGGCCCGCTACCGATCTACTGCAGCACCTGTGTGTTCTCAGTGGGACAAACACGGATTCTAGTTCCGCACATGCACCACCATGGATCCATTTCCCCATGCTCCTGAAGCCATGAATAAATCTGTGTGGGGGTCTTAGCGCTTCTCAACAGGGGGGAGAAAGGGGCGGTGAAGTTTCATGATTGGAGAGAAAGCACCGTATGGAGACGGCCCGCTCTCCACGTCTTTCCTATCGGTTGTATCTTTTACTCTGACGCCACCTAACTTTCGCGCCATAAATGGGGGAGAATGACGAATGGTTTCTGATGCGCATCATCGCGGCAAATTTCAACTCGGGTGGTGGTCGTTGAGTACCTTCAGGTCGAAGGCCGGACCGGACTGAAGTAAGTGCTCCCCCCGCCCCAATGATCCGGTAGCCGTCCTCTACCCTCCGTAGTGACCCTGCACCGTTCTGAGCCGCTTCTTCCTGGACTCTTCCTTCATAGTTCGGCCCGATCGGTTGTAGCCAGCCCGGTCGATGAGCACGCGAAGGAGGTGCGAAAAAATCCATCCAGATTATGACCGGACTGAGCACGTATGTCCGCCCGTTGCCATTCCGGTCTATACGCATGCAATACGTTGCTCACTTAGGTCTCCAATAATCCCTCTGATGTGGCCATACTGAGCCCGCATGGTCCGTCCTGGATCCAGCTCTGACCTGGTCATGGTAGATACAAGAATGCAATGCATTGATTGCTGAGGTGGGAAATTTCACGTTACGGCCGGATTCAGCCAGGTCGCAGCGCTGACTCCCCTCACTCGTGACAGTGGTTTGAGACTCTCTCTGACACAATGGCCGCGTTAATCCCGCCACATTATAGGCCCTGCAGCTCATATGGGCTGTAGGTATCTGAACGTTCGTCAAAACAACAACTGTCTAAACAGCAGAAAAATGGTTCTTCCGCGCCTTTCAGTGTTAAAGCGCAGTCATCACACTGAGGGGCCGTTACAATGAGCGCTTCGGTAAAATAAGCCGTTTTTACGCTTTTAGCTAGAAAAAAAAACAGAGTTGACCATCTAAAGCGGAGAAATTGCAAAATTTGCCCGTTGGAAAGTGGTGTAAATCCCGTATATTTCCTGAATGGTCTTTGGAAGTTTTTCCTTCTAAAATACAGCAGTTGTACAGAGGGTGTACCACATTGAGGTTCATCGTAGAAGACTTCGGCTTTCGATGCCATAGCTCACTTCTGCGTGAGTAAGTACGCGTCGCAGGTTCGATCAGTCTCTGCGCGCAAGGCGAACGCTAAAAACACACCACCGTTGTAGAAGTCTTCAGTTCTCCATATGAGTAAAATGGGCATCGATTATGACAAAGAAATGAAGGCAGGAAAGCTAATAACGCTCCAGGACATGCCAGGTTTATTGGATTTCACCGAAAAGCGGGGAATCGGGCGCGACGCTCACCGACCGCGATGCAGCAAGCACAGGTGAACAATGTTCGCTCTCCCGTTTTTGCCTCCAGAGAAATCGCTTTTTAGCTATTTCCGGTATGAGCGACTTCAGTTAAGGCATCCAGGTCGCCAGCGGATACATTAGACAGGCCTGAACAACTCGAAGTTGTGTAGAAAACATTCCTGTGGCGAATTCCATTTCAAACTAGAGAGACGAGTTGGAATAGCCTTCTATGCGACCCACTATTGTGCTCTCAGGGTTGGTAATTTTCGCACCGTCGCTCGCCCTCATGTTCTGGAACACAGATAACAGTGAGAAAATAGCATGATTACTGTGCTTCTCCGTGTGTCAAATTCCTGGCTCCGCAATTGCGTGCATCGAGACGCTTCACGGCCGTACGTCACGCTCTCGAACCGGACCAGATTCCAAAGCGCAGCAAAGCGGATCAGCTATTTGTAGGTGGCTCTTTTCGTTTTCATTAATGTTCTTGGTTTCTTCTGTGACTCGAGCCGCTCTTTGTGTTTCTTCATATATTTAAAGGGAAGTTATATGTATACGCACACCTAATTCTTTCCTTCCGGGTGCCTTCGCCAACTAACTTCTAAGGGTATGAAAAAAAATCAACGACGGTAGGTACTTTTATTTCCTTAAGTTTATTTTGTAATTCCTTTATGTTTTTTGTTAGTTTTTTCTTACATTTCTAATAATTTATTTGATTGTTTGGTTTCCTAGGATAATTCCGGCTCTCATCTCAGAATCGATCGAATTCGGGATTAAACCGGAACTATTCTTAACAACACAAACACATGAAGAGAATAACGTAACTAAACAATCATAAAATTTATTTTGAATGTTAAAAAGAACAAAATGAATGGAGAATCCCATAAATAAACGAGAATAAAAAATTAACTCCAATCGGTAATATTTTCTGGGAATATTTTCTGCTCTGGAAGTTGTTGCGACGGCATCTGGGAGAGAAAAGAATTTGTGAGCATGTATACAGATTATCAACACTGTGAAATTTGAAAACACAAAAACGTGTTTACTTCCAGAGAAGGAATTAAGAGAGAAATAATATGAAGGGAAACCCACGTACAATCAGCTGGATCGGTGCTAGAAACTCGTCCGTCTTGATACCGCAATTGCGGAGCGGGAATATCGATGTGGAGAAGTACAGTACATCAATTAGCAAATAGCAATTATTGTCAATCTCTTGAAGGGGGGGGAAGCCGCGACACGCTGCTATCATGGCATCAATACAAGTGGAAGCCGAGCGAATGTTTTGGAAGAACACACAATGGTGAAATCGGAGCCAAACAACCGCTCCTCTCCCAAAATAACAACTTGATAACGGCAGCATCGCGTTTCCTAGAAACAAATACATGAACCATACACGAACCACAAAAGAAAAAAAAAACAAAGAATAATGAGTGAGAGGTCACAAAAACCAAACCCGTCGAACGTAGGACGCGCCGCGACGCCAGGAGGATCGTGTCAGGACCAGATTAAAACTCAGTAGGGACGCACTGCGTCTCCGGTGCGCTCTCAAGCTAGAGCATATACAGCAGTCGCCCGGACAGCTGACCGGACAGGGGACCGTCGGTTGATTTTTCAACCGAACAGCAACCTCGGCTCTGCATTTTTCAGCCTCGGCTGCTGTCCGGGCGGTGACGTCATAAGTGGAGGAGCCGGTCCCCGTCTGAGCGGCCAAATGTGCCTGGAGTTGCTCGGATATCATCGCGCTGTGTGTCCGACATAAAGTGCGGACTTATCGCGTCGCAGTTACTGGTGTAAGTAGGAAACTACCGCGACCACAAATCGTTTCTATCGCGTACAACAATGTAATTAGGACTGATCGCGAACGACGTGCATCGTATTCCGGCTGATCGCGAGCAACGGCTCACTTCGGACTGACCGCGTACGGACCCCGCCTCGACTACGATGCACTAAGTTCTGTGCGTGGTAAAACGAGATCGTCGCCTGTTCAATTACCCAAGTTTGAGGAGTACATCTATAGTATCTCCGCCTTGGTTGCTCTAGCGATGGAGTAATTCTGTCCCTTTACGAGATAGAGTGCCGCGACGTAACTGCCAGTGAAGGTGCTTAACTTTGGTCCTAGGCTCCGCCTAGTTGTATTATACAATTCAATAGCTAAATTATACAGTAGATTTTTTTTGCGGTGGGTCCTTTTTTTAACCAGGCGTACTGATCGCTTGAGCCCATTTAGAGCTTCTGATCGCAGAACCCATTCAGAGCTGACCGCGCAGAAGGCAAAGCGGGCTGGATCGCCGATTGACCACGCGTTCGTTCCCTATTCGGCGATCGCGATAAGTCCGCCCCACTGTCTGAGTTGTTGACCGCGCTCTAAAGACGGGTTGATCGCTCCAATTGCCGGTTTTTATCGTCCTCAACTACCGGTTTAATCGCCGTTGATCACGCGACTGCTCCTATAGTGCGTGGCGATAGGTTTGCGCCTATCGGTCTGAGGAGTGGTAGCAACAGGTTCTGGCAAACGCAGTTTGATCATATGTCTCAAAAAGCGGTTCGTTTGAAAACTCCATTTATTGCTAATCATTGCTTAGGTAGTCAAGAACTATGAAACTACCCTTCCCTGGACTGGAGTTGAGTTCGAACATTACGTCACCGAGAATGTCGTGGACAACGTCACATATCATCTGGTTCCGAGCCGAATTTACTCTGTACTCTGGCGCGCTTTGTGCGGAGCGAGAAAGAGACATCGGAAAAGCGCGGGGAGAAGCGAGGCGCAGCGTACGCGCGCAGACGCACGCGAATAAATGCAAATAAATTCCACTCGGAAACATAGAAATAGATAGTCAATCGACTACGCTAGACTCATGTAATCTGCTCTTGTGAGCCCAAGTTGCAAGTATATTAACATTAGATCTGGGCTGGTTTGATGAACGGCAAAAATTTTATGAGCGAAAAACAGGTAGTTTTTTGAAATTCGCTCGGAAAAACATTCTGAAAAAAATTAACTTCAAGACAGCTCAAAGAAAAAGTTTTAGTGTCCTCGGCATGATAATTTTTGAAGAATAGTGATGTTTAGAGAGGCGGTCACCTAATGTAAAAAGTTATGCTTCAAAAATAATCAAAGGCAGTGGTTACGATGAAAAACGTTATCGAAAAAACTACAAAAATCAGCTTAGATTAAAAACAGCTCAAAAACTATGAGGGTAGCGCGGTGAAAAACGGGCTAGAATTAAAGTTATTAAGACCCTGAATTTCCAATTCGTGCACACGTGCACAGCATGATCACAGTCTTCATGCCAAGCATTCGAAAATCATCGACATTAAGAGGAAGAAATAAATGCAGATTTACCTCATAAAACAGTTGAACAACGAAAGCAAACACTTCCACCAATGTTTCTTGCCACAAGCTCACGAGACTTCACGGGCTTTCATGTTCTCATTCATTCTCACATGACTTTCTTTATGTTCCTGAGTTGTTCCTCTCATCATCTTATCCTGGACAATCATTTCACACTCTTGTATGTTCTCGTGCCATTGTACACCACGCTTGATATTTATAGAAAATGTAATATGGTATTAAAAGATCGAGCACCATTTTAGATGTTAGTGATGGGATCGTTGCCGCCGACAACCAGTTTGACTCTGGATTATGAAACATAAAAGAAATAGGCATATGAGAATTCAGCAGGTAAACACATGAAACGTCATGAAAATCTCGCGAGATTGTGGCAAGTGCGCTCCAGTGATGAGGTGTTAATCAGATAAAAATTTTCCAGCCGCGCGCGTCGCGCATGAAATCTCGTTCGTGCTCCTCCCTCCGTGTGTAGAGAGATCCTGTCCCGGTTGCAAGACTTGGAAATGGTTTTACCATAAATGATGGAGTGGTGCCGGCGAAGTTCCATATGGGGCCGCAATCCCAGCGTCAGAGGGCGGCGATAGCCGGCAAGCTGCCGCTGGTAGCTGGGATAACCAGATAAAATGATGGTTCCAAAGTGCTTGTTTAGGGCTTTGATTTCTTCAAACTTCTCCGAAGTTGGCTCAATTTCGTTCGCTATGCACGTCTGCTCCCTAATGGTTGCAGAGAGAGCCTCACCGTAGTGGTCCAGGAGGACATTGGAAGTTTTGTCGTTTCTTCTCTCCCGGAGAAAATCAGACTGTATGTTTTGTGTACGCAGTTGTTTCTCGCAGTAGTCCCCTACAGATCCTATGCATACGTTACCCCAAGCTTTCTACCTCAGGTGATAATGCCAGCGGGCCCAAGCGCATCTGCCCTCGTCATCTCTTACAGATAAATTGTGGCAGATTGCTCTCCGAAAATTTTCAAAATGGTATCCTTTCGATCAAAGTGGACGCTCGCTCGCTCCTTGTACCGACCTGAGATCCTAATAGGATATTCTACTTCGAAAGATTGGAAAGCTTCTGGATTTTCTGCAGGCAACTTGTTCCAAGTTCCAACAAACCTGAAAGCAAAAATTTAATATGCTTTGCCTTCAGAGGTGAGTTTCCGTTAAAGTTGGAATCCAAATGCTGGAGAGAACGGGCATAGTGGTGGAGTAACATACGAAAAGGCTGTCAAAGGAAAATGGCTGAAAAACCATGCTCGATTCTTATAGCGTAGATACAAACCAAACTCCGCCTTACGATATCTGTTAATGGGTTATTCAACCCTAGCATATCTAATCGAGCTGCATAACTTGGACTTCCTGACGAACACACGTCTAGAGATATCGCTTTTGAACATTTTCAATGATCTCAGCATCCTACACTGTGGAAGCGTGACCAAAACCTTGGGTACAGTCCTCCAGCAGGGTCGGCAGTAAACGATCAATGCTTTTTGTAGTGCACGAAACAGGAAGATGTTTCAGATCTCACAATACAGTTGGTCACCGATGTAGCTTTCTTGGAGATTTCTCTGCAATTGGAATTCCAGCTAAGGTTCGAATCAGAGTTCGGCAAAAATGAGGTGTGACACAAGGCTAAATTCTTTCTCCAGAACCTCCACCTCCTCTTAAACCAAACTTTTGGCGATTTTCACAGACCCCCTCCCAGAAGCGTAAAAGCTCAGAATTTTTGGCGATTTTGTCGGACCTCCAGCCCACCTCTGTTTTTTTAGTGACGAAATTGAAATTAAAGGAACAACTTATTGTAAAAGTTGTATACATGAAAGTTGCCTTGCGTTTTTGAAAAACTTAGCTAAAGTAAGGGTTGTGGATTATAATTGAAGGTTTCCTACAATGTTGAATGCAAGACACATAGGTTTGAACGTGTGAACAGAAATTGTGAATGATCTCCGGGTAGGAAGCTAAGGTATATATGAGGTGGAAAAAAGCATGGAGAAGATGAAGTGAACGGCTAAGGTCAGAATAGCAGGATGTCTCTGAAGAAATAAATGTGTTTTCAAATTAATATGAGTTCGTAAAATCATTTCGCAAGTTCAAAAAAAAAAACATGCCATTTCAGATGTGTATGGACTTCTGTGGTTCGATAGAGGGTCATCCGATCTGGCAGTTATTTTGCGAATTTTATTCTCCGAAACCCACTCTCATACACGAGAGCACACGACACGGGTTTCGATCCCGCAAGGTGCTTAATTTGCCAAAACAGTAACAGACCTCACATTTTTTGCAAAGTAAGGAGTCACGAAAAGAAGATATTTGAGTCCAGCGTGGTTGATCTACCCTGTATACCCTCACTTCACCTGGGTCCAATCAACATAGATGCTGAACACCGCTACATTTGCCACTGTGGGCACTCAGCCACTTTTTCTGAGGTGTGGTCCTGCGCGGAAGTCGTTAGTTTCCGAAATTAGGTGTGACCAGAGTAGGATGTTTGAGTCCAGCGTAGTCGATTTCCGCTATATGCAATCTTTTACCCATTGTTCAGTGTAACGCCGAAGACCGCTACATAGGAATCGGAACAAGGTAAAAACGTAAAACGTCCAAGTCCGCAAACCTCCGAAGTAGGGTTTCAAAACACCTGTAACTCAATCTCTCCAAGAGAGCTACCGGGTTTGAGCAAAACTAGAAAACTCAGGTTTGTAACCCTACCGAATGAAACTTTACTTGCTCTCAGAGGACGCCTTACAAAAAATTCTACTAGGTGTGGACATTTGATGTTTTGAGCATAAATTTCCACACCTAAATCTGATTGGCTAGATGTGGACATATATGCTCAAAACATCAAATGTCCACACCTAGTAAATTTTTTTGCAAGGCGTCCTCTGGGAAGGAGTAAAGTTTCATTCGGCTAGGAATTACAAACCTAGTTTCTCATTTTCGCTCAGAGCCTGGGGTAGAAATCTTTTTGGAAGTTAAGATACATGTCAGTTTTAAAACCCTACACCAGGTTTGTGGACTTTGAGACAGTTTTTTACGTTTTTACTCTTGTTCCGCTTCCTATGTAGTGATCTTCAGCATTACTGTTGAGACAGTATAAAGGACGGTATGCAGGAAAAATCGACAACGCTGGACTCAGATATCCTGACTCTCGTCACACATAAATTTCAAAATTGCCGACATGCGGTGGGACCACTCTTGAGATAAGGAGTGTGAGCCCATGCAGAATGAGTCCGTGCAGGTCTTCTGGCGTTCCTATGATGCCGTTAAAATTTGTATATGTAGAATTGTAAATAAACCACGCTCGACTCGGGATCATCGTATTCTCCTGACTCATACCTTTGCAAAAATGTAGAACTTTCAAAACGACCTGCACCTGCGACAGGTGTGGGCCACACAGAGAAATGCCTTTCAGCTGTCCATCTTTGAGAGACTGAAAAAATTTGTTCATGTAGGGTAAATTTACCACTCTCGACTCGGATATCTTATTTTCGTGACCCTTACTTTGCAAAAAATAATTGAATTGAGAAAAAAAATTGAAGAAAAAAAAATTTACATTAAGCTTGCGAGATCGAATCCGCGTAGTGTGTTTCTGCGTGTGTATGAGTAGGTTCCGGAGAATGGAAATTCGAAACGTAACTAGATTAGATGACGCTCTTTCCAACTAGCGAGTGTTTTGCCATGTCTGGTCTGGCTAATGTTCAAGCACCTATTTTCGTATCTAACCACTTATTGAAGAGTGTTTTCCATACATTTATTGAAAGTGACCTGTACTTCTCTGAAAAACATATGATTATTTCTTCAGGTACATCTCGTCGTCTTCGCCTTTGCCCACAACTTCATTTATCTCATCCACTCTTTTCTTCCAGCCCCATTTTCCGTAGCTTTAATTCATGCTTCAATCTGTTCTTATTTGCAATTCATTACACAACTATCCAGGATACACGCCCAGAACCTATGTGCCTCATATTCAACCGTAGGAGAACCTTTACTATAATTTTAACATTTACGTGAATTTAATTACAAAGGTTTCATGTTAATCGACGGCATTTACCGAATTACTCGCAAAAAAATATTTCTAAACAGTGTACCTACTACTCCCCGGTCAGAATGCGATTCACGTGGTCTCCCGGTGGAGCTGAGACCTCCTCCTCCACCATTGCGCAGCTCAGGACTCCCCTGGTGTGTGGATATCCACACCCGCTTTCCGAACCCTGGTTCGAGATTAATGAGAACACTTAGGTTTCTGATAACCTTGCGCACAGAAAGCTTCTACAACGTTCAAAATGCAGGGGGCATTTATGACGAAAATTAATATGCAGCAAGTTGCATTTTTCTTTTTGATAGTTATAGCTCCCCACTTTCTCGACCACTCGGCTAGTCGATCGAAAAATATTAAGAGTGCAGGCTCGTAATGAGGCCTATAGATTTTGGAGGTCGTCTGCATGGAGCTTACGAGAACTTGATAAACTATCCGGGGGCGTCTCTTATGTAGATAAAAAAAAACAACAATGGGCCCAGAATACTACCCTGTGGAACCTCCACTTGGTGGTCGGAGTATGGACGAGAACAGAAACTGCCAATTCCTGACACGTAAATCTCGAGATATTGAGAAAGACTCCATCCAGTTCCAGATATCAGCGCGCAAATACTGTAACTCCCGAGCTTGATCAACATCTTTGATGGCAGACAGTGTCGAAGGCTTTAGCATAATCTATATAGACTATATCGGTCTGGCAGTGAATACGAAACGAGGACTAACAATCTGGGACAATCTTGACTTGCCAGGCAGGAAACCGTACTGGGCAGTGGATTGAGGAGGCTTCTTTAATGTTAGGTAGGAAAGGATAAAGTCTTTGACAACAATCTAGAGGACTCTGGTTACACACCGAGGATGTGAGAGTGATCGGCCGATAGTTAGAGAGCCTGGTTAATCAGTACCATTTTGAGCAATCGTTAGACAATTGCAGTTTTTCATTTAGTCGGTAGGATTCCCACAGTTAGGGCTGTGTTTGAAGATGAACAAGAGGGGTAGAACATATTCCAACGGAGACTCGCGACAAAATCAGAACATGCGAAGAATCTGATCACCGAGAGAGAGATCTTGTCGCTTTGAATTTTGTATTTGCTGAACGCGATCTTCTCGCAGTCAATGGTGATGGATCGGAAATTATGCGGGCATCGTTGGGGAAATGGAGGAACAATCAAGGTTTCGCACTTTTGTTGATCCAATTCAGCGATAATTTCACCTGACTCGCTTTTCAACGCAGGATTACCCTTACGTGTTTTCACATTTAGTGTTAATACACTTAAATAAATTTTTACGGTTTCAGAACAGATAAGCCGTTTTCACGGTTTTTCGCGGTGCGTTTGCATCCCCTCTCAAAGTTCTTTGCACACTTATTGAAGGCCGCCCATTCACCTCGGTTTAAGGCGATCCCGCCATAGAAAATGCTTCCTAGCAGCCGATTTATGAAAATGCGGTAGAAAAGTTTGCAAGACTTACTTGACCGCATTTTTGAAGGGGGATTTGAACATTTTCCAATTACGGAGTGAACTATACGGGATATGAAGGCTTCATACGTTTCACATTTATGTTCAGGCAGTCAGAAAAACATGTATTCCAGTCCATGTTCCAGTAGCCAAAGATTGACATGGTCCCACTTCGCTTATGCGAAAATCCGATTTTCTTTGTTGTTTGGTTAACCTAGGCATCGAACTCATTCTTTGGCAAGAGTTGTGCTATAAAGGTCACTTGTGGGAAAGTTCGGTTGAAGTTCCCATTCAGCAGCTATCAAAAGTGAGGTCATTACACACAGGAGCAGGTCGAGCACGTACTTCCCATGCGTGGGATCAGGAATTCAAACATGACAAAACCAGATATCATGAGAAGTTGTTCAAAGGAAGCAGTAACACACATATCACCAGAGTCTTTCAGGGAGAAAATGGATAATTGAAATCACCAACAGCTACTTTGAAGGGCGCTGTACAGTGCAACCAGTCCACGCTATAGTCTCAAGCATCTCGATGGAATCTTGGCTACTTGTTGCAGGGCTTCGGTAGGCTGCAGGTAATTAAACGGAAGCAGGAACCTAATTTAGAAATAAATTCCGAGAAACATAAGCTCACTATAAAAATTGAATGATCTATGCCCAAATTTTACAATTTTAATACTATTCTTTACGATAACCGCAACTCCACTACAGGCAGTACCCGATACACAATCACATCTTTTAGACTACACAGGAATGGAATGTAGTTCTTCGACGGAGCGTTTGCAGATGTGTAAGTGAACCAATTGTCGCCACCTAAAAGCTGAAGGCTCTATACGGCTATAATGACCACCGAAAAAATCTACATACTGTATGCTTTCTTTACAATAGGCATTTTCTCTTTCTGATTGCAGTTGCATACGAGTGTTCCAACCCTTGATAACACAGTCCTACTATACCGTCGGTATTTATCCTAGTGATACTTCGAGTTGCCGATTGAAGGTTGACGATAACTCGGTGCCATATGCTATGACATACCCTCTATAAAACGTCTGAAATTCACATCATTCAAGGCGCGAGCAGCGTATGCGCGTCGCCTTCGGTCTCCGTCTGCCCTACGCCTTCTCTCACTGTCTCTAACCTCCTCTCCGCACCAGCATGCATAGGAAACCGAGTGAATTTCTGCCGTTCATAGCCTTTACCAGCGGCGTCGGCCGGCTGACGCCGGCCTCTGCCTCTGGGGTCGGCTACTGCCATTACACTTTTTGCCGGCTTCGCCGGCATCCTGAGTATAATCGACATCCACTGATTCTATGTGAGTTGGCGTTTAGTAGTTCTCACGCTTGCCGGCTATCGCCGGCCTCTGTTGCTGGAGTCCGCGGGTTGCGCCGGCCCATGGAAGCTTGTTTCTGACGACAATGCTCGATGTTAAATCCAAGAAGTTACTAAGCATTTCAAACCTTGCAAACCTTGCTAACCTTACTTCTTCTTATGCAGTTGCACACCGACCCTTCTCTAGTTTTAAGAGGTCCTAAAATGGTAGCTCATTCATAATATCCATTTCTGTCATGGGCATAAAGACAACCGCTGTTTAAAGATTTACTAAAGGCCTCCAGCAATGACCAACTTCGACACCTCATGCTACTTTTATTGCCAAATGAAGTATAATGATGCTTGTGTTTTCGTGAAGCATATTTTGATTAACTCACATTTCCATCGTATATAAACCCGATTTAGAAAGGTTGGTGCATATAAACAAGCTAAGGTCTCTGGTCATAGTTGGATGAGCTGACGTCTCTGCAGCCCGGTCGATACACACAGAATGCATTGAAATGGGATGCAAAAATCACTCGGTGTATCCCCCCAGCCCCCCCCCGCACCCCACTGCTGCAACACCCCCCAACACCCACCCGGCCGATACGTATGAACAATATGGTGAGGTGAAGCTGAGAAAAATCACCTCCAGTGTATCCCCCGCAGCCCCCAACACCCCCTCAACACCCCCACCCCCTGGTCGATACGTATGTTTAAAATGATGGAGTGAAGTTGGAGAAAATCACTCGATGTATCTGACGCGGTCGATATCCATGCAATACGTGGATGAGAAAATCACTGCGGGTGGGCGGGTCGATGATAAACATTATTGCGTATCACTAAAAAGCTAGCCTTACTGGGGCTACCTCCGTTACTTCACCATACTCTCCTTCACTATTTCTCTGAACAGGATTGCAATCCTGTTGGACACGCAATCATCGTCATATACAATTTAGTTGGATGCACAGAGATGATTTTTCTCAACAACCTCACTCGTCATTTTAAACATACGTATCGACCGGGTGGGTGTTGGGGGGGTGCGGGGGGTGCGGGGGATACAAGATGCAAATAGCACCAACTCTGACCTGGGGCCACAGCGATTGAAATAGAGGTTAAGGGGGCCGGAAGAAAGGGGTGGTATGACACTTTTCTTATAGACGCACAAAACGATTTTGAAGTTTCTGCTCTCACCCACTTCGGTCCTGCGCACTTTCTACGGTGTCCAGCGCACTCCCACTTAGGTCCTGCACATTTTATATGGCGTCTGAGCAGTCCCAGTTGGGCATCCCTGCCCACTTTCTTCGGCGTTTGGCGCACTCGCATTGAATCCCCAACATTTTCATATGGCGTCCTGCGCATCACTTCCGCGGGTCCCGCCCACTTCTCTACGGCGTCCGGCAGCATCTACTCTACATGGGTTGCCTGCACACCTTCTACGGCGTTCCTGAGACACTTCCACTCTGATCCCGCATACTCCCTACGGCGTTTGGCGCAATCCCACGTGGATCCCCTCATACTCCTACATGTCCGGCGCACTCTCTACCCTGGGTCCCGTACACTTCCTGCACGACGTCCGGCGCACTCTCGCATTAGGGTCCGGACACTTTACCTCTACGGCGTCCCGCGCATTCCCACTCTGAGTCCCGCATACTTTCTATGGCGTCCCGCGCACTCCCACTTAGGTCCGCACGCACACTTTTCTGCAGCTCGGCGTCCAGCGCCCTCTACCTTGGATCCTGCACACTTTCTGATGCGTTCTGCGCGCGCACTCCTACTTAGGTCCCGCACATTTTCTGCATGGCGTCCTGAGCACTCCCAATCGGGTCCCGCACACACTCTTCTGTCGTCGGCCGCTACCTTGGTACCGTACCACAATTTTTGACGTCCTTGCGCACTCCCACTTGGGTCTCTCACACTTTTTTTTATGAGTCCTGCGCACTCCCACTTGTGTCCCCGCACGCACTTTCTACGGCGTCCGGCGCACTTCCACTTGAGTCCCGCACACTTTCTTCAGGCGTGCAGCGCACTAAGCTACTTGGATCCCATACTTTCTCTGGCCCGGCGCACTCTGCACCTTAAATCACGCACACTTTTTACATGGCGTCCAGCGCACTCCCAGTTGGGTCCCGCCTCCACTTTCTTCGGCGTTTGGCGCACTCGCATTTAGATCCACACACATTTCTACGGCGTCCTGCGCACTTCCACTCTGGGTCCCGCCTGACTCCATGGCTGGCGTCCGGCGCAAATACTCTACCTTGGGTTCACGCACACCCTCTACGGCGTCCTGAGCACTTCCTACTTGATCCCGCATACTCCTACGGCGTTTGGCGCAAGTAACCCCACCGGGATCCCTCATACTCCCGGCCGCGTCTGGCGCGCACTGCCAGCTGGGTCCCACACTCTTCCTACGGCGTCCCGCGCATCTCACTCTGCGGGTCCGCACGCACTTTTTCACGGCGTCCGGCGCCCTCTACCTTGGGTCCCGCACACTTTCTACGGCGTCCTGCGCGCACTCCTGCCCTGGTCCCACATTTTCTATGGCGTCCTGGAGCACTCACCGCCCAGGTCCTGCACACTTTCTTCGGCGTCCGGCACACTCGCATTTGGGTCACACATACTTTATCTGGCGTCCGGCGCACTCTACCTTGAGTCCCGCACACTTTTTGCGGCGTTCTCGCACCTACTGCTGATTCCCGCACATTTTCTATGGCGTCCTGAGCACTCCCACTTGGGTCCACGCCCACTTTCTTCGGCGTCAGCGCGCCTCTACCTGGTCCCGCACACTTTCTACCATGCGTTTGGCGCACTTCCCTCGGATCCCGCATACTCCTACGGCGTCTTGCGCACTCCCGCTTGGGTCCTGCACACTTTCTACGGCTTCCTACGCACTTCCACTTGGGTCCCGCACACTTTCTTCGGCGTCCTGAGCACTTCCACTTGGATCCCGCATACTCCTACGGCGTTTGGCACAATCCGTGGATCCCTCATACTCCTACAAATCTGGCACACTGCCATAGGTCCACACTTTCTACAACGTCCGACTGCACTCTACCCTGGGTCCGCACACTTCACCGACGTCCGGCGCACTCGCATTGGGGTCCACTCTTCCTACGGCGTCCTGCATTCCCATAGGTCCACGCTTTCTGCATCCACGCCGCGGTGCCTTTCTGCGGCGTCGGCATCTCCATCTACCTTGGGTCCACGCACTTTCTGCGGCGTCCGGCACACTCGCATTGGGTCATACATACTTTATCCGGCGTCCGGCGCACCTACCATTTGAGTCCCGCACACTTTTACGGCGTTCTGCGCACTCTACTTTCTTGGGTCCCGCACATTTTTCTATGGCGTCCTGAGCACTCCCACGGAGTCCACGCCCACTTTCTTCGGCGTCCGGCGCCCTCTACCTTGGTCCCGCACACTTTCTACGGCATTTGGCGCACTTCCACTCCGGATCCCGCATACTCCCTACACGGCGTCTTGCGCACTCCCACTTGGGTCCTGCACACTTTCTACGGCTTCCTACGCACTTCCACTTGGGTCCCGCACACCTTCTTTCGGCGTCCTGAGCACCCCCACTTGATCCCGCATACTCCCTACGGCGTTTGGCGCAATCCCACGTGGATCCCTCTATACTCCTTACCGCGTCGGGCGCACTGCCACATGGGTCCCGCGACACTTTCTACAGCGTCCATGGCGCACTTTCACCTGGGTGCCGCACGCACTTCCACACGTCCGGCGCACTCGCATTAGCCAGGTTCGATACACTTCCCACGGCGTCCCGCGCATTCCGCCTGAGTCCTGGCATACTTTCTATGGCGTCCCGCGCACTCCCCACTTGGGTCCCGCACACTTTCTACGGCGTCCGGCGCCCTCTACCTTGGGTCGGAGCACTTTCTACGGCGTTCTGCGCACTCCTACTTAGGTCCCGCACATTTTCTATGGCGTCCTGAGCACTCCCAATCGGGTCCCGCACACACTCTTCGTCGTCGGCCGCTACCTTGGGTACCGCACACTTTTTATGACGTCCTGCGCACTCCCACTTGGGTCTCGCACACCCTTTAAGTGAGTCCTGCGCACTCCCACTTGTGTCCACCACACTTTCTACGGCGTCCGGCGCACTTCCACTTGAGTCCCGCACACTTTCTTCGGCGTGCAGCGCACTCGCATTTGGATCCCACATACTTTCTCTGGCGTCCGGCGCACTCTACCTTGGGTCACGCACACTTTTTACGGCGTCCAGCGCACTCCCAGTTGGGTCCCGACCACTTTCTTCGGCGTTTGGCGCACTTGCATTCAGATCCCACACATTTTCTACGGCGTCCTGTGCACTTCCACTTGGGTCCCGCCCACTTCCTACGATCAGCGTCCGGCGCACCGCCTACCTTGGGTTCCCGCACACCTTTCTTACGGCGTCCTGAGCACTTCCACTTGGATCCACCATACTCCTACGGCGTTTGGCGCAATCCCACGTGGAATCCTCATACTTCCTACTGCGTTCATGCACTCGCCACTTGGGTCCCACACACTTTCTACAGCGTCCGACTGCACCTCTACCCTCCCGGGTCCCGCACACTTCCTACGACGTCCGGCGCACCCGCACATTGGGGGTCCCACACTCTTCCCATGGCGTCCTGCGCATTCCCACTGAGCTCCGGGCATACTTTCTATGGCGTCCCAAGTGCACTCCCACTTGGGTCCCGCACACTTTTCTACGGCGTCCGGCGCCTCTGCATCTTACCTTGGGTCCACGCACACTTTCTACGGCGTCCGGCACACTCGGCATTTGGGTCATACATACTTTATCTGGCGTCCGGCGCACTCTACCTTGAGTCCGCACACTTTTACGTGCGTTCATGCACTCTTCTTTCTTGGGTCCCTTAACATTTTCTATGGCGTCCTGAGCACTCCCACTTGGGTCCCGCCCCACTTTCTTCGGCGTCCGGCGCCCTCTACCTTGGTCCCGCACACTTTCTACGGCGTTTGGCGCACTTCCACTTGGATCCCGCATACTCCCTACGGCGTCTTGCGCACTCCCACTTGGGTCCTGCACACTTTCTACGGCTTCCTACGCACTTCCACTTGGGTCCCGCACACTTTCTTCGGCGTCTTGGAGCACTTCCATCACTTGATCCCGCATACTCCCTACGGCGTTTGGCGCAATCCCACGTGGATCCCTTTCATACTCCCTACTGCGTCTGGCAGCACCGCCACATGGGTCCCACACACTTTCTACAGCGTCCGGCGCACTCTACCCTGGGTGCCGCACGCACTTCCTACGACGTCTGGGCGCACTCGCATTAGGGGTCCGGACACATCTTCCTACGGCGTCCCAGGCGCATTCCGCACTTGAGTCCGGCATACTTTCTATGGCGTCCCGGCGCACCACTCCATGGGTCCCGCAATACTTTTCATTTGGCGTCCGGCGCGCCCTCTCTACCTTGGGTCGGAGCACTTTCTGATTATGCTCTGCGTACTCCTACTTAGGTCCCGCACATTTTCTATGGCGTCTTGGAGCACCAATCAATCGGGTCCCGCACACACAACACTCTTCGTCGTCGGCCGCCACGCTTGGGTACCGCACACTTTTTATGACGTCCTGCGCACTCCACTTTGGTCTCGCACACTTTTTATGAGTCCCAGCACTCCCACTTGTGTCCTGCACACTTTCTATGGCGTCCGGCGCACTTCCACCTTGAGTCCCGCACACTTCTTCGGCGTCCAGCGCACTCGGCATTTGGATCCCACACATACTTTCTCTGGCGGTCCAAGTGCGCACTCTACCTTGGATCACGCACACTTTTTTACGGCGTCCAGCGCACTCCCAGTTGTGTCCTGCCCACTTTCGGTTATGCTTCTGGGCGCACTCGCATTTAGATCCCACGACATTTCTACGGCGTCCTGCGCACTTCCGCTTGGGTCCTGCCCACTTCCTACGATCAGCGTCCGGCGCACTTTACCTTGGGTTCCGCACACCTTTCTACGGCGCCCTGAGCACTTCCACTCTGGATCCCGCATACTCCCTACGGCGTCGTGCATGCAATCCCACGCGGATCCCTCATACTCCCTACTGCGTTCATACGTCACTCCATGGGTCCCACACACTTTCTACAGCGTCCCACGCACCTCCCACCCTGGGTCCCGCACACTTCCTACGACGTCCGGCGCACTCATTACTGGGGTCCCACACCTCTTCCTACGGCGTCCTGCGCATTCCGCCACTTGAGTCCCGGCATACTTTCTATGGCGTCCCGCGCACTCCCACTTCTGGGTCCTTCGCACACTTTTCATTGGCGTCCTGGCGCCCTCTACCTTGCAACAGGTCCACGCACACTTTCTATGGCGTCCGGCACACTCTGCATTTGGGTCATACATACTTTATCTGGCGTCCGGGCGCACTCTACCCTGAGTCCCGCACATCTTTTACGGCGTTCTGCGCACTCTTTCTTGGGTCCCGCACATTTTCGCAGTGGTGCCCTGATATTCTGACTGTCCCGCCCCACTTTCTTTCGGCGTCCGGTGCCCTCTACCTTGGTCCCGCACACTTTCTACGGCGTTTGGCGCATTTCCACTCCGGATCCCGCATACTCCCTACGGCGTCTCTGCGCACTCCCACTCTGGGTCCTGCACACACCCTACGGCTTCCTACGCACCTTCCACTTGGGGTCCCGCACACTTTCTTCGGCGTCCGGCACACTTCACTCTGAATCCCACACACTTTCTACGGCGTTCTGCCAGCGCTCTCTGAGCTTGGCCGTACCCGTATGGTCGCCCGTCTTGAAAAGTCAAGCCGAATAAACGGTCAAACAAACACACAGAAACGCACACATACATTTATACATACATACACACACACACACACACGCACACACAAATTTACCAAAATATATATAGTAGGATAAAATGAACTATTGGCGCCAACTTTCAATGTGGAGCGCTGGCAGTATCATTAGGATCCATGCCGACTGTATAGGGTCCACGTGATTAATTTAGTCCAGTGAATCAATCGTGAATAGTGACGCAGATCGTTGCAAAGATCGAAACCCGTTGGTTGGTACTCAAAGCAAGAATCCATCCGAGTGGTTCACTCTGGGGGTTCTTGAAGCTAACCGCCTTGAAAAGTCGCGGATTGACGCTGACAACTGGTTCAGACTTTCTAATTAGCTAACGATACAGGAAACTTTGAATGCGAGGAATCTTCACTTCCAATCGAGTATAACGAACCTGTAAATAAGCAGTCGCCAACAGATGTACTTGGACTGCTAGTATCGTTTACTGGAATATAAATTCCTGATCAGACGTACCTCCAACTACAGCATTTCTCATATGAATAGAATTAGTAAAGCTTATTCATTGCGACAGCAGCACACCTTCATAATTTTAAGGAGAGATTGTCTTTCGTTTGAAGCATCTGCACTACCGGAGAATTCACCTTGGAAGTGTACCGTACCTGGAACGAGGTAAAACTTTTTCACTCTTGTTGTTCCATAGCGTTATCTTCACATACAAGTCCTCCGTCTCGTCAATCTTTTGAAGCGTATGACGAGCAAGTAGACACCGTTACGAAAATGAGCTGGGGTAGAGAGGGAGTCATCACCTTTTCACGGTCATCCAGGAGAAATATAATTGGCCAGTGCAGATAATTGAACACGACCGACTAAATCGCTTTTTTCACAGCAGCCAGCTCGATTTCTTCAAAAAAGGCCCCAACTGAATGGACAGGTGTACTTTAAATCCCAATTTTTCATCTGATTCGCTTTTTGTATTTATACTCTCACGTTATGTTGCTGATAGTTAGGAGCTGAATATCTTGACAGTATATGAAATTTACACTAGGTTAGTTATTATCCTGTTTCCAGAAAGTGAGAACCCTCAGAACGAATTCCTAGATACCATTATTATTGTCTGGAAACAAGTAGCATGTGTAAAAGCTTTAAATGAAACGGGATTCTCTATTGCCGCTGCATTTTTGTGTTGCTATCTGGACTCTGGAAATGGTAAATGGCCTTTCCCCTGATACCTTGTAAGCTGCACACTTACTAACTGTGTAAAATGTAGCCACCCATCAGCTGAGGTAAGAACAACTCATCGCGAGCACAATTAACGTTTTCCTGAGACCATAGTTGTGTTTCAGCCGTTGTCCATAACTCGGATCTACAAAGAGAGGGCAAGTTTCATAGCACTTCTTGATGTGGGTGAAATAGTATTGAGTCTGGTGCACCTGTATCTAGGAGGTCCTGGGTAAGCAGAAGGGCTGAAAGATGGTGTGGAAACTCGTTATTCAAGGTCTTTTTCATAATATCCTTCGAGTAGACCTGATGAAAGAAGTCACGACTGGAAATTGGACTCGTACTGTTCAAAGGGTAACTCTTGCTTGCTAAAGGCAGCATGCACGCTCAACAACATGCGGTCGAGATTTTAGCATAATTAAGTCCGATATGGATACCTTAACATGTTTTGTATCTCTGTCAACGACGTTTGAAGAACAGAAATTCTATTCCAAGATGACAATATTTGAGCAATCTTTTCCCGCATCGCTTAGGGTACTTTCCACCCCTCGAGCAACAGAATTGGAGTTAAACTGAATGAGAAAACATGTGACGATCTATGATCAATAGATCACTAAATGGAGTTTACGAGAGAAACAACCTGATTCACCTTAATACTTACTTGTTAGATCACTGACGAAGTCCCCATTTCAAAGCCATCCTGGAGTACAGCAGCGTTTTCTGGAACTCGGATGGGGAATTTAACTGGAGGTAGACATGTTATAAACAGTCAATTAGGATGTTTCAGTGCAATTCCCATTTGATAGTACTATCACCTAACTTCATACACATGTTCGCTCAAGTTTCACTCTTTGATTCTGCCCAGCGGGTAAGAGTACAGGCGTTCAAGACCGTAATGTTCGAATATCGTTATCCCAGATACCACCGCTCCAAACACCGTTGACGACAGGACGGGAGGCCACACGCCTTATTTATGCTGTAATCTGACTTTGTTTGCGAGAGTGAAATGCTGCCTTTGATTGTCAATGCGAACATGTCGATGAAGGCCGTTGCTGCTCCTTGCTCATGGGTAGGTGCCCAGCAGAGTGTTGCCCAAATATCTGTTTATTCGAATAATACGGAATATTCGAATAATCGAAATATTCGAAATATCCTAAAGATGGATATTCGCTTGTTCGAATACTGAGTATTCAAAGAAGTGAAATATTCGGTTTATTCGAATATTCGAATATTGAGCCTGAATAATTTAACACTACAAAGATTTGGCATCACCATTTGCCCCTGATTTCATATTTCAAAACATCTAAGCGTAATGACTCTAATTTCTCACAATTCTTCAGTTCCTCATAAATTTATAGTTATAGCAAGTATGTAATATATTAAACTGCTCGTAGGATTTTGTCGAAGCGCTAGAAATGCCCCTTTAGCCTTTAATTATAGAGAAAAGTTTAAATTTCGAGCGATGGATATGTATAGCAACACTTGAGGAACATGAAAGTGTCCCGCAAAAACGGCCACATTGTATCATTTTCACGCGTATTTTTATGGAACTGGTTCATTGTAATGTTGTCTGTCCTTTTTCCCGGTGGGTTTAACCTGAATTCTGGGGCTGACAAAAGACGGAGTTATCAAGAGGGTGCAGTTTATGAGATAACAACTACCAACCTGCTGTCGACGCCCCAGTCTGCCTGAGCTGACGAACGTGATAATACGCAATAGAGTGTTGCCCGAATATTCGTTTATTCGAATATTCGAATTATTCGAATATTCGAATATTCAAAATGAATTATTCGGGTTATTCGAATTATCGAATATTCAAAGAAGTAGAATATTCGTTTGTTCGAGTAATCGAATATTCAAAGAAGTGGATTATTCGAATTATTTGTTTATTCGATATTCAAAAAAAAATATTCGTTTTAACACTCTAGTGTCCAGCCTTGTAGGAAGATTCAAGCGTTATTCCTCTCCCACCACAAGTCATATCTAATTCAGTATTTTGTTTAGAAATGTACATATTACCAGTTTTCTTCGTTCTTTCAGACGAAAATATCATGTCCTCTCCTCTGTGGTGCTAACTTCTGCCTAAAACCAAGAACCTCCAGGAAAACCCATTTCGCAGCAACTAATTTTTGCATTGGAGGCAGTATAGGGCAACATAGCCGTTATTCTTGAGACTGGTTCTAAATCTGGCTTGACAGCTGCTACTGAAATCTATGACCCGGGTTACATAGATTCAAGTCATGTACCAAGAAACAGGCAAAACATAAGTACAGGAGAGGGGTCAAAAAATGCTTGAAGACTATCTGGGGAGTTAGCCCTAACGATTAGCTTTTTTCTGACGGTTAATTGGGGCCTTTATTTTATAGACCGGGTCTATTTGTCGATTTCCGGAAAACTCCATCAGGTTTGATATTTTTTCCTCTTACCGGGACAAAGGGGGTGTGTATACAAGTCTGCTGGTACCTGCTCGTTGGTGCCCCTGCTTCTACTGAACCCGGCAGACGTTTGAGTGTACACAGGGAACGTTCGAGCGATATAGCGTGCACAACTATATCGCGAAAGTATCCCGCACAGTGCATAAGGGTGTCGCCGTCCGGCACACTAAAGCCTCTAGTCCATAACACCTTAGAATCCGTACCTAGGAAGTTCATGGAGTCTTTGGCCACAAGCCACAATTTCGCCACCCTGAATTGCCGTTCATCATCGAGTGATATCCAATAATCCACGCTGTTCAATCTTCCAAGCTATTTCCATGCACCGTTAGCTGCTTTGCAGGAAACCTCGCCTGCTGATACAGACCTCGTCATCAACGGTCGAGAGTACACCATCTACTGCGGTAACGCTGACGATAGGAGAGTGGGAGGCTGTGCAATAGCTGTAAGGAAGGATTTTAATGGTATGGTCAAGAAGTTTGGCTCAACGTCGTGTAGGAATGCATTTGTGCGAATGCGGGATCACAGAGGGTTCAATCTGTGGATAGTGAGTGCTCATGCGCCCACCGAAACCGCCGAAGACAATTCCAAGGATGCCTTATACGAGGAACTCAATACGTTGCTAGCCAGGATACCCTGCCAACATGCTGTTGTGGTGGGAATCGACGCAAACGCGAAGATGGGACTTGATCAGGAATCCGAAGTACTCGGTAAATGGTTTTTCCCAGTGGAGCATCGGACAATGGCTACCGCCTTGTCGACTTGTGTGAGCGCAGTGGTCTAATTATTGCATCGACATTCAAGAGGAATCATCGCCGCCATCAGCTCGTGGCAGGGACCAACCTCTATCTCCAGAAGAGCAGCGGAAGCGGAAGATGACAACTTTGAAACTACAGCTTGACTATGTCCTGACGAGGAATATTCCAGTATCGGACATTCGGAAGATCTAGAGCTGTGTGGGATGTCGCATTCGATTCGGATCACCGTCCAGTTCTGCTGAACTTCACTGCAGAGGATTCATAAGAGGAAGCGAGGGGCCAAGCCTCTCCAGAGGATTACTGATACGACAAGTCCTCAGGGATGAAGGAATGCAGAAGGAAAAATTCCGACAACGCTGTTTCTGTTCATATTGGAAGTACGGGACTAAGAAGAGACTTTATGTACGCGGACTCTTTCGCTCAAGTGCATCCAGGACGCTCTGAACACAGGCACTCCCGGTTGTACAGCCCAGGAAGAAGCTCGCCTACGTCTCCAGAGGAAACAACATCTACTTACAACAGAGTATGTGCTTCTCCGAACTGCAGTGAAACTTTCGTGGAGGTGAGAAGCGTCTCAGCTGAGGAAGTTGCGTGTCGGCAGCTTTAAAATGACCGCGTAACGAGATTGGTCGTGTAGAGCTAAGGAGTTTGAGGAAGGCTTGGGAGGAGATAGAGTCCGAGGCAAGCCTCACACGCGTTGTTACGACAGTATAGCGGCAAGATAGCAGACAAACAATGTTCTGCTGTCCTCAACACTACCAATGGAGTTGCAGTTGGTGATGCGACGCTGCCATTATGGAATGATTTTCACTTCCAGTTCACTATTGATTCAGTCCAGCGCCGTCAGTACCAGAGCTGCCGCATGTTCAGAGAGCACATTACGATGTCAGTGAGGAACCGCCGACTGAGGCTGAAGTTTCGAATTGTGGTCCGGAAAATGAAGAATAGGAAAGGCAGGTGGAGATGACACACTTATCACTGCTGAAATGCTTTGGAAAGCTCTTCCTCCTGTCTGGGATTCGTGAAATGACCAACACCATCCGTGCCATATGGATGAGCGAAAGCGATACCCCGATTCGTGGAGACATAGCCGATCATCGTACCTCTTCCACAAGAAGCTATCCGTCACGGATCCTAAGAACTACAGAGGAATCTCTCTACTGTGTCATGTACAAGGTTTTAGGCAACGTATCATTCTCGAGCGACTCGCATCAAAACATCGTGGAGGAAACGACCAGAGAGGAGCAAGCCGGTTTTTCTTGACCTGGAAGATCGACCATCGACCAAGCGTTCGTTGTGAAGAGAAGAGTAATCGAATCGTGGCAGCGGTATTCGAAGCCATTACAGCTTGCTTTTTTGGGCTTTGAAGCCGCATTCGACTCCTCCTCATCGCTAATCGATTGCTCAAAAAGCCCTGCCCTGAGCCGATGGAGTCCCGGAAATGTATGTTTGACTAATCCGAGACATGAACAAAGGAACAACAGCAGCAGTTCGTACGCCTGTCGGATTTACGTCAGCTTTCGAGGTGAGAACAGGAGTAAGCGCAAGGAGCTGTAGCAGGACCTTTCCTATTCAACTTTGCCGTTGAGCCGACATCATGCGTAGAGTTGCAGAACAGTTTCCTGCCGGACGTTGATCCCTAACACCATCAGAACCCGGCTCCCTTGTCGACCTGGGGGTACGCCGATGACATTGTGTTATTCGCTTGGAAAAACAACGCAAAACTGCAGATCAGGATTGTGAACCTCGTTTCGGAAGTAGAGTATGCCGCAGGCCTATAGACGTCGCTTCTTCTGTCCGGACAAATGCAAGCAGATGTGGGTCTCTCAGAGGCTTTCTACGGGAATTTGTGTGGACGGACAAACGTATCGAACTGGTGGACGATTTCTGTTATTTGGGCTGTTTTGCTGAAGAAACGATGGTAGTTATGCAGCGAATATTCAACAACGATGTGCGAAAGCTACGTCTGCATTCAATTCTCTAACCAAGTGTTTGTGGTCTACCCCCAACGCGAAAGGAAGTCAAGTTGCGCGTCTACTTATCCGCTATTCGCCCTATCATGATGTACGGATCGGAGACGTGCGGGCAGCACCGAAGACGCAGATGAGAAAAGGTTGGATTGCACGGAGGAAGCTGTTTAGACGTTTGCTCGGATATTTTCTGGCCGCGGATGTGCCACAAACGAAGATCTCTACAATGACGCTGACGCCTTACATTCTACGTTTGACACGAGGGAGGTTGCCAACATCTCTGAACAATGCTGCCGTCTCAAGCGGCAACGGAAGGTCGTCTTCTGTCCGTTTGGGCATATTTTAAGAAGACTGCCAAAATCGTCTTGTTCAACACGCTCTAAGGATGCTTCCAAAGTCCTGTCTGAAATCGGACCGCGTGGACGGCCAGGCGAAAAGTTTTGGACGGATGTGGTGAAGGAGGATTTGAAATCACTCGGCATTGAAAGGCAATTCAGGCGCGATGTTTTACTTCGCAGGAAGTCGAATAGTGATCAATGGATGGATTGTGTTCAAATTGTGGCTGAGGACCGTGACAAATGGACACGGCTGACTACTAGGACGGCCTACCTCGGTGAAGATGCGGAATGACCGCGTCAGGCGAAAGCCAACCGATTAAGTCAAGTAAGTCACCGGGACAAATCTTCCGATCCGCTGAAAGTGAGTGGGATCCCAGTGGGAGTGCGACGGACGACGTAGAAAGTGTGCGAGCTCCAGTGTGAATGCGCAGGTCGCTGCAGAAAGTTTGTGGGCCCCAGCGGGAGTGCGCTTTACGCTATAGCAAGCGTGCGATACTCGAGTGGGAATGCGCAGGACGCAGCAGAAAGTATGTGGAACCTAGATAGGGGTGCACCGAACGTCGAAGGAAGTGTGCGGGATTTCGGAGGGATTGAGCAGGATTCTGTAGAGGGTTCGTGAGGCCTCAGCAGTAGTGCCCAAGTCACTGCAAAAAGTTTGTGGGGCCCCAGTGGTGGTGAGCTGTACGCCCCAGAAAGTGTGCGGGACCCCAGTGTTGAGTGCACAGAACGCCGCAGAAAGCACATGCAACCAAAATGGGAGTGCGCCGAACGCCAAGGGGAGTGTGCGGGAATCAAGTCGGAGTGAGAAGGATGCCGCGGAAGGTTTGTGGGGCACCAGCTGGAGTGCGCAGGCTGCTGCAAAATGTTTGTGGGGCCCCAGTGGGAGTGAGCTTTACGCCACAGAAAGTGTGCGGGACTGCAGTGGGGAGGCGCAGGACGTCGCAGAAAGTCCGTGGAACCTGAGAGGGAGTGCGCCAATGGCCGAAACGAGTGTGCGGGACTCCACTGGGAGTTAGCAGGTTGCTGCAGAAAGCTTGTGGGACCCAGTGGGAGTGTGCTGTACGCCATAGGAAGTGTGCGGGACTCCAGTGGAAATGCCCAGGTAGCCGCAGAAACTATGTATAGTCTACAACAATGGAAGTAGGACCTGGTGAGGTTGCGGACTCGTCCTAACATACGGTAGTTTGCTAGGGGTATCACTCATTTTTCCGAAACAGCTGTGATAGATCGGTGAGTCTGTGTTTTCACCGATATGACTACATCTGTGGAAGCAGCCTGAAAACAGGTGAAAGAAATGTTGAAGAGTGGGAACAAAAACCCACCGACCAATCTCAGTTATTACGAAAGAATGTTGTGATAAACACAATCAAGACTACAGTAAGTTAGGGAAAGAGTCACGGCAACCTCAAGCAACAGTGTCCCTACTTCCATTGCTGTACCAAATCGGAGAGTTCCTGTGGGAACTTCTTATCTCAATTTAGCGAATTTCGAATTTCTTGAATTGTTTACAAACAGTATGCGCAACGATTTATCCCACTGCATAGATTCATTTTGCCAATTCTCAAACATTTTTCAGAGATTCGATTTATCTGGAGAGAAATAACCAAGATCGGAAAATAGTTATAATCAGATAAGACAATGTGAATAATACCTACACCCAAAAATATGAGGTTTAGTGTGGGAAAATATTCGGATCATGAGGCTGTGCTGGGAGTTCCCGTTTCAAAAAAGTCCCGAGAACTGCGAATTTCGCATTATTGGAGAAATTTCGTTAACCCGTTTCATTAATTACCATAATCCAGCCCTCACATAGTCAAGTTCTATAGCGTTATTTTTCTCAGATCTCTCGGTTTTTATATCGTTACTACATATTTGTTGCTTAATGCTTCAAATGAAGCTTGTTAAGCCGAATCGATTCGAAAGTAAATTAAAGACAGTGTTCACGATAATCTTCAATTTTGAGATTATTTGCTATATTGATTAAATGGCCCTCGGGTAGAACTAAAATGACGTCGAAATTGAGAAAAACGCTTCAGAAGTACACGAAATCCTTAAAGGCAGTGTTCACGATGAAAAATGTTTTCGAAATTCCACTAGGATTGGGTAGTGGAGGGACACTCTGTAACGTTAACGTCGAAAGAACGCACTTTGAAAACGAGCCAGGAAGAGAGGCAAAGAGCCCGAAGTTGCAACTTCGAGCGCAGCTTGAAAACCCCAAAAAGCGCATCACACGCCCACCGACGTGAACAAATGAATGCTCGAGATCGTGGAGATGAGCGATGATTTTCAATCGTTAGCCCCCGTTCTTCCCTTTAATTCTCAGCTTCTCTCTTTACTCAGGTCAGCTCGCATAGATCGGCTTGCAAAAGAAAATGCAAGATTCACAAGCCTTGGACAACTCGTCCACCATGTTTCCATAGCTCAATCTTTGAGGGACCTTACCTGCGATCACAGAAGGTCTTGTATGATTTCAGAGACACCATTGGAATCAGCATGGGGCCGTTTTCAAGATAGGCGGAAAAACAGAAAAACGATTTTCATCGTGAACACTGCCTTTAAGTATCAGCCCGCCTCTTAAAGGCAGTGTTCACGATAAAAATCGTTTTTCTGTTTTTCCCCTATCTAGAAAACGGCCTCATGCTGACTTTAATGATGTCTCTGAAATCGTGCAAGACCTTCTGGGAACGGAGTTACGGTCCCTCAAAAATTGAGCTTGGGAAGCATGGTGGGCGAGTTATCCGAGACTTGTAACTTCTGTCTTTTGCAGCCGATGTATGCGAGCTGACCATAGTAAAGAGAGAAGTTGAGAATGAAGGGAAGAACGGGGCTAGTGATTGGAAATCATCGCTCATCCCACGATCTCGAGCATTCATTTGTTTACGTCGGTGGGGCGTGCGCTTTCTTTTGGGTTTGGCCTTGCGCTCAAAAATGGCAACTCTCGGGGTCTCTAGCTGGAGCTTCTTCCTGGCTCGCTTTCATGCGTTCTTTTGACGTCAACGATACAGTGTGCCTCCTTCCATTACCCATTTAGCTGAGTGGAAGGAAATGGAAACAGATTACTTATTGTTAGGGAGCACTTGCTTTAAGTACATCACTATATCTGGAAGTGTTTGTTGTGACGATGAAATCTTTTAGGGACCCGTCCTTTGCAATTCTCTGCTCTCTATTGCTCCGTTCCTTCCTTAGGGACCTAACTAATCCTGCTTTGCATGAAATATTCTTATTATTTCGATTGACCCAATTTTTCACCGGTGACAACCACCATGAACATGTTCATCCAACCGGACAATTGGTCCATGTTAAAGAATAATTTCACTGAAATACGACGATTTAATGCGTTTCTCGCCGTCTCTTCGTAATTTCGGTAACACTCGGAGGCCAACGCATTGTTTTATGTGGAAAACTCGGGGAAGGAGGCAATCGTCATCGTGAACACTGCCCCAACTGTCAAAGGCAGGTGGTTCACGATACCATCAATTTTGACATTATCTCTGCTACATTGATTAAAGCCGGCCTGGGCAGAAATAAATACACGTAGAAACTCAGAAAACGCACCAGAAGTACACGAAATCCTTAAAGTATCTTACTCCCGCCTCTTAAGTATGACAGGAAGTGTTTGTTGTGACAATCAACCGTCTTTGTCAAAGGATTCCCGTCCTTCGCAATTATCTACTCTCCTATTGCTCCGTTCTTTCCTCAGGGCCCTAACTAATCGTGCTTCGCATAAAATATTCTTTCTGTTTTCTGATTGACCCATTTTTTCCACCGGGTGACAACCACTCATGAACATGTTCATCCAACCGGACAATTGGTCCATCGTTAAAGAATAATTTCACTTTGAAATACGACGATTTAATGCGTTTCTCGCTGCGATCTCTTCGTACTTTCGGTAACACTCGGAGGCCAACGCATTGTTTTATGTGGAAGAAACTCGGGAAGGAAATCATCATCGTGAACACTGCCTTCAAAGCGCAGTGTTCACGATAATCTTCAATTTTGCCCAGAGATTATTCGCTACATTGATTAAGCCGGGCCTCCGGGTAGAAATAAATACACGTAAAGGGAAACTCAGAAAACGCACCAGAAGTACACACGAAATCGCCAAGTATCACCCCGCCTCTTAAAGTATGACAGGAAGATTGTTTGTTGTGGACAATCAAGTGCTTTGTTGTGACCCGTCCTTTGCCAATTATCTACTCTCCATTGCTCCGTTCTTTCCTCAGGGCCCCTAACTAATCGTTAACTTCGCATAAAGTATACTCGTCTATTTCTTTGATTGACCCGGTTTTCTCCACCGGTGACAACCACCATGAACATGTTCATCCAACCGGACAATTGGTCCATGTTAAAGAATAATTTCACTGAAATACGACGATTTAATGCGTTTCTCGCCGTCTCTTCGTAATTTCGGTAACACTCGGAGGCCAACGCATTGTTTTATGTGGAAAACTCGGGGAAGGAAATCATCATCGTGAACACTGCCTTCAAAGGCAGTGTTCACGATAATCTTCAATTTTGAGATTATTCGCTACATTGATTAAGCGGCCTCCGGGTAGAAATAAATACACGTAGAAACTCAGAAAAACGCACCAGAAGTACACGAAATCCTTAAGTATCACCCCGCCTCTTAAGTATGACAGGAAGTGTTTGTTGTGACAATCAAGTCTTTTGTGGACCCGTCCTTTGCAATTATCTACTCTCCATTGCTCCGTTCTTTCCTCAGGGCCCTAACTAATCGTGCTTCGCATAAAATATTCTTCTGTTTTCGATTGACCCATTTTTCCACCGGTGACAACCACCATGAACATTTTGATCCAACCAGACAACTAGTCCATGTTATAGAATAACGTCACTGAATTACGACGTTTTAATGCATTTCTCGCCGTTTCTTCGTAATTTTGGTAACACTCGGAGGCCAACGCATTGTTTTATGTGGAAAACTCGGGGACGAAAATCATCGTGAACACTGCCTTTAAATAATATTTTTCATTTTTTCTCTTCTGCTGGCCACTGGAAGCTGCGAAATAGCCAGTAAGAGTTGGACCTTGATAAGAAATAGAAAAACCGAAATGCTCATGTTTAGGCGCCATTCATGCTTCTCAACACCCTTGCGGCACTCGCGTGGCGCGCGGGCGTGGCGTTGGAGTCAAAATGGCCTACCCCTCGTCCGAGCGGCACGCGCGTGACGCCCGCTCCTCCATAACGGCAACGACTTTTACAACAATTTCATCATTTTTATTACTAAACCACCATCAATTTCATTCCGTTCTATAATAATTAATCCTAGTATCATGATAGCGAAGCCGTGCACAGTGTTCGCTTGCTAAACAAAGTTAAGGCCCACTTTGATCCGCTCCGCCACAGCGTCGCCGCTGGAATATTCGTAGCCTCCGCAAGCGCATGACGCGCATAGAAAGTATTCATACTATAGTTGTGCACGAACAAAATTTTCGAAAGATTTTTCGAAATTTTTTTCGTTCGTTTTCGTTCGTGCAAAAATTCGTTCGTTCGAAATTTTTTCTAACAAAAAAGTTCGATTTTCGCTCTTTCGACATTTTTTAGAAATTGTACAACTATAATTCATACCCCCAAACCCCGCGCGCGGGAGACGTGTGCCGCGCTGGCGTTGAGGAGTGTGTTTAGTGCCTTCAGGGCAGTCGAGCATGGGGACGGCTACAATAATAGCCCGGCGTTAGGATGTCTACAGCGAAATGCATAAATCCGGCGGTAGCAGGTCGACAGCTGAACCTTTCGGGGCTTCAGTTAGGCCATGCCGCCGTCTGCGAATCCGGCGCTAGGAGGTTCACGGCTGGACCTTTCGGCGCGATACCAGGTTCTCTCGCGCCGAAATCACCATTTTTTTCGTGTCCTCAGCTGATGTGCTCTGTGATGACACCTCAGAAACCTGCTGTCGACATTTGAGTTTGCCTGAGTAACTACGGACTTACGCGCCTCCTGGCACAGGTGAGGCAGAAAGGATGTTTCCAACAGCTGGCCTGATTTTGAGCAACTACAGAAAGGCCTTGACGACAGAAAATTTTGAAATGATACTTTTTCTCAAAATCAACGTCCCGCTGATCAGGTTCAGCCGTTGAGCTCAGTTTAATAAGTAAAACTCACTCATTATTCGCGCTATCCTCATGCACTATTGAAAATTATACATAATTATTATCGGTCATTTATGCTATCGTATGGGATAGGCCCGAAAAAGTCGAAGTCAGAATATTTACCGAATTTTCCGTTTTTACCGTATTTTTTTACCGAGAAAGATTTCGGTAAAAAGTTTACCGAAAAGAATTTTCCACACACCCCTGGTACCCACCACTAAGCGGGGTAGGCCCACTTCCGCGCCTGATACCCATGAAAAAATCCGCACCGGCCTTCTGGCTCATGAAATATGTGAGGCCTAGGCACCATTGCGGAAAGGGCACGAGGCCTGTGCGCTTCTTATTGTTGCTGCGCCACCCTCAGTCGTCCTCGCTTATTCTTTGCCCGAGTGGAGGCGATTCCGTATTTTTTTGATTCTTCTTACAGATTATTACTTCAAAAACTACGTCATCATGAGAGTTAAATGTCAATTTAATCAATACGAACTTTCACTCATAATGCAGTCTATCACATATGAGTAATGTACAATGTATATTTATATTTCCATGAAATTTGCTATTCGCTGCGGCGGGTTCTCGCCGCGGATAAATCACTTGTGTAACCGCAGGCACTATCACTTGGGTAAACTTGAAAAAGTGCTTGTCGTAGAAGCTTCCCTGGGGGTTCAAGGGGGTCATTACAAACTCCGCCATTTTTGAACGAGAAGTGATCACCTAACGGGGGGGGAGGGTCGTAAGTACTTCGCGGCCTTTGACAACAGGAGCGAATTTATTATTGCGTGGGTTTGGGTAGCGGTAAAGGCGTCGGCACTTTTGATGATTACCCTGTGCAAGCGGGAGATGGCTAACCAGTCGTGCCCACTTCTGAACCAGCTAAGAAGCAGGGGCAAGTGAGACACTGCTCGGCTACGAGACCGTCTGCCCTTGCGGATAATCATCAAAAGAGCCGACGCTTTTACCGCTACCCTAACCCACGCGTTGATGAATTCGGCCCCAGGCTGTTGGACTCTGAACCTGAGCATTGTGAAGCCCCGAGTATTCGAGTACCTTTGCCACGACTAGGGTACTCTTCTCGTGACAAGCACTTGGTTGTCAGCCGATAACATAGAACGAAAACCTTCTTACAGTTCTTCATAGTTCTTTTGACAACATTTTTGAATGTTTTAAAGGTTTTTTAAACTTTTCATATAGCTTTTATCGCTTACACATACTAGTCCAGGCCCAAAATAGCTGTCGGTAATGAAAAATAGAGAGTGATTACCAGATTTCGACATGATACGCTCAATAGGCCCTATACTTGTTCGCGATGAGGTAGAGGGGCTGTAGAGCTTTCACCACACAATGGAGAGCTTCTTCTATTAGTCCGTGACGAACAGCTTCTGACGATAAAGCCGCATGCCTCTAAATGTTACGAGCCTGTCTCCCATCGTGGTCACGAGAAAACGAGCATGGATTTTCATTCCGTGTAAGACAGCCAAAGACGCCAAGTAGCGATATTTTACGAATTCACGTCATTTGGCGTGTAATCATTCATATACAGCTCCATACCAGACGTTAAGTCTTCAGTGCGGCCAATCACAAATTTGATCATGAGTTTTCCACCTCCGATCCATGCTGCAGTACATAGTGTCAACAATTTAGAAATACCATCATGTATCACGGAAGTGCTGTAAACAACGTTTACAGCGGTGACCGTCATCCATGCAATGTATGAAAACCTGTTTCAGCTCTGCGAATCAGATAGAAATTTGGATTTCACAAATCCTCCTACCCGTCTGAAGCTGAGACTTCGTTTCGGAGGACTTGACGGTATGTGACACTGTTATTGAATGTCTCTGTTCAGAACACATAGTCGAACCGCCTAATGAACCTGTGAATTTGTTCACGCATTCCTGGACCATATCTGGCGAAGAAAAGGAAAGGCTGTTCTCGGAGTTAGAGGTACTTTATCCACATTGCATACTATCAAGGTATCATGAGGTCATAGAGTCCCAAAGATGTTTAAATAGTCCTGTCTGCGCTCGAAGGCACACGACACCTTCAAGCACGTATTGTGAAATATTCATCTAACTGTCGAGTAGACCCTTCCCAAATAGCATGAGCCGAAAGCTAGAGATTCCTGGGTCTCCTAAACAGGCAGCAGCGATCGTTTATCCATCTCGTTTATCAAGCTGCATACGCATGAAGTTGGTACGTTGATACATCATAAAACTCGTGCAACACATCCACTGGCAAAACAGTGTGATGGAGCACGTATGGATAAATAGTCGCTGCTGCCTGTTTAGGTGTTCTCGAGATTCCTCCGAATAAGCGAAATACAGGTGTATGTACGTCACTCTACCACGCCACTGAACGAAGCCGCTTCGGTTCGCTCCTTTGAAGACAGTGTTCACGATAAATCTCGTTTTTGAGTTTTCAGTGTGAAACGCTACGCTGGCAGACGTTGGAGGGGATAAGGTCAAAGAAAGCGGCGAAAACGTGCTAGAAATCGATAAAACAGCCGCGAAGTGAAGATTTCGTCAGCCCAGTAGGCCTGCTTATTGTTAGTCCGCCTCGCCCCCCGTTCCCACAAGCTTGCGGCGCGGCGGACATTTTCGATGGCAAATTGCCATGTAACTCAGCCACGTCCTGCCTGATCGATTTGCGCACATTCCGCCATTAGCGCGCTTGCGGAAACTAGCAGGTGGGCAAGCTCGCCCGCGCCATGAACATGTACGTGCGTCAGAAACCGATATTTTAGCTTATTATGAGCGCTTTTGGCCGCTATTTGTTCACAATTCGATAGCTCATGACCACCAAACAACCCCATTTTTAAGTCGAATTAAATCATGGTATTCATCGTGAACACTACCTTTAACACTACTTTTAACGATCTTTTGTCTTGGGGTTAATAGAGGCTAGGCTCACTGTGGTATTCCAACTATTTCCAGGTATTTCCAATATTCACTAGTGTATCTCATCCCTATGCTTCGCTTCAGTCGAAATGTTACTCGTGAAAAAATATGGCCTCAGACAACGCGTACATCACGTTTTCTCAAGTTTTGGGAAACTTGGGCCATAGATCCGTTCTCAGCTGAATCTGAGAGGTTCGTGAGCTACCACTGTGATTAGCTCAAGCTCCTCTCCAATCACCAGATCGTGCCAAAGCTACACATACAGCCACGTTTTTCTAATCGCCTACCGGGTAGACATAGAATGTCAACCTTCATGCAAGAGTGCTTGTGAAAAGAAGAAGGGATGAGCCAAAACGTGACGAGCCCTGTAGACATGAGACCATTAGGCTCCCATGACCTACCATAATGTTCAAAAAGAAAACAAACGGGCCTCAGAATCGTGTTCTGCGCTCAAGCCACCCCATCCCACACGCGAAGCTCAGTGGAAACTTGTTTTTTACCACTGACCCCTAGAATGGGATTGGTTGTTTACCCCCTCCCCCCCCCCCACTTCGTTCGAGCGAGGCCAAGCAACCCTTTGCATCCGCTGTTGCAAACCCCCCCCACCACTGAAACGTTGGCGACCCTCCTCCTAAAAAATGACCGCGCTGTATATTCTCTAGGCCCCGCCTTTTTTGCTGTAGACAAATGTTCTTGGAAATCGCAAATGTCTGGAAAGCGTGGAGATTGTTTCTGGCGGTCTTTCAGTGTTAGCGTTTTTTTATTCGAAAATGCTTACAGAGGCTAGATTTCGGTAACCATGAGTACCGACTGTCACATTCTAGAAGTGAGAACAAACACTAGCAATGACTTTTGGAGAAACGGCCTTTTCATCCTTATTTCCAACAGGCTATTTTTCCTATTTTTAACTCTAGATGATCCTCCTATTTCTCACTGTGGTTTAGGTATTTTTGTTTCTTCTATCATGCCCAGCGGGTCTGTTTTACTGAACCGTCGCGCCACGGCCCGTAACAGCAATGAGAGTGATACCAAAAGGCCCCAAAGTCATTATTTTGGACATTTGTATTTTCACGTCCATTTCGGTCGCCAGCTGCTCATAGACAGGTCTTAATAATATTTAGATCCTGAGTTTTGAACGGGAAAACACTTGGCAAAAAAATTGGACGATACGATATCCTCCATATTATGAAGTTAGGTGCAGCCCCCTTCTTCAAAAAAATTTGAACGTCGCTGGACAGAAGTCAAAAGCATTTTGCCAAAACATCAAGCAAGGGTTTTCGTGGGGCGCTAAATTTAAATATGAGGTTCGTTTGGAGATGTTCGGTTTATGGCAGGTCACCAGGGTCAGGCAGGCCGTTGTCCAGGACCTCGACAAAGCTACGCCCCCATTGGTGACCAGGATTTTCGAGAAGACCCAAAACTTTCACGTCCCCCAGGTTCTGAAAAACTTTTTCGACATTTTTGGCAGTAAAAATGTTCAAAAAAGTTTTTCGAATATGTTTTTTATTTAATAATTATTGCACTTCCTACAGTAATTATGAGTCTCGGGGGAATGTATAGTTAGGTCCGTGGCCTGTGTCCTCAAGAAAAAACGTTTAAATCCAAACCGCGGCTGGCGCGGCGGTTTAATTCCCAAAGATTGAGATTTAGACCGCCACGCCAGCCGCGGTTTAAATTTACACGTTCTCGGTTTGGCTTTGGAGCGCGGTATTTTTCGACTGCTCGCCGCAGTGCAAACAATGCCCTTGAATATGTACATCAAGTTGCGGAGTTTCCGGGCGACTTTACCGCAGTTGGCAGAGGATAGGCGTAGAATGAAAATAGTGTCTTTAAAAACTCGGGGTTGCCTATTTTTAATGAGAAACCTGTCCCGTTTCGACCGAAGGCGCGGTACGGACCACGGTATTGGACAACGAGAACACGGGTTTAAAGGCAGTGTTCACGATAATCTTCAAATTTGAGATTATTCACTACTTTCAATCCCGCGTGTTCGCTTGATAGTTGTCAAAAATTCTCTTTTCATCATTATGTTTCAGTATTTCTTCAATCTCGCTATACCTGTGTCATACTCTCTACATGCCGCGATCAAGTCATTCGCATTCGATTCGTTGATGAAAGCAAGCTTGTACGTTTGAACAGCTCTCAGCTCGGGAAAAAAATTCGTCACCATCCATCACGTTGGTGAATCACATAACAAGGAATGATTGTGCTATCACTGGGCCCCATTTTTGTTCACAAGAAACAGAATACAGATCAAGAGGCTGCCAAATGTTCATTAAAGTTTCGCAAATCTTCAAAAACTCCAAAATAGAGTCTCCAAAATTTCGAAACTTCCTTCCGGTTTGCTTTCGGCTCGTAGAGCCTTCTTCACACATTCTTCTTCTTCTGCCCAAAAATGGGCTAGGAATCGTAGTTTCTAGCAAATTTTAGGGCAGAGGAAGAAGAAGGTCTGAAGAAGGCTCTGCGAGCCTACAGCTAACCGGAAGGAAGTTTCGAACATTCGAAGACTCTATTTTGTAGTTTTTGAAGACTTTCGAAACTTTAATAAACATTTTGCAGCCACTTGATGTGTATTGTGTTTATTGTGAATCACCTAACAGTGAATGTTGAGCGTAGTCTAGTTCATGTTAGTCAAGAGTGCGATGCAGGTTAAACCAAGGGCCTCCACTACCTCTAGAACTCGCCGTTGTCATCTGTTGGTGCCTAAAACTGCTTACTGTTGTCACATATGATGGCGATTGTCACGTGGCCGACAGTATTGCACTTGTTCGAAGAAATATAGAATAAAAATGGAGGTAGCAGTGTGGATAGCACCCTAGGGATACGCAATGTTTCATTATCTGGTATCAGATAGCCACCTACTAGGCGTTTTTTACCCCTGTCTTCCATTTTTGGCTTACAGATCGACCGCGTCGGCCGCAACGGGTGTTGTTCTGAACCCCGGTCGACTATGTTTCTCATACGTATCGACCGCGACTGTCCCAGCAGGCCACTTCGGGTCACAGTCGGACACAGATGCACTCCTTACCAACTATGAGCGGGGCCTGAAAGACCCACACTTGTTTGCGTTTATCGGAACGGAAACAGACACAGATGCACCCTTACCAACTATGGCCGGGGCCTGAAGAGACCCACACTTGTTTGTGTTTATTGGAACGGAAACAAAGTTCATATGCTGCGGCATACTTCGAAACGAGTGCCACATCCCTTTGCAGTTTTAGTTGTATTCAGCGAATAGGGCAATACCCTAGACTTTTTTTAGGTCTACCAGAGAGGGTCTTGATGGGGCACTTTCTGCCGCTCTACGCATGATTTCATTAACGGCAAAGTTGAAAAGAAAAGGTCCCGTATGGCTACTTGCCTCACTCCCGCTTCCAACTCGAAAGCTGATGTAAAACCAACAGTTGTACAAACTGTTGTTGCTCTTTAGTTAATGTCCTCAATTAGTCCTTAGTTCTTAGAGCCCGTGGCGGATAACTTTCTGTGAAGGAGTACGATTATCGCATGTCTCCACTATTCAGGTATTTTTTCGTACGGACAAGTTTCACGGATGGTGTTGGTTATTTAACGGATCCCAGACGGAGGAAGAGCTCTCAGCATTTTAGCAGTGATGTTGCCATACCCACCTAACTTTCCATTCTCCATTTTCCGGACACAATCCAAAATCTCAGACTCAGTCGGCTGATCCTCACTGACATCGTTGTGTGCTTTCAGAACATAAGGGACCTCAGGTCCTGATGGCGCGTGACGACTCAGTAATGGACTGAACTAATCCTTCCATATTGGCAGCGTCACATCATCAAGTCCTACTACATTTGTAGTGTCCAGAACAGGAGAACATTTCTCCATCTTGCCGCTATGCTGTCGCAAGCTGCCGACGCAAATTCCTCAAACATTTCCCTCCACAAAGTTTCTTGCAGTCCGGAGAGTACGTGCTTTGTTGTAAGTAGACTTCACTTCCGCTGATAGGTAGGCGTACGTCTTCCTGGGCAGTAGCACCGAGACTGTCTCTTCCGGAGCGTCCTGGAAATACCTTATAAAAAAATCCTTGTCGAGAAATTTCTACTTTTTTCGTACTTCGGTGTCAATAGGAATGCGCTGTCGGTTTTTTCTCTCTCTCATCTCTGAGACTTTGAGGCAGTGTTCACGATAATCTTCGATTTTGAGATTAATCGCTAAATCGATTGCTTGGACACCGGTAAAACTGAGCTGAGGAAGAAACCGAGAAAAACGCCTCAGAAGGGTACCAAATCCTTTACTCTCACCCCACCTTTTTACTCTTACTGGAACTGTTTGTTCTGATAATGAAATCCTCTGTGGGCCCGTCGTTTGCAATAACCTACTTTCTGTTGCTCTGTTGTTTCCTTCGGACCCCAACGAATACTGTTTCGCCCAAAATATTCTTCCTTTTTTTGTTAGCCCTTTTTTTCACCGCTGGCAACCACCGTGAACGTGCTCATTCAATCGGACAACTAGTCCAGGCAAGAGAATAATGTCACTGAAACAAGACGTTTTACTGCGTTTCAAGCCGTTTCGTCGTAACTTTGGTAACACTTAGTGGCCAACGTACTATTTAAGTGCTAAAGTCGGCAACGAAAACCATCGTGAACACTGCCTTTAAAGGATAAATCTTTAAAGGCAGTGTTCACGATAAAAATCGTTTTTCTGTTTTACCCCGATCTGGAAAAGGGTCACATGCTGATCCCAATTATGTCTCTGGAATCGCGCAAGACCTGGAGACGGAGTTATGGTCCCTCAAAAATTGAGCTAAGTAAGTATGGTGGACGAGTTGTCCGAGGCTCCTAACTTCCGTCTTTTGCAGCCGATAGATGCGAGCTGAACTGAGTAAAGAGAGAAGTTGAGAATGAAGGGAAGAACGGGGCTATTGATTGAAAACCGTCGCTCATCTTACGATCTTGAGTGTTCATTTGTTCACAGCAGGGGCGGAGGGGGCATTGCGCTTTCGGGGTTTGCCCTGCGCTCAAAGTGGCAACTTAGGCTCTTTTGGGGCTTTTCCTGGCTCGTTTTCATGCGTTCCTTCGACGTCAACGTTACAGTTTGCCCATCCACTACCCATTTCCAGTGGAAACTGAAACACATTTTCTATAGTGAACATCGCCTTTAACACGCGTAGTTTGATGAATATCACTCGACAACAATCGAGGGTGACGGAATTGTTTCTTTTGGTAGAACATTCCATGAACATTATGGCTCGAGAGTTTCCTTTGTGTTCTCAAACGTCGGTTGGATGTATTAGAAGCAGCGACACTAACTAGCAGGTATCGACAGATTTGTACATACACTCCCATCATGCCAGAGCCTGTAGAGGTTCTCGGCGTTTCACCTGGAGGTCTTGAGGATGAGGTGTAACATGACTCCGGCGGCCGATCTGCAGGTCGTCTCCAGAAGACAATCACGAGTTCCATGAATCTGGGATCTTTCGCTCTACTGGACTTTTCACATGCATAGCTGTTCCAAATAGTATATTCTCATAATAATCCAAGAGTTTCACTCAGATAGAAAAGTCGATTCTCCATTTAAAAGGTCGAGTATTTAAACGCAAAAAAATGCACGAATCCGACGTCAGTCTGGAATTCACGTTTTCGAAGAAGTTGAAAACCTGACCATAATCAAAATTCCGTATTTTGGAAAAAGATCAAAATATGACTGTTGCCGAATAGTCCGATTTTCAACCTGACCGTAATCAAAAACTGAAAACGCGTTACAAGTTTGCTCGAATTCAGGCGTGATGACCGCGAGGTTAATGCTGAAGTTTTGAAATCACATTTTCCTAAAAGAGGATTGAAAGAAGCACGTTTTCATTGCGTTTCCACGTTCACGTCACTTATGGTCTCTTAGCGTGTGAACTGTGCGTGACTGGGTTTTTGCTCCGTAGTACTTCTGTACAATGATTGTGGTCAACTGACCGTTTAACGCAACTTGACTCCCCATGCACTCATGCTGGCTACCCATTTTCTACCACCCCTGTCCCGTTGTCGCCAGTGCTTGTTTGGTCCATCTTTTTCCATTTTTTCTCAGCGAGCTTTCCACTGGTTCCATAATTACCTCAGAAATTGCATTTGCTTAGTTGATTTCAGCAAACGGTTTTCTGTTCCGAAAGAATCGTACCGAGCGCTCAGGGAAGGCGAGTTAATGAAGCGAGAGCATCATCCTGCATGGCTCAAAGAAATCCTGAAGCTGAGAAACGGATCCATAAAGGAAAAATCACTGGTAAGTTTTTCTTCGATTTTGTCATTATTAAACTTTACATAACTTGCCATAATGTGCAAACACGGAGGGCAACTCAAGGCAAAAGGAGCCTGAGTTTTGGGTAAATGAGCATGATTCAGGATAGACCTAAAAACATCAAAGTATCGCGCGCGCACTGAATCAATTCCGATAATTGCATGTTTTGAACCGTCATAACATTTCTTTTGTATGTTGCATAGCACTGTGGATGACACATTTAGAACATAATCTTTCCCGCCGCGGAGCCGCATTCAGCCCTGAAGGCACACAATCTTTAAAAAGAAATTTCGAGATGTCCAAGTAACCATTGGGTCTTTGGGTCCCAAGATCGCGGCCCCTACCGACTGTGAGGCAGAATACACACTTGTCAGCAAGCTTAAAACAACACTATACCATAAGAAGATTTGTACGTCTCCAAGCGGAAAGCCCTAGCCGTCGGAAGCGCAGAAATCTACCAAAGATGACAGTATTTGCTCTCCTAAATAGCCGGTTTGGTGAACCCCACGAATAGCGCAATGAAGAGCGGAGTCCAAGAGAAAATGGGTTAATCTGGGGTAATTCCACTCTTAAATAGAAGCCTAAGATGATATGCCTAGCTGATGTCATTTTTCGAAATATTTAGAACACGTCTTATAAGGCAAGCTCTATATCAAATGCCAGAGTACGTGTGTTTGAGATACAACAGCTTCCTCCCTGGTTAGCAATTGAAATCCCGGAAACCAGGTGTATTAGGTAGAGAGCCAATTTTCAGAGATACAAAGATGCCCCTCTCAACAAGTAAGGCTTGGAATTCGGAAAGTCGTTTCTCGGAGCAGCACGAGAGATTTTCACTGAGCATCCCCATGTCCTAGAAAATGTGAGGCGATAGAACTCAAAACGTTACTAAGCTGCTTGCGAGACTGCAGAGTATTCAATTTTAAGCCTCTGATTTCTGGTTTCGGAACATGGTATCCAATCGTTAGATCAAGGGCAGGCCTAACAAATACTCTCTGAGCGGAATTTTTCTAAAATTTCTCTGAAAGACCAATGTCTGTCTTCCTACATGGACAAAATACGAAGGCTTCGCATTCAACAATGGGTCTGACGTAGTTATAGACTCTAACAAATAAGTCCTCACTGGACATCGTCAAACCTTTGAAAATGAGCAATGTACGTGCGAACGCCGGCCTCTGCAAGAATTCTCATTGCTCACAGAAGTCCAATCTGCGGGCATAGTGTCCCTAGGCTTTGATGCAGTCGACAAACCCTAACTCGTGCTTCACAGGTCTGTAGGTCAAGGAGGGACTAGACCTCACAATTATCCCATACAAACGGTTTTCTCGTGAGTCAGGGGTAATTTCCAAATCTGAGACCAATTCAAAGTGCTGTCCAAAGCAGCTTGCCTTTGCACTGGTCAGCCACATTTTCAATTACTCGATAAATTTTAACATCATCGGCGAATCGCTTACATTTCACACCACAAAGCTCCTGAATTTTAGGAAGAGCCGCTGCATAGAGCCCAAACAGAATCGGGAATAAGATTCCATGTCGAGAAACACCACTTTTTGTTGATCTACTAATAGAGGAACTATCCCCAACCTTAAAGGCACAGTACCCTCTCAAATATGAATTTTGTGATTTCCATGTAACTGTGGAGTAGACCCCTCCTGTATAGCACGTGCCAAGTTCGAGGTCTCAATTCCTTCAAATAAGCGTGATATCAGCGACCACCACGAGCCCGACCCTCTTCTCAGAAAAATGAAAACATGTTACATGTAATATAAAGTGTAAGATACTTGAGACATTCAAGTATATTACCTTTATATCGCATGTAACCTACACTTATATTACACGTAACATACACTGATATTTCATGTAACTTATTTAAAGCTGCAAGTTGAAGCTCGATGCTTTAAGGGTTGGAGCTGCAAGTTCCAGGCCACCGCTTCAGGTACGAATCAGCGAGCTTTAAGCTCTTTCGGACATCCCAGGAGCTTAAAGCTAGCTGCTTCATGATTGAAGCAGCAAGCTTGAATCCCACAGCTTCATACAAGAAGCAGTGGGTTTAGCCTTGCTCAAAAAATATTGTATATCTCTCCCTGTAATCCTCCACACGATTAAAACGGATCATGAGGAGCGAGAGATCCACGACTCGGCCAGGGCGAGTGACTACCCTGTCGAAAGTCAATGCAATGGACCTGCGCTCATGGCTAAGGTATGAGGCGGCCCGTATGCTGTGCAGGTTTGCAGAAGGTGTTCAGCATAGGCCCTCAGTTTTTGAAGATATTTGAATCATGTTACACTTATACTACATGCAATTTACTTGAGTAGAGATAATTCACATGTAACTTACATTTACGGAGATGTATTATAAGTATATTGTAATCGTCTCTTATGTTAGAAGTATTATGTTTTCACCATCAAAAACATATTACGTGTGACATTTGGCCTGCGAGCGAGGGACCGATATATTACATGTAACATACATCGGTCGAGATAATTTGCAAGTAATATGCATTGGCCAATTCATATTACATGATGTTAATTCAGGCCTTTTATTTTACATGTAATATGTTTTCATTTTTCTGAGTTCGCTCACCACCACGTGCCACATCCCCGTCCTGATTTTTAAACTCGATAGCGGTTAGATGGGTGGATGAATTTCAACGGCGTCTTCGTTCTGCACTCCATTGACGGTCTGTCTCCTCATCCTGGTTCGCTCTGCCCCAACGGCTGCGGATCTGAAGATGAATAGAAATACAGGTCTGAGACAACTCGTCCACTAGGTTTCCGCCCTCAAAATATGGGCATTTTTGAGGAGCCATAAATCCGTTTGTAGAGGGTCTTGAAAAAATTTTCGGGATACCGTTGTGATCAGCGTATGATTCTCTCGAAGATAAGCCCGAGACCTAAAAAATAATTTCGTGGGTGTCCTAGGCCTTTCCCTTGCAACTTTCTCTAAAATAGATCTGCTTTAACCCAGCTGACCACCAACAGATGTTGTATAACATCCATTCGATAACTTCATTTTCAATAAGGCCGCAGTTATTCACATTCAAATCAGATGATTATTGAGAACGGAGGTATGTACTGCCGAGTGGGTATGTTATATAGCAATCACGTCGGCTGTTTATCTCACCTGCTCCTACTCGACATTGCCTTTACTATTGATTATCCGGCTAATGTCCATTATTCTGCCTGTCACGCTGCTACTCAGGTTCTCAGCCAGAATGTAAGCGTGCCATACCTGTTCCAGACCCTCCCTCAGATGCCTGGGGCTTATAAAGAGCTTTCAAAGTCCTATGATGCCTTCCAGACCCACACTATCATCCTGTATTGTCCAAACGCGCACCACTGTGCTCTTTTGGCCATACCCGCGCCACCGGAATATTTTGGCCAGACGAGTACCAACTCAGCAGGGATCGTGGGGCACTGCCTGCCCTAAAGGTATTCTTGACGCCACGGCCTTCGGCAAGGATATTGCCGCCCTCACGATCTTCAGTGTGGGACGACCTCGACTGCGAACGTCCTCTGAAATAGATCTTCTGTCACCCAGCTGTCCACCAACGGATGATGATACGTGTAACGTTCACTTAAAGAGATCGAGAGATGCTTAATCAGAAAGAATGTTTATTCAATGAAGAATCTTTCATATTTTTCTCTCGTTTGGGCCTTCCCGTCGATATTGGGCTGGTCAGCGGTGGCAGAGATGGCCAGCCAATTCTGCCGGCATGTGAGGGTGCTGGGTCACATACACACAAAACCAGCTCTGGCATACCTGTATAGAAACACTCTAGAAACCCTGGAAATTGGTAAATTTCAAAACTTGTGCGGCTTTAGATGTATTTTGGATCGATAAGCGACTTTGACGAAATAATTTTCAAAAATATTCAAGAAAGGAGTTATTAATAAATAAAAAATAGTGTAATAAATGAAATGGATAGAAAAATTCGAGATTTATATAAAGCTAAAAGAAAAGACAAAATATCAATTGCGTTCAGTATGAAGTAATACTCTGTTGGAAAATAATAAATTCAAACAGAAGCGCTTTTTTGAATTTTCAACAAAGTTTACGAATGCCTAAAAGCTTTTTTCTGTTCCGTCAGTTGCGTGAGTGAGAATGTGGATTCGAAGGAGATGCATTTATGTCTCAGTTTCGTATTGGTATCTCAACGGAACAATGAACAAAGTCCTGTTTTTGCGGAGACAATACCAAATCCACATTTTCACGATGAGAGCTCAAAAGCCGTTTATATCGCGAACCGTGCCTTCAATTTACGCAGGGCTTTAGAAGGAGTGAGCAGGTTGTCGTCATACTTGCGCAGGGCTTTAGTAAGGTTGACCGTTGACCTTTATAGGCATCGTACGCGCTGGAAACCACTCATTGTTTCTGGTTTTGAATCATTGATTGGGCCCATTTAAGAACGTAGGTAGAGTTTGCTGGGTCACCAACGCATAATTGTGGAGATATGTGAGACCGAATGCCTCGAATTCCGTCAAAAAAGGACATGAAATGAGAAAAAATGTAGCTTATCAACAAATGATACATTAACATCCACTCGTTTAAAGGCAGCATACACACTCATAAACGTGTTTGAGGTTATTACGAAAATAAAATCGAATGGCTCAGAACACAACGCCTACGCATTTTGAAGCGTCAAAAACGACCAACAATGCCGCTGCACGAGTGGGAAATTGGCATCGCCTCTGTATTTGCTGTTCTCCTCCAAAACAGAGAAGCTGGGCCATTCCCACCATTGCCAATGTATGTGGGTGGTACAATAAGTACAATAAGTCAACCACATACATTGACAACAGTGAGGGTGGCCCAGAATGCCTGTTTTATTTATTTATTTATTTTGCACTCATGGTGCACCATCGACATAGGAAAAGCAAAAAAAAAAGAAACGAGTACCGACTCAACCACACATGAATAAAGAGAATAAAGAGAAACGCGAAACTATTGATGAAGACTTCTTTCCGTAGATCTATTTCAGAGCAGAGCAAAAAGGAAAAAAAAGTAGAAGAAAAACAATAGAAGAAAAACACAAGGTAACAAAAAAACGAGGAACTCAGGACAGCCTGAACTTCACATGCTTGCCAAAAAAGAAGAAAAAAATTGCAGCGACCACGACCAAAGGAAAGACTCGTTTTTGGGAATGTACGAAGACCCAACGATTTCTCAATGGATTGTAAAACAAACATTTAATTGCTGAACTTCAGAAAAAAGTAAATGGACGTAGAACAAAGAGGATACGGTCAGCCTGGGCAACGCAACTAGCCTAGGCTATTCTGGGGCGGGCCAAAACAGGTGCCTCTTTGATCTGGTACGAACCTCAGGCGTAAGACCCAGACCCAAGTAGGCAATGGTAAACCATGCTCCTTGTTGACCTGTACCTCTAGCTCTAGACAGTGGGGATCGCAGTAGAAAAAAGTCTACAAGACAGTTATTCGCTGGAGCCGATGTATAATTTCGTTGATTTTTTCACTTCGGAGGTGGTTGCTATAATGAGATATATAATTTAAGAACAGATCTAAAGAGAACTGGGAGCAAGCACATAAAAGAGGAAGCCTATAAATCTGATGATAATTACACATCCGGCACGCCAATCAATTCCATGAAATCGAGCTTAATAAGAGCATTTTTAAATAGAGAAGTGCTTTGTTTCCGCAAGAGTTCAACTGGCAATTTGTTCAGCCAGGCAGAGGTTCGATGGAAGAATGAGTTGCTGTATTTGTTGCTCTTGAAAACACTACGTCTTCTATGTCTGAAAGTATCGATATTAAGACAAGGTCTTCTCAGAGAAGAGGGCCTGAAATACCAGAACCTGGAGGGAGGAAGGCGAAATTCTCCTCTAAGTATTTTGAACGCCACTACAATACCGGCATAGGTTCGCCTATACAAAGACTTCTCAAACCAAGCTCGCTCAATCGATTTCTGTATGATGGCATGCTTCGAGGATAGTTAGGATCAGGAAAGGCTCGAAAATAAACGATTCTTGTGGAAAGTCATTTGGACTTTTTCAATCTTGTTTATGAGCTTCCTAGTGTAAGGGTTCCAAACTTGGCTACAGTACTCCAGAATAGGTAACACATAAGTCTTGTAAAGTTTGATCAGAATAGTAGTATCACTGGTTTTAACCGCTCTGAACAAGCTATAAAGACATCGCTTAGCTCTAGAAATGACGTTATCTATGTGTATTTCCCAGTCAAGAGTGTTCGTAACAGTAACTCCAAGGTCGCGAATTTCAGTAAGATTTCTTGGCAAGACAGCGCCGTCCAAAGATACGCTTTGTAGGTTTGATGGGTTTTTGCCAAGGGAAAATAAATACGTTTTGCTGGAGTTGAGCTTTAATCCCCAATTACTGGTCCATAGAGACATGCGCTCTATCGCGCTATTCATTCCTGATTGAATAATATGTCTGTTACTATCATTGGATATTGTATAAATCTTGATATCATCCGCATATGCACATACGTGTGTATCTTGGTTTATTTTCAGGAAAGCCGGGAGATCTGAGGTATATATGTTGAACAAAAGAGGTGAAAGTACACCTCCCTGAGGAACACCCGATGTACATAAATGCTTTCTAGAAAAAGTGCCCTTACAGTTTACCACAAAAGTTCGATCGGAAAGGAAAGATGTCAACCAGCTTAATAGATTTGTTCTGAACCCTAAATTTTCGCACTTCCTGAGTAAACAGCTATGGTCAACGGTGTCAAATGCTTTGCTTAAATCGAAGTAAACGGCATCAACAGATTGCGATGAGCTTAGTGCATTGATCCAAGAATGATTACAATCTAAAAGTTGCAGACAGGTAGAAGAGTTTTTAACAAAACCAAACTGTTCAGGGGGGATAACATTAAAGTTGTCGAGCCAATCTTGGAGAGAAACTTTCAAAATTTTTTCCATGACTTTGCGAGGTGTTGGTGTGATGCTTATAGGTCTAAATTCATTTGGTGAAGAAGCAGAAGAGTTTTTAGGTATCGCAGTGACTATCGATGTCTTCCACAAAGCCGGAACCTGACCAGTAATGAGTGAAATATTGAAAATATGACACAAAGGGATTGAGATTTTATCAGCGAACATTTTATAGAAAATTGCAGGAATTTCGTCAGAAGGGAGGGAGAAGGAAGCCTTAATTTTACGTAAGTACTTACGAACCAGCGAGGGATTAATCACTGGTAAGGGGCAGTCAGGGATAACATGCGTAGGGAAGCTTGCATTAGATTGACATGGAGAGGTAAAAACACCTGCAAAAAAGTCGGCCAGTGCATTGGCTTTATCTTCCGCAGTAGTAAGGACCCGTCCATCTAAATCAAATAGGCACGCCGCATTGTTCTTTTTACCCACACGCTTACTAACATAGGCATAGAGCTTCTTCAAGTTGCGACAGTTAGACAGTTTCCGTTCTTTATAATCGAGATAACGTTTCAGATGATAGCTTAGATTCTTACTAACTGTTTTGTATTCTTCGGATCCAAGCGGATCGTCTAGAACATTGAAAAATCTCTCTTTATAACGATATAGGTTACGAACGTGTTTAGGATAGCGTTCTTGCACAGGTACAATTTTTCGTGTTGGGACAAATTTATCAATTAGCTCATGCAAAACATGCAAAAAACGGTCATAAATATCGTCTATAGAGTCGTAGTTATCGAAAACGGAGAACCAATTAATTTCATCAAAAGTGGCATTTATTTCTATAGAATTAGCCGCCAAATAGTCTTTCCTCGTACGAGTTTCAGAGTTTGCTATTGATTTCTCGATTCGGAAGCTCACTATGTTGTGATCAGAAGCACCAAGAGGTGGCTTGATAACAATATCGAAACCCAAAGCGTTTGATGATAAAACTAAGTCAAGTACAGATCTACCACACGTGGGTTCACGAACGTGTTGCTCTAGCCCAACAGAAGAAAACAGGGATAAAAAACGCTCAAACCTATGAGAACGCGCAACAGGGGGATCGCTAGACCAATCGACATCTAGGTTCAGGTCACCAACGATGACAATATTATTAAAACCAGAACACAAATCAGAGAGCACATTACAATGTTCTTCATCTTCGTTCGAATTTTGTTTCGGAGGACGATAAACAATGATAAAACGAACATACTCGATAGAATTCCCTAAAGTATCAAAACATATTTTAGGGGGAGCACAGCAAATACAGGGGGCAGATACAGGGGCGGGGCCAACTTCTTACTCGTGTAGCGGCATGGTGGGTCGTTTTTGACGCTTCAAAATGCGTAGGCGTTGTGTTCTGAGCCAATCGATTTTGTTTTCGTAGTTTTCTAAAACACGTTTGCGAGCGTGTATGCTGCCTTTGAACCAGTTTCTTAAAAAAACGCATGAATGTGAATCATTCCGGTGATCATCGTGACAAATTTCTATGTTGCTCAAGTGCTGCTATACTTATGCGTCGCGCGAAATACAATATTTTCTCTATAATCAAAGGCAAAACGAGCAGATTCTGGTCCTACCACTTGATACATCGTTTTCGTCGTAGCAGAGAGCATATAAACTCTCTCCAATATCTGAAGTCTCGATCCGATATGATACGCCTATTTCGCAGGTGTTGCTATTCTTATGCGTCTCAGTATATTGTAGTCGCCCAAAATCCGATACGAACAGAATTTGGGATGAAGAGAGAAAATTTAATTTTCTGAGGTCCACCTATTATTTTTAGCTTGTAACATTTTATGATCTACGATCAGGCCTCAGTAACCCAAAGTTTTCATTACTAGTAGCAGGGGCATCTTCGCAAAGTACTCCAGTCTGCTCATTTTTAACTACGCTAAAATGGCTTTCATGGTGCTGTCGCGGCGAGGGGTTCCCAGTTAGCCATTGCTCTTGGCCACGCCCATTTTCCCGCGCCGCAACGGATTTCATAATTTTGGAAGGGGTAGGGAAACCCCGGGTTGGTGCCCAAATTTCGCGGCATCACGGGCGTGGCCGAATGCGGTGGTCAAGTGACCCCCCCCCAGCTGTGATAGCACCGCTTCCTTGATAAGTTGTATATAACGACAACGACTAACAGTAGGGTGTCCTCCGCGCAACTACGTCATAAATTGTGGTGCGCGCGAAGCGCGCACCAGATTTGGTTTTGAACTGGCCACGCGCGGAACCGTTTTTTCGAAATCTAAATTCAGAGTGAACCTAGAATTTAGCTCCAAATTGCATTGAAAAGAGCGCAAAAAGTTGGTAATATCCCCCGAAAATGGTTTGGAATGGTTTGCTAGTTTTCGAGAAAATTTTAAAAAACCGCTGGATTTTTGTGTTAATCTCCTTTTTTCAGTTGGCGTTCATCAACTTGTGGGTACACTTAAAATTGAGCTAGCAAGCTTATTTTTGGATATGAGGCTGGAAATGGATGCAGGTCGCTCCTATTCCAATTCGAACTTGATACCTTAACTTTGAAGGGTACCTCAAAATCGTGGTTTACATACTAAATTAGCCCTTGAGCGCGAAAACTGCTGGGCATGTTACGGCTGTGGAAAGCAGGGTATGTGGGTGGATCAGCAGCCAATTAACATAGGTCATTAGGGGTGAGTACTAAACTCGTTAGATTTCGTACCCATGACACGTCATCGATCGATAATCAATATTATTGATTTTCGCTCTTATTGCACGAAATACGACGAGGAGTGGTAATTGTTGATGGGTATGGATCTCTTGGTTTGGGAAATTTACTCAAACATTATCGATTAATACCAATCAACAGTATCGATTTTTTGCCAGTTGCACAAACTGCCGCAATGGGTGTTGATTGTTGAGGGTCTAACTAGGGAACCTTGCATGGTGTACCCCCGGATCAGAAAGCTGATAAATGTTTTCTAGTCAACTCTGGCACGCCCTTTTCGAATCTGAACTCGCATTTTACTGCGGATATCTGCGAAAAAACTTATAGCCTGTCGAAGTTCGTATTTCCCGCCTTTGTTTTTATGGAAACGCGCATAAGGGTTTGCGAAATCCGGAAACGGACCTCATGCTTGTGTTCAGCGCCCAAAACTACTCCACTGGGCAAATCTTGGGTGAAGGCACATTTTCCAAACTTTGCGCAGACTGATAGCGTTTTGAACTTGAGCGGATTTTCGGTTGGGCGCTTATTTATACCTCTGAAAGCGTTGATAAAATGTTGCAGATTTCACTCAAAATCCTTCCAGGTGGGTTATTTGGGGCGCTGATCACGAATCTCGGGTTTATTTGACGTTTCTCCGAGCTTTTCGACTTGATTCGTTCAAAGCCTTCCATCAGGGGGGGATTTTATGACAAATCGCGACGTTTGCCGCTTTCCGGAGTGCTACGATAGATATGGCTCAAATTATTGCACTGGGGGTTATTTGCGGTGCTAAACACGGATCTGCATTTTGTTTATCGATCTTTGATAGATTACGGTAGGTTACGGTGGGTATACGGTAGCTTGGTCAGTCTCAGATTTGACTCAAAATTTCCCTGTAGGTGTTATTTGGGACGCCGAACACGAATTTGAGGTCCATTTTTTTGATTTTCGACATTTTTAGGTAGGTAAAGCCATTTAAAAGGCATTATGCCCACCGTAACCTGCAGTAACCATTAGTCTAGCGACAAACAGACTCTAGATTCGCGTTAAGCGCCCTGAATAACCCCCAGTTGAAAGTTTTGAGCCGACTCCGAATTTTTTTTAAACACCCTAAAAATTGGCTGACGGGTACCCTTACCTTTTCACGAAGCTTCAAAAACGCTTATAACTTCGTTTAGAGGTGTCCGTTGCAAAATCCGATGTCAGATTCGGAGACAGCGGAGCAGAATTGACCAGAAAAGATCATCTTTTAAATCGTGGGGACCGCCATGCGAGGTTCCCTAGTAGGTACCTTGCTTGGGAAATTGTTTTCATCATGCAAAATCGAATACTTATGAGCAATACTATCGACTTTTCACCTGTTGCGCAGAATGCGGCGATGAGTGGGTTTTTTTATGGTTATGCGTCGCAAGTTTCAAAAGTTGCACTCACTTGACAAAATCGCCTGTTAGATGTTTCATCTTTCCAAACTGGAAATCGTTGAGCAAAATTCATGTCGGAAAGGGAACCTCCGCAAAAAATATGTGAAATTTCTGAAAATTTAGCTTCCTGGCAAAAGTTAGGATTTGGTAATGTCAAAAAAAGTTTCAAAAATGTCTTGAAATATAAAAAAATGATTTGGCTTAAAATAGCCTGAAGTATAATAGTAAAAAAGCTAGGAAATGAAGAGAAATAACTAAAAATACGATTCGGCGGTCAACAATAAACTAACTAGCGATAAGTAAAGACAGAGGGATCAGATTTTACAAGCTTCTCCGTTAAACTTATCAAAGCAAAATCGAGCGCGCAACGGAAACATTAAGCCATTTTAGAAATCTGTAATAAGGGAATCAGCATAGGTCTACCAAAGTGAACGCGACGCTCCATTCCATATCACGCTTGATTTTGCTTTGATAAGGTTCACGGAGAAGCTTGTAAAATCTGATCCCTCTGTCCTTACTTATCGCTAGTTAGTTTATTGTTGACCGCCAAATCGTATTTTTAGTTATTTCACTTCATTTCCTAGCTTTTTTACTATTATACTTCAGGCTATTTTGAGCCAAATCATTTTTTTTATATTTCAAGACATTTTCGAAACCTTTTTCAACATTACCAAGTCGTAACTTTTGCCAGGATAAACTATTGTTTTTGTTTCTAGAAATTCAGTCAAGAGACTCCATTTTCTCTATTGCGGTTGAATTAGAACCGAAACCAGTGAAATCGATCCTTATTATTTTGTTTTGAAAGTAGGCATATCGCCGTTTAAGGAGTTACGTCATAAGTCGGATGATGCTTCTTTGGGATGGTAATGCCAGGTCTGTGGGATGTTGATAGGAGGTGATCGCACAATCAGAGATGGAGACCGTCCTCCGATGGGATGTCTACAGCAACAGCGTAACTGCGGATAAGCTGTCTACGGCATCATGGGGGGACAGTTCTCGAGGAGCAACCCCTGCTCTTTTTGGATGTCTACAGGGAGCATTGCGTAAGGTGACATCTCATCCGTGTCCTGTAGACAACAGGGAACGTCTGAGATTCTACCCACGTTCTCAGGCGGGCCCAACAAATGATTGAAACTCAAAAAAAAAACGCTGAGTGGTTTTCAGCGCGTACAATGCCTTTAACCACGTAGTGTTCAAGACCACAATGGAAGTGCGCAAGATGTCATGAGGTGTGTGCGGATCCCAGGTGGAGTTGTGTGTCGTGAAAAGCTATTCCGAATAAACATTCAACCAAGTGCACAGAAAAACAGACCCATACATACTGTGCTCATCTGAGCCAAATTCCGGTCCGCAATTGCGTCTCGACACGCTTTGCGGCCGCACGCTTCCGAGTCGGAAGAGATCCCAGCGCCGCAGCCGCCGATCTGCTGACTCTAGGTGGATTTTGGAAACTGGACAGTGAGAAAAATTGGAGAAAATTGTATAAAAAGGCCACATCGAGTCGGCTTATGCGCTGGAAACCCGGCTGACTCGAGCGCGTGCGGCCACAAAACGTGTCGAGACGCAATTGCGGATCGGAATTCGGCCCAGAGAAGCACAATACATGCACATAAAATTCATGCAAAATTTATATTTCTGGATTATTTCGCGACAAAGTGGTTTTAGAAGATGCTTCGTTATTTTGCCGACATTCTCGGAGAAGCATGGAAAGGTTAGTGATTTAGCAACTTTTACTTGTGTTTTCTAATTTTTGTTGTTGCTGAATAGTACAATTTCAAGACTTACATGAGTTTCATCCTTGGTTGAACAAATAATGCTGGAAGATACGTAATGATTGACACAGTTGTAACGAGACTTTTCATACAATGCACAAAGACGTATGCTCGCGGATTAAAGGCAGTGTCCACGATAAGAACTGTCTAATTTTCCGGCGGAGATCGGCAGCTGCGGGGCCTAGCGCAACCCTAACGTTTAAAAAACTAAGAAAAATGAGCTCGGAACGGTCCCCTACGGCCCCAAAGTTGGACACCCGTCAGCTCGTCACACCCCAGATGCACATTCCACGCCCGCCGACGTGAACAAATGAATGCTCGAGATTGTGAGATGAGCGATGGTTCCTGATCAATAGCCCCGTTCTTCTGTTGGCCGATAAAGGAATAATTTATGAGATATTTTCACTTCCGAATGAACGGTTTTGGACACACAGCGAAATACAAACAAATTTATTGGAATACAAACTAATAATAAAGCAATAAATGGGATCACTGGATAAAACTATGAAGAAGATGGCAAGTCCACGGAGTGATGGATAGAGTTGTACCAGGAGACCTTCCCAAGAGAACGGACTAGTCACCTAAATCACAGACCTCCCAAACCACTAAGGTTCGCTACTCTACTTTCGCGCCACACAGGCAAGGTGTCCAGGAATCCCCCCAAATACACTGGGCGGAAACAGAAATCCACAGAGGATGAATAAAACAAAAGAGAGTCCTTCTATTCTCACTAGAGTCTCTTTTATAGCGCCTCCTTTCGCGCTCATAATCTCTGATTGGCCAGACGCCCCCCCCCTGGGCTGTCACCACGCGATCACTTGCCGTGTCTTTGCTCTAAACTATCTCATGACCTAACAGGCCCTTCTCTTGAAGGGCCTCCTGAATTCAGTGTTTTCGTTCTCCATTGGTCTACCTGACACTCCCTTTTATTCCCAAATTCTCTCTTTACTCAGGTCAGCTCGCATAAATCGGCTGCAAAAGACTGAAGTTTTAGGCCTCGGAAAACTCGTCCACCATGCCTCCCTAGCTCAATTTTTGAGGGACCATAACTCCGTTCCTAGAAGGTCTTGTACGATTCTAAAAACGTCATTGGAATATGCATGCGACCGTCTTCAAGATAGGCAAAAAAGCAGAAAAACGATTCTTATCGTGAACACTGCCTTTAACCGTTCGTCTCGTCGGTGTTTTCGTTGAGACGCTGCTTTCCGCATACATAAGCACGTATAGACCAGACAATACCAGCACAATGAATCATTCCGCGCTGATATATGCTCTCTTTGCAGAATACGCTGTATACGCTCACTTTACTGAAAACAGGACGAGCAACAAAAGCATGAAGGCTCAGTCTATTTTTCGAGAAAGAGTAGAAAAAAACGAATTTAGAATCAAAAAAAATTTTTGGTGGATTTTTTGGTACTATAGTTCCTGGAAAACTACTTGGGGGAATACGCGGGAATCTTCGCCGATTTCCAGATATCCTCTACCAAATGGGGAGAGAGGGTAGCTTCTTCGCGGTAAATCTTCTGCACTAGAAAACTTTCTCCTCATCCTTGTTCGTTTTAAGAGCCTGTCCATTGTATTTATGACGCCGTTCTGGTGTCTCCAGAAGAGTGATTGTTTGAATTTCTCGACGCTAACAGTCACTGAGCTAAACACTGTTTAGCCAGAAGGCATGGGTTGGCTGTTCAGGCTCACTGCAAGATTTCCTCAGAAAACAGATGCGGACTGACCGCTGCAAATCAATGCCTCGGCGGGCGGTACGTCAAAAAGCTGCTCCGGGGTGCTGCCCATCGTTACTGTGGCGGCCGGATCGCTGCATCTTATGGTCTCCTCACGCGGATCGCTGAATTTGAGCGGGCGGATAGCGGCACCCGGAACAAGTTGGTCACGCTAGCGGGCGAATCGCCGGCAGGGTCGAGAGCTGCCATCCACCCGCAACCTAACAACGGTCCACCCGCTGAGCAACGACGAGCAGCGGTCTGTCTGCAGCCTGCCAGCGACCCGCCCGTCAAGGCCTTGATAGGCAGCGGTCCACCCGCTCAAACCAAACAAACTAGGGTAAGATTTGTCAATCATTGGTGAGTTGTCAATCATTTATTGATCTACTGCCATGCCTTAAAAGGCACAGAACACCCAAATAATTATTTTTCAGTTTTTATACTGATCTTGGGAAGAGTCCCACGCTGAACACAGCGTTATCTCTGAAATTGTCCAAGACTCTGGTCAGAGTTATGGCTCCTTAGAGATGTATGTATTTTGAGGGTGAAGAATTAGTGGACGAGTTGTCCGGGCCTGTATTCCTCTTCATTTGCGATCGTTGCGCGAGAGCGAGCCAGGATAAGGAGACAGTTCAGCAATGGACTGAAGACCGACGACTTGTTGAGAATTCATCCGTCCATATAGCCGCTATCGAGTTCGGAAATCTGGTAGGTGGTGTGGCCTGTGGTGGTGGGCGAAGGAGGTTGGGCCTGTGATAGTCGCCTATATCTCGCCTATTTAGAGGAATTGAAATCTCGTACTTCGCAGATGCTATACAGTAGGGCGCTACTATACAATCAAATTAAAATCGCAAAATTCATGCCTGAGGGTGCACAGCACACCCTCAGATATGAATTTCGAGATTTTTATTTAATTGTGTCGCAAAGCCCTCCTATATAACACGTGCCAAGTGCGAGATCTCAATTCCTCCAAATAAGCGAGATATATGCGATCACTGCAGGCCTGACCCCCTCCGTTTACCACCACGGGCCACAACCTCTCCCAGACTTTTGCACTCAATAGCGGCTAGATGAATGGACGAATTCCAATCGCATCATCGTTCTTCACTCCCTTTCCGGTCTGTCTCCTCATCCTGTTTCGCTCTTGCACAGTGACTGCAAACGAAGAATTATACAGGCCTGAAACAAATCGTCCACCAAATTTTCGCCCTTAAAATACTGCCATTTTCGAGGAGCCACATCTCCATTTGTAGGGTGTCTTGAGCGGTGTCAGATATATCATTGTGATAAAAGCGTGACCCTCTCCAAGACAAGGACAAAACCTGAAAAATGATTTTTTGGGTGTCCTGTGCCTTTCAACCCCGTCCGACAGCTCTACTTTAGTGTCGTTCTTGTTTTACTTCTGCATGTCGCTTTGTTTCTAGATGTCGCTTAATTGCTGTTAGTTGAGTGATCTTATCCAGCTCATCCCATACGTTGCAGAATGGTGCTGTCGTCCGGCACACGAAGGCCTCTGGTCCATAACACCTTAGGATCTGTACCTAGAGAGTTCATGGAGTCTCTAGCCAGAAGCCCTATTTCGCCACCCTGAACTGTCGATCGGTGTCGAGTGATATCCAACTAACTGCGCTATCCAGACTTTTGAGCTACTTCCATGCACCGTTTGATGCATTGCAAAAAAAAACTAAAAAAAAAAAGAAACTTGCCTCAAGGTTAGACCCGTCATCAACGTCGGAAAGTATACCATCTACTGCGGCAACGCTTATGATAGGAGAGTGGGAGGCTGTGCGATAGCTATAAGGAAGGACTTTAATGGTATGGTCAAGAGTTTGGCTCAACGTCATGTTGGAACGCATTCGTACGACTGCGGGATCACAGAGGATTCAATCTGTGGATAGTGAGCGCTCATGAGCCTACTGAAACCGCCGAGTAGAATTGGAAGAACGTGTTTTTTGAGGAAGTCAATACGTTGCTGGCCAGAATACCATATAAACATGCTGTTGTCGTGGAGATTGACGCAAGTGCGAAGATGGGACTTGATCACGAATCCGAAGTACTTGGTAAATGGTTCTACCCAGTGGAGCAAACATCGGACAATGGTCATCGCCTTGTCGACTTGTGTGAACTCAGTGGTCTGATTATTGCAAGAAGAATCATCGCTTCTATCAGCTTATGTGGCAGGAACCAACCCAGCTATCTCTGAAAGAGCAGCGGAAGCGGAAGATGACAAGTTTGAAACCTCAGCTCGACTGTGTTCTGACGAGGAATATTCCAGTATCGGACATTCGAAGATCTAGAGCTGTGTGGGATGTCGCATGCGATTCGGATCACCGTCCTGTTCTGTAGAACTTTACTGCGAGGATTCATAAGAGGAAGCGAGGGCTAAGCCTCTTCAGAGGATCGACATGACAAGTCTCAGAGATGAAAAATGCAGAAGGGAATTCGGCAACGCGTTTCTATTGACATCGGAGAACGGACAAAGAAGAAACTTTGCGACGCAGATTCTTTCAACAAGTGCATCCAGGACGCTTCGAAGGAGGCACTCCCAGTTGCATAGTCTAAGAAGAAGTACTCATACGTCTCAGCTGAGACAACGTCTACCTACAACAGGGTATGAGCTCTCCGAACTGCAGGAAGCTTCATGGAGGAGAAGTGTCTGAGTAGGAAGTTGCGCAGGCAGATTCAAAGCGACCGTAAACGAGAGTGTACGTGTAGAGTTGTAGAGTTCGAGAAGGCTTGGGAGGAGAAGATTCCGAGGAAAGCCTACACGTTGCCGCGACTGTACAGCGGCTAGATGAAGAGATGTTCTCCTGCCTTGAACACTACCAATGAAGTTGCAGTTGGTGATGCGACGCTGCCATTACGAAGTATCACTTCAGTTCACTACTGGATTGTCTAGCGTCATCAGTACCTGAGCTCCCGCATGTTCAGAGAGCACACTACTATTTCAGTGAGAAACCGAACCACCGACTGAGTTGAAGTTTTAGATTGTGTCCGGAAAATGAAGAATGGAAAGGCAGTTGGAGACGGCAACATAACTGCAGAAATTCTGAAAGATCAAACCTTTGTCTGAGATGTGTGAAATGATCAACACCCACTGTTTCATATGGATGATCGAAATGATACCCGATTCGCGAAGACACGCGATCATCGTACCTCTTCTTAAGACGCTATCCGTCACGGATCCTGAGAACTACAGAGGATTCTCTTTACTTGTCATGTACAAGGTTTTAGAACGTATCATTCTCGAGCGACTTATCAAGCATCGTGAAGGAACGACCAGAGATGAGCAAGCTGGTTCTCGATCTGGAAGATCCACCATCGACCAAGTCTCGAAAAAGTATGTTCGGTTAATCGAGGACGAACAGAGGAACAACAGCAGCAGTTCGTACACCTATCGGATTTACGCTTTTGTGGTGAAATCAGGTAATTGGACTGCATCAAGGTACAATATCATTTGGGTGGTTCTACTATCTGGGACTATCTGTCCGAACTTGTCTGGAAATTTCTACACTACGTGAAATCCTTCGTAATACATATATTTATTATCACTAGCAAGTTTTTTATATTAAACATTAAGAAGAGAACGGGAGTGATGAGAGTGTCTTGCGTTGTGCTGTTTGTTACTATTATTATCCTTGTTAGCACTCTTTTATTTTTTCCAATTGGTTTGGAAGCAGGCCCGCTGGCTAGGCTGGTTCGGGATATTGTACTGTCAATATCGGAAGTAGGCTTTTGCTCATGGGTGAGCTAGAGCTGCTACTACCGTTCGCCCATTGCCGCCTCCTAGTCGCCTCCGGAGCCCCCTTTCATCAGGCCAGAGGCCAGATGGAATGTGTGATAAGTAGCAGGGGCTGCCGGTGTTATGGGAGACGACTCGATGATGAGCCATCATGAACTCATGAAAGTTCATGACACTCCCCAGGCCAAAAGAGGTGTATTGAGAGAGGAGATTTTTTTAATTTGCGGAGAGGATCCTCCCAGCGGAAGAATTGTAAATTTTACTAATAGGATTTTTTTGGCTAGATTCGTATTTGTTTTTTTTGTGTGTATTGATGAGAGGTTTCACATCACATTTGATTGAAAAAGTAGGGTACAACAAAATGAAGAGGATTTTTCAAATGAAGAACAATTACAACATAACAATAATAAAAATATGTAACACACACCCATAATTAACAACAGAACCAGACAATGAAACGGTCATGGCTGTCGTACGTCTCGAACGCTGAATCTCCGAGAAACGGCTACTCGTCGAAAAGACTCCTCTATGTCATCGCAGACATTGTTAGTTTTTGAAATTGTTTGAAAAAAATTAAATTTGTGAGTAATCGCTATGGTGGGAGTTGAGTTTAGTTTAGTTGGAATTTTTATTTTAAAAAATTTCGGAGGACGGTTATGTATGGATCCCGCTCTCTCTCTCTTCAATTGTTTTGTTCATTCTATTTCACACTCTTTTTTCTTTTTTGTTTTTTATTACATCACTATACCTGGTAATAATAACATGTTCACATCACATGTTTCTGTACCTTGCAATAACCAACTGTTTCGGGATTGAGGATTAATTGAAATTGATAGAAAAAATCCTACGTTGAAGTAGTTCAACCCATTCATAATGTTGGCTCCGTACGTTGTACGTTCCGTGCAAAACGTTGAAATTTTTCGCAATGCCCAACTTTTCTGTGAGCGTATTAGGGGTTATTTATCCGTAGTCAAATGAAGGCACATCGCTGGCCGTATTGTGCTTTTGTGCTTGTGTTGCGGGTGCAATACAGTTTCTTTTTGACATGTTGAGTTGAGCTCTTGTAGTGTAGTTTTCATGATTATCGGCTTCAATATGCAAGCACGATTGTGTTTGGGTTGTGTTAAAGGCACAGTCCAAGCTAAGGGGCGAAATCTGAGAAAACCACATAATTGTGAAGTAGACCCACCCTTTATACCATCTGCCAAGTGCGAGCTGTCGATTCCCCAGAATAAGCGAGATATAGGGGGAAGCCACCCTGGGGCGCCCACATCCGGAAGCCACTTTGGCACGCCCCTTTTACGATGTTTCGAGCTCAATAGTGGCGATATGAGCGATGGTTTTTGATTGATATCCCCGTTCTTCCTTTCATTTTTAGCTTCTCTATCCATTCTCAGATATTCGTGGGGAAGTTCCCGAGAACGACAGCAGAACTTCCCTCGAAACAACTGGGGAACTTCCCCCGAATTGGGGGGAGGCGAAGGGGACGTCTCGACAGCAGAATAATAGGGGAAGTTCCCACAGCAGAAGTTCTCTTGTTCTCCCGACTGCAGGTCTTCCCGAGACTTTCCGACTGCAGATTTTCCCATTGTTCAATGATCGATCAAAAAGCAGCTCGCTAGAACTCGCTGTTTTCGACAGTCTCCTGCTCCTGAAAAACTGCGATCGATTCAAAAATATTCACCTCTGACTAAAGGTTATAGAGAAGCTTATTAGCTCCTCTGAAATCCAGACAGAGATGCCTTACGTAGTCCTTGAGTGGCAGATCTACCATCTCAACTTGCGAAGTACGAGACCACCTCGCGACTAGCCCGTCTGCATCACCGTATACGCTGCGGCTTTGTTTTCGCGTTCATCATGTTCGGGGGGAGGCCATGGGAACAACCGTGAAGCAAACTTCCCTTGTTCTCCCCCCGAGTTGACTGTTTTGAACGCCTTATCGTTGTGTATAATTCGAAGGGAGAGGGGCGAGACGTCTCCGGTACCCCTCCGGGGGGACGTCTCGCCCCTCTCCCCTCGACCGAGTTATAACGACCAAATCAGGTCTATTGTCCTCGGGAACTTCCCCACAAAGTTCTGAGTTCACGTCCGCTCGAATGCATCGGTTGCATATGACGGAAGTTACAAGCCTCGCACAGCTCGTCCACCATGCTTCCGCAGCTCAAATTTCGAGAGGCCATAACTCCGTTTCCAGGGGTCTTGTAGGATACCGGAGACGTCGTTGAAATCAGTGTCAGACCGTTTTCATGATAGGCAGAAAAACAGAAAAACGAATCCAAGGTTTGACTGTGCCTTTAAGCTTTGCAACTCTTCTTCGAGGCGCTGCAACAACGCTGCAGAGGGCATTACGATTGACAGTTGGCATCTGATTGCCGTACTTTTAATTAGTATTGTTATTGTGTCGATTCTTGTCGTTGTTAAAGCACTCCGTTTTGTTCGTCGACGCGCTATTTTCGTGTTTTGTGAATAAGTCGAATTACATCACATGCGCGTAGACATCGTATGCATTTTTGGGTTGGTAATATTGTTAGCAAATATGTAACGAGGATTAGGTACACATTAATCGCAGCTATTGTCACTGACATTTTGGGAAAGCACTCTGTGTTGCAACCAAAAAGGCAGACAAATGCGTGAAATTTGTTCACAGAATGGGCTTGGTGTGCCTGCCCAGAGGAAAGACTATTGAGTCACCCACCTGTTATAGATTCAATTGTGAGGTTGTAGGCAAAAATTAATTTCAGCTCAAAATTGGACCTCAAAACGTTTTCAAGGTTGAGGTATGTCTATGCAATATTCATTACCACATACCTGAATTTTGTCAATTGTGGAGGTGTATATATGCTTACACCTCCTTTTACACATTGTAATGGTGATCCTTGTGGCTTTTGATGCCATATTACGCACAAGCGATCTCTGAACCCTCCATCATGCGTCGTGACGGCATCAACTCTTTATTTTTTTTCTTTGCTGAGTCTCGGCAATGGCGGCCGAGTCGGTCCTTCTGTCGGCGATGTAATGGTATTCTTGTCCTTAGGGGATCGCGGGGTCGTAATGGAGCACAATAGGCTTTCACCTCGACGAGGATAGCGAGAACAGTAGGAGGGGAAGAGCTGCTGCTCGAGCAGCACGTGCTGCCTTTGTGCCGCTCTAAGCAGCACGCGCTGCTAAGAGCGGCACAAAGGGGCACGTACTCAGGTTTAGGGCCGCACAGGTCTTTTTATGCTCGTTCGTAGCCATTTTCTCCGACATTGCTGGTGTTTTCGAATTTCTGGTTCAGTGTGTGCATCTGAATGATTTTTGCACACCTTCCCAGGTGTACGCTTTTTCGACAGTTCTGTTAACATGTCGACTGTACTAATATCTGTTGCTCGCAAAAAACAATAGAGGCAGTTGAAGTCAGACGATCCCTACTCATGATTCTGCAGCAAAAGTTTGTCAATTTAATGCCAGTTTGTCTTCGAGTCAAAGACCAGGCGCCGTCCGCTCGCCGTCGACCAAGACACGCTGCCATCCAATCGCCAAATCGCCGCGACCTGACGCTACTTACTGAAAACTGCTCGAAGCCATTTTTCAACACTTTCACTTCATCTCCGACTGGTGGCCTTTTTATGACTCAATCTCAAGCTAAACGCGCGGCGGCGGCCAATGAATCGCGCGGAGAGCTCACCTCTCAAACGTGGTACTTTTATGCAGGATTCGCATTTTCGTTGCATGGAGTCTCCAAAAAAAAAAACTTTTGGTATTTTACTGATTATCAAATCAAACGTCGTTTTACTCTGAAGAAAATGTCGTGTAAAAATGAAAGCCTCGAGAAAAGTAGTTCCTTGAGAGCAATTTGAACGGTACAGCTCGGCTACAAAACTAATGAATAGTTCTGGAAAAAGGGATAAGTCGTCATTCTCATCGGATGGTGAATGTGTGAAACCGGCCGAGAATTCAAGAGGCGGTCGGCTCTTCTAAAATAATTTATTTAGCGTGTTACCCATATTTGCAACAATTTGCCTTTTTTTAATCTGGAAGGTGTAAGTCGGGAATTTCAAAAAATCACCTCCATACTCTCTGAAATGCATTTCCTTGAACTCAGACTTTACTAGCATTTTCCACGGAAAAACCACTAGTTTTGGTTTGAAGAATTGTATTCTTTAAGTGCTGAGCGGCTTTGCCGAATTGAGCAAAATGGAGAATACATTTTCTCACGAAAAGCACAATGCTCACAGAATTCAAAGCCGACAGTTCTCAAAAACAACTTTCCAATGGAACTAATAATTCGAACCCTTCCAAAAAATGTTCACGACAATAATTTAGAAATAAGAAAAAATGTTCAAGAAAATCTAAAATTGTTGTTTTTTGGAAGAGAAGAAATCACCATTTACAGGGAGATCAATAAATGATGAAAACTATGATATTTGATTTCCGTTTAACCCTGGACATTCATCTAAACAGTGCGAATTTCAGCGACTTGAGAGTATTTCGAGGATATCTTTATTCTTGGAATATGTGGATAGAAATTTTTGTACAAAGAAAGTCATAATTCCTCTTTCGAAACGAGAGAAACACATTATCACTCCTTATTCATATCTCTACAGTCACGAAACCAAGTGAAAATCAATTCTTGATCAAAGTATAGGGAAATTCTGTGTCAAGAAATGTTTTTGGAGACTCACAATCACTACTGACCGAGGCCTGTGTTGAACGGCTCTCGCAAACTCGTGCCAGATACGAGGCCGCCTAGGGTGGGCATGAGACAGCCCGTAGTGCCAGCATCATTTCCTTCAACTGTGGCGAAGATCAATGGATATAATCAAGGATGAATCAATCGTTGTAGATATGAATGAGCCTCAATGAGGTCTCAATTTTTGATAGGTCGACCCAGCGCTGCTGCTGAGCTCAACATATCCCCTGCGGGAGAAGGGTTATGAGAAAGAAAGGGAAGATCATAAATGAAGAGCAGCAATTGGGGCCATGATGAGCAGCAATTGGGGAAGGAACAGCGGCAGTTGGGGCCACAATGAAGAGCAGCAGTTGGGGCCACAATGAGGAGCAGCTGTTGGGGAGACGACCGGAGCAGTTGGAGCGCGACTGTAGCAGCACGTGGGGCCACTATACGAGTAGCAGTTGGGGCAGTGAGCGGAGCAACACGACATAACGTGCTGCCCTGGGCAGCAGTTGGGGGAACGAAAGGGGATTACACCTCGAAGAGTAAAGGCGTTAGTAATCCCCTCGTGCTGCCTTACCAAGCCGCGAGTATCTGAGTAGTTGCCGTGTGATCTTCAGCGGCGTTGCTGATTACTTCGGTTCGGGATATGTTGTATATTTTCCCGTCGACATTTGTTGGTCGAGGAGTTTTTGTGTTGTCTTCCTGTCGTCGGTTTCAAGTGAAATCAACATAATCACTGATCCTTTTACTTGTGACAGCGAAGTTTTTGAATCCACTTTTCGATTTTTTCTTCAGGGTAAGAAACGGAGTGTCTGACTAGGTTTATAGCTGCCACTCACGTCTAGTTTCTTGTAAGGTTATTTGCTTTGTTCGTTTTTTTTGTGGAAATTGCGAAGTTCCAGTATGTAGGTTTCTGTCCGTAAGACCCATAACTTTTGTTAGTCTCATAAGGTGGGCTCAAAGTGTTGTAAAGCCTCTTCTCTAGTTGAGATTTGAGGAATGTAGGTGGGGTCGATTGTATCATTATCGGTCTTGGAAGGATGTACTCAGAAGTTTTTCAACAACTTAACATCAACTATTCCAACAACTTAACGATTGCCTCGTTAAGCTCTCGATAAGGCGTCGGAACGCTGTAGGAAGGCGCCTCTCAACTTGTCCAAGGGTAGGCTTCAACTTGACCTAGAGTAGGTCTCTAGTTGTTGAAAGCCGGTTTCAGCAACTTGTTGCCTCCTCATCATTAAGTGAGAAACTTCCTTTCAAATACTTGTCGGTCATCTACTATCAAGTTTAACAGCTCTTTCTGACAACTTGTTGCGCTCCAATCAACAACATAAAGACCTCCTTTCAACAAGTCTTCACCCTCTCTTTAAAGGCATTGTTCACGATTAACTTCGTCCCTGAATTTCCAATGAAAAACAATTGTGATAGCCCACAGAAGCAGAACAAAGTTGAAAAAATGGTTTCGAAAACCTTCCCAGAGGCAAAAAACGGTTTCGAAGATTATCCCAGTGGGCAAGGCCGGCCTCCTTGGGTCTAGTTTTCATAAACACCGACACGGCTCTATCACTGCCACGCTTTGACCTGAGACCATCAGCAGTTTTTATATTGAATTGGGCAATGGATTGAACAGATTTTTGCCCGGCGAAGATTTCCGGATGTTTTCGACAATTTATTCTCAAATCTAATGTCTTTTTTCAAGGGAAAACCATCGCCTATGATCACAGGTCAGAGCGTGGAAGTGATAGAGACGTGTCGGTGACGATGACAAGAACTGGACCCAAGGAGGCCGGCCTTGCCCACTAGGTTGATCTTCAAACCCATTTTCTGTTTCTAGAAAGGCTTTAAAATCCATTTTTTCAGCACTGTTCTGCTTCTGGGGGCTACCACCATTGTTTTCAAAAAAAAAACTCAAGGACGAAGTTTGTCGTGAACAGTGCCTTTAACTGGTTAAAAACTTCCATCAAACTACTTTTTCCTACTTATCAACAAGAATACACTATACTAAACATCGAATAGGTTAGAATCATCCGATAAATGAACCTCATTCTGCCCAGGCCTGAGTTATGGAAAGTTTTCTCTTTAGTAACGCTCGGGAGAAAAATTCATTTATCGGATGATTCGGAACCATTCGATGCCCGGCTATAGACCACCACTCGCGAGAGGCTACAAAATCACAGGAGATTATTTTATCAATATCAAAATGGATCACAAATACCCTCTGAGCATACAAGATCGACTAAAGCCATCATTTTAAGGGTAAAATGATAACGCATGGACTGTCAGCTAAAAGATGGCGCAATGGTCGGCCCTCCCGGTAACAAGAAAGTCTGCCAAGCTTGACAAACATTTGCATCTCTTCTTCTTCGAGGACGTTCGCTCTAAAATTGTTCATTTGATAATTATTAGGAAAACGAGCATAGAAGGAACTCACAGCCTCACATTGCAGAGGCATTTCAATCTCCTCCTTCAACTGAGACTCAATTTCATGTGCAGGGTGCGGCATACCCAGTTGAGAACACCTGGAAGTAAAAGAATGATTTTTAAAAAATGGGTGGAAAGGGATAATTCCTGGATCAATCGGGGGATTATGTATAAAAGGTGGGAGACACGGTAAGAAAAGAAGTACCAGTCGTCGGAGGGTCTTCATTCGACGGTCAAAGGCTGGTCGATCCATGAGTCCCAAAATTGCTGTGTTTGACAAGACTGTGCAGTTGATTCCACGAGAACAATAATGGTAACGCTGGCTCTTTTCCTGAGATGCAACATCTCTCTCCAATGATTTCTCCTCTCCTTCCTAGACCTTGGAACGTTTCTCTTCGTGCATTTGTATTTGGCAGTTAAATCCGGGAAAGCAGATATTGAATATCGATTGACTTGAACCATTCCAACAGCATACTTTATCACCTGCGATGCCGTTGCGTCCAGATTATTTATGCGCTATGCCGCCGTCTTTCCTGTAGACCGCGCCCACGAAATCTACAAAGAGCGGTTGAAGGGTCAGTTCAAAGGTGAGGATATCGGAGCAGAGTAACGGCATCAATTATCGTTTTTTTGTCGATTTCCGTATTGTTATTCGTCCGTTTCTTGTCACGAAGAGTGACATTGTCTTAAAGTCGCTTATCGTACGACTGAAAAGGAAACTTGAACTGCGTAGCTTTCCTAGACGGAAGGTCCCGTTGCCATTTTGACATGCTCCGGAAATGAGAAGTTGAAGAAAATCGTTTCCTCTGCAAGTGTTAAAACAGTTGAGTCAAGTCGATTGGCATAAAGGCAGTGTTCACGATGATTTAGTTCCCGAGTTTTTCACAAAAAACAATGCGTTGGCCTCCAAGTGGTACCAAAATTACGAATAAATGGCGAGAAACTCATTAAAACGTCGTATTTACGTGACATTATTCTATAACATGGATTAGTTGTCCGGTTGGATGAACATGTTCATGGTGATTGTCACCGCTGGAAAATTGGGTCAATCCAAAATAGAAGAATATTTTATGTAAAGCAGGATTAGTTAGGGTCCTGAGGAAAGAACGGATGAATAGAGAGTAGAGAATCGCAATGACGGGTCGACAAAAGATTTCATTGTCACAACAAACACTTCCTGTGATACCAGGTTGTCCAATAATTCTTGTCCGAAAATTTCAACATTTTAAATTTTTTTCAACTTGATTGGAAAACAAGTCTTATGAACAATATAACCACCACAGTTATTCACAACAGTGGCCCATCGATTGGGCAGGTCGCCGATGCCCTTCGCCCAGAACTCCGGGGGCTGCGACTCGAAGAAGCCCGCGATGTCGGATTTGAGGTTGTCGTAGTTGGTGAATTTTCTTCCGGCCAAATGGTGCTTCAGCGGGCGGAACAAGTGGTAGTCTGAGGGGCGAGGTCCGGGGAATACGGCGGGTGGGAAACCGTCTCCCAGCCGAGCGTCGCCATTTTCTGTTGGGTCTCCTTCGCCACGTAGGGGCGCGCGTTGTCGTGCAGCAGGTTGATCGAGGCCCGTCGGGGACGCTTTTCTCGGATGGCGCGGCTAGTTTCCCGAGCTGATCGGTCGGTGTAGATGGAGGCGGTGACCGTCCTGTCTTGCGGGAGCAGTTCGAAATACAGCATGCCCTTGGTGTCCCACCAGCAGCAGAGCATGATCTTCAGCGGGTGCAGGTCGGCTTTCGGCGTCGTCGGCGGCTCTTCTCCGCGCGGGATACAGACGGCACGGCGGGCGACGTTGTCGTAGAAGACCCAGCTTTCGTCATCAGTGGCCAGGTCCTCGAGAAACTCCTTGCGATGCGGACGAAGGAGGAGGGACTGGCAGACGGTCACGCAGCTCTGCTTGTTGGCGTCCGTCAGACGGTGGGGGATCCAACGGGCCAGAACTTTGTGGTAGCCGAGTAAGTTGAGTTGATTGTGGATGGTGGACTTGCTGCTGCCAAGCGTCGTCGCCAGTTCACGGATGGTGGCTTCCGGCTTCTCCTTGATACAGTGACGGACTTCGTCATCATCCACCGTAGAAGGCCTCCCGCTGTGCTCCCTGTCCTCGAGGCTCTTGTCGCCGCTCTCGAAACGATTGAACCAGCGGCTGACTGTGCGTTGGGACACTGCATCCTCCTTGCACGTTCTGCAGATGTTGGCGACCGCGGTACCCGTGTCTTTGCCCAGCAGCCACTCGTAGTACACGAAAGTACATATTCGACATTGGTCCATTTTAGCTTGTACTGGTAGCTAGACGCGGCGACTGCGCCTTATATACCCCTAGCGTAGAACTTTGGAGAACCTTCTAGAAGGTTCTTACACTTGCCTGATATTATAACACTTCTAAGGAAAATTATAGAATTTTGAAAATTTTCGGACAGGAATTATTGGACGGCCTGGTAAAGGCAGTGTTCACGATAAAAATCGTTTTTCTGTTATTCAGCCTATCTTGGAAACGGTCCCATGCTGATTACAATGATGTCCCTGGAATAGTACAAGACCCCCTGGAAACGGAGTTATGGCTGTTCGAAACTCAGCAAGGGAAAATTGTGGACGAGTTGTCCGAGGCTTGTAGCTCCCGTTTTTTGCAGCCGTTGTGTGCGAGCTGACCTGAGTAAAGAGAGACGTTGAGAATGAAGGGAAGAACGGGGCTTTTGATCGGAAAACCATCGCTCATTCAACCACAAGTTCAGGGGAACTGTTATAGGACGTGGGCGGAGTGGCCCAATGGGTCGGCTGGCCCACGAGATTTTCACCCACTTACCGGCCGTTTTTCGTCTCACTTTCGTTCTTAATCTTCTAAGAAAAAAAGCTTACGTTTTAGCCAAAAAAAGGGGAAACTTTTCCTTCGTGAACACTGCCTTTAAGAGGCGGGGTGATACTTAAGGATTACGTGTACTTCTGGTGCGTTTTTCTCAATTTCTATGTCATTTTAGTTCTACCCGCGGACCACTTAATCAATGCAGCGAATAATCTCAAAATTGAAGATTATCGTGAACACTGTATTTAACTGTATTAGCCTCAGACATGTTGGCTCCTGAATGAGTACTACGGATACCAAGCCGGCCTGCAGGGCTCATGAGTCATGGAGTGCACCCTTGAAATATCGTTGCGTGGAAGCATGATGTCGCGAGCTGGCGGATTGGAATATCCGATAAAGGTCATTATACTATCTTCTTTGGTATACTTGAACAGCTTCCTGCTGAGGTCGTGTACTTCGCTAGGAGCCTTGTGGCCAATCAAACTGTCGCGGTTGGTCTACTTTATGAAAGCGAATAACCCATTCACATCAACAATGATGAGTTGGATTTGAGGGTGCTGTTTTCCAACTGATATTTTGAACAGCTCCAGGTGAAGTTCCGCTCCCAACAGATCATAGAGCTTTGTGCATTTATAGGAAACAGGGGAGCCAGTTTGTCGTTAAACTAACTTGCTGAATGATGGAGCGGACAGTGGATTTCATCGAGATGTCACCATTTAAATCCGGTTAATTTTTGGTAATTCCGCCCATTCCTTTCCTGCATCTTTTCCGCCCAAATGCAGCATCAGGGTCGCATTCCGGCTAACTCTGGTTTGCTTCTTCATGACCCCATTTCTTCTTTCCAATTTTCGTTTTCAAAAGCAATCGTTTTTATGAGAGCCTTCCGAAACCTAAAACTGAACAGGTTCCTTTTACGATGACGAGCATTTGGCGTTCATCCAAGCACCGCATTATCACAGACGCTTGATCCATCCGATCGGTGTGACAGCTTTGGGGGCGATTCAACTCTCGAGCGGATCACCAGCCAAAATTAACACCTGAAAGAACTGGAAAAAAACCAAGCAACACGCGAATTGTATTCGAACGCATATAAAACGAAATAAACGATTGAATTGAGCTTGCCTGGTATATAGGCAAAGAAAAACTAAGAGACATGAAAAGGTGAGAAATGAGAAGAGGGAATAGATATGACGGGGAAAATAAGGCGCTATTCATACTTCTCTACGCCAGCGCGCGACGCGCTTGCGGAGAGTGTGAATACTCCAGCGGCGACGCATGGAGGAGCGGAATAGATTTGGCCTTCACTTTCCCAAACAAGCAAATTATGTACCCGCGTTCACCGACATGGTAGCACAGTATAGTATTGGAAGTAACCACTATGGAACAGGATGAAACTGATGATGGATTAATAATGAAAATAATTAATCCTTGGTTACGGCCGTTGCCGTGCATGTCACGCGCGTGCTGCGCGGGCGTGGCGTCAGGCGAATCAAACTCAAGCGTCACACCTGCGCGTGATGCGCTGGCGTTGAAGAGTATGGATAAAGCCCAAGACAGTGCAGTGCAGCTGCGTGGCTGTTTATCGATACCTTTGCGCAGCGCACCTACCAACACCACCGGCCGTTTTCCATCCGCATGTAACGTGGGGACATGCATTTTTCAAACCATTCGCATGCATAATTGGAGCGAAATTTACGAAAAAGGGTTTTCAGAGAATTTCAGAGAAACCCTTACAAGAGGGTTGTCAGAGGGCTGACAAAACTTGGCGCAGCTGACCTCGTGAATGTGACGCCATCACTTCTCATCAGTAGTTCAAAAGAACGAGCGTTTTCGTAGCCGCGTGAGAATCATAATTTCAACACCATCATATTTGTTATAATCCTCCGGGAAACGTAGCATACAACGGACTAGGATGTCGGTAATGTCTTCGATTGAATTACCCAGGTTTGCAGCACTAGGAATGCTTACATGCAAAGTGTTCAGGGTAAGCCGCCTGATAAGCGACAAGCCTCAGCGAAATAAAAGCGAAATATACCTAGACCATGAGGTAGCCGCGCAATAGACGCCAATTAGCCGCGAAATAGAATATCTACAACTAATGTGCGACAACGCCGGAAAGATTACGTGAAAATCTGCAAAATAACCTCGATAGCCGCGCAATGGACGGCAAGTATCCGCGAAAAACCGCAGCCGCAAACTTCACGCGAAATATTCGTGTAATTGAGAGCAATTAGTCGCTAAATATCCGCAAAAGTTACACACGCGAATTAGCCGTTAAATAGCCATATAAGAGCGTGTTCGTGGGTCAGCAAAGCAGGGTCCAGTAGCCCACTGGCAAAGTTCTCGGAGGAATGACAACCCCAAAATAAAAAATGCACGGATCATTCTGAAAAATGTGTTCTCACCGGAAGTCCTAACCACAAGTTAACAATTTTTTTTCTTTTTTACGAGCAGAACTTATACGACCCCCACCGTTCCCCGTTGCAAAAGTTCACAACCGCACTGGACCCGGGGGTCGTAGTGCTGCCAAGGTCGGGCACGAAGCTGCGCTGATTAATTTGTCCAACTTTAATGAAGGGCTTTATTCAAAGTAAAGAGCTGTGACCAGCTGGGTGTTGTGATCGATCTCAGCAGAGCTACAACCCCCTTTGGTGACTTTTTTTACAATCCACACCTTCTCCTTCATCTCTTCTCCTTCTTTTTACCTTCTTGCATGCGGAAATTTAGTTTAGAAAATATATTACTCTATTTTAGCAAATTTTTCTCCTACACGGGCGGCATTTGTACGACCCTCCACCGTGCCTCTTTGCCTCCAGTCGCATCACTGCTGCACCGTGAGGGGTCGTACCCTGCTGAGGTCGGACACCGAGATCCGTTGAACCCTCTGTCCAAATTTTATTGAATGGTTCAAGTCACACTCAAAAGTATCCAGTGAGTAGGTAAAATCGTCCGATCTGGTTTGAAATAAGCCCCATAGCTGCTTTGATCGGTTGACAAACAAAACTAGCCTAATTCAAAACAATAAAAAAGTTTAGTTTGATTTGGAAATATTCCCTTCAATAAAAAAAGCTAAATTTATTGCGAAAACACTCAAGAGCTCTGGAAAATAGCCAACAAATCCAGAAAGCTCAAGTTTAATAAGACCGTAGGCAGTTCCTGCGAGGGTCGCGCTGGAGCTCAACGGAACTGCGAGCCCCCACCCCTCTGCTTAGCAAAACTTCCGAAAAAACATTGAAAGATTTTCTCCATGTTGTATTTTTAGACGAAATTATTACGATTTACGATTTCGGAATTTTTCCCGATCCCCGCCCCTGATTTTGTCTTTCTTGAAGCAATTCTTACGATACCCACCCAAAATTTTCAATTTTCCTCAAAATTTTTTGCCAACCGCTTCCCCCCCCCCTCTCACCACCCTTTGAGAAGTAGACAACAACGCGCCACCCTTGGTCCGGCGCGGTTGTGACCGGAGGTAAAGAGAGTGGACAGGGGTCGTAAAAGATTCGGCCCAAAAAGGAGAATGTGCAAAAATAAGAAAGTCTTTCTTAACAATTTTAGACAAAGTTTTCATCTAATAAAGTGGGTTAGCGAAAATTTTGGACATCAGAAAACTCGAGAATCGTGGTCACCAGAAGATAGGGTCGTAGCTCCGTCGAGATCGGTCACAAGGCCCTGTTCGGGGTTCGGTGCGGGGTGGGGAACTCCACAAGGGGGTCTGAAGTGCGTAGGGGTGTCTGAGCTCCGCCGAGAGACCAAACAGATCTTTTATTCAGAATGGGGGTATTCAATATTTTTATGAAGAATGCGGTTATACCTTCAAATTTATAAAGAATTCTCTTCTTTGAATTCAACAAAAAAAACACAAAGTCATGCTATAGCGAAGAGGTTCTCAGAAAATCGCCAAACATTTTACCAAATCACGCTCCTGGAGGGGGATCTGGGTGAAATCTGCTTTCTCCACACCTGGTGCAGTCCTTTGGCGCAGCTGCGTCCTGGGCCAGTTTGAATCACGTATTCTCTGTGTATCCGAAAACGTTGCGGCGCGAAAAAATGGGCGTGGCCAAGCTCGATGAGACAGTAGCCAAAGGCTTGCGATAGCACCGATCTGTGGCACCCTTGATGATTTAAAAAAACCGCAAAACTTACAGACCGACTTTATAATTTCCAGATTTTTCAGAAGCCCTCACCACTTTTCCGGTTTCTGGACCAAAAATTTTACGATAACTCTATCGCACTGTCCCGCTGGACAATTGAGACGTAAAAATGCTCGAAGATTTGCAAATTTAGGGACTGGATGTGAAAATGTTTAACCGAAAGTGGAAAGCCTGGGGTATACTCTTCCGAAAAGAGGCTAAATCAAACCTCTTTCCAGAGGAGTATACCCTAAACCAAATCAATCAACATTTCTCGATTTGACAAGGGGTTATAGTAAAAACCTCAATGAGCTTTTAGTGTTTTCAAGAGCAAAGATACACTGGTAGTAAGGTTAATAGTAAGGTTTGGGCACTATTCCTACATACGGACTCGGGTGGTCAAGACGGTCTTCAGATTTTTGGGAGATGACGCTGGGTTACGGTACTTATACCGGAGTAGCTCAAAACGTTTTCGCGCATCATTCGATCAGGCAGCGTCCATACGTAGCGAGAGCGCGCGTTCGCGCTGTTTTGCACCTCTGGACGCTCCTCAACGCTGGAGTAGCCCGTGCCCGCAATTAAGCACTGCCAAACACCCCCACCTCGTTTTGATTCGATTGACAATTTTTGAGCGGGTGATAAATCCCTCGAATCGGCGCGACGGCTGATCATTTCCCAAGCTTTGTGTATTTTGTGATAGGGTTATGGGGTACGAGGGCAATTACGTTGTAACAGGTTTAATATCTCCTACTTTAGCAATTGAGCAGCGAGCTTGAAATTTGCTGCTTACTTCTTTGAGCTAGCGTAAGCGCGCGAGAGCGAGCGGGCGTGAGCGCGCAAGAGGGAGCGTGCGTGAGCGGTAAGCAAAACGTGTGCCCTTGATGAACATCGATTTCGCGTAATCGCACGCTTCCGCGACGTATGGATGCTGCCTGAAAACGCGAACTTTCCCGCCACTTACCACATTTGAATTTCGAGCCGCACGATTCCGATTAGAACGCGTTTGTCCAACACTAAATGGACGTTTTCGAAAAGGAGGGCTGCTGCGAGAGTGCACTGGAGTCTTTTGTCGTGTGCCGTCGACAGTTTCTCTCTGGTTAGATTCGTGATTCCTTTGGTTTAGCTCCCAAAGTGGATTCACAGCCCGATTTTTACGTTTGGTACGTAAACATTGATTTTTTCTGGCTTAAAGGCAGCAGTACACGCTCAAAAAATGATATCAGATTTTCATGGATTAAACTGTAGAAGACCCTCCTCTATAACAGCTGTTAGTATTCCAGATCTCTATTTCCTCCAAATAAGACGAAAACAAATCAACGGAAACTAGGCCCGATATAACGGTACGTTTTATATTGGCCCAGAAATGGAACGAGATTGTACGGCACTGGCTGAAATGGATGGAGCTAGCAACAAGTCGTCGTTTGGGATAAAGGACGCTAATGTACTCGTACAGCCCTTTCTGGAACGCTTACGCCGTTAAAGCCTAAGAGGAATACATCTAAAGTGGCCGCAATCGAGCATTGAATACCTGTATGGAGGGGCGGAGCCCGTATCGATGGGCGGAGCAAGGATGATTTCGTGAATGATTAAGGCTCAAATGGTCATTTGGACTCGTTTTTGTGATCAACTTCGTGAGGGCTCTTCTAGGGCCTGAACGACCCCACTAATTTAGTTATCTCAACAACTTTTTCGAGCGTGTCTGCTGCCTTTAAACCTCTTACCCAAGAGGTTAACTGCGGCGCTTAGCGCAAGTGGGAAACTTCCCGGTTTCGCTGTTGAATCCTATTAAGCTGTTGAATAATGTAGAAATACAGTGAGGATAACACAAGTAAGACCCCGATAAGGCTGGAGGAAGTGTAAACGACAGAAAGAGAACTTGATTGGAGAAAGCCGGGTGCCAGGACAAACGTTGAGATGAAAATGTTATTGATTCGATATGCCACGTGTACTAGCAGATGTTGTCGATTACTTGTTACAGCTTGTCAGCTCTCGAAGGTAGCAGATAAGTTGTTGGTCTTAGCACAAGTTGTTGAATCGTTATTGACAACTGTAACCCCCCTTTCAAAGAGGGTGTTGAGTTGTTTTCCAGGTCCACGCGCACGAATAGTGGGTGTTTAGTTGAGTGGGTGGTTTTTAGCAGGGATTTCTGTTGAAAAAGAGGGGGTTCAAGTTGAAATGGCCAAAAAAGCTGGGTCGTATTCTTGTTTCAGGGGTTTTAACGAGCGTTTGAGTTGTTGAAAAACTTCTGAGTAGTTGGAGGGATGTAGTTAAAAGCTTGCGTGGCCGAATCAGGACATCTATTGGACGTAATATTGTTGACTTGAGTCTTCGATTGAACTCTCGTGTAGGTGAGAGCTTGTCATTTCGTCGGTGACGACGTTACACTCATGAAAATAACTTTTTTTTGTGACTCGCCTGAGAACGAACTTTAGAACAGAACCATCCTCACGTAGAAACTCAGTAAGAGAGAGTTGAATTGTAAGACTTGATGTATTGTACTTAATGAAACGACTACCTTACCCGAGGGTGAAATTAGTCGCATTTTCCAAGATAATCGCTCCAGCCGCGAAGCGGCTGGAGAGGTTTGGTTTTGCCTGGCACTTGTGATCACTTAAATTTTAGTAAAGTAGTTACTAAAACCTGTAAAACAAATTTTCTAGAGATTTCCTTCTGGATATAAGTGAGAGAGTCTAGAAGACACCCGCTGACAAAATTTGAGCCAAATCGATTAAAAATTAACAAAGTCAGATCGGCGGTAGCTTAGCTAAAATTCGCGTTTTTTCTTGTAACGCGTCCCTCGTGTCCTGTTCCTCGTTCCTCGTTCCTCGTTTCTCATTTCTCGTTTCTCGTTCCTCGTTCCTCGTTCCTCGTTCCTGCCACTAGCCACTGCCAGTGGTCGCAGGCGATCAGTTGGGCAGGTAGGTAAGTTGGTATGTGGACAGATATGATTACCTACTCACTTACTTTAACATTAACTACATCACCTTTTACTACTTATCATATCAAGTGATTTTATCAGTCGGTAGACCAAATCGCTTAAACACGTCGTAGGCTGTACTTTTCGATGGGAAGAGATAGAGGAAGTGACTAACAAGTTTGTTACCTACTGTTTCACATTACTCCTTTACTTCTTGCTGCTTATCATATCATGTGATATTATCAGTTGGTAGATCAACTCGCTAGAACACGTCGTAGGCTGTACTTTTCGATGGGGAGGAGGGACAGAGAAAGTGACTAACAAGTTTGTTACTCATTGTTTCACAACAACTACTTTACTTCTTACTGCTTATCATATCATGTGATATTATCAGTTGGTAGACCAACTCGCTAAAACACGTCGTAGGCTGTACTTTTCGATGGGGAGGAGGGCAGAGAAAGTGACTAACAAGTTTGTTACTCATTGTTTCACAACAACTACTTTACTTCTTACTGCTTATCATATCATGTGATATTATCAGTTGGTAGACCAACTCGCTAAAACACGTCGTAGGCTGTACTTTTCGATGGGAAGGGACAGGGAAAGTGACTAACAAGTTTGTTACTCACTGTTTCACAACAACTACTTTACTTCTTACTGCTTATCATATCATGTGGTATTATCAGTTGGTAGATCAAATCGCTAAAACACGTCGTAGGCTGTACTTTTCGAGACATAGGGCATCTGATGACGTCATCAGGGTGTCATTTAAAGTACATAGGGCATCTGATGACGTCATCAGGATGTCATGTAAAGTACATAGGGCATCTGATGACGTCATCAGGATGTCATGTAAAGTACATAGAGCATCTGGTGACGTCATCAGGGTGTCATCTAAAGTACATAGGGCATCTGATGACGTCATGAGGGTGTCATCTAAAGTACATAGGGCATCTGATTACGTCATCAGGGTGTCATCTAAAGTACATAGGGCATCTGATGACGTCATCAGGATGTCATGTAAAGTACAAAAGGCATCTGATGACGTCATCAGGGTGTCATATAAAGTACATAGGGCATCTGATGACGTCATCAGGGTGTCATATAAACTACATAGGGCATCTGATGACGTCATCAGGGTGTCATATAAACTACATAGGGCATCTGATGACGTCATCAGGATGTCATGTAAAGTACATAGGGCATCTGATTACGTCATCAGGGTGTCATCTAAAGTACATAGGGCATCTGATGACGTCATCAGGGTGTCATTTAAAGTACATAGGGCATCTGAGGACGTCATCAGGATGTCATTTAAAGTACATAGGGCATCTGAGGACGTCATCAGGATGTCATTTAAAGTACATAGGGCATCTGATGACGTCATCAGGATGTCATGTAAAGTACATAGGGCATCTGATGACGTCATCAGGATGTCATGTAAAGTACATAGAGCATCTGGTGACGTCATCAGGGTGTCATCTAAAGTACATAGGGCATCTGATTACGTCATCAGGGTGTCATCTAAAGTACATAGGGCATCTGATTACGTCATCAGGGTGTCATTTAAAGTACATAGGGCATCTGAGGACGTCATCAGGATGTCATGTAAAGTACAAAAGGCATCTCCCGAGGACGTCATCAGGGTGCTCGCCATGTAAAGTACCGCTAGGGCATCTGATGACGTCATCAGGGTGCTCATATAAAGTACATCGCAGGGCATCTGATGACGTCATCAGGGTGTCATATAAACTACATAGGGCAACTGATGACGTCATCAGGATGTCATATAAACTACATAGGGCATCTGATTACGTCATCACGATGTCATCTAAAGGACATAGGGAAACTGATTAGGTCATCAGGGTGTCGATCTAAAGTACATAGGGCATCTGATGACGTCATCAGGAAGTGTCATTTAAAGTACATAGGGCATCTGAGGACGTCATCAGGATGTCATTTGCCCAAAGTACATAGGGAACATCTGAGGAGCGTCACTCAGGATGTCATTTAAAGTACATAGGGCATCTGATGACGTCATCAGGATGTCATGTAAAGTACATAGGGCATCTGATGACGTCATCAGGATGTCATGTAAAGTACATAGGGCATCTGATGACGTCATCAGGGTGTCATCTAAAGTACATAGAGGCACTCTGATGACGTCATCAGGGTGTCATCTAAAGTACAGTAGGGCATCCTGATGACGCTCATCAGGATGTTCATCGTAAAGTACATAGGGCATCTGATGACGTCATCAGGGTGTCATATAGAGTACATAGGGCATCTGATGACGTCATCACGGTGTCATATAAACTACTATAGGGCATCTGATGACGTCATCAGGGTGTCATATCAAACTACATAGGGCATCTGATGACGTCATGTCAGGGTGTCATATAAACTACATAGGGCATCTGATGACGTCATCAGGGTGTCATATAAACTCACATAGGGCATCTGATGACGTCATCAGGATGTCATGTAAAGTACATAGGGCATCTGATGACGTCATCAGGGTGTCATCTCCAAAGTACATAGGGCATCTGATGACGACTCATCAGGGTGTCATTTAAAGTACATAGGGCATCTATTGAGGACGTCATCAGGATGTCATTTAAAGTACATAGGGCATCTGAGGACGTCATCAGGATGTCATTTAAAGTACATAGGGCATCTGATGCGACGTCATCAGGGATGTCATGTAAAGCTACATAGGGCATCTGATGACGTCCATCAGGATGTCATTTAAAGTACATAGGGCATCTGATCGACGTCATCAGGATGTCATGTAAAGTACATAGGGCATCTCCCGACTGACGTCATCGGGATGTCATGTAAAGTAGCCTATAGGGCATCTGGTGACGTCATCAGGATGTCATGTAAAGTACTATAGGGCATCTGATGACGTCATGAGGGTGTCATCTAAAGTACATAGGGCATCTGATGACGTCATCAGGGATGCTCATCTAAAGTACCATAGGGCATCTGATGACGTCATCATGGGATGTCATGTAAAGTACAAAGGGCATCTGATGACGTCATCAGGGTGTCATATCAAACTACATAAGGGCATCTGATGAGCGATCATCCACGGTGTCATATAAGCTACCCGCCATAGGGCATCTGATGACGTCATCAGGGTGTCATATAAACTACATAGGGCATCTGATGACGTCATCAGGATGTCATGTAAAGTACATAGGGCATCTGATTACGTCATCAGGGTGTCATCTAAAGTACATAGGGCATCTGATGAGCGTCATCGAGGATGTCATTTAAAGTACATAGGGCATCTGAGGACGTCATCAGGATGTCATTTAAAGTACATAGGGCATCTGATGACGTCATCAGGATGTCATTTAAAGTACATAGGTATCTCTGATGACACCAGGATGTCATGTAAAGTAAGAGCAGAGCATCTGATGACGTCATCAGGGTGTCACTCTAAAGTACATAGGAGCATCTGATTACGCTCATCAGGATGTCATCTAAAGTACATAGGGCATCTGATGACGTCATCAGTTGTCATGTAAAGTACATAGAGCATCTGATGACGTCATCAGGATGTCATGTAAAGTACATAGGCATCTGATTACGTCATCAGGGTGTCATTTAAAGTACATAGGGCATCTGAGGACGTCATCAGGATGTCATTTAAAGTACATAGGGCATCTGATGACGTCATCAGGATGTCATGTAAAGTACATAGGGCATCTGATGACGTCATCAGGATGTCATTTAAAGGACATAGGGCATCTGATGACGTCATCAGGATGTCACTATAAAGTACATAGGGCATCTGATTACGTCATCAGGGTGTCATGTAAAGTACATAGGGCATCTGATGACGTCATCAGGATGTCATGTAAAGTACATAGAGCATCTGGTGACGTCATCAGGGTGTCATCTAAAGTACATAGGGCATCTGATGACGTCATGAGGGTGTCATCTAAAGTACATAGGGCATCTGATGACGTCATCAGGGTGTCATATAGACTACATAGGGCATCTGATGACGTCATCAGGGTGTCATATAAACTACATAGGGCATCTGATGACGTCATCACGGTGTCATATAAACTACATAGGGCATCTGATGACGTCATCAGGATTGTCATGTAAAGTACATAGGGCATCTGATGACGTCATCAGGGTGTCATCTAAAGTACATAGGGCATCTGATGACGTCATTCATCAGGGTGTCATCTAAAGTACATAGGGCATCTGATGACGTCATCAGGATGTCATTTAGCAATAAGTACATAGGGCATCTGATGACGTCATTCATCAGGATGTCATTTACACAAAGTACATAGGGCATCTGATGACGTCATCAGGATGTCATGTAAAGTACATAGGGCATCTGATGACGTCATCAGGATGTCATCTAAAGTACATAGGGCATCTGATGACGTCATCAGGGTGTCATCTAAAGTACATAGGGCATCTGATGAAGTCATCAGGGTGTCATCTAAAGTACACAGGACATCTGATAACGTCATCAGGGTGTCATCTAAAGTACATAGGGCATCTGATGACGTCATCAGGATGTCATGTTAAGTACATAGGGCATCTGATGACATCATCAGGATGTCATGTAAAGTACATAGGGCATCTGATGACGTCATCAGGATGTCAGTTAAAGTACATAGGGCATCTTATGACGTCATCAGGGTGTCATCTAAAGTACATAGGGCATCTGATGACGTCATCAGGGTGTCATCTAAAGTACATAGGGCATCTGATGAAGTCATCAGGGTGTCATCTAAAGTACATAGGGCATCTGATGACGTCATCAGGATGTCATGTAAAGTACATAGGGCATCTGATGACGTCATCAAGATGTCATGTAAAGTACATAGGGCATCTGATGACGTCATCAGGATGTCATCTAAACCATACATAGGGCATCTGATGACGTCATCAGGGTGTCATCTAAAGTATAGGGCATCTGATGACGTCATCAGGGTGTCATCTAAAGTACATAGGGCATCTGATTACGTCATCAGGGTGTCATCTAAAAGTACATAGGGCATCTGATGACGTCATCAGGGTGTCATATAAAGTACATAGGGCATCTGATGACGTCATCAGGGTGTCACTATAAAGTACATAGGGCATCTGATGACGTCATCAGGGTGTCATATAAAGTACATAGGGCATCTGATGACGTCATCAGGATGTCATGTAAAGTACATAAGGGCATCTGATGACGTCATCAGGATGTCATGTAAAGTACATAGGGCATCTGATGACGTCATCAGGGTGTCATCTAAAGTACATAGGGCATCTGATGACGTCATCAGGGTGTCATTTAAAAGTACACATAGGGCATCTGAGGACGTCATCAGGATGTCATTTAAAAGTACATAGGGCAGTCTGATGACGTCATCAGAGATTGTCATCCCTAAAGTACATAGGGCATCTTCCGATGACGTCATCAGGATGTCATGTATAAAATACATAGAGCATCTGATGACGTCATCAGGGCTGTCATCTTATAAAGTACATAGGGCATCTGATGACGTCATCAGGGTGTCATCTAAAGTACATAGGAGCATCTGATGACGTCATCAGGGGTGTCATCCCTAAAGTACATAGGGCATCTGATGACGTCATCAGGGTGTCTGTAAAGTACATGGGCAATCTGATGACGTCATCAGGATGTCATGTAAAGTACATAGGGCATCTGATTGCTGCCATCAGGGTGTCATCTAAAGTACATAGGGCATCTGATGACGCCACTAAAGGTGTCATTTAAAGTACATCAGGGCATCTGAGGACGTCATCAGGATGTCATTTAAAGTAACATAGGGCATCTGAGGACGTCATCAGGAAGCTGTCATTTAAATGTATAGTAGGGCATCTGATGACGTCATCAGGATGTCATGTAAAGTACATAGTAATCTGATGACGTCATCAGGATGTCATTTAAAGTACATAGGGCATCTGATGACGTCATCAGGATGTCATGTAAAGCATATAGGGCATCTGATGACGTCATCAGGATGTCAGCGAAAGTACATAGATATCCGGTGACGTCATCAGGTGTCATCTAAAGCACATAGGAGCATCCGATGACGTCAGCGCGAGGGTGTCATCTAAAGTACATAGGGCATCTGATTACGTCATCAGGAATTGTCATCTAAAGTACATAGGGCATCTGATGACGTCATTAGGATGTCTTCTAAAGTACAAAGGGCATGTGATGACGTCATCAGGGTGTCATTTAAACTAAGTATAGCATCTGATGACGTCATCACGGGTGTCATATAAACTACATAGGGCATCTGACGACGCGTCATCAGGGTGTCATATAAACTACATAGGTAATCTGATGACGTCATCAGGATGTCATGTAAAGACTTACATAGGGCATCTGATTACACGTCATCAGGGTGTCATCTAGCAAGTACATAGGGCATCTGATGACGTCATCAGGGTGTCATTTAAAGTACATAGGCAATCTGAGGACGTCATCAGGATGTCATTTAAAGTACATAGGGCATCTGAGGACGTCAGCAGGATGTCATTTAAAGTACATAGGGCATCTGATGACGTCATCAGGATGTCATGTAAGTACATAGAGTATCTGATGACGTCACTTCAGGATGTCATCACAAAGTACATAGAGCATCCTGATGACGTCATCAGGTGCAATGGTCTAGCATATAGGGCACTTGATTACGTCATCAGGGTGTCATCTAAAGTACATAGGGCATCTGATTACGTCATCAGGGTGTCATTTAAAGTATATAGGGCATCTGATGAGGACAACAGGATGTCACGTAAAAGTACATAGGGCATCTGGAGGACGTCATCAGGATGTCATTTAAAGTACATAGGGCATCTGATGACAGCGTCATCAGGATGTCATGTAAAGTACATAGGGCATCTGATGACGTCATCAGGATGTCATGTAAAGTACATAGAGCATCTGGTGACGTCATCAGGGTGTCATCTAATGTACATAGGGCATCTGATGACGTCATGAGGGTGTCATCTAAAGTACATATGGCATCTGATGGCGTCATCAGGGTGTCATGTAAAGTACATAGGGCATCTGATGACGTCATCAGGGTGTCATGTAAAGTACATAGGGCATCTGATGACGTTACCAGGGTTGTCAGTATAAACCACATAGGGCATCTGATGACGTCATCAGGGTGTCATGTAAAACTACATAGGGCATCTGATGACGTCATCAGGATGTCATGTAAAGTACATAGGGCATCTGATGACGTCATCAGAATGTCATGTAAAGTACATAGGGCATCTGATTACACGTCATCAGGGGTGTCAATCTAAAGTACATAGGGCATCTGATGACGTCATCAGGATGTCATGTAGCAGCCTACATAGGACATCTGATGACGTCATCAGGATGTCATGTAAAGTACATAGGGCATCTGTTATCGTCATCAGGATGTCATTTAAAGTACATAGGGCATCTGATGACGTCATCAGGATGTCATGTAAAGTACATAGGGCATCTCCGATGACGTCATCAGGATGTCATAAAAAGTACATAGAGCATCTGATGACGTCATCAGGGTGTCATCTAAAGTACATAGGGCATCTGATGAAGCGTCATCAGGGTGTCATCTAAAGTACATAGGGCATCTGATTACGTCATCAGGAAATGTCATTTAAAGTTACATAGGGCATCTGATGACGTCATCAGGGTGTCATCTAAAAGTACATAGGGCATCTGATGACGTCATCAGGATGTCATGTAAAGTACATAAAGGCATCTGATGACGTCATCAGGATGTCATGTAAAGTACATAGGGCATCTGATGACGTCATCAGGGTGTCATGTAAAGGTTACATAGGGCAATTCTGATGACGTCATCAGGATGTCATGTAAGAAGCTACATAGGGCATCTTGATGACGTCATCAGGGTGTCATATAAAGTACACATAGGGCATCTGATGACGTCATCAGGGTGTCATGTAAAGTACATAGGGCATCTGATGACGTCATCAGGATGTCATGTAAAGTGCATAGGGCATCTGATGACGTCATCAGGGTGCCATGCAAAGTACATAGGGCATCTGATGACGTCATCAGGATGGCATTGAAAGTACATAGGGCATCTGAGGACGTCATCAGGATGTCATTTAAAGTACATAGGGCATCTGATGACGTCATCAGGATGTCATGTAAAGTACATAGGGCATCTGATGACGTCAATAGGAGTGTCATCTAAAGTACATAGAGCATCTGATGACGTCATCAGGAGGTGTCATCGTAAAGTTACATAGGAGCATCTGATGACGTCATCAGGATGTCATCTAAAGTACATAGGGCATCCTGATGATGTCATCGAAGGGTGTCATCTAAAGTACACTTAGAATTATCTGATGACGTCACCAGGGTGTCATATAAAGTACATAGGGCATCTGATGACGTCATCAGGATGTCATATCAAACTACATAGGGCATCTGATTGACGTCATCAGGATGTCATCTAAAGTACATAGGGCATCTGACGACGTCATCAGGGTGTCATTTAAAGTACATAGGACATCTGATGACGTCATCAGGATGTCAATGTAAAGTACATAGGGGCATCTGATGACGTCATCAAGGGTGTCATCTAAAGTACATAGGGCATCTGATGACGTCATCAGGGTGTCATCTAAAGTACATAGGGCATCTGATGACGTCATCAGGGTGTCATCTAAAGTACCATAGGGCATCTGATGACGTCATCAGGGTGTCATGTAAAGTACATAGGGCATCTGATGACGTCATCAGGGTGTCATGTAAAAGTACATAGGGCATCCTGATGACGTCATCAGGGTGTCATGTAAAGTACATAGGGCAATCTGATGACGTCATCAGGTAAATGTCATGTAAAGTACATAGGGCATCTGATGACGTCATCAGGATGTCATTTAAAGTACATAGGGCATCTGATGACGTCATCAGGGTGTCATTTAAAGTACATAGGGCATCTGAGGACGTCATCAGGATGTCATTTAAAGTACATAGGGCATCCTGATGACGTCATCAGATGTCATGTAAAGTACATAGGGCATCTGATGACGTCATCAGGATGCCATGTAAAGTTACATAGGGCATCTGATGACGTCATCAGGGTGTCATCTAAACTACATGAGGGCATCTGATGACGTCATCAGGGTGTCACTCTAAAGTACATAGGGCATCTGATGACGTCATCAGGGTGTCATCCCTGAAATACCGGGCATCTGATGACGTCATCAGGGTGTCATATAAACTACATAGGGCATCTGATGACGTCATCAGGATGTCATGTAAAGTACATAGGGCATCTGATTACGTCATCTGGGGTGTCATATAAAGTACATAGGGCATCTGATGACGTCACTCAGGATGTCATGTAAAGTACATAGGGCATCTGATGACGTCATCAGGAATGTCATCTAAAGTACATAGGGCATCTTGATGACGGTAATTAGGGTGTCATGTAAAGTACATAGGGCATCTGATGACGTCATCAGGATGTCATGTAAAGTTACATAGGGCATCTGATGACGTCATCAGGATGTCATGTAAAGCTACATAGGGCATCTGATGACGTCATCAGGGTGTCATCCCTAAAGTACATAGGGCATATCTGATGACGTCATCAGGATGTCATGTAAAAAGTACATAGAGCATCTGATGACGTCAGTCAGGATGTCATGTAAAGTACATAGGGCATCTGATGACGTCATCAGGAGTGTCATCTAAAGTACATAGGGCATCTGATGACGTCATCAGGGTGTCAATTTAAAGTACATAGGGCATACGATGACGCATCATCAGGATGTCATGTAAAGTACATAGGGCATCTGATGACGTCATCAGGATGTCATGTAAAGTGGCTATAGGGCATCTGATGACGTCATCAGGGTGTCATCTAAAGTACATAGGGCATCTTGATGACGTCACTCAGGATGTCATGTAAAGTACAAAAGGCATCTGATGACGTCATCAGGGTGTCACATAAAGTACATAGGGCATCTGATGACGTCATCAGGTGTCATCTAAAGTACATAGGAGCATCTGATGACGTCATCAGGGTGTCATTTAAAGTACATATAGGGCATCTGATGACGTCATCAGGATGTCACTGTAAAGTACATAGGGCATCTGATGACGTCATCAGGATGTCATGTAAAAGTACATAGGGCATCTGATGACGTCATCAGGATGTCATGTAAAAATTACATAGGGCATCTGATGACGTCATCAGGGTGTCATCTAAAGTACATAGGGCATCTGATGACGTCAGTCAGGGGTGTCATATAAAGTACATAGACATCTGATGACGTCATCAGGATGTCATATAAAGTACATAGGGCATCTGATGACGTCATCAGGATGTCATGTAAAGTGACATAGGGCATCTTGATGACGTCATCAGGGTGTCATGTAAAGTACATAGAGCATCTGATGACGTCATCAGGGTGTCATTTAAAGTACATAGGGCATCTGGTGACGTCATCAGGATGTCATCTGAAAGTACATAGGGCATCTGATGACGTCATCAGGATGTCATTTAAAGTGTTATAGGGCATCTGATGACGTCAAACCAGGATGTCATGTAAAGTACATATGGGGCATCTGATGACGTCATCAGGATGTCATGTAAAGTACATAGGGCATCTGATGACGTGTCATCAGGGTGTCATCTAAAGTACATAGGGCATCTGATGACGTCATCAGGTGTCATCTAAAGTACATAGGGCATCTGATGACGTCATCAGGGATGTCATGTAAAGTACATAGGGCATCTGATGACGTCATCAGGGTGTCATATAAACTTACATAGGGCATCTGATGACGTCATCAGGGTGTCATGTAAAGTACATAGGACATCTGATGACGTCATCGAGGATGTCATGTAAAAATACATAGGGCATCTGATGACGTCATCAGGATGTCAGCGTAAAGTACATAGGAGCATCTGATTACGTCATCAGGTGTCATCTAAAGTACATAGGGCATCTGATGACGTCATCAGGGTGTCATTTAAAGTACATAGGGCATCTGGATGGACGTCATCAGGATGTCATGTAAAGTACATAGGGCATCTGGATGACGTCATCAGGGTGTCATTTAAAGTACATAGGGCATCTGAATTGACGTCATCAGGATGTCATGTAAAGTACATAGGAGCATCTGATGACGTCATCAGGATGTCATGTAAAGTACATAGAGCATCTGATGACGTCATCAGGTGTCATCTAAAGTACATAGGGCATCTGATGACGTCATCAGGGTGTCATCTAAAGTACATAGGGCATCTGATGACGTCATCGAAAGGGTGTCATATAAAGTACATAGGGCATCTGATGACGTCATCAGGGTGTCATATAAACTACATAGGGCATCTGATGACGTCATCAGGGTGTCATCTAAAGTACATAGGGCATCTGATTACGTCATCAGGGTGTCATCTAAAGTACATAGGGCATCTGATGACGTCATCAGGATGTCATAAAAAAAACAAAAGGCATCTGATGACGTCATCAGGGTGTCATATAAAGTACATAGGGCATCTGATGACGTCATCAGGGTGTCATATAAACTACATAGGGCATCTGATGACGTCATCAGGGTGTCATCTAAAGTACATAGGGCATCTGATTACGTCATCAGGGCTGTCATCCCACAAAGTACATAGGGCATCTGATGACGTCATCAGGGTGTCATATAAACTACATAGGGCATCTGATGACGTCATCAGGATGTCATGTAAAGTACATAGGAGCATCTGATTACGTCATCAGGAGTGTCATCTAAAGTACATAGGGCATCTGATTGCGTCATCAGGATGTCATGTAAAGTACATAGGGCATCTGATGACGTCATCAGGATGTCATGTAAAGTACATAGGGCATCTGATGACGTCATCAGGATGTCATGTAAAGTACATAGGGCATCTGATGACGTCATCAGGGTGTCATGTAAAGTACATAGGGCATCTGATGACGTCATCAGGGTGTCATGTAAAGTACATAGGGCATCTGATGACGTCATCAGGATGTCATGTAAAGTACATAGGGCATCTGATGACGTCATCAGGGTGTCATGTAAAGTACATAGGGCATCTGATGACGTCATCAGGGTGTCATGTAAAGTACATAGGGCATCTGATGACGTCATCAGGGTGTCATGTAAAGTACATAGGGCATCTGATGACGTCATCAGGATGTCATGTAAAGTACATAGGGCATCTGATGACGTCATCAGGGTGTCATGTAAAGTACATAGGGCATCTGATGACGTCATCAGGGTGTCATGTAAAGTACATAGGGCATCTGATGACGTCATCAGGATGTCATGTAAAGTACATAGGGCATCTGATGACGTCATCAGGGTGTCATGTAAAGTACATAGGGCATCTGATGACGTCATCAGGATGTCATGTAAAGTACATAGGGCATCTGATGACGTCATCAGGGTGTCATGTAAAGTACATAGGGCATCTGATGACGTCATCAGGGTGTCATGTAAAGTACATAGGGCATCTGATGACGTCATCAGGATGTCATGTAAAGTACATAGGGCATCTGATGACGTCATCAGGGTGTCATGTAAAGTACATAGGGCATCTGATGACGTCATCAGGGTGTCATGTAAAGTACATAGGGCATCTGATGACGTCATCAGGGTGTCATGTAAAGTACATAGGGCATCTGATGACGTCATCAGGATGTCATGTAAAGTACATAGGGCATCTGATGACGTCATCAGGGTGTCATGTAAAGTACATAGGGCATCTGATGACGTCATCAGGATGTCATGTAAAGTACATAGGGCATCTGATGACGTCATCAGGATGTCATGTAAAGTACATAGGGCATCTGATGACGTCATCAGGATGTCATGTAAAGTACATAGGGCATCTGATGACGTCATCAGGGTGTCATGTAAAGTACATAGGGCATCTGATGACGTCATCAGGGTGTCATGTAAAGTACATAGGGCATCTGATGACGTCATCAGGATGTCATGTAAAGTACATAGGGCATCTGATGACGTCATCAGGGTGTCATGTAAAGTACATAGGGCATCTGATGACGTCATCAGGGTGTCATGTAAAGTACATAGGGCATCTGATGACGTCATCAGGGTGTCATGTAAAGTACATAGGGCATCTGATGACGTCATCAGGATGTCATGTAAAGTACATAGGGCATCTGATGACGTCATCAGGGTGTCATGTAAAGTACATAGGGCATCTGATGACGTCATCAGGGTGTCATGTAAAGTACATAGGGCATCTGATGACGTCATCAGGATGTCATGTAAAGTACATAGGGCATCTGATGACGTCATCAGGGTGTCATGTAAAGTACATAGGGCATCTGATGACGTCATCAGGGTGTCATGTAAAGTACATAGGGCATCTGATGACGTCATCAGGATGTCATGTAAAGTACATAGGGCATCTGATGACGTCATCAGGATGTCATGTAAAGTACATAGGGCATCTGATGACGTCATCAGGGTGTCATGTAAAGTACATAGGGCATCTGATGACGTCATCAGGATGTCATGTAAAGTACATAGGGCATCTGATGACGTCATCAGGGTGTCATGTAAAGTACATAGGGCATCTGATGACGTCATCAGGGTGTCATGTAAAGTACATAGGGCATCTGATGACGTCATCAGGATGTCATGTAAAGTACATAGGGCATCTGATGACGTCATCAGGGTGTCATGTAAAGTACATAGGGCATCTGATGACGTCATCAGGGTGTCATGTAAAGTACATAGGGCATCTGATGACGTCATCAGGGTGTCATGTAAAGTACATAGGGCATCTGATGACGTCATCAGGGTGTCATGTAAAGTACATAGGGCATCTGATGACGTCATCAGGGATGTCATGTAAAGTACATAGGGCATCTGATGACGTCATCAGGGTGTCATGTAAAGTACATAGGGCATCTGATGACGTCATCAGGATGTCATGTAAAGTACATAGGGCATCTGATGACGTCATCAGGGTGTCATGTAAAGTACATAGGGCATCTGATGACGTCATCAGGATGTCATGTAAAGTACATAGGGCATCTGATGACGTCATCAGGGTGTCATGTAAAGTACATAGGGCATCTGATGACGTCATCAGGGTGTCATGTAAAGTACATAGGGCATCTGATGACGTCATCAGGGTGTCATGTAAAGTACATAGGGCATCTGATGACGTCATCAGGGTGTCATGTAAAGTACATAGGGCATCTGATGACGTCATCAGGGTGTCATGTAAAGTACATAGGGCATCTGATGACGTCATCAGGATGTCATGTAAAGTACATAGGGCATCTGATGACGTCATCAGGGTGTCATGTAAAGTACATAGGGCATCTGATGACGTCATCAGGGTGTCATGTAAAGTACATAGGGCATCTGATGACGTCATCAGGGTGTCATGTAAAGTACATAGGGCATCTGATGACGTCATCAGGATGTCATGTAAAGTACATAGGGCATCTGATGACGTCATCAGGGTGTCATGTAAAGTACATAGGGCATCTGATGACGTCATCAGGATGTCATGTAAAGTACATAGGGCATCTGATGACGTCATCAGGGTGTCATGTAAAGTACATAGGGCATCTGATGACGTCATCAGGGTGTCATGTAAAGTACATAGGGCATCTGATGACGTCATCAGGATGTCATGTAAAGTACATAGGGCATCTGATGACGTCATCAGGATGTCATGTAAAGTACATAGGGCATCTGATGACGTCATCAGGGTGTCATGTAAAGTACATAGGGCATCTGATGACGTCATCAGGGTGTCATGTAAAGTACATAGGGCATCTGATGACGTCATCAGGGTGTCATGTAAAGTACATAGGGCATCTGATGACGTCATCAGGATGTCATGTAAAGTACATAGGGCATCTGATGACGTCATCAGGGTGTCATGTAAAGTACATAGGGCATCTGATGACGTCATCAGGGTGTCATGTAAAGTACATAGGGCATCTGATGACGTCATCAGGGTGTCATGTAAAGTACATAGGGCATCTGATGACGTCATCAGGATGTCATGTAAAGTACATAGGGCATCTGATGACGTCATCAGGGTGTCATGTAAAGTACATAGGGCATCTGATGACGTCATCAGGATGTCATGTAAAGTACATAGGGCATCTGATGACGTCATCAGGGTGTCATGTAAAGTACATAGGGCATCTGATGACGTCATCAGGGTGTCATGTAAAGTACATAGGGCATCTGATGACGTCATCAGGATGTCATGTAAAGTACATAGGGCATCTGATGACGTCATCAGGGTGTCATGTAAAGTACATAGGGCATCTGATGACGTCATCAGGATGTCATGTAAAGTACATAGGGCATCTGATGACGTCATCAGGGTGTCATGTAAAGTACATAGGGCATCTGATGACGTCATCAGGATGTCATGTAAAGTACATAGGGCATCTGATGACGTCATCAGGGTGTCATGTAAAGTACATAGGGCATCTGATGACGTCATCAGGGTGTCATGTAAAGTACATAGGGCATCTGATGACGTCATCAGGATGTCATGTAAGGTACATAGGGCATCTGATGACGTCATCAGGGTGTCATGTAAAGTACATAGGGCATCTGATGACGTCATCAGGATGTCATGTAAAGTACATAGGGCATCTGATGACGTCATCAGGGTGTCATGTAAAGTACATAGGGCATCTGATGACGTCATCAGGGTGTCATGTAAAGTACATAGGGCATCTGATGTCGTTATCAGGGTGTCATGTAGAGCACATAGGGCATCTGATGACGTCATCAGGGTGTCATGTAGAGTACATAGGGCATCTGATGACGTCATCAGGATGTCATGTAAAGTACATAGGGCATCTGATGACGTCATCAGGGTGTCATGTAAAGTACATAGGGCATCTGATGACGTCATCAGGATGTCATGTAAAGTACATAGGGCATCTGATGACGTCATCAGGGTGTCATGTAAAGTACATAGGGCATCTGATGACGTCATCAGGATGTCATGTAAAGTACATAGGGCATCTGATGACGTCATCAGGGTGTCATGTAAAGTACATAGGGCATCTGATGACGTCATCAGGGTGTCATGTAAAGTACATAGGGCATCTGATGACGTCATCAGGATGTCATGTAAAGTACATAGGGCATCTGATGACGTCATCAGGGTGTCATGTAAAGTACATAGGGCATCTGATGACGTCATCAGGGTGTCATGTAAAGTACATAGGGCATCTGATGACGTCATCAGGGTGTCATGTAAAGTACATAGGGCATCTGATGACGTCATCAGGGTGTCATGTAAAGTACATAGGGCATCTGATGACGTCATCAGGATGTCATGTAAAGTACATAGGGCATCTGATGACGTCATCAGGGTGTCATGTAAAGTACATAGGGCATCTGATGACGTCATCAGGGTGTCATGTAAAGTACATAGGGCATCTGATGACGTCATCAGGATGTCATGTAAAGGACATAGGGCATCTGATGACGTCATCAGGATGTCATGTAAAGTACATAGGGCATCTGATGACGTCATCAGGATGTCATGTAAAGTACATAGGGCATCTGATGACGTCATCAGGATGTCATGTAAAGTACATAGGGCATCTGATGACGTCATCAGGGTGTCATGTAAAGTACATAGGGCATCTGATGACGTCATCAGGATGTCATGTAAAGTACATAGGGCATCTGATGACGTCATCAGGATGTCATGTAAAGTACATAGGGCATCTGATGACGTCATCAGGATGTCATGTAAAGTACATAGGGCATCTGATGACGTCATCAGGGTGTCATGTAAAGTACATAGGGCATCTGATGACGTCATCAGGGTGTCATGTAAAGTACATAGGGCATCTGATGACGTCATCAGGGTGTCATGTAAAGTACATAGGGCATCTGATGACGTCATCAGGGTGTCATGTAAAGTACATAGGGCATCTGATGACGTCATCAGGATGTCATGTAAAGTACATAGGGCATCTGATGACGTCATCAGGGTGTCATGTAAAGTACATAGGGCATCTGATGACGTCATCAGGATGTCATGTAAAGTACATAGGGCATCTGATGACGTCATCAGGGTGTCATGTAAAGTACATAGGGCATCTGATGACGTCATCAGGGTGTCATGTAAAGTACATAGGGCATCTGATGACGTCATCAGGATGTCATGTAAAGTACATAGGGCATCTGATGACGTCATCAGGGTGTCATGTAAAGTACATAGGGCATCTGATGACGTCATCAGGGTGTCATGTAAAGTACATAGGGCATCTGATGACGTCATCAGGATGTCATGTAAAGTACATAGGGCATCTGATGACGTCATCAGGGTGTCATGTAAAGTACATAGGGCATCTGATGACGTCATCAGGGTGTCATGTAAAGTACATAGGGCATCTGATGACGTCATCAGGATGTCATGTAAAGTACATAGGGCATCTGATGACGTCATCAGGGTGTCATGTAAAGTACATAGGGCATCTGATGACGTCATCAGGATGTCATGTAAAGTACATAGGGCATCTGATGACGTCATCAGGGTGTCATGTAAAGTACATAGGGCATCTGATGACGTCATCAGGGTGTCATGTAAAGTACATAGGGCATCTGATGACGTCATCAGGGTGTCATGTAAAGTACATAGGGCATCTGATGACGTCATCAGGATGTCATGTAAAGTACATAGGGCATCTGATGACGTCATCAGGATGTCATGTAAAGTACATAGGGCATCTGATGACGTCATCAGGGTGTCATGTAAAGTACATAGGGCATCTGATGACGTCATCAGGATGTCATGTAAAGTACATAGGGCATCTGATGACGTCATCAGGGTGTCATGTAAAGTACATAGGGCATCTGATGACGTCATCAGGATGTCATGTAAAGTACATAGGGCATCTGATGACGTCATCAGGATGTCATGGAAAGTACATAGGGCAACTGGTGGCGTCATTAGGGTGTCATGTAAAAGTACATAGGGCATCTGGTGACGTCATCAGGGTGTCATGTAAAGTACATAGGGCATCTGATGACGTCATCAGGGTGTCATGTAAAGTACATAGGGCATCTGATGACGTCATCAGGGTGTCATGTAAAGTACATAGGGCATCTGATGACGTCATCAGGGTGTCATGTAAAGTACATAGGGCATCTGATGACGTCATCAGGGTGTCATGTAAAGTACATAGGGCATCTGATGACGTCATCAGGGTGTCATGTAAAGTACATAGGGCATCTGATGACGTCATCAGGATGTCATGTAAAGTACATAGGGCATCTGATGACGTCATCAGGATGTCATGTAAAGTACATAGGGCATCTGATGACGTCATCAGGGTGTCATGTAAAGTACATAGGGCATCTGATGACGTCATCAGGGTGTCATGTAAAGTACATAGGGCATCTGATGACGTCATCAGGGTGTCATGTAAAGTACATAGGGCATCTGATGACGTCATCAGGATGTCATGTAAAGTACATAGGGCATCTGATGACGTCATCAGGGTGTCATGTAAAGTACATAGGGCATCTGATGACGTCATCAGGGTGTCATGTAAAGTACATAGGGCATCTGATCACGTCATCAGGGTGTCATGTAAAGTACATAGGGCATCTGATGACGTCATCAGGGTGTCATGTAAAGTACATAGGGCATCTGATGACGTCATCAGGGTGTCATGTAAGTTACATAGGGCATCTGATGACGTCATCAGGGTGTCATGTAAAGTACATAGGGCATCTGATGACGTCATCAGGGTGTCATGTAAAGTACATAGGGCATCTGATGACGTCATCAGGATGTCATGTAAAGTACATAGGGCATCTGATGACGTCATCAGGGTGTCATGTAAAGTACATAGGGCATCTGATGACGTCATCAGGGTGTCATGTAAAGTACATAGGGCATCTGATGACGTCATCAGGATGTCATGTAAAGTACATAGGGCATCTGATGACGTCATCAGGATGTCATGTAAAGTACATAGGGCATCTGATGACGTCATCAGGATGTCATGTAAAGTACATAGGGCATCTGATGACGTCATCAGGATGTCATGTAAAGTACATAGGGCATCTGATGACGTCATCAGGGTGTCATGTAAAGTACATAGGGCATCTGATGACGTCATCAGGGTGTCATGTAAAGTACATAGGGCATCTGATGACGTCATCGGGATGTCATGTAAAGTACATAGGGCATCTGATGACGTCATCAGGGTGTCATGTAAAGTACATAGGGCATCTGATGACGTCATCAGGGTGTCATGTAAAGTACATAGGGCATCTGATGACGTCATCAGGATGTCATGTAAAGTACATAGGGCATCTGATGACGTCATCAGGATGTCATGTAAAGTACATAGGGCATCTGATGACGTCATCAGGGTGTCATGTAAAGTACATAGGGCATCTGATGACGTCATCAGGATGTCATGTAAAGTACATAGGGCATCTGATGACGTCATCAGGGTGTCATGTAAAGTACATAGGGCATCTGATGACGTCATCAGGGTGTCATGTAAAGTACATAGGGCATCTGATGACGTCATCAGGATGTCATGTAAAGTACATAGGGCATCTGATGACGTCATCAGGGTGTCATGTAAAGTACATAGGGCATCTGATGACGTCATCAGGGTGTCATGTAAAGTACATAGGGCATCTGATGACGTCATCAGGGTGTCATGTAAAGTACATAGGGCATCTGATGACGTCATCAGGGTGTCATGTAAAGTACATAGGGCATCTGATGACGTCATCAGGATGTCATGTAAAGTACATAGGGCATCTGATGACGTCATCAGGGTGTCATGTAAAGTACATAGGGCATCTGATGACGTCATCAGGGTGTCATGTAAAGTACATAGGGCATCTGATGACGTCATCAGGGTGTCATGTAAAGTACATAGGGCATCTGATGACGTCATCAGGATGTCATGTAAAGTACATAGGGCATCTGATGACGTCATCAGGGTGTCATGTAAAGTACATAGGGCATCTGATGACGTCATCAGGGTGTCATGTAAAGTACATAGGGCATCTGATGACGTCATCAGGATGTCATGTAAAGTACATAGGGCATCTGATGACGTCATCAGGGTGTCATGTAAAGTACATAGGGCATCTGATGACGTCATCAGGGTGTCATGTAAAGTACATAGGGCATCTGATGACGTCATCAGGGTGTCATGTAAAGTACATAGGGCATCTGATGACGTCATCAGGATGTCATGTAAAGTACATAGGGCATCTGATGACGTCATCAGGGTGTCATGTAAAGTACATAGGGCATCTGATGACGTCATCAGGGTGTCATGTAAAGTACATAGGGCATCTGATGACGTCATCAGGGTGTCATGTAAAGTACATAGGGCATCTGATGACGTCATCAGGATGTCATGTAAAGTACATAGGGCATCTGATGACGTCATCAGGGTGTCATGTAAAGTACATAGGGCATCTGATGACGTCATCAGGGTGTCATGTAAAGTACATAGGGCATCTGATGACGTCATCAGGGTGTCATGTAAAGTACATAGGGCATCTGATGACGTCATCAGGATGTCATGTAAAGTACATAGGGCATCTGATGACGTCATCAGGATGTCATGTAAAGTACATAGGGCATCTGATGACGTCATCAGGGTGTCATGTAAAGTACATAGGGCATCTGATGACGTCATCAGGGTGTCATGTAAAGTACATAGGGCATCTGATTCATGTAAAGTACATAGGGCATCTGATGACGTCATCAGGGTGTCATGTAAAGTACATAGGGCATCTGATGACGTCATCAGGGTGTCATGTAAAGTACATAGGGCATCTGATGACGTCATCAGGGTGTCATGTAAAGTACATAGGGCATCTGATGACGTCATCAGGATGTCATGTAAAGTACATAGGGCATCTGATGACGTCATCAGGGTGTCATGTAAAGTACATAGGGCATCTGATGACGTCATCAGGGTGTCATGTAAAGTACATAGGGCATCTGATGACGTCATCAGGATGTCATGTAAAGTACATAGGGCATCTGATGACGTCATCAGGGTGTCATGTAAAGTACATAGGGCATCTGATGACGTCATCAGGGTGTCATGTAAAGTACATAGGGCATCTGATGACGTCATCAGGGTGTCATGTAAAGTACATAGGGCATCTGATGACGTCATCAGGATGTCATGTAAAGTACATAGGGCATCTGATGACGTCATCAGGGTGTCATGTAAAGTACATAGGGCATCTGATGACGTCATCAGGGTGTCATGTAAAGTACATAGGGCATCTGATGACGTCATCAGGGTGTCATGTAAAGTACATAGGGCATCTGATGACGTCATCAGGGTGTCATGTAAAGTACATAGGGCATCTGATGACGTCATCAGGGTGTCATGTAAAGTACATAGGGCATCTGATGACGTCATCAGGGTGTCATGTAAAGTACATAGGGCATCTGATGACGTCATCAGGATGTCATGTAAAGTACATAGGGCATCTGATGACGTCATCAGGGTGTCATGTAAAGTACATAGGGCATCTGATGACGTCATCAGGGTGTCATGTAAAGTACATAGGGCATCTGATGACGTCATCAGGATGTCATGTAAAGTACATAGGGCATCTGATGACGTCATCAGGGTGTCATGTAAAGTACATAGGGCATCTGATGACGTCATCAGGGTGTCATGTAAAGTACATAGGGCATCTGATGACGTCATCAGGGTGTCATGTAAAGTACATAGGGCATCTGATGACGTCATCAGGGTGTCATGTAAAGTACATAGGGCATCTGATGACGTCATCAGGATGTCATGTAAAGTACATAGGGCATCTGATGACGTCATCAGGGTGTCATGTAAAGTACATAGGGCATCTGATGACGTCATCAGGGTGTCATGTAAAGTACATAGGGCATCTGATGACGTCATCAGGATGTCATGTAAAGTACATAGGGCATCTGATGACGTCATCAGGATGTCATGTAAAGTACATAGGGCATCTGATGACGTCATCAGGATGTCATGTAAAGTACATAGGGCATCTGATGACGTCATCAGGGTGTCATGTAAAGTACATAGGGCATCTGATGACGTCATCAGGATGTCATGTAAAGTACATAGGGCATCTGATGACGTCATCAGGATGTCATGTAAAGTACATAGGGCATCTGATGACGTCATCAGGATGTCATGTAAAGTACATAGGGCATCTGATGACGTCATCAGGGTGTCATGTAAAGTACATAGGGCATCTGATGACGTCATCAGGATGTCATGTAAAGTACATAGGGCATCTGATGACGTCATCAGGGTGTCATGTAAAGTACATAGGGCATCTGATGACGTCATCAGGGTGTCATGTAAAGTACATAGGGCATCTGATGACGTCATCAGGGTGTCATGTAAAGTACATAGGGCATCTGATGACGTCATCAGGATGTCATGTAAAGTACATAGGGCATCTGATGACGTCATCAGGGTGTCATGTAAAGTACATAGGGCATCTGATGACGTCATCAGGGTGTCATGTAAAGTACATAGGGCATCTGATGACGTCATCAGGATGTCATGTAAAGTACATAGGGCATCTGATGACGTCATCAGGATGTCATGTAAAGTACATAGGGCATCTGATGACGTCATCAGGGTGTCATGTAAAGTACATAGGGCATCTGATGACGTCATCAGGATGTCATGTAAAGTACATAGGGCATCTGATGACGTCATCAGGATGTCATGTAAAGTACATAGGGCATCTGATGACGTCATCAGGGTGTCATGTAAAGTACATAGGGCATCTGATGACGTCATCAGGGTGTCATGTAAAGTACATAGGGCATCTGATGACGTCATCAGGATGTCATGTAAAGTACATAGGGCATCTGATGACGTCATCAGGGTGTCATGTAAAGTACATAGGGCATCTGATGACGTCATCAGGGTGTCATGTAAAGTACATAGGGCATCTGATGACGTCATCAGGGTGTCATGTAAAGTACATAGGGCATCTGATGACGTCATCAGGATGTCATGTAAAGTACATAGGGCATCTGATGACGTCATCAGGGTGTCATGTAAAGTACATAGGGCATCTGATGACGTCATCAGGGTGTCATGTAAAGTACATAGGGCATCTGATGACGTCATCAGGATGTCATGTAAAGTACATAGGGCATCTGATGACGTCATCAGGGTGTCATGTAAAGTACATAGGGCATCTGATGACGTCATCAGGGTGTCATGTAAAGTACATAGGGCATCTGATGACGTCATCAGGGTGTCATGTAAAGTACATAGGGCATCTGATGACGTCATCAGGATGTCATGTAAAGTACATAGGGCATCTGATGACGTCATCAGGGTGTCATGTAAAGTACATAGGGCATCTGATGACGTCATCAGGATGTCATGTAAAGTACATAGGGCATCTGATGACGTCATCAGGGTGTCATGTAAAGTACATAGGGCATCTGATGACGTCATCAGGGTGTCATGTAAAGTACATAGGGCATCTGATGACGTCATCAGGGTGTCATGTAAAGTACATAGGGCATCTGATGACGTCATCAGGATGTCATGTAAAGTACATAGGGCATCTGATGACGTCATCAGGATGTCATGTAAAGTACATAGGGCATCTGATGACGTCATCAGGGTGTCATGTAAAGTACATAGGGCATCTGATGACGTCATCAGGGTGTCATGTAAAGTACATAGGGCATCTGATGACGTCATCAGGGTGTCATGTAAAGTACATAGGGCATCTGATGACGTCATCAGGGTGTCATGTAAAGTACATAGGGCATCTGATGACGTCATCAGGGTGTCATGTAAAGTACATAGGGCATCTGATGACGTCATCAGGATGTCATGTAAAGTACATAGGGCATCTGATGACGTCATCAGGGTGTCATGTAAAGTACATAGGGCATCTGATGACGTCATCAGGGTGTCATGTAAAGTACATAGGGCATCTGATGACGTCATCAGGGTGTCATGTAAAGTACATAGGGCATCTGATGACGTCATCAGGGTGTCATGTAAAGTACATAGGGCATCTGATGACGTCATCAGGATGTCATGTAAAGTACATAGGGCATCTGATGACGTCATCAGGATGTCATGTAAAGTACATAGGGCATCTGATGACGTCATCAGGGTGTCATGTAAAGTACATAGGGCATCTGATGACGTCATCAGGGTGTCATGTAAAGTACATAGGGCATCTGATGACGTCATCAGGATGTCATGTAAAGTACATAGGGCATCTGATGACGTCATCAGGATGTCATGTAAAGTACATAGGGCATCTGATGACGTCATCAGGGTGTCATGTAAAGTACATAGGGCATCTGATGACGTCATCAGGATGTCATGTAAAGTACATAGGGCATCTGATGACGTCATCAGGGTGTCATGTAAAGTACATAGGGCATCTGATGACGTCATCAGGATGTCATGTAAAGTACATAGGGCATCTGATGACGTCATCAGGATGTCATGTAAAGTACATAGGGCATCTGATGACGTCATCAGGGTGTCATGTAAAGTACATAGGGCATCTGATGACGTCATCAGGATGTCATGTAAAGTACATAGGGCATCTGATGACGTCATCAGGGTGTCATGTAAAGTACATAGGGCATCTGATGACGTCATCAGGGTGTCATGTAAAGTACATAGGGCATCTGATGACGTCATCAGGATGTCATGTAAAGTACATAGGGCATCTGATGACGTCATCAGGATGTCATGTAAAGTACATAGGGCATCTGATGACGTCATCAGGGTGTCATGTAAAGTACATAGGGCATCTGATGACGTCATCAGGATGTCATGTAAAGTACATAGGGCATCTGATGACGTCATCAGGGTGTCATGTAAAGTACATAGGGCATCTGATGACGTCATCAGGATGTCATGTAAAGTACATAGGGCATCTGATGACGTCATCAGGGTGTCATGTAAAGTACATAGGGCATCTGATGACGTCATCAGGATGTCATGTAAAGTACATAGGGCATCTGATGACGTCATCAGGATGTCATGTAAAGTACATAGGGCATCTGATGACGTCATCAGGGTGTCATGTAAAGTACATAGGGCATCTGATGACGTCATCAGGATGTCATGTAAAGTACATAGGGCATCTGATGACGTCATCAGGGTGTCATGTAAAGTACATAGGGCATCTGATGACGTCATCAGGGTGTCATGTAAAGTACATAGGGCATCTGATGACGTCATCAGGATGTCATGTAAAGTACATAGGGCATCTGATGACGTCATCAGGATGTCATGTAAAGTACATAGGGCATCTGATGACGTCATCAGGGTGTCATGTAAAGTACATAGGGCATCTGATGACGTGATCAGGATGTCATGTAAAGGACATAGGGCATCTGATGACGTCATCAGGGTGTCATGTAAAGTACATAGGGCATCTGATGACGTCATCAGGGTGTCATGTAAAGTACATAGGGCATCTGATGACGTCATCAGGGTGTCATGTAAAGTACATAGGGCATCTGATGACGTCATCAGGGTGTCATGTAAAGTACATAGGGCATCTGATGACGTCATCAGGGTGTCATGTAAAGTACATAGGGCATCTGATGACGTCATCAGGGTGTCATGTAAAGTACATAGGGCATCTGATGACGTCATCAGGATGTCATGTAAAGTACATAGGGCATCTGATGACGTCATCAGGGTGTCATGTAAAGTACATAGGGCATCTGATGACGTCATCAGGGTGTCATGTAAAGTACATAGGGCATCTGATGACGTCATCAGGGTGTCATGTAAAGTACATAGGGCATCTGATGACGTCATCAGGATGTCATGTAAAGTACATAGGGCATCTGATGACGTCATCAGGGTGTCATGTAAAGTACATAGGGCATCTGATGACGTCATCAGGATGTCATGTAAAGTACATAGGGCATCTGATGACGTCATCAGGGTGTCATGTAAAGTACATAGGGCATCTGATGACGTCATCAGGATGTCATGTAAAGTACATAGGGCATCTGATGACGTCATCAGGGTGTCATGTAAAGTACATAGGGCATCTGATGACGTCATCAGGGTGTCATGTAAAGTACATAGGGCATCTGATGACGTCATCAGGATGTCATGTAAAGTACATAGGGCATCTGATGACGTCATCAGGATGTCATGTAAAGTACATAGGGCATCTGATGACGTCATCAGGGTGTCATGTAAAGTACATAGGGCATCTGATGACGTCATCAGGATGTCATGTAAAGTACATAGGGCATCTGATGACGTCATCAGGATGTCATGTAAAGTACATAGGGCATCTGATGACGTCATCAGGATGTCATGTAAAGTACATAGGGCATCTGATGACGTCATCAGGGTGTCATGTAAAGTACATAGGGCATCTGATGACGTCATCAGGATGTCATGTAAAGTACATAGGGCATCTGATGACGTCATCAGGGTGTCATGTAAAGTACATAGGGCATCTGATGACGTCATCAGGATGTCATGTAAAGTACATAGGGCATCTGATGACGTCATCAGGATGTCATGTAAAGTACATAGGGCATCTGATGACGTCATCAGGGTGTCATGTAAAGTACATAGGGCATCTGATGACGTCATCAGGATGTCATGTAAAGTACATAGGGCATCTGATGACGTCATCAGGATGTCATGTAAAGTACATAGGGCATCTGATGACGTCATCAGGGTGTCATGTAAAGTACATAGGGCATCTGATGACGTCATCAGGGTGTCATGTAAAGTACATAGGGCATCTGATGACGTCATCAGGGTGTCATGTAAAGTACATAGGGCATCTGATGACGTCATCAGGGTGTCATGTAAAGTACATAGGGCATCTGATGACGTCATCAGGGTGTCATGTAAAGTACATAGGGCATCTGATGACGTCATCAGGATGTCATGTAAAGTACATAGGGCATCTGATGACGTCATCAGGATGTCATGTAAAGTACATAGGGCATCTGATGACGTCATCAGGGTGTCATGTAAAGTACATAGGGCATCTGATGACGTCATCAGGGTGTCATGTAAAGTACATAGGGCATCTGATGACGTCATCAGGGTGTCATGTAAAGTACATAGGGCATCTGATGACGTCATCAGGGTGTCATGTAAAGTACATAGGGCATCTGATGACGTCATCAGGGTGTCATGTAAAGTACATAGGGCATCTGATGACGTCATCAGGGTGTCATGTAAAGTACATAGGGCATCTGATGACGTCATCAGGATGTCATGTAAAGTACATAGGGCATCTGATGACGTCATCAGGATGTCATGTAAAGTACATAGGGCATCTGATGACGTCATCAGGGTGTCATGTAAAGTACATAGGGCATCTGATGACGTCATCAGGGTGTCATGTAAAGTACATAGGGCATCTGATGACGTCATCAGGGTGTCATGTAAAGTACATAGGGCATCTGATGACGTCATCAGGATGTCATGTAAAGTACATAGGGCATCTGATGACGTCATCAGGGTGTCATGTAAAGTACATAGGGCATCTGATGACGTCATCAGGATGTCATGTAAAGTACATAGGGCATCTGATGACGTCATCAGGATGTCATGTAAAGTACATAGGGCATCTGATGACGTCATCAGGGTGTCATGTAAAGTACATAGGGCATCTGATGACGTCATCAGGATGTCATGTAAAGTACATAGGGCATCTGATGACGTCATCAGGATGTCATGTAAAGTACATAGGGCATCTGATGACGTCATCAGGGTGTCATGTAAAGTACATAGGGCATCTGATGACGTCATCAGGATGTCATGTAAAGTACATAGGGCATCTGATGACGTCATCAGGATGTCATGTAAAGTACATAGGGCATCTGATGACGTCATCAGGATGTCATGTAAAGTACATAGGGCATCTGATGACGTCATCAGGGTGTCATGTAAAGTACATAGGGCATCTGATGACGTCATCAGGGTGTCATGTAAAGTACATAGGGCATCTGATGACGTCATCAGGATGTCATGTAAAGTACATAGGGCATCTGATGACGTCATCAGGATGTCATGTAAAGTACATAGGGCATCTGATGACGTCATCAGGGTGTCATGTAAAGTACATAGGGCATCTGATGACGTCATCAGGGTGTCATGTAAAGTACATAGGGCATCTGATGACGTCATCAGGATGTCATGTAAAGTACATAGGGCATCTAATGACGTCATCAGGATGTCATGTATAAAGTACATAGGGCATCTGATGACGTCATCAGGGTGTCATGTAAAGTACATAGGGCATCTGATGACGTCATCAGGATGTCATGTAAAGTACATAGGGCATCTGATGACGTCATCAGGGTGTCATGTAAAGTACATAGGGCATCTGATGACGTCATCAGGATGTCATGTAAAGTACATAGGGCATCTGATGACGTCCTCAGGATGTCATGTAAAGTACATAGGGCATCTGATGACGTCATCAGGGTGTCATGTAAAGTACATAGGGCATCTGATGACGTCATCAGGATGTCATGTAAAGTACATAGGGCATCTGATGACGTCATCAGGGTGTCATGTAAAGTACATAGGGCATCTGATGACGTCATCAGGATGTGATGTAAAGTACATAGGGCATCTGATGACGTCATCAGGGTGTCATGTAAAGTACATAGGGCATCTGATGACGTCATCAGGATGTCATGTAAAGTACATAGGGCATCTGATGACGTCATCAGGATGTCATGTAAAGTACATAGGGCATCTGATGACGTCATCAGGGTGTCATGTAAAGTACATAGGGCATCTGATGACGTCATCAGGATGTCATGTAAAGTACATAGGGCATCTGATGACGTCATCAGGGTGTCATGTAAAGTACATAGGGCATCTGATGACGTCATCAGGGTGTCATGTAAAGTACATAGGGCATCTGATGACGTCATCAGGATGTCATGTAAAGTACATAGGGCATCTGATGACGTCATCAGGGTGTCATGTAAAGTACATAGGGCATCTGATGACGTCATCAGGATGTCATGTAAAGTACATAGGGCATCTGATGACGTCATCAGGGTGTCATGTAAAGTACATAGGGCATCTGATGACGTCATCAGGATGTCATGTAAAGTACATAGGGCATCTGATGACGTCATCAGGATGTCATGTAAAGTACATAGGGCATCTGATGACGTCATCAGGGTGTCATGTAAAGTACATAGGGCATCTGATGACGTCATCAGGGTGTCATGTAAAGTACATAGGGCATCTGATGACGTCATCAGGATGTCATGTAAAGTACATAGGGCATCTGATGACGTCATCAGGATGTCATGTAAAGTACATAGGGCATCTGATGACGTCATCAGGGTGTCATGTAAAGTACATAGGGCATCTGATGACGTCATCAGGATGTCATGTAAAGTACATAGGGCATCTGATGACGTCATCAGGATGTCATGTAAAGTACATAGGGCATCTGATGACGTCATCAGGATGTCATGTAAAGTACATAGGGCATCTGATGACGTCATCAGGATGTCATGTAAAGTACATAGGGCATCTGATGACGTCATCAGGATGTCATGTAAAGTACATAGGGCATCTGATGACGTCATCAGGGTGTCATGTAAAGTACATAGGGCATCTGATGACGTCATCAGGATGTCATGTAAAGTACATAGGGCATCTGATGACGTCATCAGGGTGTCATGTAAAGTACATAGGGCATCTGATGACGTCATCAGGATGTCATGTAAAGTACATAGGGCATCTGATGACGTCATCAGGATGTCATGTAAAGTACATAGGGCATCTGATGACGTCATCAGGGTGTCATGTAAAGTACATAGGGCATCTGATGACGTCATCAGGATGTCATGTAAAGTACATAGGGCATCTGATGACGTCATCAGGATGTCATGTAAAGTACATAGGGCATCTGATGACGTCATCAGGGTGTCATGTAAAGTACATAGGGCATCTGATGACGTCATCAGGATGTCATGTAAAGTACATAGGGCATCTGATGACGTCATCAGGGTGTCATGTAAAGTACATAGGGCATCTGATGACGTCATCAGGATGTCATGTAAAGTACATAGGGCATCTGATGACGTCATCAGGATGTCATGTAAAGTACATAGGGCATCTGATGACGTCATCAGGATGTCATGTAAAGTACATAGGGCATCTGATGACGTCATCAGGGTGTCATGTAAAGTACATAGGGCATCTGATGACGTCATCAGGATGTCATGTAAAGTACATAGGGCATCTGATGACGTCATCAGGGTGTCATGTAAAGTACATAGGGCATCTGATGACGTCATCAGGATGTCATGTAAAGTACATAGGGCATCTGATGACGTCATCAGGGTGTCATGTAAAGTACATAGGGCATCTGATGACGTCATCAGGATGTCATGTAAAGTACATAGGGCATCTGATGACGTCATCAGGGTGTCATGTAAAGTACATAGGGCATCTGATGACGTCATCAGGATGTCATGTAAAGTACATAGGGCATCTGATGACGTCATCAGGATGTCATGTAAAGTACATAGGGCATCTGATGACGTCATCAGGATGTCATGTAAAGTACATAGGGCATCTGATGACGTCATCAGGGTGTCATGTAAAGTACATAGGGCATCTGATGACGTCATCAGGGTGTCATGTAAAGTACATAGGGCATCTGATGACGTCATCAGGATGTCATGTAAAGTACATAGGGCATCTGATGACGTCATCAGGGTGTCATGTAAAGTACATAGGGCATCTGATGACGTCATCAGGGTGTCATGTAAAGTACATAGGGTATCTGATGACGTCATCAGGATGTCATGTAAAGTACATAGGGCATCTGATGACGTCATCAGGATGTCATGTAAAGTACATAGGGCATCTGATGACGTCATCAGGATCTCATGTAAAGTACATAGAATCTGATGACGTCATCAGGATGACAAACTCTAAGAGTACATAGGGCATCTGATGAAGTCATCAGGGATCATCTAAAGCACATAGGGCATCTGGTGTCCTCATCAGGATGTCATGTAAAATACATAGGGCATCTGATGACGTCATCAGGGTGTCATCTAAAGTACATAAGGCATCTGATGACGTCATCGGGATGTCATGAGGAAATCATATAAGGAGCATCTGATGACGTCATCAGAGGTGTCGTCTAAAAGTACATAGGGCATCTGATGACGTCATCAGGAATTCAATCATCTAAAGTACATAGGGCATCTGATGACGTCATCAGGGTGTCATCTAAAGTACATAGGGCATCTGATGACATCATCAAGGTGTCATCTAAAGTACATAAGAGTCTGTTGACGTCATCAGGATGTCATGTTAAGTACATAGGGCATCAGATGACATCATCAGGATGTCATCTAAAAGTACATAGGAGCATCTGATAGAAGTCATCAGAGGGTGTCATCCCCTAAAAGTATATAGGGCATCTGATGACGTCATCAGGATGTTGTGTGTTGATACATAGGGCATCTGATGACGTCATCAGGATGTGTGTAAAGTACATAGGAGCATATGATGACGTCATCAGGATGTCATCCCTAAAGTACATAGGGCATCTGATGACGTCATCAGGGTGTCATCCTAAAGTACATAGGGCATCTGATGACGTCATCAGGGTGTCATCTAAAGCACATAGAAGACATCTGTTGACGTCATCAGGGTGCCATCTAAAGTACCGGGCATCTGATGACGTCATCAGGATCAATCATGTAAAGTACCTGCGGGCATCTGATGACGTCATAAGGATGCCATGTAAAAATACAAAGGGCATCTATTGACGTCATCAGGATGTCATGTAAAGTACATAGGGCATCTGGTAGCGTCATCAGGGTGTCATCTAAAGTACATAGAGCATCTGATGACGTCATCAGAGTGTCATGTAAAAGTACATAGGGCATCTGATGACGTCATCAGGAAGTACCATCTAAAGTGCATAGGGCATCCTGATGACGTCATCAGGATGTCATGAAAAGTACATAGGGCATCTGATGACGTCATCACGGTGTCATGTAAAGTACATAGGGTATCTGATGACGTCATCAGGTTGTCATCTAAATTACTGCGGGCATCTGATGACGTCATCAGGGTGTCATCCCAAGTACATAGGGCATCTGATGACGTCATCAGGATGTCATCTAATTACATAGGGCATCTGATGACGTCGCGGGAAGTCAATCATCTAAAGTACATGCGGGCATCTGATGACGTCATCAAGGATGTCATATAAAATACATAGGGCATCTGATGACGTCATCCGGGTGCCATCTAAAGATGCATAGGGCGTGTTAAGACGTCATCAGGATGTCATGAAAAGTACATAGGGCATCTGATGACGTCATCAGGATGCCTCATGTAAAGGTACATAGGGCATCTGATGACGCATCCATCAGGATGTCATGCCTAAAGTACATAGGGCATCCTGATGAGCGTCATCAGGATTGTCATGTAAAGTACATAGGGCATCTGATGACGTCATCAGGATGTCAATATCCAAAGTACATAGGGCATCTGATGACGTCATCAGGGTGTCATGTAAAGTACATAGGGCATCTGATGACGTCATCAGGATGTCATGTAAAGTACATAGGGCATCTGATGACGTCATCAGGATGTCATGTAAAGTACATAGGGCATCTGATTACGTCATCAGGATGTCATGTAAAGTACATAGGGCATCTGATGACGTCATCAGGATGTCATGTAAAGTACATAGGGCATCTGATGACGTCATCAGGATGTCATGTAAAGTACATAGGGCATCTGATGACGTCATCAGGGTGTCATGTAAAGTACATAGGGCATCTGATGACGTCATCAGGGTGTCATCTAAAGTACATAGGGCATCTGATGACGTCATCAGGATGTCATGTAAAGTACATAGGGCATCTGATGACGTCATCAGGATGTCATGTAAGGTACATAGGGCATCTGATGACGTCATCAGGGTGTCATGTAAAGTACATAGGGCATCTGATGACGTCATCAGGATGTCATGTAAAGTACATAGGGCATCTGATGACGTCATCAGGGTGTCATATAAAGTACATAGGGCATCTGATGACGTCATCAGGGTGTCATGTAAAGTACATAGGGCATCTGATGACGTCATCAGGATGTCATGTAAAGTACATAGGGCATCTGATGACGTCATCAGGATGTCATGTAAAGTACATAGGGCATCTGATGACGTCATCAGGGTGTCATCTAAAGTACATAGGGCATCTGATTACGTCATCAGGGTGTCATGTAAAGTACATAGGGCATCCGATGACGTCATCAGGATGTCATGCAAAGTACATAGGGCATCTGCTTACGTCATCAGGGTGTCATCTAGAGTACATAGGGCATCTCTTTTTACGACGTAAAAAGCCATCAGGATGTCATGTAAAGTACATAGTATCTGATGACGTCATCAGGATGTCATGTAAAGTACATAGGGCATCTGATTACGTCATCAGGATGTCATGTAAAGTAAGCATAGGGCATCTGGATGACGTCATCAGGGTGTCATGTAAAAGTACATAGGGCATCTGATGACGTCATCAGGATGTCATGCTAAAGTACTATAGAGGCATCTGATGACGTCATCAGGATGTCATATAAAGTACATAGAGCATCAGATGACGTCATCAGGGATGTCTCATCTAAAGTACATAGGGCATCTGATTGCGTCATCCAGGGTGTCATCCCTACAAGTATTTTATGGGGCAATCTGAATTTGACGTCATCAGGATGTCATGTAAAGTACATATGGCATCTGATGACGTCATCAGGATGTCATCTAAAGTACATAGGGCATCTGATGACGTCATCAGGGTGTCGCGTGTAAAGTACATAGGGCATCTGATGACGTCATCAGGATGTCATGTAAAGTACATAGGGCATCTGATGACGTCATCAGGATGTCATGTATAAGAAAGAGTACATAGGGCATCTGATTACGTCATCAGGGTGTCATGTAAAGTACTATAGGGCATCTGATGACGTCATCAGGATGTCATGCTAAAGTACATTAGGGCATCTGATGACGTCATCAGGATGTCATGTAAAAAGTACATAGGGCATCTGATGACGTCATCAGGATGTCATGTAAAAGTACATAGGGGCATCTGATGACGTCATCAGGATGTCATGTAAAGTACATAGTTCATCTGGATTGCGTCATCCAGGGTGTCATCTGAAGTACATAGTTCATCTGATGACGTCATCAGGATGTCATGTAAAGTACTATAGGAGCATCTGATGACGTCATCAGGATGTCATGTAAAAGTACATAGGGCATCTGATGTGACGTCATCAGGATGTCATGGTAAAGTACATAGGGCATCTGATGACGTCATCAGGATGTCATGTAAAGTACATAGGGCATCTGATGACGTCATCAGGATGTCATCTAGAGTACATAGGGCATCTGCACTGACGTCATCAGGATGTCATGTAAAGTACATAGGGCATCTGATGACGTCATCAGGATGTCATGTAAAGTTACATAGGGCATCTGATTACGTCATCAGGATGTCATGTAAAAGTACATAGGGCATCTGATGACGTCATCAGAGTGTCATGTAAAGTACATAGGGCATCTGATGACGTCATCAGGAATGTCATGTTAAAGTACATAGGGCATCTGATGACGTCATCAGGGTGTCATCTAAAAGCACAGTAGTCATCAGGGTGTCATGTAAAGTACATAGGGCATCTGGTGACGTCATCAGGATGTCATGTAAAGTACATAGGGCATCTGATGACGTCATCAGGATGTCATGTAAAGTACATAGAGCATCAGATTACTTCATCAGGGTGTCATCTAGAGTACATAGGGCATCTGATTGCGTCATCAGGGTGTCATGTAAAGTACATAGGGCATCTGATGACGTCATCAGGATGTCATGCAAAGTACATAGGGCATCTGCTTACGTCATCAGGGTGTCATCTAGAGTACATAGGGCATCTGATGACGTCATCAGGATGTCATGTAAAGTACATAGGGCATCTGATGACGTCATCAGGATGTCATGTAAAGTACATAGGGCATCTGATTACGTCATCAGGGTGTCATCTAAAGTACATAGGGCATCTGATGACGTCATCAGGATGTCATGTAAAGTACATAGGGCATCTGATTACGTCATCAGGGTGTCATCTAAAGTACATAGGGCATCTGATGACGTCATCAGGATGTCATGTAAAGTACATAGGGCATCTGGTGACGTCATCATGATGTCATGTAAAGTACATAGGGCATCTGATTGCGTCATCAGGGTGTCATGTAAAGTACATAGTTCATCTGATTGCGTCATCAGGGTGTCATCTAAAGTACATAGGGCATCTGATGACGTCATCAGGATGTCATGTAAAGTACATAGAGCATCTGATTACGTCATCAGGGTGTCATCTAGAGTACACAGGGCATCTGATGACGTCATCAGGATGTTATGTAAAGTACATAGGGCATCTGATGACGTCATAAGGATGTCATCTAAAGTACATAGGGCATCTGATGACGTCATCAAGATGTGATATAAGGTACATAGGGCATCTGATGACGTCATCAGGATGTCATGTAAGGTACATAGGGCATCTGATGACGTCATCAGGATGTCATGTAAAGTACATAGTGCATCTGGTGACGTCATCAGGATGTCATGTAAAGTACATAGGGCATCTGATTGCGTCATCAGGGTGTCATCTAGAGTACATAGGGCATCTGATTGCGTCATCAGGGTGTCATGTAAAGTACATAGGGCATCTGATGACGTCATCAGGATGTCATGCAAAGTACATAGGGCATCTGCTTACGTCATCAGGATGTTATGTAAAGTACATAGGGCATCTGATGACGTCATAAGGATGTCATCTAAAGTACATAGGGCATCTGATGACGTCATCAAGATGTGATATAAGGTACATAGGGCATCTGATGACGTCATCAGGATGTCATGTAAGGTACATAGGGCATCTGATGACGTCATCAGGATGTCATGTAAAAGTACATAGTGCATCTGGTGACGTCATCAGAGATGTCATGTAAAGTACATAGGGCATCTGATTGCGTCATCAGGTGTCATCTAGAGTACATAGGGCATCTGATTGCGTCATCAGGGTGTCATGTAAAGTACATAGGGCATCTGATGACACGTCATCAGGATGTCATGCAAAGTACACTTAGGGCATCTGCTTACGTCATCAGGGTGTCATCTGAGAGTACATAGGGGCATCTGATGACGTCATCAGGATGTCAGTGTAAAGTACATAGGAGCATCTGATGACGTCATCAGGATGTCAAATAGTAAAAATTACATAGGGCATCTGATTACGTCATCAGGGTGTCATCTAAAGTACATAGGGCATCTGATGACGTCATCATGATGTCATGTAAAAGTACATAGGAGCATCTGGATTACGTCATCAGGGTGTCATCTAAAAGTACATAGGGCATCTGATGACGTCATCAGGATGTCATGTAAAGTACATAAGGGCATCTGGTGACGTCATCAGTAGGATGTCATGTAAAGTACATAGGGCATCTGCTTACGTCATCAGGGTGTCATCTAGAGTACATAGGGCATCTGATGACGTCATCAAGGATGTCATGTTAAAGTACATAGGGCATCTGATGACGTCATCAGGATGTTATGTAAAGTACATAGGGCATCTGATGACGTCCATAAGGATGTCATCTAAAGTACATAGGGCATCTGATGACGTCATCAAGATGTGATATAAGAGTACCATAGGAGCATCTGATGACGTCATCAGGATGTCATGTAAGGTGATGAAAGGGCATCTGATGACGTCACATCAGGATGTCACATGTAAAGTACATAGTGTGCATCTGGTGACGTCATCAGGATGTCATGCCAAAAGTACATAGGGCATCTGATTGGACGTCATCAGGGTGTCATGTAAAGTACATAGGGCATCTGATGATGTCATCCAGGATGTCATGTAAAGTACATAGGGCATCCTGATGACGTCATCAGGATGTCATGTAAAGTACATAGGGCATCTGATTACGTCATCAGGTGTCATCTCAAGAGTACCCATAGGGCATCTGATGAGCGTCATCAGGATGTCATGTAACCAAAAGTACATAGGGCATCTGATGACGTCATCAGGATGTCATGTAAAAGTACATAGGGCATCTAATTACGTCATCAGGAATTGATCGTCATCTAAAAATTACATAGGGCATCTGGATGACGTCATCAAGCGACTGTCACGTGAGGTACATAGGGCATCTGATGACGTCATCAAGATGTCATATAAGGTACATAGGGCATCTGGTGACGTCATCAGGATGTCATATAAAAGTTATCATAGGGCATCTGATTTGACGTCATCAGGGTGATCATCTAAAAGTACATAGGGCATCTGATGGCGTCATCATGGCGGTGTCATGTAAAGTACATAGGGCATCTGATGACGTCATCAGGATGTCATAGCGTAAAGTACATAGGGCATCTGGATGACGTCATCAGGAATTGCCATGTAAAGTAAACCATAGGGCATCTGATTACGTCATCAGGGTACGTCATCTACAAAGTACATAGTGCATCTGATGACGTCATCAGGATATATTGTCATGCTTAAAAAGTACATAGGGCATCTGATGACGTCATCAGGAATGTCATGTGTAAAGTACATAGGGCATCTAGATTACGTCAATCAGGATGTCATCTAGAGTACATAGGGCATCTGATGACGTCATCAGGATGTCAGTGTAAAGTACATAGGGCATCTGATTACGTCATCAGGGTGTCATTAAATCAGAGTACATAGGGCATCTGATGATAACATCAGGATGTGCATGTAAAGTACTGCATAGGGCATCTGATTACGTCATCAGGGTGTCATTCAAAGTACATAGGGCATCTTGATGACTTCATCAAGATGTCATGGGTAAGGTACATAGGGCATCTGATGACGTCATCAGGATGTCATGTAAAGTACATAGGGCATCCTGATGACGTCATCAGGATGTCATGTAAAAGTACATAGGGCATCTGGTGACGTCATCAGAAGGATGTCATGTAAAGTACATAGGGCATCTGATTGCGTCATCAGGGTGTCATCTAAAGTACATAGGGCATTCTGATGGCGTCATCATGGTGTCATGTAAAGTACATAGGGCATCTGATGACGTCATCAGGATGTCATGTTAAGTACATAGGGCATCTGATGACGTCATCAGGATGTCATGTAAAGTACATAGGGCATCTGATTACGTCATCAGGGTGTCATCTAGAGTACATAGGGCAACTGATGACGTCATCAGGATGTCATGTAAAGTACATAGGGCATCTGATGACGTCATCAGAGAATGTCATGCAAAGTACATAGGGCATCTGCTTACATCATCAGGGTGTCATCTAGAGAACATAGGGCACGTGAAGACGTGATAAGGATGTCATCTACAGTACATAGGGTATCTGATGACGTCATCAAGATGTGATATAAGGTACATAGGGCATCTGATGACGTCATCAGGATGTCATGTAAGGTACATAGGGCATCTGATGACGTCATCAGGATGTCATGTAAAGTACATAGTGCATCTGGTGACGTCATCAGGATGTCATGTAAAGTACATAGGGCATCTGATTGCGTCATCAGGGTGTCATGTAAAGTACATAGGGCATCTGATGATGCGTCATCAGGATGTGTCATGTAAAGTACATAGGGCATCTGATGACGTCATCAGGATGTCATGTAGCAAGTACATGTAGGAGCATCTGATTACGTCATCAGGAGGTGTCATCTAGAGTACATAGGGCATCTGATGACGTCATCAGGATGTCATGTCAAAAAGTACATAAGGGCATCTGAGTGAGCGTCATCAAGGGATGTCATGTAAAGTACATAGGGCATCTGATTACGTCATCAGGGTGTCATCTAGAGTACATAGGGCATCTGATGAGACGTCATCAGGATGTCATGTAAAGTACATAGGGCATCTGATGACGTCATCAAGGATGTCATGTAAAGTTACATAGGAGCATCTAATTACGTCATCAGGGTGTCATCTAAAGTACATAGGGCATCTGATGACGTCATCGCAGGACTGTCACGTGAAGTTACATATTAGGCATCTGATGACGTCATCAGGATGTCATGTAAAGTACATAAGGGCATCTGGTGACGTCATCAGGGTGTCATGTAAAAAATACATAAGGGCATCTGATTGCGTCATCAGAGAGTGTCATGTAAAGTACATAGTTCATCTGATGACGTCATCAGGGTGTCATATAAGGTACATAGGGCATCTGGTAATGACGTCATCAGGATGTCATGTAAAGTACATAGGGCAAATCTGATTACGTCATCAGGGTGTATCAGTGTAAGAGTACACAGGGCATCTGATGACGTCATCAAAATGTTATGTACCTCAGTACATAGGGCATCTGATGACGTCATAAGGATGTCATCTAAAAGTACATAGGGCATCTGATGACGTCAATCAGGATGTGATATAAAGTACATATTAGGCATCTGATGACGTCATCTAGGATGTCATGTAAAGTACATAGGGCATCTGATGACGTCATCAGGATGTCATCTAAAGTACATAGGGCATCTGGTGATCGTCATCAGGATCATTCAATGTAAAGTACATAGGGCATCTGATTGCGTCATCAGGGTCAGTATTTGATCATGTAAAGTACATAGGGCATCTGATTGCGTCATCAGGGTGTCATGTAAAGTACATAGGGACATCTGATGACGTCATCAGAAGATCATGTCATGCAAAGTACATAGAGGCATCTGCTTTACGTCATCAGGGTGTCATCTAGGAGTACATAGGGCATCTGATGACGTCATCAGATGTCATGTAAAGTACATAGGGCATCTGATGACGTCATCAGGATGTCATGTAAAGTCCACATAGGGCATCTGATTACGTCATCAGGGTGTCATCCTAAAGTACATAGGGCAGTCTGATGACGTCATCGCATGATGTCATGTAAAGTACATAGGGCATCTGATTACGTCATCAGGGTGTCATCTAAAGTACATAGGGCATCTGATGACGTCATCAAGGATGTCATGTAAGAAAGTACATAGGGCATCTGAGTGACGTCATCAGGATGTCATGCTTAAAGTACATAGGGCATCTGATGAGCGTCAATACTAGAAATGTCATGTAAAGTACATAGAGCATCAGATGACTTCATCAGGGTGTCATCTAGAGTACATAGGTATCTGCGATGTCACTGCATGCCGCGTAAAGGAGGGCATCTGATTGCGTCATCAGGGTGTCATCGCTTAAAGTACATAGGGCATCTGATGACGTCATCAGAGATGACTCATGCAAAGTACATAGGGCATCTGCTTACGTCATCAGGGGTGTCATCTAGAGTACATAGGGCATCTGATGACGTCATCAGGATGTCATGTAAAAATTTACATAGGAGCATCTGATGACGTCATCAAGGATGTCATGTAAAGTACATAGGGCATCTGATTACGTCATCAGGGTGTCATCTAAAGTACATAGGGCATCTGATGACGTCATCAGGATGTCATGTAAAGTACATAGGGCATCTGATTACGTCATCAGGGTGTCATCTAAAGTACATAGGGCATCTGATGACGTCATCAGGATGTCATGTAAAGTACATAGGGCATCTGGTGACGTCATCATGACTGTCATCAGTAAAGTACATAAGGGCATCTGATTGCGTCATCAGGATGTCATGTATAAAGTTACATAGTTCATCTGATTGCGTCATCAGGGTGTCATCTAAAGTACATAGGGCATCTGATGACGTCATCAGGATGTCATGTAAAGTACATAGAGCATCTGATTACGTCATCAGGGTGTCATCTAGAGTACACAGGGCATCTGATGACGTCATCAGGATGTTATGTAAAGTACATAGGGCATCTGATGACGTCATAAGGATGTCATCGCAAAGTTACATAGGGCATCTGATGACGTCATCAGGGTGTCATGTACAGAGTATTAAATCGGATGATTACTGTGGATGTCACGCAAAGTGCTATAGGGCATCTGATGACGTCATCAGGATGTCATGTAAAGTACATAGGGCATCTGATGACGTCAGATGTTTATGTAAAGAGGAAATTCTACGACGCTGTCAGGATGTCATGTAAAGTACATAGGGCATCTGATTACGTCATCAGGGAGTGTCATCTAGCAAGTACATAGGGCATCTGATGACGTCATCATGATGTCATGTAAAAAGTACGCCTAGGGCATCTGATTGCGTCATCAGGGTGTCATCTAAAGTACATAGGGCATCTGATGACGTCATCAGGATGTCATGTAAAGTACATAGGGCATCTGGTGACGTCATCAGGATGTCATGTAAAGTACATAGGGCATCTGATGACGTCATCAGGATGTCATGTAAAGTACATAGAGCATCAGATTACTTCATCAGGGTGTCATCTAGAGTACATAGGGCATCTGATTGCGTCATCAGGGTGTCATGTAAAGTACATAGGGCATCTGATGACGTCATCAGGAGAAATGTCAGTGCACAAAAGTACATAGGGCATCTGCTTACGTCATCAGGGGGTGTCATCTAGAGTACATAGGGCATCTGATGACGTCATCAGGATGTCATGTAAAGTACATAGGGCATCTGATGACGTCATCAGGATGTCAGTGCTTAAAAATTACATAGGGCATCTGATTACGTCATCAGGGTGTCATCTAAAGTTACATAGGGCATCTGATGACGTCCATCAGGATGTCATGTAAAGTACATAAGGAGCATCTGATTACGTCATCAGGGTGTCATCTAAGAGTACATAGGGCATCTGATGACGTCATCAGGATGTCATGTAAAGTACATATGGGCATCTGGTGACGTCATCATGATGTCATGTAAAAGTACATAGGGCATCTGACTTGCGTCATCAGGGTGTCATGTAAAGTGCACATAGTTCATCTGATTGCGTCATCAGGGTGTCATCTAAAGTACATAGGGCATCTGATGACGTCATCAAGGATGCTCAATATGTAAAGTTACATAGAGCATCTGGATTACGTCATCAGGGTGTCATCCCCAGAGTACACAGGGCATCTGATGACGTCATCAGGATAATATTATGTAAAGTACATAGGGACATCTGAGTGACGCGTCATAAGGATGTCATCTAAAGTACATAGGGCATCTGATGACGTCATCAAGATGTGATATAAGGTACATAGGGCATCTGATGACGTCATCAGGATGTCATGTAAGGTACATAGGGCATCTGATGACGTCATCAGGATGTCATGTAAAGTACATAGTGCATCTGGTGACGTCATCAGGATGTCATGCCAAAAGTACATAAAGGGCATCTGATTGCGTCATCAGGGTGTCATCTAGAGTACATAGGGCATCTGATTGCGTCATCAGGGTGTCACTGTAAAGTACATAGGGCAATTCTGATGACGTCATCAGGATGTCATGCAAAGTACATAGGGCATCTGCTTACGTCATCAGGGTGTCATCTAGAGTATTAATAGGGCATCTGATGACGTCATCAGAGATGTTATGTGTAAAGTACATAGGCATCTGATGACGTCATAGGATGTCATCTAAAAGTACCCATAGGGCATCTGATGACGTCATCAAGATGTGATATAAGGTACATATTAGGCATCTGATGACGTCATCAGGATGTCATGTAAGGTACATAGGGCATCTGATGACGTCATCAGGATGTCAATGTATAAAACCTACATAGTGCATCTGGTGACGTCATCAGGATGTCATGTAAAGTACATAGGGCATCTGATTGCGTCATCAGGGTGTCTATCTAGAGTACATAGGGCATCTGATTGCGCTCATCAGGGTGTCATGTAAAGTACATAGGGCATCTGATGACGTCACATCAGGATGTCAATGCAAAGTACATAGGGCATCTGCTTTACGTCATCAGAGGTGTCATCTAGAGTACATAGGGCATCCTGATGACGTCATCAGGATGTCATGTAAAGTACATAGGGCATCTGATGACGTCATCAGGATGTCATGTAAAGTACATAGGGCATCTGATTACGTCATCAGGGTGTCATCTAAAGTACATAGGGCATCTGATGACGTCATCATGATGTCATGTAAAGTACATAGGGCATCTGATTACGTCATCAGGGTGTCATCTAAAGTACATAGGGCATCTGATGACGTCATCAGGATGTCATGTAAAGTACATAGGGCATCTGGTGACGTCATCAGGATGTCATGTAAAGTACATAGGGCATCTGCTTACGTCATCAGGGTGTCATCTAGAGTACATAGGGCATCTGATGACGTCATCAGGATGTCATGTAAAGTACATAGGGCATCTGATGACGTCATCAGGATGTTATGTAAAGTACATAGGGCATCTGATGACGTCATAAGGATGTCATCTAAAGTACATAGGGCATCTGATGACGTCATCAAGATGTGATATAAGGTACATAGGGCATCTGATCACGTCATCAGGATGTCATGTAAGGTACTTAGGGCATCTGATGACGTCATCAGGATGTCATGTAAAGTACATAGTGCATCTGGTGACGTCATCAGGATGTCATGTAAAGTACATAGGGCATCTGATTGCGTCATCAGGGTGTCATGTAAAGTACATAGGGCATCTGATGATGTCATCAGGATGTCATGTAAAGTACATAGGGCATCTGATGACGTCATCAGGATGTCATGTAAAGTACATAGGGCATCTGATTACGTCATCAGGGTGTCATCTAGAGTACATAGGGCATCTGATGACGTCATCAGGATGTCATGTAAAGTACATAGGGCATCTGATGACGTCATCAGGATGTCATGTAAAGTACATAGGGCATCTAATTACGTCATCAGGGTGTCATCTAAAGTACATAGGGCATCTGATGACGTCATCAAGATGTCACGTGAGGTACATAGGGCATCTGATGACGTCATCAAGATGTCATATAAGGTACATAGGGCATCTGGTGACGTCATCAGGATGTCATATAAAGTACATAGGGCATCTGATTGCGTCATCAGGGTGTCATCTAAAGTACATAGGGCATCTGATGGCGTCATCATGGTGTCATGTAAAGTACATAGGGCATCTGATGACGTCATCAGGATGTCATGTAAAGTACATAGGGCATCTGATGACGTCATCAGGATGCCATGTAAAGTACATAGGGCATCTGATTACGTCATCAGGGTGTCATCTAGAGTACATAGTGCATCTGATGACGTCATCAGGATGTCATGTAAAGTACATAGGGCATCTGATGACGTCATCAGGATGTCATGTAAAGTACATAGGGCATCTGATTACGTCATCAGGATGTCATCTAGAGTACATAGGGCATCTGATGACGTCATCAGGATGTCATGTAAAGTACATAGGGCATCTGATTACGTCATCAGGGTGTCATCCAGAGTACATAGGGCATCTGATGATAACATCAGGATGTCATGTAAAGTACATAGGGCATCTGATTACGTCATCAGGGTGTCATCTAAAGTACATAGGGCATCTGATGACTTCATCAAGATGTCATGTAAGGTACATAGGGCATCTGATGACGTCATCAGGATGTCATGTAAGGTACATAGGGCATCTGATGACGTCATCAGGATGTCATGTAAAGTACATAGGGCATCTGGTGACGTCATCAGGATGTCATGTAAAGTACATAGGGCATCTGATTGCGTCATCAGGGTGTCATCTAAAGTACATAGGGCATCTGATGGCGTCATCATGGTGTCATGTAAAGTACATAGGGCATCTGATGACGTCATCAGGATGTCATGTTAAGTACATAGGGCATCTGATGACGTCATCAGGATGTCATGTAAAGTACATAGGGCATCTGATTACGTCATCAGGGTGTCATCTAGAGTACATAGGGCAACTGATGACGTCATCAGGATGTCATGTAAAGTACATAGGGCATCTGATGACGTCATCAGGATGTCATGCAAAGTACATAGGGCATCTGCTTACATCATCAGGGTGTCATCTAGAGTACATAGGGCATCTGATGACGTCATAAGGATGTCATCTAAAGTACATAGGGCATCTGATGACGTCATCAAGATGTGATATAAGGTACATAGGGCATCTGATGACGTCATCAGGATGTCATGTAAAGTACATAGGGCATCTGATGACGTCATCAGGATGTCATGTAAAGTACATAGGGCATCTGATGACGTCATCAGGATGTCATGTAAAGTACATAGGGCATCTGGTGACGTCATCAGGATGTCATGTAAAGTACATAGGGCATCTGATTGCGTCATCAGGGTGTCATGTAAAGTACATAGGGCATCTGATGACGTCATCAGGATGTCATGTAAAGTACATAGGGCATCTGATGACGTCATCAGGATGTCATGTAAAGTACATAGGGCATCTGATTACGTCATCAGGGTGTCATCTAGAGTACATAGGGCATCTGATGACGTCATCAGGATGTCATGTAAAGTACATAGGGCATCTGATGACGTCATCAGGATGTCATGTAAAGTACATAGGGCATCTGATTACGTCATCAGGGTGTCATCTAGAGTACATAGGGCATCTGATGACGTCATCAGGATGTCATGTAAAGTACATAGGGCATCTGATGACGTCATCAGGATGTCATGTAAAGTACATAGGGCATCTAATTACGTCATCAGGGTGTCATCTAAAGTACATAGGGCATCTGATGACGTCATCAAGATGTCACGTGAGGTACATAGGGCATCTGATGACGTCATCAAGATGTCATATAAGGTACATAGGGCATCTGGTGACGTCATCAGGATGTCATATAAAGCACATAGGGCATCTGATTGCGTCATCAGGGTGTCATCTAAAGTACATAGGGCATCTGATGGCGTCATCATGGTGTCATGTAAAGTACATAGGGCATCTGATGACGTCATCAGGATGTCATGTAAAGTACATAGGGCATCTGATGACGTCATCAGGATGCCATGTAAAGTACATAGGGCATCTGATTACGTCATCAGGGTGTCATCTAGAGTACATAGTGCATCTGATGACGTCATCAGGATGTCATGTAAAGTACATAGGGCATCTGATGACGTCATCAGGATGTCATATAAAGTACATAGGGCATCTGATTACGTCATCAGGGTGTCATCTAGAGTACATAGGGCATCTGATGACGTCATCAGGATGTCATATAAAGTACATAGGGCATCTGATTACGTCATCAGGGTGTCATCTAGAGTACATAGGGCATCTGATGATAACATCAGGATGTCATGTAAAGTACATAGGGCATCTGATTACGTCATCAGGGTGTCATCTAAAGTACATAGGGCATCTGATGACTTCATCAAGATGTCATGTAAGGTACATAGGGCATCTGATGACGTCATCAGGATGTCATGTAAGGTACATAGGGCATCTGATGACGTCATCAGGATGTCATGTAAAGTACATAGGGCATCTGGTGACGTCATCAGGATGTCATGTAAAGTACATAGGGCATCTGATTGCGTCATCAGGGTGTCATCTAAAGTACATAGGGCATCTGATGGCGTCATCATGGTGTCATGTAAAGTACATAGGGCATCTGATGACGTCATCAGGATGTCATGTAAAGTACATAGGGCATCTGATGACGTCATCAGGATGTCATGTAAAGTACATAGGGCATCTGATTACGTCATCAGGGTGTCATCTAGAGTACATAGGGCATCTGATGACGTCATCAGGATGTCATGTAAAGTACATAGGGCATCTGATGACGTCATCAGGATGTCATGCAAAGTACATAGGGCATCTGCTTACATCATCAGGGTGTCATCTAGAGTACATAGGGCATCTGATGACGTCATCAGGATGTCATGTAAAGTACATAGGGCATCTGATGACGTCATCAGGATGTCATGTAAAGTACATAGGGCATCTGATTACGTCATCAGGGTGTCATCTAAAGTACATAGGGCATCTGATGACGTCATCAAGATGTCATGTAAGGTACATAGGGCATCTGATGACGTCATCAAGATGTCATGTAAGGTACATAGGGCATCTAATGACGTCATCAGGATGTCATGTAAGGTACATAGGGCATCTGATGACGTCATCAGGATGCCATGTAAAGTACATAGGGCATCTGATGACGTCATCAGGATGTCATGTAAAGTACATAGGGCATCTGATGACGTCATCAGGATGTCATGTAAAGTACATAGGGCATCTGATTACGTCATCAGGGTGTCATCTAGAGTACATAGGGCATCTGATGACGTCATCAGGATGTCATCTAAAGTACATAGGGCATCTGATGACGTCATCAAGATGTCATGTAAGGTACATAGGGCATCTGATGACGTCATCAAGATGTCATATAAGGTACATAGGGCATCTGATGACGTCATCAGGATGTCATGTAAGGCACATAGGGCATATGATGACGTCATCAGGATGTCATGTAAAGTACATAGGGCATGTGGTGAAGTCATCAGGGTGTCATGTAAAGTACATAGGGCATCTGATTGCGTCATCAGGGTGTCATGTAAAATACATAGGGCATCTAATGACGTCATCAGGATGTCATGTAAAGTACATAGGGCATCTGATGACGTCATCAGGATGTCATGTAAAGTACATAGGGCATCTGATTACGTCATCAGGGTGTCATCTAGAGTACATAGGGCATCTGATGACGTCGTCAGGATGTCATATAAAAAACCTAGGGCATCTGATGACGTCATCAGGATGTCATGTAAAGTACATAGGGCATCTGATTACGTCATCAGGGTGTCATCTAGAGTACATAGGGCATCTGATGACGTCATCAGGATGTCATGTAAAGTACATAGGGCATCTGATGACGTCATCAGGATGTCATGTAAAGTACATAGGGCATCTGATTACGTCATCAGGGTGTCATCTAAAGTACATAGGGCATCTGATGACGTCATCAAGATGTCATGTGAGGTACATAGGGCATCTGATGACGTCATCAAGATGTCATGTAAGGTACATAGGGCATCTGATGACGTCATCAAGATGTCATATAAGGTACATAGGGCATCTGATGACGTCATCAGGATGTCATGTAAGGTACATAGGGCATCTGATGACGTCATCAGGATGTCATGTAAAGTAAAAAGGGCATCTGGTGACGTCATCAGGATGTCATGTAAAGTACATAGGGCATCTTATTGCGTCATCAGGGTGTCATGTAAAATACATAGGGCATCTGATGACGTCATCAGGATGTCATGTAAAGTACATAGGACATCTGATGACGTCATCAGGATGTCATGTAAAGTACATAGGGCATCTGATTACGTCATCAGGGTGTCATCTAGAGTACATAGAGCATCTGATGACGTCATCAGGATGTCATATAAAGTACATAGGGCATCTGATGACGTCATCAGGATGTCATGTAAAGTACATAGGGCATCTGATTACGTCATCAGGGTGTCATCTAGAGTACATAGGGCATCTGATGACGTCATCAGGATGTCATGTAAAGTACATAGGGCATCTGATGACGTCATCAGGATGTCATGTAAAGTACATAGGGCATCTGATTACGTCATCAGGGTGTCATCTAAAGTACATAGGGCATCTGATGACGTCATCAGGATGTCATGTAAAGTACATAGGGCATCTGATTACGTCATCAGGGTGTCATCTAGAGTACATAGGGCATCTGATGACGTCATCAGGATGTCATGTAAAGTACATAGGGCATCTGATTACGTCATCAGGGTGTCATCTAAAGTACATAGGGCATCTGATGACGTCATCAAGATGTCATGTGAGGTACATAGGGCATCTGATGACGTCATCAAGATGTCATGTGAGGTACATAGGGCATCTGATGACGTCATCAAGATGTCATATAAGGTACATAGGGCATCTGATGACGTCATCAGGATGTCATGTAAAGTACATAGGGCATCTGATGACGTCATCAGGATGTCATGTAAAGTACATAGGGCATCTGATTACGTCATCAGGGTGTCATCTAGAGTACATAGGGCATCTGATGACGTCATCAGGATGTCATATAAAGTACATAGGGCATCTGATGACGTCATCAGGATGTCATGTAAAGTACATAGGGCATCTGATTACGTCATCAGGGTGTCATCTAGAGTACATAGGGCATCTGATGACGTCATCAGGATGTCATGTAAAGTACATAGGGCATCTGATGACGTCATCAGGATGTCATGTAAAGTACATAGGGCATCTGATGACGTCATCAGGATGTCATGTAAAGTACATAGGGCATCTGATGACGTCATCAGGATGTCATGTAAAGTACATAGGGCATCTGATTACGTCATCAGGGTGTCATCTAGAGTACATAGGGCATCTGATGACGTCATCAGGATGTCATGTAAAGTACATAGGGCATCTGATTACGTCATCAGGGTGTCATCTAAAGTACATAGGGCATCTGATGACGTCATCAAGATGTCATGTGAGGTACATAGGGCATCTGATGACGTCATCAAGATGTCATGTAAGGTACATAGGGCATCTGATGACGTCATCAAGATGTCATATAAGGTACATAGGGCATCTGATGACGTCATCAGGATGTCATGTAAGGTACATAGGGCATATGATGACGTCATCAGGATGTCATGTAAAGTAAAAAGGGCATCTGGTGACGTCATCAGGATGTCATGTAAAGTACATAGGGCATCTTATTGCGTCATCAGGGTGTCATGTAAAATACATAGGGCATCTGATGACGTCATCAGGATGTCATGTAAAGTACATAGGGCATCTGATTACGTCATCAGGGTGTCATCTAGAGTACATAGGGCATCTGATGACGTCATCAGGATGTCATGTAAAGTACATAGGGCATCTGATTACGTCATCAGGGTGTCATCTAGAGTACATAGGGCATCTGATGACGTCATCAGGATGTCATATAAAGTACATAGGGCATCTGATGACGTCATCAGGATGTCATGTAAAGTACATAGGGCATCTGATTACGTCATCAGGGTGTCATCTAGAGTACATAGGGCATCTGATGACGTCATCAGGATGTCATGTAAAGTACATAGGGCATCTGATGACGTCATCAGGATGTCATGTAAAGTACATAGGGCATCTGATTACGTCATCAGGGTGTCATCTAAAGTACATAGGGCATCTGATGACGTCATCAAGATGTCATGTGAGGTACATAGGGCATCTGATGACGTCATCAAGATGTCATATAAGGTACATAGGGCATCTGATGACGTCATCAGGATGTCATGTAAAGTACATAGGGCATCTGGTGACGTCATCAGGATGTCATGTAAAGTACATAGGGCATCTGATTGCGTCATCAGGGTGTCATCTAAAGTACATAGGGCATCTGATGGCGTCATCATGGTGTCATGTAAAGTACATAGGGCATCTGATGACGTCATCAGGATGTCATGTAAAGTACATAGGGCATCTGATGACGTCATCAGGATGTCATGTAAAGTACATAGGGCATCTGATTACGTCATCAGGCTGTCATCTAGAGTACATAGGGCATCTGATGACGTCATCAGGATGTCATGTAAAGTACATAGGGCATCTGATGACGTCATCAGGATGTCATGTAAAGTAAAAAGGGCATCTGGTGACGTCATCAGGATGTCATGTAAAGTACATAGGGCATCTTATTGCGTCATCAGGGTGTCATGTAAAATACATAGGGCATCTGATGACGTCATCAGGATGTCATGTAAAGTACATAGGGCATCTGATGACGTCATCAGGATGTCATGTAAAGTACATAGGGCATCTGATTACGTCATCAGGGTGTCATCTAGAGTACATAGGGCATCTGATGACGTCATCAGGATGTCATATAAAGTACATAGGGCATCTGATGACGTCATCAGGATGTCATGTAAAGTACATAGGGCATCTGATTACGTCATCAGGGTGTCATCTAGAGTACATAGGGCATCTGATGACGTCATCAGGATGTCATGTAAAGTACATAGGGCATCTGATGACGTCATCAGGATGTCATGTAAAGTACATAGGGCATCTGATTACGTCATCAGGGTGTCATCTAAAGTACATAGGGCATCTGATGACGTCATCAAGATGTCATGTGAGGTACATAGGGCATCTGATGACGTCATCAAGATGTCATGTAAGGTACATAGGGCATCTGATGACGTCATCAAGATGTCATATAAGGTACATAGGGCATCTGATGACGTCATCAGGATGTCATGTAAGGTACATAGGGCATCTGATGACGTCATCAGGATGTCATGTAAAGTACATAGGGCATCTGGTGACGTCATCAGGATGTCATGTAAAGTACATAGGGCATCTTATTGCGTCATCAGGGTGTCATGTAAAATACATAGGGCATCTGATGACGTCATCAGGATGTCATGTAAAGTACATAGGGCATCTGATGACGTCATCAGGATGTCATGTAAAGTACATAGGGCATCTGATTACGTCATCAGGGTGTCATGTAAAGTACATAGGGCATCTGATGACGTCATCAGGATGTCATGTAAAGTACATAGGGCATCTGATGACGTCATCAGGATGTCATGTAAAGTACATAGGGCATCTGATTACGTCATCAGGGTGTCATCTAGAGTACACAGGGCATCTGATGACGTCATCAGGATGTCATGTAAAGTACATAGGGCATCTGATGACGTCATCAGGATGTCATGTAAAGTACATAGGGCATCTGATTACGTCATCAGGGTGTCATCTAAAGTACATAGGGTATCTGATGACGTCATCAAGATGTCATGTGAGGTAGATAGGGCATCTGATGACGTCATCAAGATGTCATGTAAGGTACATAGGGCATCTGATGACGTCATCAAGATGTCATATAAGGTACATAGGGCATCTGATGACGTCATCAGGATGTCATGTAAGGTACATAGGGCATATGATGACGTCATCAGGATGTCATCTAAAGTACATAGGGCATCTGGTGACGTCATCAGGATGTCATGTAAAGTACATAGGGCATCTGATGACGTCATCAGGATGTCATGTAAAGTACATAGGGCATCTGATGACGTCATCAGGATGTCATGTAAAGTACATAGGGCATCTGATTACGTCATCAGGCTGTCATCTAGAGTACATAGGGCATCTGATGACGTCATCAGGATGTCATGTAAAGTACATAGGGCATCTGATGACGTCATCAGGATGTCATGTAAAGTACATAGGGCATCTGATGACGTCATCAGGATGTCATGTAAAGTACATAGGGCATCTGATTACGTCATCAGGGTGTCATCTAGAGTACACAGGGCATCTGATGACGTCATCAGGATGTCATGTAAAGTACATAGGGCATCTGATGACGTCATCAGGATGTCATGTAAAGTACATAGGGCATCTGATTACGTCATCAGGGTGTCATCTAAAGTACATAGGGTATCTGATGACGTCATCAAGATGTCATGTGAGGTAGATAGGGCATCTGATGACGTCATCAAGATGTCATGTAAGGTACATAGGGCATCTGATGACGTCATCAGGATGTCATGTAAAGTACATAGGGCATCTGGTGACGTCATCAGGGTGTCATGTAAAGTGCATAGGGCATCTGATGACGTCATCAGGATGTCATGTAAAGTACATAGGGCATCTGATTACGTCATCAGGGTGTCATGTAAAGTACATAGGGCATCTGATGACGTCATCAGGATGTCATGTAAAGTACATAGGGCATCTGATGACGTCATCAGGATGTCATGTAAAGTACATAGGGCATCTGATGACGTCATCAAGATGTCATGTAAGGTACATAGGGCATCTGATGACGTCATCAAGATGTCATATAAGGTACATAGGGCATCTGATGACGTCATCAGGATGTCATGTAAGGTACATAGGGCATATGATGACGTCATCAGGATGTCATCTAAAGTACATAGGGCATCTGGTGACGTCATCAGGATGTCATGTAAAGTACATAGGGCATCTGATGACGTCATCAGGATGTCATGTAAAGTACATAGGGCATCTGGTGACGTCATCAGGATGTCATGTAAAGTACATAGGGCATCTTATTGCGTCATCAGGGTGTCATGTAAAATACATAGGGCATCTGATGACGTCATCAGGATGTCATGTAAAGTACATAGGGCATCTGATGACGTCATCAGGATGTCATGTAAAGTACATAGGGCATCTGATTACGTCATCAGGGTGTCATGTAAAGTACATAGGGCATCTGATGACGTCATCAGGATGTCATGTAAAGTACATAGGGCATCTGATGACGTCATCAGGATGTCATGTAAAGTACATAGGGCATCTGATTACGTCATCAGGGTGTCATCTAGAGTACACAGGGCATCTGATGACGTCATCAGGATGTCATGTAAAGTACATAGGGCATCTGATGACGTCATCAGGATGTCATGTAAAGTACATAGGGCATCTGATTACGTCATCAGGGTGTCATCTAAAGTACATAGGGTATCTGATGACGTCATCAAGATGTCATGTGAGGTAGATAGGGCATCTGATGACGTCATCAAGATGTCATGTAAGGTACATGGGGCACCTGATGACGTCATCAAGATGTCATATAAGGTACATAGGGCATCTGATGACGTCATCAGGATGTCATGTAAGGTACATAGGGCATATGATGACGTCATCAGGATGTCATCTAAAGTACATAGGGCATCTGGTGACGTCATCAGGATGTCATGTAAAGTACATAGGGCATCTGATGACGTCATCAGGATGTCATGTAAAGTACATAGGGCATCTGATGACGTCATCAGGATGTCATGTAAAGTACATAGGGCATCTGATTACGTCATCAGGGTGTCATCTAGAGTACATAGGGCATCTGATGACGTCATCAGGATGTCACGTAAAAAACATAGGGCATCTGGTGACGTCATCAGGGTGTCATGTAAAGTACATAGGGCATCTGATGACGTCATCAGGATGTCATGTAAAGTACATAGGGGCATCTGATTACGTCATCAGGGTGTCATCTAGAGTACATAGGGCATCTGATGACTTCATCAGGATGTCATGTAAAGTACATAGGGCATCTGATGACGTCATCAGGATGTCATGTAAAGTACATAGGGCATCTGATTACGTCATCAGGGTGCCATCTAAAGTACATAGGGCATCTGATGACGTCATCAAGATGTCATGTAAGGTACATAGGGCATCTGATGACGTCATCAGGATGTCATGTAAAGTACATAGGGCATCTGATGACGTCATCAGATGTCATGTAAAGTACATAGGGCATCTGGTGACGTCATCAGGGTGTCATGTAAAGTGCATAGGGCATCTGATGACGTCATCAGGATGTCATGTAAAGTACATAGGGCATCTGATGACGTCATCAGGATGTCATGTAAAGTACATAGGGCATCTGATTACGTCATCAGGGTGTCATCTAGAGTACACAGGGCATCTGATGACGTCATCAGGATGTTATGTAAAGTACATAGGGCATCTGATGACGTCATCAGGATGTCATGCAAAGTACATAGGGCATCTGCTTACGTCATCAGGGTGTCATCTAGAGTACATAGGGCATCTGATGACGTCATCAGGATGTCATGTAAAGTACATAGGGCATCTGATGACGTCATCAAGATGTCATGTAAGGTACATAGGGCATCTGATGACGTCATCAAGATGTCATATAAGGTACATAGGGCATCTGATGACGTCATCAGGATGTCATGTAAGGTACATAGGGCATATGATGACGTCATCAGGATGTCATCTAAAGTACATAGGGCATCTGGTGACGTCATCAGGATGTCATGTAAAGTACATAGGGCATCTGATGACGTCATCAGGATGTCATGTAAAGTACATAGGGCATCTGATGACGTCATCAGGATGTCATGTAAAGTACATAGGGCATCTGATTACGTCATCAGGCTGTCATCTAGAGTACATAGGGCATCTGATGACGTCATCAGGATGTCATGTAAAGTACATAGGGCATCTGATGACGTCATCAGGATGTCATGTAAAGTACATAGGGCATCTGATGACGTCATCAGGATGTCATGTAAAGTACATAGGGCATCTGATTACGTCATCAGGGTGTCATCTAGAGTACACAGGGCATCTGATGACGTCATCAGGATGTTATGTAAAGTACATAGGGCATCTGATGACGTCATCAGGATGTCATGTAAAGTACATAGGGCATCTGATTACGTCATCAGGGTGTCATCTAAAGTACATAGGGTATCTGATGACGTCATCAAGATGTCATGTAAGGTACATAGGGCATCTGATGACGTCATCAGGATGTCATGTAAGGTACATAGGGCATCTGATGACGTCATCAGGATGTCATGTAAAGTACATAGGGCATCTGGTGACGTCATCAGGATGTCATGTAAAGTACATAGGGCATCTGATGACGTCATCAGGATGTCATGTAAAGTACATAGGGCATCTGATTACGTCATCAGGGTGTCATCCAGAGTACATAGGGCATCTGATGACGTCATCAGGATGTCATGTAAAGTACATAGGGCATCTGATTACGTCATCAGGGTGTCATCTAGAGTACATAGGGCATCTGATGACGTCATCAGGATGTCATGTAAAGTACATAGGGCATCTGATGACGTCATCAAGATGTCATATAAGGTACATAAGGCATCTGATGACGTCATCAGGATGTCATGTAAGGTACATAGGGCATCTGGTGACGTCATCAGGATGTCATGTAAAGTACATAGGGCATCTGATTGCGTCATCAGGGTGTCATCTAAAGTACATAGGGCATCTGATGGCGTCATCATGGTGTCATGTAAAGTACATAGGGCATCTGATGACGTCATCAGGATGTCATGTAAAGTACATAGGGCATCTGATGACGTCATCAGGATGTCATGTAAAGTACATAGGGCATCTGATTACGTCATCAGGGTGTCATCTAGAGTACATAGGGCATCTGATGACGTCATCAGGATGTCATGTAAAGTACATAGGGCATCTGATGACGTCATCAGGATGTCATGTAAAGTACATAGGGCATCTGATGACGTCATCAGGATGTCATGTAAAGTACATAGGGCATCTGATTACGTCATCAGGGTGTCATCTAGAGTACATAGGGCATCTGATGACGTCATCAGGATGTCATGTAAAGTACATAGGGCATCTGATTACGTCATCAGGGTGTCATCTAGAGTACATAGGGCATCTGATGACGTCATCAGGATGTCATGTAAAGTACATAGGGCATCTGATGACGTCATCAAGATGTCATGTGAGGTACATAGGCCATCTGATGACGTCATCAAGATGTCATGTAAGGTACATAGGGCATCTGATGACGTCATAAAGATGTCATATAAGGTACATAGGGCATCTGATGACGTCATCAGGATGTCATGTAAGGTACATAGGGCATATGATGACGTCATCAGGATGTCATGTAAAGTAAATAGGGCATCTGGTGACGTCATCAGGATATCATGTAAAGTACAGAGGGCATCTTATTGCGTTATCAGGATGTCATGTAAAGTACATAGGGCATCTTATTGCGTCATCAGGGTGTCATGTAAATTAGATAGGGCATCTGATGACGTCATCAGGATGTCATGTAAAGTACATAGGGCATCTGATGACGTCATCAGGATGTCATGTAAAGTACATAGGGCATCTGATTACGTCATCAGGGTGTCATCTAGAGTACATAGGGCATCTGATGACGTCATCAGGATGTCATGTAAAGTACATAGGGCATCTGATGACGTCATCAGGATGTCATGTAAAGTACATAGGGCATCTGATTACGTCATCAGGGTGTCATCTAGAGTACATAGGGCATCTGATGACGTCATCAGGATGTCATGTAAAGTACATAGGGCATCTGATGACGTCATCAGGATGTCATGTAAAGTACATAGGGCATCTGATTACGTCATCAGGGTGTCATCTAAAGTACATAGGGCATCTGATGACGTCATCAAGATGTCATGTAAAGTACATAGGGCATCTGATGACGTCATCAAGATGTCATATAAGGTACATAAGGCATCTGATGACGTCATCAGGATGTCATGTAAAGTACATAGGGCATCTGGTGACGTCATCAGGATGTCATGCAAAGTACATAGGGCATCTGATGACGTCATCAGGATGTCATGTAAATTAGATAGGGCATCTGATGACGTCATCAGGATGTCATGTAAAGTACATAGGGCATCTGATGACGTCATCAGGATGTCATGTAAAGTACATAGGGCATCTGATTACGTCATCAGGGTGTCATCTAGAGTACATAGGGCATCTGATGACGTCATCAGGATGTCATATAAAGTACATAGGGCATCTGATTACGTCATCAGGGTGTCATCTAGAGTACATAGGGCATCTGATGACGTCATCAGGATGTCATGTAAAGTACATAGGGCATCTGATGACGTCATCAGGATGTCATGTAAAGTACATAGGGCATCTGATTACGTCATCAAGGTGTCATCTAGAGTACATAGGGCATCTGATTACGTCATCAGGGTGTCATCTAAAGTACATAGGGCATCTGATGACGTCATCAAGATGTCATGTGAGGTACATAGGGCATCTGATGACGTCATCAAGATGTCATATAAGGTACATAGGGCATCTGATGACGTCATCAGGATGTCATGTAAAGTACATAGGGCATCTTATTACGTCATCAGGGTGTCATCTAGAGTACATAGGGCATCTGATGACGTCATCAGGATGTCATGTAAAGTACATAGGGCATCTGATGACGTCATCAGGATGTCATGTAAAGTACATAGGGCATCTGATTACGTCATCAGGGTGTCATCTAGAGTACATAGGGCATCTGATGACGTCATCAGGATGTCATGTAAAGTACATAGGGCATCTGATGACGTCATCAGGATGTCATGTAAAGTACATAGGGCATCTGATTACGTCATCAGGGTGTCATCTAAAGTACATAGGGCATCTGATGGCGTCATCAAGATGTCATTTCAGGTACATAGGGCATCTGATGACGTCATCAGGATGTCATGTAAAGTACATAGGGCATCTGATGACGTCATCAGGATGTCATGTAAAGTACATAGGGCATCTGATTACGTCATCAGAGTGTCATCTAGAGTACATAGGGCATCTGATGACGTCATCAGGATGTCATGTAAAGTACATAGGGCATCTGATTACGTCATCAGGGTGTCATCTAGAGTACATAGGGCATCTGATGACGTCATCAGGATGTCATGTAAAGTACATAGGGCATCTGATGACGTCATCAGGATGTCATGTAAAGTACATAGGGCATCTGATGACGTCATCAGGATGTCATATAAAGTACATAGGGCATCTGATTACGTCATCAGGGTGTCATCTAGAGTACATAGGGCATCTGATGACGTCATCAGGATGTCATGTAAAGTACATAGGGCATCTGATGACGTCATCAGGATGTCATGTAAAGTACATAGGGCATCTGATTACGTCATCAGGGTGTCATCTAAAGTACATAGGGCATCTGATTACGTCATCAGGGTGTCATCTAAAGTACATAGGGCATCTGATGACGTCATCAAGATGTCATGTGAGGTACATAGGGCATCTGATGACGTCATCAAGATGTCATATAAGGTACATAGGGCATCTGATGACGTCATCAGGATGTCATGTAAAGTACATAGGGCATCTGGTGACGTCATCAGGATGTCATGTAAAGTACATAGGGCATCTGATGACGTCATCAGGATGTCATGTAAAGTACATAGGGCATCTTATTACGTCATCAGGGTGTCATCTAGAGTACATAGGGCATCTGATGACGTCATCAGGATGTCATGTAAAGTACATAGGGCATCTGATGACGTCATCAGGATGTCATGTAAAGTACATAGGGCATCTGATTACGTCATCAGGGTGTCATCTAGAGTACATAGGGCATCTGATGACGTCATCAGGATGTCATGTAAAGTACATAGGGCATCTGATTACGTCATCAGGGTGTCATCTAAAGTACATAGGGCATCTGATGACGTCATCAAGATGTCATTTCAGGTACATAGGGCATCTGATGACGTCATCAGGATGTCATGTAAAGTACATAGGGCATCTGATGACGTCATCAGGATGTCATGTAAAGTACATAGGGCATCTGATTACGTCATCAGAGTGTCATCTAGAGTACATAGGGCATCTGATGACGTCATCAGGATGTCATGTAAAGTACATAGGGCATCTGATTACGTCATCAGGGTGTCATCTAGAGTACATAGGGCATCTGATGACGTCATCAGGATGTCATGTAAAGTACATAGGGCATCTGATGACGTCATCAGGATGTCATGTAAAGTACATAGGGCATCTGATGACGTCATCAGGATGTCATGTAAAGTACATAGGGCATCTGATTACGTCATCAGGGTGTCATCTAGAGTACATAGGGCATCTGATGACGTCATCAGGATGTCATGTAAAGTACATAGGGCATCTGATGACGTCATCAGGATGTCATGTAAAGTACATAGGGCATCTGATTGCGTCATCAGGGTGTCATCTAAAGTACATAGGGCATCTGATGACGTCATCATGGTGTCATCTAAAGTACATAGGGCATCTGATGACGTCATCATGGTGTCATGTAAAGTACATAGGGCATCCGATGACGTCATCAGGATGTCATGTAAAGTACATAGGGCATCTGATGACGTCATCAGGATGTCATGTAAAGTACATAGGGCATAGGGCATCTGATGACGTCATCAGGACATCGTGTAAAGTACATAGGGCATCTGATTACGTCATCAGGGCGTCATGTAAAGTACATAGGGCATCTGATGACGTCATCAAGATGTCATGTAAGGTACATAGGGCATATGATGACGTCATCAGAATGTCATGTAAGGTACATAGGGCATCTGATGACGTCATCAGGATGTCATCTAAAGTACATAGGGCATCTGATGACGTCATCAGGATGTCATGTAAAGTACATAGGGCATCTGATTACGTCATCAGGGTGTCATCTAGAGTACATAGGGCATCTGATGACGTCATCAGGATGTCATGAAAAGTACATAGGGCATCTGATGACGTCATCAGGATGTCATGTAAAGTACATAGGGCATCTGATTACGTCATCAGGGTGTCATCTAAAGTACATAAAACCTGGAATCCCTTCTACCGGAGTCTATTTCACTGTCGCTATGGCTATATCGCGCAGCAAAAGCATAAGAGGACACTTGTGATATAATTTTGATCGAAATATGGAAGTTCCGTGAATTTGCAAGAAAACAGCCCTGAGGGGATTCGAACCCTGGTCACATGCCCATCACTGCCCATTACTCCCTTTGCGCCGTCGATGTTGTTGATTCGACCGCTTAGCAATTCATAGACTAGGAGGAGGTCGATGGTCGGCAAACTTTCGGAGCTTATAACTCCTTCAGATCTATCTTTCGCGAAATGTACCCAACACTATTTCACCATGTAATGCGCGAACATTCCCACATGACATTAGATTTCTACCGTTTAGACTTACGCTTCTTATACTTCCCTTGTCAGTCCGAGACAATTCTTCTTGAGCACCCTAAAAATTGGAAGTGACCCCTTTTCTAATCGCAAACCTATGAAAATGCCCACTTTTGGAATTCTGTAAATCTCTGAGGCATTTATCGGATTCGCAAAATAGACTATCAGTGCGGTGTCCCATACCTACAACTATCAACACACGGTTTTATAAAAGCCCTCGGGGAATGTAAGGTGCGCCCTGAAGACTTTTCCATATCTCTGCACCGGTTTGAAATAATACATGATTATTTACACACCATTCCGGAAAATGGTGCGATAAATATGACCCACACTCAAAATCGAGGATGAATTCGTTCTTCTTGGTTCTTCGGAGAGTCCGGCTTTGCTGCCACAAAGACCACTCGATCTGTCTCTACTTTCGAAAGAAAGAAACAAACGCTCTTATCAAGAACCCTGCGTTCAAAAAGTTATCAAGTCACAAACCCGGTTATATTTGGCGAATTGCATGAAATAGCATGACGGAAAATGACGAGAGTAGGCGAAATGTACCTAAATAAGTGGTCGTAAAATCTAAAAAAACCGTAGAAGGAGTCCTTGCTCTTCTCCGAAGATTAACGCTACGCTACGCTGTTCGAGTCCTCATCACGTGCTTTAGTTTGCACTATATCAAGTCGACTTCTGAAACCTCTCGGCTCTTCGTGAATAACAAGTGTCGGGCGAAGGTGGTTTTTGTGTGCATTTTTTTTTGTCCCGAAAATTTCAATATACCGGTGCAGAAAAGCCACTCTGGGGCTACTCTTCGAGGAATTCTAACCCATTCTTGCCACCTCTCCCGCGACTACCAAAGGGTAGGGAATCTGCGATCATATACAAATTATTGCCTTTCGCATGTTATCGCATAAGCCACCGCTACAATTCTTTCTGCAGCGACTTGTCACACCACACATATCTCCCTATTTAAAGGCATTGGTCACGATGAAAAACGTTATCGAAAAAACTACAAAAATCAGCTTAGATATAAAACAGCTCAAAAACTATGAAGGTAGCGCGGTGAAAAACGGGCTAGAATTAGAGTTATTAAGACCCTAAAGTTCAAGTTCGTGCACACGTGCACAGAAAGATCACAGTCTCATGCCAAGCATTCAAAAATCATCGACACTCAGAGGAAGAAATAAATGCAAATTTACCTAATAAAACAGTTGAACGATGAAAGCAAGCACTTCAACCAATGTTGTTGACTAGATGTGTACATAAATCCAAAAGTTCATTGATTGAAATTCAAGTTCTAGCCAGCTGATGTTCTTGATATTAGAGATCATCGATGCCGATTATGTGGGGTGGACTCGTCCAACATTAAAAGAGAAGAAAGTTCAGGCTTCGAATTTGGCCCAGAACAGCTATTTTTTCGCGATTTTTTCTTATAGGTTCTACTACTCTATACCCAGAAAAGGGTTTAGAGAGGAAAAGAAGACGAGCATATTTGAGCGCGACCACTGCCTTTAAGTAAGGACCAACCCCTCTGAGTTGACAAATGTTGGTGCGACTACAGTTTCGTGCTCCCGTCACGGCAAGTGGTTCATTACGCTTTACATCGTCACAGTTGAAGGCCTTTTGCAAGTTCTGCAAAGTCTAGCGAAATGATGAGATCACGGCCGGGTGCAGACCGTCGCTCGCGACCGAAACCTTACTAGGCGGTGTTGTTGCGATCGCCGCAAGGCCAGCGATGAACGCGCGTTATCCATTCGTTTGAAATGCTGGAAGACCTTCTAGGATACTTGATTATGCGCTGCCAAAACTACAGCCACGTACGTATTTTTTAAAGCGGTCGTGTGCTTACCGAGCTACCGATTCACCGGATTTACCTGCGGTAAAATTATAATTTCAAGAATAAGTAGGCAAATTGGTGGATTTTAATTTGCCGTTTTACCGACTCAATGGTGGACTTTACCGACATTTTTACTGGTGAAAATCGCGATTTTTTTTTTGCTATTCAACCCACTTCTCGCCCGCTTCTCAAATATTGGCTTTACTATTGCATGTTGAAGTCGCTGTTGTGTGCATTCCATTTTGACTTCGCTCTCGGAAAAGAAAATCGAATTGGGGCGATTGCCTACGGTCCGTTATCTAGGGCTCATTCATACTCAGCGCAGAATTCTCAAAAATTTCGAAATGATTTCATATTTAAATCTTCATGTGCTCACTTTGAAGGCATCGTACGTGCTGAGAACCAAATCGTTTTTTGGATTCTTATCATTCATTGGGCCCGTCTGAGAACGTAGGTGGAGTTTCTTGGGTCAGCAAAGGATTTTTGTGAAAATATGGGAGATCGAATATCTCGAGTCCTGCCGAAAGAGGTCAGCCCTTCGACAGCCATCTGGCATCAAATGAGAAAAGTAAATAGCCTTTCAACAAATGATGTAGCTCAAATAAGTGGAAATTGATGTAACATTTGTTGACAAGCTACTTTCTTTTCTCAATTGATGCCAGATGGCTGCTGGAGGGCGGCCTCTTTTGACGGAATTCAATGCATTCGATCTCCCATACCTCCACAATGAAGCGTTGATGACCAAAAAAACTCTACCAACGTTCTCAGGCGCGGCCAACCAATGATTCGAACCCAGAAAACGGTTAGTGGTTTCCAGCTTGTGCGATTCCTGTAAGTACAATCATACTTCTCATCGCTCCCGCGGCGTAGAAAAGGAAAACTACCGCTCCGCAGTAGCATTGTCGCCCGAGCAAAATTGGTCGTTTGAGCACTAATCTCGGATAATTCATTTTATTTCCTTTGATCCTATCAATTGTTCGAGCGACTTCTGTTTTAATACGGGCGAAAATGAGTATGTCGACATCACATGTGCTGCACTTAAAAGCCCAACACACGCTAACATTGAGGACCTAGTGTAGCGGAGAAATCAGTCAAACTGACCGCCATGCTAAAGCGCGTCGCTCTAACGTAAAGTTTTTTTTTCAGTGCGTGCCTGCACCGCTCATGTACGCGCCCCACCACAAAACAAAACAAAGATTTCTTCTATGAGTGCTTGCTGGTTTTCGAACAAAACGAGTGACAATCTCGACATGGATGAGGCACATTTCGTTCTGACTGAAGCGGTAAACCCGATCACCTCTAGGATCAACATGGGATCACTTGAAATGTTTCTATTGGTTTCTTACCGCTTTTTTCGCGACACAACTGTCCTGGCGGCCGATTAAGATGTGTCTACTTCCAAGAAGCCTTTTGAACGTCTCTACCGCGAATTAATGCTTTAAAACTGATTTGTTATAGAAAATCTATAGCATCTCTTCAACTTCAAATGCTAATATTTTTTTGATGTCGATTCTGCGTTTTCTTTGTTTCATACTAGAACATGGAAACACTTTACCGTTTGTATTATTGCGATGCCTAGCTATGTCGAGATACAAAAATATTGGCCGACTCTACCGCTTCTATCGGATTTACCGAAATGAATTTCTCGGTAAAGTACTTTGTTTTTGTCGTTGTTGAGTCCGGCCCCAGTGCAACGAGTGCGTTGAGATCAAACTTTGAGATATTGGCCGTTATCTGCGGACGGGTATTTAACCCATTCACGACCGCGTGTCCCACCGGTGGGACACTGTTTTTGAAAATCGATTTCTCCACCGCATGAATGAATTTCTAAACCTACTTATGATCAATGTATTAACCTATTCGAGAGTCGACTATAAACTTCGTGGTCCGCTGGCAGCTTCACCACTTCAATACTTCTGACCCTTCGAATGCAGCGAGGTCGAAAACCGCAATTATGAGTACAGATCGCATTTTTACAAGCGAACAATGGCGAATTTTTACTTTTCCTCATTACTCGAGGAACAATATTTGCTTCTAAAAGTGCTCAGATCGTATATCACTATTTAATATATCACAGAAATATGACTACTGATACTACGCACCATTCCCGCGTTAAAAATCGGCTTTTCTTTCGCCCGTATTTTATTCACAGCAATTTTTTCATATAAAAATCACCAATATAGAGACGCTTGGTCTATTTTGGAAGTCCTGCTAGGTTATGGTTGGTATACCATGGCCGGGGCTCCATCTTCGGTGAAAACTACCTTGGAGAGGAGTGGAATAGAAAATGGGGACGTGCCAGAGCAGAAAACGAGTGAAAATCTAAAAGACGGTTATTCAACTAATCATTCCTTGTCAATATGTAATAATAGAACTATTTTCTACGTCTAAATGTAAAAGAAACAAACGCTCAAGAAAGTTTTTAACGAAAAATCTAACCCTAGAAGGCACCGAACCGGAGAGGTGAGTGGGTGGCAGAGGAAAAATATGGGCGAAGTTCTAAAAAAAGTCATTTCCATCAGCATTCCCAGTCAATATGAAAATTGAGGAGCAGTTTCTACGTCTAAATGCCAAAAAGAATGCTAACAACGTTTACTACAAAAAAATCTCCTGTCGGAATGCGATAGGCCGCAAGAGCGAGGGGGGAAGCTAACGCAAAAATTAGTGCAAATCTGAAAATTTCATTTCTCTAAGCATTTCCTGTCAACTGAAGAACAGAAGAGTGTCTATTATGGTAATCTACGAAAATTACTGTTTCAGAGCGTTAAAATTCAACGAACTTATGTGATTTTGAGGATGGTCTTATCCACACAGTTTTTTAAAATTTAAGGAGGCTGTTTCTCTCAAAGGAAAGAGTTTTGGAAGCTCAAACTTTGGCATCATGATTTTGACTTCAACAGTCGTACATTGAACAAAAAAAACGAAAATCGATTTTTCGGTGGCGTGCAATTCGAGCAAAAGTGGCCCACCGGTGGGACACTGTATACGGTGACGCAATATTGCACGAGGTCCGAACGTGCAGCCACCCAAAATTAGGCGTGGTCGTGAATGGGTTAAAGGCATCGATCGCGCTGGAAAGCAGTTTTCATTTTTCAGTCTCAATTTCATGATTGAGCCCGGTAGACCACACTGGTAAACTTTGGCGCGACAAAAATGTTGGGCAATGAGGTTGGAAGGCGTCAAAGATGAAGATCCGCCACCAATTCTCACCAGTCATCTAGCACTTTTTCCTAGAATCTTGGTGCGACCGTAAGACAACATGAAAAATAGTTACGGCACGAACTCCACATGCAGAAAAACTCCGAAAATGACAGTGACGAGCCCTCCAAAAGCAGAAAAACTAAACTTCAAAAAGGATTTTGGCGCGAAATTCAAATTCGTATATACAATGTGTTCGGATTGACTTTTCTTTACAAATGAAGGTTTTTCATGGGCCCCTTCAACATTTTCGTTCACTAGAGAGGCCAAGCTACACAAAAACATGAAAAATAATACACGGTTTTGTGCGCGTACGATGCCTTTAACATACCCTCTACTTCCTCACAACTCGCACTTAGTTCGGCTGCAGTTTGGACTGCGATCCGCGTGTGCGCAGCGGCTCTAAGAACAGTTCGTGCTGTGGGTGGCCGTTCGTGGGGTGCCAACCAGGTGGCCATCAATCAATGCAACACGATTTTTCGCCGTCCCAATCATCTGTTTTACCTCGGTGGAGAGCATTTTCAGTGCTCTCCTCATTTTATTCTCCACTTATCTTACAATTTCAATATTTCCTGCTGTTATATTCGAGCTCTGCTCCCGGTTAGGGTTTGTTTTTTTTACCATTTTCTTTCTTTTTGGAGTAATTAATTAATTTTTATCGCTCCAGCCGCGAAGCGGCTGGAGAGGTTTGGTTTTGCCTAGGCCTTGTCACTTAGAATTTTATAAAATAGTTTATAGAATCTTTAAAACAGAATTTCTGAAGATTTCCTTCTGGATATAAGTGAAGGGGTCCAGAAGACACATGCTGTCCAAATGTCAGCCAAATCGGTTCACAAATAACAAAGTTGTGAGTCCGAAAGCCTAAGAAATTTTCATGGTGTGCGCCGTAGGCCGTAGGCCGTGGGCCGTCACGCTTTTCAGTCCTCACTGCTAATAGCCAATGGTCGCTGCAATTAACTTGGCAGACAGGTAAGTTGGTAGGGGGTACGTAGGCTGGTTAGAAATCGATTTGTAGGTAAGTGGGGATTCTGATGACGTCGTCGGGACGTCGTGAAAAGTGCTTCGGGCTTCTGATGACGTCATCGGGACGTCGTGAAAAGTGCTTCGGGCTTCTGATGACGTCACCGGGACGTTGTGAAAAGTGCTTCGGGCTTCTGATGACGTCATCGGGACGTCGTGAAAAGTGCTTCGGGCTTCTGATGACGTCATAGGGACGTCGTGAAAAGTGCTTCGGGCTTCTGATGACGTCATCGGGACGTCGTGAAAAGTGCTTCGGGCTTCTGATGACGTCATCGGGACGTCGTGAAAAGTGCTTCGGGCTTCTGATGGCGTCATCGGGACGTCGTGAAAAGTGCTTCGGGCTTCTGATGACGTCATCGGGACGTCGTGAAAAGTGCTTCGGGCTTCTGATGACGTCATCGGGACGTCGTGAAAAGTGCTTCGGGCTTCTGATGACGTCTTCGGGACGTCGTGAAAAGTGCTTCGGGCTTCTGATGACGTCATCGGGACGTCGTGAAAAGTGCTTCGGGCTTCTGATGACGTCATCGGGACGTCGTCAAAAGTGCTTCGGGCTTCTGATGACGTCATCGGGACGTCGTGAAAAGTGCTTCGGGCTTCTGATGGCGTCATCGGGACGTCGTGAAAAGTGCTTCGGGCTTCTGATGACGTCATCGGGACGTTGCGAAAAGTGCTTCGGGCTTCTGATGACGTCATCGGGACGTCGTGAAAAGTGCTTCGGGCTTCTGATGACGTCATCGGGACGTCGTGAAAAGAGTTTCGGGCTTCTGATGACGTCGTCGGGACGTCGTGAAAAGTGCTTCGGGCTTCTGATTACGTCATCGGGACGTCGTGAAAAGTGCTTCGGGCTTGTGATGACGTTATCGGGACGTCGTGAAAAGTGCTTCGGGCTTCTGATGACGTCATCGGGACGTCGTGAAAAGTGCTTCGGGCTTCTGATGACGTCATCGGGACGTCGTGAAAAGTGCTTCGGGCTTCTGATGGCGTCATCGGGACGTCGTGAAAAGTGCTTCGGGCTTCTGATGACGTCATCCAGACGTTGCGAAAAGTGCTTCGGGCTTCTGATGACGTCATCGGGACGTCGTGAAAAGTGCTTCGGGCTTCTGATGACGTCATCGGGACGTCGTGAAAAGAGTTTCGATCTTCCGATGACGTCGTCGGGACGTCGTGAAAAGTGCTTCGGGCTTCTGATGACGTCATCGGGACGTCGTGAAAAGTGCTTCGGGCTTCTGATGACGTCATCGGGACGTCGTGAAAAGTGCTTCGGGCTTCTGATGACGTCATCGGGACGTTGTGAAAAGTGCTTCGGGCTTCTGATGACGTCATCTGGACGTCGTGAAAAGTGCTTCGGGCTTCTGATGACGTCTGCGGGACGTCGTGAAAAGTGCTTCGGGCTTCTGATGACGTCATCGGGACGTCGTGAAAAGTGCTTCGGGCTTCGAATGACGTCATCGGGACGTCGTGAAAAGTGCTTCGGGCTTCGGATGACGTCATCGGGACGTCGTGAAAAGTGCTTCGGGCTTCAGATGACGTCATCGGCACGTCTTGAAAAGTGCTTCGGGCTTCTGATGACGTCATCGGGACGTCGTTAAAAGTGCAGAGTGGTTCATGTAATATGTGCGTAGTGCCGCGAATTGTGAGTAGCGCTTCATTTGTTGCGTGCTTCACAAGTTGATTGCACAAGTTTAAAATTTGCCATCGGCACTGTCACGGAAGTGTAGCAGTTTTTCTTGCCACAGTTTTCCATGTTTAGGCCCAGATATCGTGATACCTTTATATCGTGATACCGGTGAGGCTGTTTCCCTAGTCTGTTCAGCTTCAGCCGCTCACCTCCAGAGAGAGAGAGAGACGGTGTGTGAATGAAAACACACCGCTTTCAATTTCTTTTATACCCTACTCTTTATCAATTGGTTATCATGAATTTTGCTTACGGTGAGAATTTTGCGCCGATGCTGTTGATTGCTTACTGATTATAGTATCAGTTCAGAAAGGTTGATAAGTGTTGCATATTTTTCAGGGATATTACTGCGTAATATCTGAAAAAAGTGAACAATTCTATCCAAAAGGGGTCTTCCAAGCGAAAGAGGTTTGGTTCGCGCCAGAAACGTTCCAACAAAAAGCGAACAATAGGAAAGTGAGGTGAGGAGAGTGTACAAAAGGTGAACAATATTTTCTCCAAGCGATATTCTCTGTCGACTCTTCTATACAGCGAAAACAAACCGTTGTGGTATTTTACGAGGAAGAGCAATGGTTTGAAAAAAAGGACTTTTATTCGTTCACGAGATTATGTGAGAATACTCTTGCTTGATGTTGTATTTCGATTGTTTCATTTTTCCCAAGAGCAGGGGTTAACTGTCTGCTCTGGCCAGTTTGACATCATCCCTTTCAATGAAAACTCGCAGATACAAATACATGTTTATTTTTAACGGTTCTCGCATGATCGGACTTATTTTTGGAACTACAAAGTACTTCCGAGTAGAATACCGCAACGGTTTGTTTTCGCTGTATAGAAGAGTCGACCGAGAATATCGCTTGGAGAGAATATTGTTCCTTTTTTGTACACTCTCCTCACTTCCTTTTCCTATTGTTCGCTTTTTGTTGGAACGTTTCTGGCGCGAACCAAACCTCTTTCGCTTGGAAGACCCCTTTTGGATAGAATTTATTTTAATTCGTTCATTCGGTAAATTATTTATGCCTTCATTCTTTCGTCGCGTACTAACTTTTTATTTACTTAGGCACTAGTATTTTTATTTTCCCACACATTTATTTAACCTTTTAAATTTATAAATTGTTCATTTACTTACTCATTATTTGATTTATTTACTGTCTTAGACATTTGAGTGTATCCATTTGATTATTTTGTTTGTTCTACCCTGATTCAGTTATTACTAATCAGCAACTGAAATATTTAGAAAAATTATTTGATGATTATTGTTTGAAAATTACATATAGGGCCTTTTTTCTACTGTATTGTTTTGGCGTTTCTTTATTGACTGGAAAGCGGAAGATAAATTTAAATGATCAGCAAGTACATTTCGATTTTAGGGTAGCTTGTTTTGATTCGACTAATTTCGGCTGTTCTTTTTCGTATTCTCTACCTTGACTTAGAGCAAATTGTTTGAGCTTGTTTGCGCTTTAGAGGAGTGTTGTCTAAACTGACGTCATGCTCTTGCATTTGATTTTTCCTAGTGTATCATTAATGCATATCATTCTGTTTTCGCACAAGTTTCCGAGTATAGCAGCGGTTTTCGCGATTACCTGAAATTTTAAATCCCTGTAATGCCTACGAGAGTGGTGCTAAATTTGTTGGAATTGTTACTGTCAAGGTAGAGAATGTAGAAAGGAATACCAAAAATGTGTCTGAACAGAACGAACAAGCGATCCTATTCAAAAATATCAAACACTACTTGTTGATTATTAAGTATAACTTGTCGTTATCCGGTCATTAGCATAATTATTGAAATGCCAAGGCAGTAAAATTAGAAAAAAATGAAGCTATATGAAATTTTCGAAAAATATCTAACAAAATATTTGGAAAACATTGAATGTTGTTTAGTAGCTAATGAACAAGGTAACAACAAACGGAGTAATCGAATTTATTTATTCAAATGACTGAGACAGCAAACAAATGAATGAGCGAATGCCATTTATTAAATATAAATGTTTAAATAAACGTGCCAGAAATAGAAACATTGAATCCTCCATAACAAACAAAATAGTAAACGAATTAATAATGAATGAAATCATAAATTAATTACCGAAAAAACAAGTAAATAAACGGATAAATATAATTAATTACTCCAAAAAGAACGAAAATGGTAAAAAACAAAATCCTAACCGGGAGCAGAGCTCAAATATAGCAGCAGGAAATATTGAAATTGGAAGATCAATCGAGAATAAAATGAGGAGAGCACTGAAAATGCTCGCCACCGCGGTAAAACAGATGATTGGGACGGCGAAAAATCGTGTTGCATTGATTGATGGCCACCTCTCAGAAAAATGAAAACATATTACATGTAAAATAAAAGGCCTGAATTAATATACATGTAATATAAATTGGCCAATGTATATTACTTGCAAATTATCTCGACCGATGTATGTTACTTGTAATATATCGGTCCCTCGCTCGCAGGCCAAGTGTCACACGTAATATGTTTTTGATGGTGAAAACATAATACTTGTGACATAAGAGACGATTACAATATACTTGTAATACATCTCCGTCAATGTAAGTTACAAGTGAATTATCTCTACTCAAGTAAATTACATGTAGTATAAGTGTAACATGATTCAAATATCTTCAAAAACGGAGGGCCTATGCTGAACACCTTCTGCAAACCTGCACAGCATACCTCAAAAAAAAATGAAAACATATTACATGTAAAATAAAAGGTCTGATTTAACATACATGTAATATAAATTGGCCAATGTATATTACTTGCAAATTATCTCGACCGATGTATGTTACATGTAATATATCGGTCCCTCGCTCATGAGCCAAATGTCACACGTAATATGTTTTTGATGGTGAAAACATAATACTTATAACATAAGAGACGATTACAATATACTTGTAATACATCTCCGTCAATGTAAGTTACATGTGAATTATCTCTACTCAAGTAAATTACATGTAGTATAAGTGTAACATGATTCAAATATCTTCAAAAACGGAGGGCCTATGCTGAACACCTTCTGCAAACCTGCACAGCATACCTCAAAAAAATGAAAACATATTACATGTAAAATAAAAGGTCTGATTTAACATACATGTAATATAAATTGGCCAATGTATATTACTTGCAAATTATCTCGACCGATGTATGTTACATGTAATATATCGGTCCCTCGCTCGCAGGCCAAATGTCACACGTAATATGTTTTTGATGGTGAAAACATAATACTTATAACATAAGAGACGATTACAATATACTTGTAATACATCTCCGTCAATGTAAGTTACATGTGAATTATCTCTACTCAAGTAAATTACATGTAGTATAAGTGTAACATGATTCAAATATCTTCAAAAGCGGAGGGCCTATGCTGAACACCTTCTGCAAACCTGCACAGCATACCTCAAAAAAATGAAAACATATTACATGTAAAATAAAAGGTCTGATTTAACATACATGTAATATAAATTGGCCAATGTATATTACTTGCAAATTATCTCGACCGATGTATGTTACATGTAATATATCGGTCCCTCGCTCGCAGGCCAAATGTCACACGTAATATGTTTTTGATGGTGAAAACATAATACTTGTAACATAAGAGACGATTACAATATACTTGTAATACATCTACGTCAATTTAAGTTACATGTGAATTATCTCTACTCAAGTAAATTACATGTAGTATAAGTGTAACATGATTCAAATATCTTCAAAAACGGAGGGCCTATGCTGAACACCTTCTGCAAATCTGCACAGCATACCTCAAAAAAATGAAAACATATTACATGTAAAATAAAAGGTCTGAATTAACATACATGTAATATAAATTGGCCAATGTATATTACTTGCAAATTATCTCGACCGAAGTATGTTGCATGTAATATATCGGTCCCTCGCTCGCAGGCCAAATGTCACACGTAATATGTTTTTGATGGTGAAAACATAATACTTGTGACATAAGAGACGATTACAATATACTTGTAATACATCTCCGTCAATGTAAGTTACATGTGAATTAACTCTACTCAAGTGAATTACATGTAGTATAAGTGTAACATGATTCAAATATCTTCAAAAACGGAGGGCCTATGCTGAACACCTTCTGCAAACCTGCACAGCATACCTCAAAAAAATGAAAACATATTACATGTAAAATAAAAGGTCTGAATTAACATACATGTAATATACATAAATTGGCCAATGTATATTACTTGCAAATTATCTCGACCGATGTATGTTACATGTAATATATCGGTCCCTCGCTCGCAGGCCAAATGTCACACGTAATATGTTTTTGATGGTGAAAACATAATACTTGTAACATAAGAGACGATTACAATATACTTGTAATACATCTACGTCAATGTAAGTTACATGTGAATTATCTCTACTCAAGTAAATTACATGTAGTATAAGTGTAACATGATTCAAATATCTTCAAAAACGGAGGGCCTATGCTGAACACCTTCTGCAAACCTGCACAGCATACCTCAAAAAAATGAAAACATATTACATGTAAAATAAAAGGTCTGAATTAACATACATGTAATATAAATTGGCCAATGTATATTACTTGCAAATTATCTCGACCGATGTATGTTACATGTAATATATCGGTCCCTCGCTCGCAGGCCAAATGTCACACGTTACAATATACTTGTAATACATCTACGTCAATGTAAGTTACATGTGAATTATCTCTACTCAAGTAAATTACATGTAGTATAAGTGTAACATGATTCAAATATCTTCAAAAACGGAGGGCCTATGCTGAACACCTTCTGCAAACCTGCACAGCATACCTCAAAAAAAATGAAAACATATTACATGTAAAATAAAAGGTCTGAATTAACATACATGTAATATAAATTGGCCAATGTATATTACTTGCAAATTATCTCGACCGATGTATGTTACATGTAATATATCGGTCACTCGCTCGCAGGCCAAATGTCACACGTAATATGTTTTTGATGGTGAAAACATAATACTTGTAACATAAGAGACGATTACAATATACTTGTAACACATCTCCGTCAATGTAAGTTACATGTGAATTATCTCTACTCAAGTAAATTACATGTAGTATAAGTGTAACATGATTCAAATATCTTCAAAAACGGAGGGCCTATGCTGAACACCTTCTGCAAACCTGCACAGCATACCTCAAAAAATGAAAACATATTACATGTAAAATAAAAGGTCTGAATTAACATACATGTAATATAAATTGGCCAATGTATATTACTTGCAAATTATCTCGACCGATGTATGTTACATGTAATATATCGGTCCCTCGCTCGCAGGCCAAATGTCACACGTAATATGTTTTTGATGGTGAAAACATAATACTTGTAACATAAGAGACGATTACAATATACTTGTAATACATCTACGTCAATGTAAGTTACATGTGAATTATCTCTACTCAAGTAAATTACATGTAGTATAAGTGTAACATGATTCAAATATCTTCAAAAACGGAGGGCCTATGCTGAACACCTTCTGCAAACCTGCACAGCATACCTCAAAAAAATGAAAACATATTACATGTAAAATAAAAGGTCTGAATTAACATACATGTAATATAAATTGGCCAATGTATATTACTTGCAAATTATCTCGACCGATGTATGTTACATGTAATATATCGGTCCCTCGCTCGCAGGCCAAATGTCACACTTAATATGTTTTTGATGGTGAAAACATAATACTTGTAACATAAGAGACGATTACAATATACTTGTAATACATCTACGTCAATGTAAGTTACATGTGAATTATCTCTACTCAAGTAAATTACATGTAGTATAAGTGTAACATGATTCAAATATCTTCAAAAACGGAGGGCCTATGCTGAACACCTTCTGCAAACCTGCACAGCATACCTCAAAAAAATGAAAACATATTACATGTAAAATAAAAGGTCTGAATTAACATACATGTAATATAAATTGGCCAATGTATATTACTTGCAAATTATCTCGACCGATGTATGTTACATGTAATATAGCGGTCCCTCGCTCGCAGGCCAAATGTCACACGTAATATGTTTTTGATGGTGAAAACATAATACTTGTGACATAAGAGACGATTACAATATACTTGTAATACATCTACGTCAATGTAAGTTACATGTGAATTATCTCTACTCAAGTAAATTACATGTAGTATAAGTGTAACATGATTCAAATATCTTCAAAAACAGAGGGCCTATGCTGAACACCTTCTGCAAACCTGCACAGCATACCTCAAAAAAATGAAAACATATTACATGTAAAATAAAAGGTCTGAATTAACATACATGTAATATAAATTGGCCAATGTATATTACTTGCAAATTATCTCGACCGATGTATGTTACATGTAATATAGCGGTCCCTCGCTCGCAGGCCAAATGTCACACGTAATATGTTTTTGATGGTGAAAACATAATACTTGTAACATAAGAGACGATTACAATATACTTGTAATACATCTACGTCAATGTAAGTTACATGTGAATTATCTCTACTCAAGTAAATTACATGTAGTATAAGTGTAACATGATTCAAATATCTTCAAAAACGGAGGGCCTATGCTGAACACCTTCTGCAAACCTGCACAGCATACCTCAAAAAAATGAAAACATATTACATGTAAAATAAAAGGTCTGAATTAACATACATGTAATATAAATTGGCCAATGTATATTACTTGCAAATTATCTCGACCGATGTATGTTACATGTAATATATCGGTCCCTCGCTCGCAGGCCAAATGTCACACGTAATATGTTTTTGATGGTGAAAACATAATACTTGTGACATAAGAGACGATTACAATATACTTGTAATACATCTACGTCAATGTAAGTTACATGTGAATTATCTCTACTCAAGTAAATTACATGTAGTATAAGTGTAACATGATTCAAATATCTTCAAAAACAGAGGGCCTATGCTGAACACCTTCTGCAAACCTGCACAGCATACCTCAAAAAAATGAAAACATATTACATGTAAAATAAAAGCTCTGAATTAACATACATGTAATATAAATTGGCCAATGTATATTACTTGCAAATTATCTCGACCGATGTATGTTACATGTAATATATCGGTCCCTCGCTCATGAGCCAAATGTCACACGTAATATGTTTTTGATGGTGAAAACATAATACTTGTGACATAAGAGACGATTACAATATACTTGTAATACATCTACGTCAATGTAAGTTACATGTGAATTATCTCTACTCAAGTATATTACATGTAGTATAAGTGTAACATGATTCAAATATCTTCAAAAACGGAGGGCCTATGCTGAACACCTTCTGCAAACCTGCACAGCATACCTCAAAAAATGAAAACATATTACATGTAAAATAAAAGCTCTGAATTAACATACATGTAATATAAATTGGCCAATGTATATTACTTGCAAATTATCTCGACCGATGTATGTTACATGTAATATATCGGTCCCTCGCTCGCAGGCCAAATGTCACACGTAATATGTTTTTGATGGTGAAAACATAATACTTGTGACATAAGAGACGATTACAATATACTTGTAATACATCTACGTCAATGTAAGTTACATGTGAATTATCTCTACTCAAGTAAATTACATGTAGTATAAGTGTAACAGATTCAAATATCTTCAAAAACGGAGGGCCTATGCTGAACACCTTCTGCAAACCTGCACAGCATACCTCAAAAAAATGAAAACATATTACATGTAAAATAAAAGGCCTGAATCAACATACATGTAATATAAATTGGCCAATGTATATTACTTGCAAATTATCTCGACCGATGTATGTTACATGTAATATATCGGTCCCTCGCTCATGAGCCAAATGTCACACGTAATATGTTTTTGATGGTGAAAACATAATACTTGTGACATAAGAGACGATTACAATATACTTGTAATACATCTACGTCAATGTAAGTTACATGTGAATTATCTCTACTCAAGTATATTACATGTAGTATAAGTGTAACATGATTCAAATATCTTCAAAAACGGAGGGCCTATGCTGAACACCATCTGCAAACCTGCACAGCATACCTCAAAAAAATGAAAACATATTACATGTAAAATAAAAGGTCTGAATTAACATACATGTAATATAAATTGGCCAATGTATATTACTTGCAAATTATCTCGACCGATGTATGTTACATTTAATATATCGGTCCCTCGCTCGCAGGCCAAATGTCACACGTAATATGTTTTTGATGGTGAAAACATAATACTTGTAACATAAGAGACGATTACAATATACTTGTAATACATCTACGTCAATGTAAGTTACATGTGAATTATCTCTACTCAAGTAAATTACATGTAGTATAAGTGAAACATGATTCAAATATCTTCAAAAACGGAGGGCCTATGCTGAACAACTTTTGCAAACCTGCACAGCATACCTCAAAAAAATGAAAACATATTACATGTAAAATAAAAGGTCTGAATTAACATACATGTAATATAAATTGGCCAATGTATATTACTTGCAAATTATCTCGACCGATGTATGTTGCATGTAATATATCGGTCCCTCGCTCGCAGGCCAAATGTCACACGTAATATGTTTTTGATGGTGAAAACATAATACTTGTGACATAAGAGACGATTACAATATACTTGTAATACATCTACGTCAATGTAAGTTACATGTGAATTATCTCTACTCAAGTAAATTACATGTAGTATAAGTGTAACATGATTCAAATATCTTCAAAAACGGAGGGCCTATGCTGAACACCTTCTGCAAACCTGCACAGCATACCTCAAAAAAATGAAAACATATTACATGTAAAATAAAAGCTCTGAATTAACATACATGTAATATAAATTGGCCAATGTATATTACTTGCAAATTATCTCGACCGATGTATGTTACATGTAATATATCGGTCCCTCGCTCACTGAGCCAAATGTCACACGTAATATGTTTTGATGGTGAAAACATAATACTTGTGACATAAGAGACGATTACAATATACTTGTAATACATCTACGTCAATGTAAGTTACATGTGAATTATCTCTACTCAAGTATATTACATGTAGTATAAGTGTAACATGATTCAAATATCTTCAAAAACGGAGGGGCTATGCTGAACACCTTCTGCAAACCTGCACAGCATACCTCAAAAAATGAAAACATATTACATGTAAAATAAAAGGTCTGAATTAACATACATGTAATATAAATTGGCCAATGTATATTACTTGCAAATTATCTCGACCGATGTATGTTACATGTAATATATCGGTCCTCGCTCGTAGGCCAAATGTCACACGTAATATGTTTTTGATGGTGAAAACATAATACTTGTGACATAAGAGACGATTACAATATACTTGTAATACATCTACGTCAATGTAAGTTACATGTGAATTATCTCTACTCAAGTAAATTACATGTAGTATAAGTGTAACATGATTCAAATATCTTCAAAAACGGAGGGCCTATGCTGAACACCTTCTGCAAACCTGCACAGCATACCTCAAAAATGAAAACATATTACATGTAAAATAAAAGGTCTGAATTAACATACATGTAATATAAATTGGCCAATGTATATTACTTGCAAATTATCTCGACCGATGTATGTTACATTTAATATATCGGTCCCTCGCTCATAGGCCAAATGTCACACGTAATATGTTTTTGATGGTGAAAACATAATACTTGTAACATAAGAGACGATTACAATATACTTGTAATACATCTACGTCAATGTAAGTTACATGTGAATTATCTCTACTCAAGTAAATTACATGTAGTATAAGTGTAACATGATTCAAATATCTTCAAAAACGGAGGGCCTATGCTGAACACCTTCTGCAAACCTGCACAGCATACCTCAAAAAATGAAAACATATTACATGTAAAATAAAAGGTCTGAATTAACATACATGTAATATAAATTGGCCAATGTATATTACTTGCAAATTATCTCGACCGATGTATGTTACATGTAATATATCGGTCCCTCGCTCATGAGCCAAATGTCACACGTAATATGTTTTTGATGGTGAAAACATAATACTTGTGACATAAGAGACGATTACAATATACTTGTAATACATCTACGTCAATGTAAGTTACATGTGAATTATCTCTACTCAAGTAAATTACATGTAGTATAAGTGTAACATGATTCAAATATCTTCAAAAACGGAGGGCCTATGCTGAACACCTTCTGCAAATCTGGACAGCATACCTCAAAAAAAATGAAAACATATTACATGTAAAATAATAGGTCTGAATTAACATACATGTAATATAAATTGGCCAATGTATATTACTTGCAAATTATCTCGACCGATGTATGTTACTTGTAATATATCGGTCCCTCGCTCGCAGGCCAAATGTCACACGTAATATGTTTTTGATGGTGAAAACATAATACTTGTGACATAAGAGACGATTACAATATACTTGTAATAGATCTACGTCAATGTAAGTTACATGTGAATTATCTCTACTCAACTAAAGTACATGTAGTATAAGTGTAACATGATTCAAATATCTTCAAAAACGGGGGGCCTATGCTGAACACCTTCTGCAAACCTGCACAGCATACCTCAAAAAAATGAAAACATATTACATGTAAAATAAAAGGCTCTGAATTAACATACATGTAATATAAATTGGCCAATGTATATTACTTGCAAATTATCTCGACCGATGTATGTTACATGTAATATATCGGTCCCTCGCTCGCAGGCCAAATGTCACACGTAATATGTTTTGATGGTGAAAACATAATACTTGTAACATAAGAGACGATTACAATATACTTGTAATACATCTACGTCAATGTAAGTTACATGTGAATTATCTCTACTCAAGTAAATTACATGTAGTATAAGTGTAACATGATTCAAATATCTTCAAAAACGGAGGGCCTATGCTGAACACCTTCTGCAAACCTGCACAGCATACCTCAAAAAATGAAAACATATTACATGTAAAATAAAAGGTCTGAATTAACATACATGTAATATAAATTGGCCAATGTATATTACTTGCAAATTATCTCGACCGATGTATGTTGCATGTAATATATCGGTCCTCGCTCATGAGCCAAATGTCACACGTAATATGTTTTTGATGGTGAAAACATAATACTTGTAACATAAGAGACGATTACAATATACTTGTAATACATCTACGTCAATGTAAGTTACATGTGAATTATCTCTACTCAAGTAAATTACATGTAGTATAAGTGTAACATGATTCAAATATCTTCAAAAACGGAGGGCCTATGCTGAACACCTTCTGCAAACCTGCACAGCATACCTCAAAAAATGAAAACATATTACATGTAAAATAAAAGGTCTGAATTAACATACATGTAATATAAATTGGCCAATGTATATTACTTGCAAATTATCTCGACCGATGTATGTTACATGTAATATATCGGTCCCTCGCTCGCAGGCCAAATGTCACACGTAATATGTTTTTGATGGTGAAAACATAATACTTGTAACATAAGAGACGATTACAATATACTTGTAATACATCTACGTCAATGTAAGTTACATGTGAATTATCTCTACTCAAGTAAATTACATGTAGTATAAGTGTAACATGATTCAAATATCTTCAAAAACGGAGGGCCTATGCTGAACACCTTCTGCAAACCTGCACAGCATACCTCAAAAAAATGAAAACATATTACATGTAAAATAAAAGCTCTGAATTAACATACATGTAATATAAATTGGCCAATGTATATTACTTGCAAATTATCTCGACCGATGTATGTTACATTTAATATATCGGTCCTCGCTCACTGAGCCAAATGTCACACGTAATATGTTTTTGATGGTGAAAACATAATACTTGTAACATAAGAGACGATTACAATATACTTGTAATACATCTACGTCAATGTAAGTTACATGTGAATTATCTCTACTCAAGTAAATTACATGTAGTATAAGTGTAACATGATTCAAATATCTTCAAAAACGGAGGGCCTATGCTGAACACCTTCTGCAAACCTGCACAGCATACCTCAAAAATGAAAACATATTACACGTCATATAAAAAGACCTAATTAATATACGGGTAATATAAATTGGCCAATGTATATTACTAGCAAATGATCTCGACCGATGTATGTTACATGTAATATATCGGTCCCTCGTTCGTAGGCCAAATGTCTCACGTAATATGTTTTGGATGGTGAAAACATAATACTTGTAACATAAGAGACGATTACAATATACTTGTAATACATCTACGTCAATGTAAGTTACATGTGAATTATCTCTACTCAAGTAAATTACATGTAGTATAAGTGTAACATGATTCAAATATCTTCAAAACGGAGGGCCTATGCTGAACACCTTCTGCAAACCTGCACAGCATACCTCAAAAAATGAAAACATATTACATGTAAAATAAAAGGTCTGAATTAACATACATGTAATATAAATTGGCCAATGTATATTACTTGCAAATTATCTCGACCGATGTATGTTGCATGTAATATATCGGTCCTCGCTCGTAGGCCAAATGTCACACGTAATATGTTTTGATGGTGAAAACATAATACTTGTGACATAAGAGACGATTACAATATACTTGTAATACATCTACGTCAATGTAAGTTACATGTGAATTATCTCTACTCAAGTAAATTACATGTAGTATAAGTGTAACATGATTCAAATATCTTCAAAAACGGAGGGCCTATGCTGAACACCTTCTGCAAACCTGCACAGCATACCTCAAAAAAATGAAAACATATTACATGTAAAATAAAAGCTCTGAATTAACATACATGTAATATAAATTGGCCAATGTATATTACTTGCAAATTATCTCGACCGATGTATGTTACATGTAATATATCGGTCCCTCGCTCGCAGGCCAAATGTCACACGTAATATGTTTTTGATGGTGAAAACATAATACTTGTGACATAAGAGACGATTACAATATACTTGTAATACATCTACGTCAATGTAAGTTACATGTGAATTATCTCTACTCAAGTAAATTACATGTAGTATAAGTGTAACATGATTCAAATATCTTCAAAAACGGAGGGCCTATGCTGAACACCTTCTGCAAACCTGCACAGCATACCTCAAAAAATGAAAACATATTACATGTAAAATAAAAGGTCTGAATTAACATACATGTAATATAAATTGGCCAATGTATATTACTTGCAAATTATCTCGACCGATGTATGTTACATGTAATATATCGGTCCCTCGCTCGCAGGCCAAATGTCACACGTAATATGTTTTTGATGGTGAAAACATAATACTTGTAACATAAGAGACGATTACAATATACTTGTAATACATCTACGTCAATGTAAGTTACATGTGAATTATCTCTACTCAAGTAAATTACATGTAGTATAAGTGTAACATGATTCAAATATCTTCAAAAACGGAGGGCCTATGCTGAACACCTTCTGCAAACCTGCACAGCATACCTCAAAAAAATGAAAACATATTACATGTAAAATAAAAGGTCTGAATTAACATACATGTAATATAAATTGGCCAATGTATATTACTTGCAAATTATCTCGACCGATGTATGTTACATGTAATATATCGGTCCCTCGCTCGCAGGCCAAATGTCACACGTAATATGTTTTTGATGGTGAAAACATAATACTTGTAACATAAGAGACGATTACAATATACTTGTAATACATCTACGTCAATGTAAGTTACATGTGAATTATCTCTACTCAAGTAAATTACATGTAGTATAAGTGTAACATGATTCAAATATCTTCAAAATCGGAGGGCCTATGCTGAACACCTTCTGCAAACCTGCACAGCATACCTCAAAAAATGAAAACATATTACATGTAAAATAAAAGGTCTGAATTAACATACATGTAATATAAATTGCCAATGTATATTACTTGTAAATTATCTCGACCGATGTATGTTACATGTAATATATCGGTCCCTCGCTCGTAGGCCAAATGTCACACGTAATATGTTTTTGATGGTGAAAACATAATACTTGTAACATAAGAGACGATTACAATATACTTGTAATACATCTACGTCAATGTAAGTTACATGTGAATTATCTCTACTCAAGTAAATTACATGTAGTATAAGTGTAACATGATTCAAATATCTTCAAAAACGGAGGGCCTATGCTGAACACCTTCTGCAAACCTGCACAGCATACCTCAAAAAAATGAAAACATATTACATGTAAAATAAAAGGTCTGAATTAACATACATGTAATATAAATTGGCCAATGTATATTACTTGCAAATTATCTCGACCGATGTATGTTACATTTAATATATCGGTCCCTCGCTCGCAGGCCAAATGTCACACGTAATATGTTTTTGATGGTGAAAACATAATACTTGTAACATAAGAGACGATTACAATATACTTGTAATACATCTACGTCAATGTAAGTTACATGTGAATTATCTCTACTCAAGTAAATTACATGTAGTATAAGTGTAACATGATTCAAATATCTTCAAAAACGGAGGGCCTATGCTGAACAACTTTTGCAAACCTGCACAGCATACCTCAAAAAATGAAAACATATTACATGTAAAATAAAAGGTCTGAATTAACATACATGTAATATAAATTGGCCAATGTATATTACTTGCAAATTATCTCGACCGATGTATGTTACATGTAATATATCGGTCCCTCGCTCGCAGGCCAAATGTCACACGTAATATGTTTTTGATGGTGAAAACATAATACTTGTAACATAAGAGACGATTACAATATACTTGTAATACATCTCCGTCAATGTAAGTTACATGTGAATTATCTCTACTCAAGTAAATTACATGTAGTATAAGTGTAACATGATTCAAATATCTTCAAAAATGGAGGGCCTATGCTGAACACCTTCTGCAAACCTGCACAGCATACCTCAAAAAAAAATGAAAAACATATTACATGTAAAATAAAAGGTCTGAATTAAGATACATGTAATATAAATTGGCCAATGTATATTACTTGCAAATTATCTCGACCGATGTATGTTACATGAAATATATCGGTCCTCGCTCGTAGGCCAAATGTCACACGTAATATGTTTTTGATGGTGAAAACATAATACTTGTAACATAAGAGACGATTACAATATACTTGTAATACATCTACGTCAATGTAAGTTACATGTGAATTATCTCTACTCAAGTAAATTACATGTAGTATAAGTGTAACATGATTCAAATATCTTCAAAAACGGAGGGCCTATGCTGAACACCTTCTGCAAACCTGCACAGCATACCTCAAAAAAATGAAAACATATTACATGTAAAATAAAAGGTCTGAATTAACATACATGTAATATAAATTGGCCAATGTATATTACTTTGCAAATTATCTCGACCGATGTATGTTACATGTAATATATCGGTCCCTCGCTCGCAGGCCAAATGTCACACGTAATATGTTTTTGATGGTGAAAACATAATACTTGTAACATAAGAGACGATTACAATATACTTGTAATACATCTACGTCAATGTAAGTTACATGTGAATTATCTCTACTCAAGTAAATTACATGTAGTATAAGTGTAACATGATTCAAATATCTTCAAAAACGAAGGGCCTATGCTGAACACCTGCAAACCTGCACAGCATACCTCAAAAAATGAAAACATATTACATGTAAAATAAAAGGTCTGAATTAACATACATGTAATATAAATTGGCCAATGTATATTACTTGCAAATTATCTCGACCGATGTATGTTACATGTAATATATCGGTCCTCGCTCGCAGGCCAAATGTCACACGTAATATGTTTTTGATGGTGAAAACATAATACTTGTAACATAAGAGACGATTACAATATACTTGTAATACATCTCCGTCAATGTAAGTTACATGTGAATTATCTCTACTCAAGTAAATTACATGTAGTATAAGTGTAACATGATTCAAATATCTTCAAAAACGGAGGGCCTATGCTGAACACCTTCTGCAAACCTGCACAGCATACCTCAAAAAAATGAAAACATATTACATGTAAAATAATAGGTCTGAATTAACATACATGTAATATAAATTGGCCAATGTATATTACTTGCAAATTATCTCGACCGATGTATGTTACATGTAATATATCGGTCCCTCGCTCGCAGGCCAAATGTCACACGTAATATGTTTTTGATGGTGAAAACATAATACTTGTAACATAAGAGACGATTACAATATACTTGTAATACATCTCCGTCAATGTAAGTTACATGTGAATTATCTCTACTCAAGTAAATTACATGTAGTATAAGTGTAACATGATTCAAATATCTTCAAAACGGAGGGCCTATGCTGAACACCTTCTGCAAACCTGCACAGCATACCTCAAAAAAATGAAAACATATTACATGTAAAATAAAAGGTCTGAATTAACATACATGTAATATAAATTGGCCAATGTATATTACTTGCAAATTATCTCGACCGATGTATGTTACATGTAATATATCGGTCCCTCGCTCGCAGGCCAAATGTCACACGTAATATGTTTTTGATGGTGAAAACATAATACTTGTAACATAAGAGACGATTACAATATACTTGTAATACATCTCCGTCAATGTAAGTTACATGTGAATTATCTCTACTCAAGTAAATTACATGTAGTATAAGTGTAACATGATTCAAATATCTTCAAAAACGGAGGGCCTATGCTGAACACCTTCTGCAAACCTGCACAGCATACCTCAAAATGAAAACATATTACATGTAAAATAAAAGGTCTGAATTAACATACATGTAATATAAATTGGCCAATGTATATTACTTGCAAATTATCTCGACCGATGTATGTTACATGTAATATATCGGTCCTCGCTCGTAGGCCAAATGTCACACGTAATATGTTTTTGATGGTGAAAACATAATACTTGTAACATAAGAGACGATTACAATATACTTGTAATACATCTCCGTCAATGTAAGTTACATGTGAATTATCTCTACTCAAGTAAATTACATGTAGTATAAGTGTAACATGATTCAAATATCTTCAAAAACGGAGGGCCTATGCTGAACACCTTTCTGCAAACCTGCACAGCATACCTCAAAAAAATGAAAACATATTACATGTAAAATAAAAGGCCTGAATTAATATACATGTAATATAAACTGGCCGATGTATATTACTTGCAAATTATCTCGACCGCTGTATGTTACATGTAATATATCGATCCCTCGCTCGCAGGCCGAATGCCACACGTAATATGTTTTTGATGGTGAAAACATAATACTTGTAACATAAGAGACGATTACAATATACTTGTAATACATCTCCGTCAATGTAAGTTACATGTGAATTATCTCTACTCAAGTAAATTACATGTAGTATAAGTGTAACATGATTCAAATATCTTCAAAAACGGAGGGCCTATGCTGAACACCTTCTGCAAACCTGCACAGCATACCTCAAAAAAATGAAAACATATTACATGTAAAATAAAAGGTCTGAATTAACATACATGTAATATAAATTGGCCAATGTATATTACTTGCAAATTATCTCGACCGATGTATGTTACATGTAATATATCGGTCCCTCGCTCGCAGGCCAAATGTCACACGTAATATGTTTTTGATGGTGAAAACATAATACTTGTAACATAAGAGACGATTACAATATACTTGTAATACATCTCCGTCAATGTAAGTTACATGTGAATTATCTCTACTCAAGTAAATTACATGTAGTATAAGTGTAACATGATTCAAATATCTTCAAAAACTGAGGGCCTATGCTGAACACCTTCTGCAAACCTGCACAGCATACCTCAAAAAATGAAAACATATTACATGTAAAATAAAAGGTCTGAATTAACATACATGTAATATAAATTGGCCAATGTATATTACTTGCAAATTATCTCGACCGATGTATGTTACATGTAATATATCGGTCCTCGCTCGCAGGCCAAATGTCACACGTAATATGTTTTTGATGGTGAAAACATAATACTTGTAACATAAGAGACGATTACAATATACTTGTAATACATCTCCGTCAATGTAAGTTACATGTGAATTATCTCTACTCAAGTAAATTACATGTAGTATAAGTGTAACATGATTCAAATATCTTCAAAAACGGAGGGCCTATGCTGAACACCTTCTGCAAACCTGCACAGCATACCTCAAAAAAATGAAAACATATTACATGTAAAATAAAAGGTCTGAATTAACATACATGTAATATAAATTGGCCAATGTATATTACTTGCAAATTATCTCGACCGATGTATGTTACATGTAATATATCGGTCCCTCGCTCGCAGGCCAAATGTCACACGTAATATGTTTTTGATGGTGAAAACATAATACTTGTAACATAAGAGACGATTACAATATACTTGTAATACATCTCCGTCAATGTAAGTTACATGTGAATTATCTCTACTCAAGTAAATTACATGTAGTATAAGTGTAACATGATTCAAATATCTTCAAAAACGGAGGGCCTATGCTGAACACCTTCTGCAAACCTGCACAGCATACCTCAAAAAATGAAAACATATTACATGTAAAATAAAAGGTCTGAATTAACATACATGTAATATAAATTGGCCACTGTATATTACTTGCAAATTATCTCGACCGATGTATGTTACATATGATATACCGGCCCCTCGCAAGTAGACTAAATGTCACACGTAATATGCTTTTGATGGTGAAAACATAATACTTGTAACATAAGAGACGATTACAATATACTTGTAATACATCTCCGTCAATGTAAGTTACATGTGAATTATCTCTACTCAAGTAAATTACATGTAGTATAAGTGTAACATGATTCAAATATCTTCAAAACGGAGGGCCTATGCTGAACACCTTCTGCAAACCTGCACAGCATACCTCAAAAAAATGAAAACATATTACATGTAATATAAAAGGCCTCAATTGATATACATGTAATATAAATTGGCCAATGTATATTACTTGCAAATTATCTCGACCGATGTATGCTACATGTAATATATCGGTCCCTCGCTCGCAGGCCAAATGTCGCACATAATATGTTTTTGGTGGTGAAAACATAATACTTGTAACATAAGAGACGATTACAATATACTTGTAATACATCTCCGTCAATGTAAGTTACATGTGAATTATCTCTACTCAAGTAAATTACATGTAGTACAAGTGTAACATAATTCGAATATCTTCAGCAACTGATGGCCCATGCTGAACACCTTCTTGAAACCTGCACAGCATACCTCAAAAAATGAAAACATATTACATGTAAAATAAAAGGTCTGAATTAACATACATGTAATATAAATTGGCCAATGTATATTACTTGCAAATTATCTCGACCGATGTATGTTACATGTAATATATCGGTCCTCGCTCGTAGGCCGAATGTCACACGTAATATGTTTTTGATGGTGAAAACATAATACTTGTAACATAAGAGACGATTACAATATACTTGTAATACATCTCCGTCAATGTAAGTTACATGTGAATTAACTCTACTCAAGTAAATTACATGTAGTATAAGTGTAACATGATTCAAATATCTTCAAAAACGGAGGGCCTATGCTGAACACCTTCTGCAAACCTGCACAGCATACCTCAAAAAATGAAAACATATTACATGTAAAATAAAAGGTCTGAATTAACATACATGTAATATAAATTGGCCAATGTATATTACTTGCAAATTATCTCGACCGATGTATGTTACATGTAATATATCGGTCCCTCGCTCGCAGGCCAAATGTCACACGTAATATGTTTTTGATGGTGAAAACATAATACTTGTAACATAAGAGACGATTACAATATACTTGTAATACATCTCCGTCAATGTAAGTTACATGTGAATTAACTCTACTCAAGTAAATTACATGTAGTATAAGTGTAACATGATTCAAATATCTTCAAAAACGGAGGGCCTATGCTGAACACCTTCTGCAAACCTGCACAGCATACCTCAAAAAATGAAAACATATTACATGTAAAATAAAAGGTCTGAATTAACATACATGTAATATAAATTGGCCAATGTATATTACTTGCAAATTATCTCGACCGATGTATGTTACATGTAATATATCGGTCCCTCGCTCGCAGGCCAAATGTCACACGTAATATGTTTTTGATGGTGAAAACATAATACTTGTAACATAAGAGACGATTACAATATACTTGTAATACATCTCCGTCAATGTAAGTTACATGTGAATTAACTCTACTCAAGTAAATTACATGTAGTATAAGTGTAACATGATTCAAATATCTTCAAAAACGGAGGGCCTATGCTGAACACCTTCTGCAAACCTGCACAGCATACCTCAAAAAATGAAAACATATTACATGTAAAATAAAAGGTCTGGATTAACATACATGTAATATAAATTGGCCAATGTATATTACTTGCAAATTATCTCGCCCGATGTATATTACATGTACTATATCGGTCCCTCGCTCGCAGGCCATATGTCGCACGTAATACGTTTTTGATGGCGAAAACATAATACTTGTAACATAAGAGACGATTACAATATACTTGTAACACATCTCCGTCAATATAAGTTACATGTGAATTATTCCTACTCAAGTAAATTACATGTAGTATAAGTGTAACATAATTCAAATATCTTCAAAACGGAGGGCCTATGCTGAACACCTTTCTGCAAACCTGCACAGCATACCTCAAAAATGAAAACATATTACATGTAAAATAAAAGGTCTGAATTAACATACATGTAATATAAATTGGCCAATGTATATTACTTGCAAATTATCTCGACCGATGTATGTTACATGTAATATATCGGTCCCTCGCTCGCAGGCCAAATGTCACACGTAATATGTTTTTGATGGTGAAAACATAATACTTGTAACATAAGAGACGATTACAATATACTTGTAATACATCTCCGTCAATGTAAGTTACATGTGAATTAACTCTACTCAAGTAAATTACATGTAGTATAAGTGTAACATGATTCAAATATCTTCAAAAACGGAGGGCCTATGCTGAACACCTTCTGCAAACCTGCACAGCATACCTCAAAAAAATGAAAACATATTACATGTAAAATAAAAGGTCTGAATTAACATACATGTAATATAAATTGGCCAATGTATATTACTTTGCAAATTATCTCGACCGATGTATGTTACTTGTAATATATCGGTCCCTCGCTCGCAGGTTAAATGTCACACGTAATATGTTTTTGATGGTGAAACATAATACTTGTAACATAAGAGACGATTACAATATACTTGTAATACATCTCCGTCAATGTAAGTTACATGTGAATTATCTCTACTCAAGTAAATTACATGTAGTATAAGTGTAACATGATTCAAATATCTTCAAAAACGGAGGGCCTATGCTGAACACCTTCTGCAAACCTGCACAGCATACCTCAAAAAAATGAAAACATATTACATGTAAAATAAAAGGTCTGAATTAACATACATGTAATATAAATTGGCCAATGTATATTACTTGCAAATTATCTCGACCGATGTATGTTACTTGTAATATATCGGTCCCTCGCTCGCAGGCCAAACGTCACACGTAATATGTTTTTGATGGTGAAAACATAATACTTGTAACATAAGAGACGATTACAATATACTTGTAATACATCTCCGTCAATGTAAGTTACATGTGAATTAACTCTACTCAAGTAAATTACATGTAGTATAAGTGTAACATGATTCAAATATCTTCAAAACGGAGGGCCTATGCTGAACACCTTCTGCAAACCTGCACAGCATACCTCAAAAAATGAAAACATATTACATGTAAAATAAAAGGTCTGAATTAACATACATGTAATATAAATTGGCCAATGTATATTACTTGCAAATTATCTCGACCGATGTATGTTACATGTAATATATCGGTCCCTCGCTCATAGGCCAAATGTCACACGTAATATGTTTTTGATGGTGAAAACATAATACTTGTAACATAAGAGACGATTACAATATACTTGTAATACATCTCCGTCAATGTAAGTTACATGTGAATTATCTCTACTCAAGTAAATTACATGTAGTATAAGTGTAACATGATTCAAATATCTTCAAAAACGGAGGGCCTATGCTGAACACCTTCTGCAAACCTGCACAGCATACCTCAAAAAAATGAAAACATATTACATGTAAAATAAAAGCTCTGAATTAACATACATGTAATATAAATTGGCCAATGTATATTACTTGCAAATTATCTCGACCGATGTATGTTACATGTAATATATCGGTCCTCGCTCGCAGGCCAAACGTCACACGTAATATGTTTTGATGGTGAAAACATAATACTTGTAACATAAGAGACGATTACAATATACTTGTAATACATCTCCGTCAATGTAAGTTACATGTGAATTATCTCTACTCAAGTAAATTACATGTAGTATAAGTGTAACATGATTCAAATATCTTCAAAAACGGAGGGCCTATGCTGAGCACCTTCTGCAAACCTGCACAGCATACCTCAAAAAAAATGAAAACATATTACATGTAAAATAAAAGGTCTGAATTAACATACATGTAATATAAATCGGCCAATGTATATTACTTGCAAATTATCTCGACCGATGTATGTTACATGTAATATATCGGTCCCTCGCTCGCAGGCCAAATGTCACACGTAATATGTTTTTGATGGTGAAAACATAATACTTGTAACATAAGAGACGATTACAATATACTTGTAATACCTCTCCGTCAATGTAAGTTACATGTGAATTAACTCTACTCAAGTAAATTACATGTAGTATAAGTGTAACATGATTCAAATATCTTCAAAAAACTGAGGGCCTATGCTGAACACCTTCTGCAAACCTGCACAGCATACCTCAAAAAATGAAAACATATTACATGTAAAATAAAAGGTCTGAATTAATATACATGTAATATAAAGTGGCCAATGTATATTACTTGCAAATTATCTCGACCGATGTATGTTACATGTAATATATCAGTTCCTCGCTCGCAGGCTAAATGTCACACGTAATATGTTTTTGATGGTGAAAACATAATACTTGTAACATAAGAGACAATTACAATATACTTGTAATACATCTCCGTCAATGTAAGTTACATGTGAATTATCTCCACTCAAGTAAATTACATGTAGTATAAATGTAACAGGATTCAAATATCTTCAAAAACGGAGGGCCTATGCTGAACACCTTCTGCAAACCTGCACAGCATACCTCAAAAAATGAAAACATATTACATGTAAAATAAAAGGTCTGAATTAACATACATGTAATATAAATTGGCCAATGTATATTACTTGCAAATTATCTCGACCGATGTATGTTACTTGTAATATATCGGTCCTCGCTCGCAGGCCAAACGTCACACGTAATATGTTTTTGATGGTGAAAACATAATACTTGTAACATAAGAGACGATTACAATATACTTGTAATACATCTCCGTCAATGTAAGTTACATGTGAATTATCTCTACTTAAGTAAATTACATGTAGTATAAGTGTAACATGATTCAAATATCTTCAAAACGGAGGGCCTATGCTGAACACCTTCTGCAAACCTGCACAGCATACCTCAAAAATGAAAACTTATATTACATGTAAAATAAAAGGTCTGAATTAACATACATGTAATATAAATTGGCCAATGTATATTACTTGCAAATTATCTCGACCGATGTATGTTACATGTAATATATCGGTCCCTCGCTCGCAGGCCAAATGTCACACGTAATATGTTTTTGATGGTGAAAACATAATACTTGTAACATAAGAGACGATTACAATATACTTGTAATACATCTCCGTCAATGTAAGTTACATGTGAATTAACTCTACTCAAGTAAATTACATGTAGTATAAGTGTAACATGATTCAAATATCTTCAAAAACGGAGGGCCTATGCTGAACACCTTCTGCAAACCTGCACAGCATACCTCAAAAAAATGAAAACATATTACATGTAAAATAAAAGGTCTGAATTAACATACATGTAATATAAATTGGCCAATGTATATTACTTGCAAATTATCTCGACCGATGTATGTTACATGTAATATATCGGTCCCTCGCTCGCAGGCCAAACGTCACACGTAATATGTTTTTGATGGTGAAAACATAATACTTGTAACATAAGAGACGATTACAATATACTTGTAATACATCTCCGTCAATGTAAGTTACATGTGAATTATCTCTACTCAAGTAAATTACATGTAGTATAAGTGTAACATGATTCAAATATCTTCAAAAACGGAGGGCCTATGCTGAACACCTTCTGCAAACCTGCACAGCATACCTCAAAAATGAAAACATATTACATGTAAAATAAAATGTCTGAATTAACATACATGTAATATAAATTGGCCAATGTATATTACTTGCAAATTATCTCGACCGATGTATGTTACTTGTAATATATCGGTCCCTCGCTCGCAGGCCAAACGTCACACGTAATATGTTTTTGATGGTGAAAACATAATACTTGTAACATAAGAGACGATTACAATATACTTGTAATACATCTCCGTCAATGTAAGTTACATGTGAATTATCTCTACTCAAGTAAATTACATGTAGTATAAGTGTAACATGATTCAAATATCTTCAAAAACGGAGGGCCTATGCTGAACACCTTCTGCAAACCTGCACAGCATACCTCAAAAAAATGAAAACATATTACATGTAAAATAAAAGGTCTGAATTAACATACATGTAATATAAATTGGCCAATGTATATTACTTGCAAATTATCTCGACCGATGTATGTTACTTGTAATATATCGGTCCTCGCTCGCAGGCCAAACGTCACACGTAATATGTTTTTGATGGTGAAAACATAATACTTGTAACATAAGAGACGATTACAATATACTTGTAATACATCTCCGTCAATGTAAGTTACATGTGAATTAACTCTACTCAAGTAAATTACATGTAGTATAAGTGTAACATGATTCAAATATCTTCAAAAACGGAGGGCCTATGCTGAACACCTTCTGCAAACCTGCACAGCATACCTCAAAAAAATGAAAACATATTACATGTAAAATAAAAGGTCTGAATTAACATACATGTAATATAAATTGGCCAATGTATATTACTTGCAAATTATCTCGACCGATGTATGTTACATGTAATATATCGGTCCCTCGCTCGCAGGCCAAACGTCACACGTAATATGTTTTTGATGGTGAAAACATAATACTTGTAACATAAGAGACGATTACAATATACTTGTAATACATCTCCGTCAATGTAAGTTACATGTGAATTAACTCTACTCAAGTAAATTACATGTAGTATAAGTGTAACATGATTCAAATATCTTCAAAAACGGAGGGCCTATGCTGAACACCTTCTGCAAACCTGCACAGCATACCTCAAAAAAATGAAAACATATTACATGTAAAATAAAAGGTCTGAATTAACATACATGTAATATAAATTGGCCAATGTATATTACTTGCAAATTATCTCGACCGATGTATGTTACTTGTAATATATCGGTCCCTCGCTCGCAGGCCAAACGTCACACGTAATATGTTTTTGATGGTGAAAACATAATACTTGTAACATAAGAGACGATTACAATATACTTGTAATACATCTCCGTCAATGTAAGTTACATGTGAATTATCTCTACTCAAGTAAATTACATGTAGTATAAGTGTAACATGATTCAAATATCTTCAAAAACGGAGGGCCTATGCTGAACACCTTCTGCAAACCTGCACAGCATACCTCAAAAAAATGAAAACATATTACATGTAAAATAAAAGGTCTGAATTAACATACATGTAATATAAATTGGCCAATGTATATTACTTGCAAATTATCTCGACCGATGTATGTTACATGTAATATATCGGTCCCTCGCTCGCAGGCCAAATGTCACACGTAATATGTTTTTGATGGTGAAAACATAATACTTGTAACATAAGAGACGATTACAATATACTTGTAATACATCTCCGTCAATGTAAGTTACATGTGAATTATCTCTACTCAAGTAAATTACATGTAGTATAAGTGTAACATGATTCAAATATCTTCAAAAACGGAGGGCCTATGCTGAACACCTTCTGCAAACCTGCACAGCATACCTCAAAAAATGAAAACATATTACATGTAAAATAAAAGGTCTGAATTAACATACATGTAATATAAATTGGCCAATGTATATTACTTGCAAATTATCTCGACCGATGTATGTTACTTGTAATATATCGGTCCCTCGCTCGCAGGCCAAACGTCACACGTAATATGTTTTTGATGGTGAAAACATAATACTTGTAACATAAGAGACGATTACAATATACTTGTAATACATCTCCGTCAATGTAAGTTACATGTGAATTAACTCTACTCAAGTAAATTACATGTAGTATAAGTGTAACATGATTCAAATATCTTCAAAAACGGAGGGCCTATGCTGAACACCTTCTGCAAACCTGCACAGCATACCTCAAAAAAATGAAAACATATTACATGTAAAATAAAAGGTCTGAATTAACATACATGTAATATAAATTGGCCAATGTATATTACTTGCAAATTATCTCGACCGATGTATGTTACTTGTAATATATCGGTCCCTCGCTCGCATGCCAAACGTCACACTTAATATGTTTTTGATGGTGAAAACATAATACTTGTAACATAAGAGACGATTACAATATACTTGTAATACATCTCCGTCAATGTAAGTTACATGTGAATTATCTCTACTCAAGTAAATTACATGTAGTATAAGTGTAACATGATTCAAATATCTTCAAAAACGGAGGGCCTATGCTGAACACCTTCTGCAAACCTGCACAGCATACCTCAAAAAAATGAAAACATATTACATGTAAAATAAAATGTCTGAATTAACATACATGTAATATAAATTGGCCAATGTATATTACTTGCAAATTATCTCGACCGATGTATGTTACTTGTAATATATCGGTTCCTCGCTCTGAGGCCAAACGTCACACGTAATATGTTTTTGATGGTGAAAACATAATACTTGTAACATAAGAGACGATTACAATATACTTGTAATACATCTCCGTCAATGTAAGTTACATGTGAATTAACTCTACTCAAGTAAATTACATGTAGTATAAGTGTAACATGATTCAAATATCTTCAAAAACGGAGGGCCTATGCTGAACACCTTCTGCAAACCTGCACAGCATACCTCAAAAAAATGAAAACATATTACATGTAAAATAAAAGGTCTGAATTAACATACATGTAATATAAATTGGCCAATGTATATTACTTGCAAATTATCTCGACCGATGTATGTTACTTGTAATATATCGGTCCCTCGCTCGCAGGCCAAACGTCACACGTAATATGTTTTTGATGGTGAAAACATAATACTTGTAACATAAGAGACGATTACAATATACTTGTAACACATCTACGTCAATGTAAGTTACATGTGAATTAACTCTACTCAAGTAAATTACATGTAGTATAAGTGTAACATGATTCAAATATCTTCAAAAACGGAGGGCCTATGCTGAACACCTGCAAACCTGCACAGCATACCTCAAAAAAATGAAAACATATTACATGTAAAATAATAGGTCTGAATTACCATACATGTAATATAAATTGGCCAATGTATATTACTTGCAAATTATCTCGACCGATGTATGTTACATGTAATATATCGGTCCCTCGCTCGCAGGCCAAACGTCACACGTAATATGTTTTTGATGGTGAAAACATAATACTTGTAACATAAGAGACGATTACAATATACTTGTAATACATCTACGTCAATGTAAGTTACATGTGAATTAACTCTACTCAAGTAAATTACATGTAGTATAAGTGTAACATGATTCAAATATCTTCAAAAACGGAGGGCCTATGCTGAACACCTTCTGCAAACCTGCACAGCATACCTCAAAAAAAATGAAAACATATTACATGTAAAATAAAAGGTCTGAATTAACATACATGTAATATAAATTGGCCAATGTATATTACTTGCAAATTATCTCGACCGATGTATGTTACTTGTAATATATCGGTCCCTCGCTCGCAGGCCAAACGTCACACGTAATATGTTTTTGATGGTGAAAACATAATACTTGTAACATAAGAGACGATTACAATATACTTGTAACACATCTCCGTCAATGTAAGTTACATGTGAATTATCTCTACTCAAGTAAATTACATGTAGTATAAGTGTAACATGATTCAAATATCTTCAAAAACGGAGGGCCTATGCTGAACACCTTCTGCAAACCTGCACAGCATACCTCAAAAAAATGAAAACATATTACATGTAAAATAAAATGTCTGAATTAACATACATGTAATATAAATTGGCCAATGTATATTACTTGCAAATTATCTCGACCGATGTATGTTACTTGTAATATATCGGTCCCTCGCTCGCAGGCCAAACGTCACACGTAATATGTTTTTGATGGTGAAAACATAATACTTGTAACATAAGAGACGATTACAATATACTTGTAATACATCTACGTCAATGTAAGTTACATGTGAATTAACTCTACTCAAGTAAATTACATGTAGTATAAGTGTAACATGATTCAAATATCTTCAAAAACGGAGGGCCTATGCTGAACACCTTCTGCAAACCTGCACAGCATACCTCAAAAAAAATGAAAACATATTACATGTAAAATAAAAGGTCTGAATTAACATACATGTAATATAAATTGGCCAATGTATATTACTTGCAAATTATCTCGACCGATGTATGTTACATGTAATATATCGGTCCCTCGCTCGCAGGCCAAACGTCACACGTAATATGTTTTTGATGGTGAAAACATAATACTTGTAACATAAGAGACGATTACAATATACTTGTAATACATCTACGTCAATGTAAGTTACATGTGATTTATCTCTACTCGAGTAATTTACATGTAGTATAAGTGTAACATAATTCGAATATCTTCAAAAACTGAGGGCCTATGCTAAACACCTTCTGCAAACCTGCACAGCATACGGGCCGCCTCATACCTTAGCCATGAGCGCAGGCCCATTGCATTGACTTTCGACAGGGTGGTCACTCACCCTGGCCGCGTCGTTGATCTCTCGCTCCTCATGATGCGTTTTAATCGTAAGGATGATTAGAGGGAGCGAGATACAATAATTTTAGAGCACGCTTAAGCCCACTGCTTCTTGTATGAAGCTGTGGGGACCAAACTTGCTGCTTCAGTCATGAGGCAGCATGCTTTAAGCTCCTGGGATGTCCAAGAGAGCTTAAAGCTTGCTGATTCGTACCTGAAGCTGTGGCCTGGAACTTGCAGCTCCAACCCGTAAAGCATCGAGCTTCAACTTGCAGCTCTAATTAAGCTACATGAAATATAAGTGTATGTTACATGTAATATAAGTGTATGCTACATGTAATATAAGTGTAGGTTACATGCGATATATATGTAGGTTACATGCGATATAAAGGAAATATACTTGAATGTCTCAAGTATCTTACACTTTATATTACATGTAACATGTTTTCATTTTTCTGAGCTGGCCGACACCTCACAAACGGTCACCCACAGCACGAACTGTTCTTAGAGTCGCTGCGCACACGCGGGTCGCAGTCCAAGCTGCAGCCGAACTGAGTGCGAGCTGTGGGGAAGTATGTGGTTAACCCGTGTGTGGTTAACCCGTGCAGTAATCTCTAATGATTCTACCCGAGTCTGTTGAAGTAGTCAATTATCCGCTATGTCAGGAGTTTGTCTAAGACATCGTTTTATTACTCTCTTTCGGTTCAACCTTGAACTGCAGGATGAAATGGTGTCCAGCGAGTAGCTTCCCACTGTTAAGTTGGTTCGGCTCACGCTCCATAGAAGATAAAAACCGTTGAATAAGAATGACTATCAAACTTGATCTTGGCTGATGGTCATGCGCTCTTACAGTGGAGGAGGAATTTCCCTGTAGAGCTTTGTTGTGAGGTTTGATGCCTTAAAGCCAAAGTTCGAGATGATAGTTGGAGATGCTAGGATGTTCAGTATCTAAAGACAGCAGACACACTCGAAAAAGTTGTTGAGGTAACTGCGTTACTGAGGTCGTATGTTCCCGAGTAGAAGGCTCGCGCTGTTCGAAGCGTCAAAACAGAGTGAGAACCACTAAATTTGAGCAACGCGAATCGAGAACTTTCCACAACCCCGCCCATTAATAAGCTTCAACAACTCCTCCCCCATCACAATCTTGTCCAGATTTTTCGTTCGAATACGGTCATGTTGACTGGTTTTTGATGCTTCAAACGAGGTGAGCGTTCTAATACAGGCTGTAAGAGTCTATCGACTTCGGTATCTCAACCGTTTTATATCTGATATTCGTTGTTTCTACCGCGCGTGGTGTAACTCGTCCCCTTTCACCCGATAACGCAAAGCAACATATTCCTCTATTTGCACACTGTTGTCGTTCGTTTTTTCGTTAGCTCCCCATACTACCGGCTATACTTATGTCGAGTCGAGTCATCGAGTCTTGGTATCGACTGAAACAGTCGACATCGAGTCATTCGAAAACTCGATTATTCGAAATTTTAAAAAATCGACTTAGTCGAAGACTCGATTATTCGAAATTTTGGAATTTCGAGTTAGTCGAAGACTCGATTATTCGATAGACCCTAATAGTCGAATGAACTCGATAGTCGACTGTTTCGAATCAAAAGAAATCACCGTCAAGTAAATTACTTCATGTAGTTAACCGAAACTGAGCCACCAGTTTTCGAAGACGTATTCGCGGACCATGATGGCGGAGACTCCTCCATGAGTTTAGAAGATCTCGAAATAGACGACTATATGTCGTGACTTATTAATGTTAAACTCACACCCGCCTATTTCCACGATTCTAGTCTCCAAGGGAGATTTTCGCTTGCTCATTTATGCTGTGATCCCTCAGAGTTGCATTCCTCCCCAATAATGAAATTTGTTCGGTTTTCGTAACATTTGGAATTTTGTCTTTGGAATTTACTAACGGACATTAAAAAATACGTGTTGGTTCCAACAGTCCTACTCTGACAAGGGAACCACTTTTAGTCTGCGCGGTCATTCCATATGAAATGTAGTTTTCTAGAACTATTTTGAACGTAGAATCAGAGTGCGCTCCCTGCAGCTGCCTAAAAGCATTCTGAAAAAAGTTATACGCGTTTTCGGAAGCTTGGCGACCAGGCAAGGGTCACTCATGGAATTTTTTGAGGTGCTCTGAAACAAAGTTCCGCATTTTGCTCAACACTTGTATGTAGAGGTGGTCTAAGGTGCTGAACACGAATCTGGGGTCCGTTTGTCAAAATTCTGAGGTATACTATAGGTTGCGGTATGTGCCATGCTATTGAGGAGGGAAAATTCACCTTAATAATTCGAAAACCGTTAAATGATTATCAAAGTCGTATTCAGCTCCCCGAATAACCCCCAGGAACAAATGCTGAGTCGAATCGCCTCCGTTCCGCGAAAGTCTGACTAAATTGCCGTATACCCGCCGTAATCTACCGTAATCTGTCAGAAATCGTCAACTGGACCTTAGGTTCGTGTTAAACACTCCAAAGCACCCTTCGAAAAAACAATATGAGCCACATCTCTTGTAGGAATCCGCAAATCTCAGAAGTCGCGTTCTGCCCTTGAAGTCTTTACATGCTGCGAAGCTTTGAACGAAGCAAGGCGTAGACTTCGGAGTCGTAGACGGTCGTAAACAAGTAAACCCCAGGTTCGCCCCAAATAACCGACCTGGGTGGATTTCAGGTTAAATCTGGAACACTTTTTTAGACGCTTTCAGAGCCCTCTATATGATATAAATAAAAGCTCAGCGCAAAATACGTGAAAGTGGAAAACGCTGTCACTCTGTGCAAAAATCGAAAAATATGCTCTCACTTGAACTTCGAACAAGGGGTTGTTCTGGGCGCTGAGCACCTATTATGAGGTCCGATTCCAGATTTTCCAAAGGCTAAAAACGCGTCTTGGAACGTACAAGAGGTGCGGAACTCTGGCGAAAAACGCCTATAACTTTTTACAGAGTGATTTCAGGCAACTTCGAAAAGCGGACTTAGATTCTACGTCAAAAACGGTTTTGGGAAAGTAAACTTCAACCGGAATGGCCAGAGCAACTAATAACAGTTCCCTTGTGAGAACATCTTTCGCGCCGGTACCGCGATCCGCTATTGTGCAGCGCTCGTCTTTCCCTTGTCCCGCGATCCGCCCCCGTCCCGCGAAAGTTACCCGATCGACCCACCCGTGGTCATTCCTGTGCACTATAGTTGTACACGAACGAAATTTTCGAAGATTTTTCGAAATTTTTTTCGTTCGTTTTCGTTCCTTCGAAAATTCGTCGAACGAAGTTTTTTCAGATTCCGTTCGTCCGAAACTTCGTCGATCGAAACTTTTTCGATTTTCGTTCGTTAGAAATTTTGTCGAAGAAAATTTTTTTCAAATTTCGTTCGTTCGAAATTTCGTCGAAGGAAATTTTTTCAATTTTCGTTCGTTCGAAATTTTTTGGAACGAAAATTTTTCAATTTTCGTTCGTCCGGAATCCGTATTTTCCAAATTTTTTCGAAATTCGTTCGTTTGGAATTTTTTCGAACAAATTTCGAAAAAAATTTCAAAATCGCCGACAAATTTCGAAAAAGTTCGAAATTTTCGACGAATTTCGAAAAAAATACGAAATTTCGATTCGTTTCGAATTTCGTTCGTTCGACATTTTTTTCGAAATTGTACAACTATGCTGTGCACGTACCATGATGCTACCGTGATCGTTCCCCTCGGTCCAGCGCTCTCATGCTGTGCAGATTTGTAAAGCGGCGCGAAATAGGTCACGGGCAACTACCTTATAGCTTTGGGTTAATCTGATAGGCAACACTCGTTCGGGTAAAACACCGAGACGGCATGCTCAGAAAAATGAAAACATGTTACATGTAATATAAAGTGTAAGATACTTGAGACATTCAAGTATATTACCTTTATATCGCATGTAACCTACACTTATATTACATGTAACATACACTTATCTTACATGTAACACGCACTTATATTTCATGTAACTTAATTAGAGCTGCAAGTTGAAGCTCGATGCTTCAAGGGTTGGAGCTGCAAGTTCCTGGCTACTGCTTCAGGTACGAATCAGCAAGCTTTAAGCTCTCTTGGACATCCCAGGAGCTTAAAGTTCGCTGTTTCATGACTGAAGCAGCAGGCTTGGATCCCACAGCTTCATACTAAGGCAGTGGGCTTAAGCTTGCTCAAAAAATAATGTATGTCGCTCCCTCTAATCCTACACAATTGAAACGGATCATGAGGAGCGAGAGATCAACGAATCGGCCAGGGCGAGTGACCACCCTGTCGAAGGTCAATGCAATGGGCCTGCGCTCAAGGCTAAAGCCTAGTTTTGACTGCAGGTAGTCGCTGCGGCCATGTAAGGGACAACTGTTCCTTTTTCATCGCTTGTAATGGAAAGCCGCTCCAATTGTGACCGCTTCGTGACAAACGTCCTACATCGCTGGGTCGCGGCGACGAAATCTATGTTTTACTGCATCGCTGCTCGAAGAGCGATTCTCAATGGTCGCTGACCATCGCTCCATCGCGGCCAAAATGGCAGCGATGGAGCGATTGCCAACGAATGACACGTTTCGTCTAATGAATGTTGACCCTTTCTCGCATGACCAAGATCAGTGTTTTCGAGTCGAAACGCGTTATTGTTGAATACCAGCCATTAATTTCACTGATTGATTGAATTTCTTCTATCATCCGTGGGCCTATGCACTATGAACAGAATCGCTGCCGCTGCTACATCGCTGCAGCAGCGGGTGTGAAATCGCTGCGATGAAAAACAGCAGCGATGCAGTCAAAACTAGGCTTAAGGTATGAGGCAGCCCGTATGCTGTTCGGGTTTGCAGAAAGTGCTCAGCATGGCCCTCAGTTGCTGGGATATTTGATTTATGTTAATTCACATGTAACTTACATTGACGGAGATGTATTACAAGTATATTGTAATCGTCTCTTATGTTACAAGTATTATGTTTTCACCATCAAAAACATATTACGTGTGACATTTGGCCTGCGAGCGAGGGACCGATATATTACATGTAACATACATCGGTCGAGATAATTTGCAAGTAATATACATTGGCCAATTTATTCTACATGTATATTAATCAAGTCCTTTTATATTACATGTAATATGTTTTCATTTTTCTGAGTGGGTGATAGGACGCAGTACGATAAGGGGTGAGGCTGACAGAATCGCGGTACTCTCCTGGTTCGAAAAAAGAAAAGAAAAGTGATTCCAGTAAAACAGTCGAAATAAGGTGTTTTAGAATTTCAATTGTCAAAATTTGCAAAAAATGAGTCAGCCGAAAACTTGATTATTCGATTATTCGAAAAATCGAGTCAATTCGACTACTCGATTATTCGAAATTTTAAAAAATCGAATTAGTCGAAAACTCGATTATTCGAAATTTTGAAAAATCGAGTTAGTCAAAAACTCGATTATTCGAAATTTTGAAAAATAGAATTAGTCGAAAACTCGTTTATTCGAAATTTTGAAAAATCGAGTTAGTCGAAAACTCGATTATTCGAAATTCTGAAAAATCGAGTTACTCGAAAACTCGATTATTCGAAATTTTTTCGAGTCGCCGAAGTATACTACCGGCACCAAACCTTCGCTTTATATAATAGAATCGATACCATTTCTGAGTGTATCTGCTGTCTTTGAAGGCACAGTGTACTCTCAGGCGTGGATTCTGTGATTTTCAATGTGTTAAGTAGTGGACCCCGTCTGTGTAACACTTGCCGAGTTCGCGATCCCAGTTCCTCCAAATAAGGGAGATATAAGCGACTACCACGGGTCCGACCCCACTTAGTCACCTTTCCGGGCTGCACCACTTTTTTTGATTTTCGAACTCAATCGCGGCCTGATGGACTTCAACTGCGGCGTCGTTCTTCACTCCCTAACCGGTCTGTTTCCTCATTCTGGTTTGCTTTCGTACGGCCACTGCGAATGAGGAGGAATACAGGACTGAGAAAACGCGCCAACCAAATTTTCACCCTCAAAATGTAGGCATCTTTGAGAAGCGATAACTCCGTTTGTAGGGGGCTTTGAGCGAGCAGAGATACCGTTGTGGTCAGAGTGTGATTCTCTCTAAGAATACCATGAAAAATGAAAAAGAATTTATTGGATGTCCTGCGCCTTCGAAGGGCCACGATAAAAAACCGTATTCTAGTTTACGACGTTTTTGAGTAGGTAAGTCCAATAAGTAGAAGTAAATAGATAAACGTCCCCACAGAACACTCAAATACTGAACAAAAACTGTCTAAAGAATTCTCTGAAAATTTTAGTTATGCCTTTTTGGGGTATTTCGGAACATTGCAGACAAAGCTTAAAACCTAAGATTGGAACGGTTTTGCCCTTCGGGATTCTTAGGTAAATGACTTTGTTCTTTGTTTCTTGTACCCGAAACTATTTAAAAATGAGGTATCGTCAATCTATGGTTGAGGGGAAGCCGTGACGCTGCTAGGATTTCTCTATCACAGAAACCGAGCGGTTGTTTTTGAGAAAACGTAATGGTAGAACTGTAGAAACAACCGCTACGCTTCCAAGATAGCGTGATAGTACTCGGAACGCGGTTTCCTAGAGATAAGATACAAACCATAGTTTAGAGTGGTAAACGCATCTGCCAGAACGACTAGTATCGTTAGTATCTCTAGTGGCTCAATAGTAAAACTGCGCAGTATCCAGCCCCGAGCTGCAGGTTCCAAGGAGTTACATGCTTAAAAAGGTCATTTTTGTGCTTTTTGTGCCCTACAAAAAGGGCATTAATCTTTCGAAAATTCGGAAACGGACCTCATAAGTGTGTTCAGCGCCCAAAACTACCCCCCTGAGCAAAATTTGGGTGAAGGCGCATTTTCCGTACTTTGTCCAGACTAACTGCGTTTTGGACTTTCGCTTGGGCGAATATTTATACCGATTGGAGGGCTCTGGAAGCGCTTTAGAAAAATGTTCCAGATTTGACTTAAAATTCTCCCAGGGGTTTTTTGGGGCGCTGATTACGAATCTGTAGTTTATTAGTCGATTTTCCGAAGTTTTCGGCTAATTTCGTTCGAAGCTTCCCAACCGGGAAAAATTTCAAGGGAAAAACGCCACTTTCGAGATTTTCGGAGTGCTACGGTAGATATTGCTCAAATTGTACCTCTGGGAATTACTTGGAGTGCTGAACACGAATCTGGAGTCCGTTTATCGATTTTTTGCAATTTACGGTAGATTACGGTGGGTATACGGTAGTTTGGTCAAAATCCCAGATTTTAATCAAAGTTTGTGTACGGGGGTTATTCGGGGTGGAGAATACGAATTTAACGTCCGTTTTTCGATTTTCAAATGACTAAGGTGGCTTTAGCCCCCTAAATGACATGTTACCTACCGTAACCTATAGTTAACCGCAAAATTTCGACAAATCGGCCCTAGATTACCCCTACATACGAGTTTTGGGCTAAATCCGAGAAAATTTTTTGAAACTCGCATAAAAATGCCTTTTCGCGAAGCTTAAAAAATGCTCATAACATGTTCGAACCAGCAGCTCGGGGCGGTATACTGCGCATTTTTACTATTGAGCCAGAAGAGATACTAACGATACCACTCTAAACACTTCCCTTGTAAGTCACTTGTTTGGGAAATTCTTCTCATCATGCGAAACCGAACATCATCGATCAATGATATCGATTTTTCCCATGTTGCACAAAATGCGGCAATGAGTGGTATTTTTATGGTTTTGGGTAATAAGTTTCAAAAATTGTACTCATTCGACAATTTCGTTGTTAGATGCTTCATCATTCCGAAATGGAAATCGTTGAGCAAAATTGAAGTCAGAAAGGGAACCTTCGAGAAAAATATGTGAAATTTCTGAAAATTTAGCTTCCTGGCAAAAGTAACGATTTGGTAAGGATAAAAAAAAAGTTTTAAAAATGTCTTGAAATATCTTAAAAAATGATTTGGCGTAAAATAGCCTGGAGAAATAAAAAAGCTAGGAAATGAAGTGAAATAACCAAAAATGTGATTTGGTGGTCGATCATTTCACAATCTTCTCCGTTAAACTTATCAAAACGAAATCAAGCGCGCAACGGAAACATTAAGCCATTTTTGAAAGCTGTAATAAGGGAATCAGCATAGGTCAAGCTAGGTGAACGCAAGGCTCCATTCCATATCGTGCTTGATTTCTTTTTGATAAGTTTAACGGAGAAGATTGTGAAATGATCGACCACCAAATCACATTTTTGGTTTTTCTGTTGAATAAACACCGTAACAGTGAAGGTAGCAAGTTATAAAAAGCATAGTTTGCGCAGAGAGACACTTGCAGTTTTTCGAGATATGTTCCACAAAAAAAACCTCCAGACCACACTAATGGAGTTCGGTGCATCAGGAATCTATACAGTGCGTTCAGAAATGATAGGCTCACCCTGCGAGAACAAATATTTATTGAACAAAACGTGAACAAACAATAAAATCTAGTATGAGATAGGTACACCGCCGGTAGCAATGACCTCAAAAGTTCTCTTAGGCATAGAAAGGATCAAATTTGATATGACATTCTTATCGAGGTTGGTCTAGGCTTCAAGAACAGCAGCTTTGAGCTCATCTACAGTGCCGAACTGCTTGTTGTCCCTGGCGCACAATTATGCCCCAGATATTTTTTGTGGGGTTGCAATCAGGGCTGCACGCAGGCCATTCGATCACACGAATTCGCTGCTGCTCCAACCAGGATTTTGTAGACCTCAACACCTGTACTGCAGCGTTATCCTGCTGGAAAGTGAAGTGGTGACGTCGTATTCCAGAAAAAAAAAACGGCAGTAGATGTGTCCCCAGAGTTTCCTGGTATTCCTCCGAGTTCATCCGACAGGAAGTGAAGGCCATCTCCAGAACACCTTCGCTGCAAATTGCTCCACAACACATCAGCAAGCCACCACCGAAATTCCCCCTACTAAAAATCAACGGATCCTGGCAGACATCCCTCCAGTAGCACCGAGCTCCATCAGGACCATCAAGATTGAATTTTTTTCTCATCGGAGAAAATAACCTGAACAATTTAAAGCTCATTTTTCAAGTTTTCTTGGCTTACGGGAGATCGCCTTACCTTTGTCCAGTCGGTTGCCATGCTCTTTCTTGCGAATTCCAGTCGAGCTTCTGTATGGTTGGCGGACATTGACGGGGCCTTCATCATAACATGGCGGACGATGTTTTCATTGCAGTTTAAGGTGTTTCAGACAGTTGTTTTCGAAATTTGAATCGGTAATTCAGGCCTGACTTGATTCAGCGGCAGCATGCTGTTGGAACATAGGCGACTGATCCTTCAGCTATCCTGACCTTGTTAGGGCGTCCGGTAGACTTCGCCTTATCATAGGAAGCCGGATCTCTAGGAAACTGCCCAACACAGTGTTACGAACGTCCGATTTGGTCCGCTATTCTTTGCTGACTCAGTCCAACAGAGGCAGGGTCACGAATCTGGGCTTGTTCAGAAGTAGTAAGAGCAGTACCACATCCCATACTAGCAACAACGATGTACGATGTACCCACGTCAATGATATGTAATGGACTTAAAACGGAAATTTTTTCGAAGAAATTTGAATTTTACAGGGTGAGCCTATCATTTCTGGGGATGGATCATCAACGAAATTTAGCGCTGGTAGGCTGGGTAAGGGTAGCTTCCTACCGAAATTCGCGCGAGTGACGCGATTCACGAAATTCGCTACCCACGGTAGCAGCCTACCAAGCCTACCCTGCGCGAATCTCGGGTAGGGTCTTACCAGTGGCGTCCTACCCAGCGAGATTTCGCGCTCTGATGCTGAATTTACGCGCTCGTCCTTTGAACAGCTGTTTTCAAGCCCCATGTATAACGGTTTTCCGACATGAACTGTAACGGATTTCTGACAATTTTTATATTTATTTGGTCAAGATGTTGTGTTTTCATCGTCAATTTCCGCCACCCTCTTCTCAATACTCGTTATTTATCGTCAAGGCTTGATTATTTTTGAATTATTTGGTTGGAGCAAAAATAATTGTGGGTTTTAATAAATAATTGTTCTTGAACGGTTGATTTTTTTGTGGATTTTGATGCTCCTCTATCTGATACAATACCCGCGCTATCTTTTGTAAAAACGGGGAGCATTTGCCAAACTTGGCAAAAAAGCGTCCGTTGGCTGTAACTTACGTGAACGGAGACATTTTCAAATTCTGAAAACGTAGTTGTGTTCACAGCGTGATCCTCTATCTGATGATGTGCACCGTTTTCCTTAACTCTCTTATTTTGGCATGTTTTTGAAGGAAAATATTTTTTGCTTTGCGCCGCTGAAAACGTCGCGCGCGACGGAGGAGCGGCGGGCTCGCGACGAAAGTTTGAGCAGTAACTATAAGAGTAGTAGAAGGGTAAATTTTATGAATCCTCAACAAAATACCTGCCGGTGGGACCGTTTTTACACTTGTGCAAGTTGAATTTTCTAAAAGCCTTTAATTAACATCAAAAAAGGTCTGGTGGCTGCATTTTTCCTGAACGAAGACATTTTCCAATTTTGAAAACGTAGACGTGTTCACAGTGAAATTTTCTATCTAATGATGTGCACTATTTGCCCTAACTCTCTTATTTTAGCATGTTTTTGATTGAAAATATTTTTTGCACATTCACAGAATAGTTGCAGGCAGAACCATATTAACATCTATATAAGTTGAGTTACTATGACGTTCTTCCCTAACTTTTGCCCAGAGTGGATGTGAGACGAGAGCTGTTGCAGTACGTTGTTTGTGTGAAGAGAACTATGGAAGTTGACGGTTTACAAGACTCAAACTTACCGATGGGTGAGACAACTTTGTTTTGTAACCAATCTATCAAAACCACCAAATTTCCTCCATAAAGCTTGTGGTTACCAAGCGTTTATCTTCTCACTTCCTTCTGTATTGTCTATTTTCCTCCATGGTTAGTGATCCACAACCTCAGAACTTGAAGAGTTCAGATTGGGCTACTCGACCAAGAGATGAACAAAATGCATTTCTTCAGAATTATTTCTGGCTCTCATTCTCGGTCCTACCATTTATTGATCCCATCAGTCTTTTTAGCGGTGAAAAATCGAGTGTTGAAATTCTAGTGACTCTGGATTCATTACGTCTGGATTCAATAGCGATGGAACTCCCATTTTGCCTCTTACCGAGAATTATATCAGCGTATTTCAAAAGAGTCATTTGTAGAACCGCTTCGCAGACAGAAATATGTGTGGTGTGGGCGATGAATGGCACGTAGTGATTAATGGACCGGGAAAGTTGTCAGTGCGCTCGGTGTCGTTGGTTATCACGCGAAGGGCGCGAGTTCGAGTCCTGCCGACGGCCGAGTTTTGTCTGCGTGGTTAGCGTTGTTCGTTATCACGCAGAAGACGCGAGTTCGACTCCTGTTGGCGGCTAATAATTGCCAGCTGCGGCGGCGCGCGAGCAATGCTGTGCGCGCAAAACGTGCAAGTATGATTCTTGTCGGCAATCGCGTTTTGCCAGGTGTTCCAGCCGACTGGCGTACGAGAGCCAATTAATTTGGATCACATGTGAGAGTATTGATAGAATGTTTCGACTAAAGGAGACCATAGAGTTTCTCATTAATAGTGCTCTAAAAGTTTCTCGTATGGTTATGCACTTTCTAACACAAATCAAGTGTAGTGCACTGTGTTGGTACGTAGACGGTTGAGGGATCTATTGTTCTGATGCCCTCACCTCTGCAGACTTTCTCAGTAAAGATGCCCTTCCATTTTCGCAATCTTGGTGAAACCATGGGGTAAGAATAGAAAACAGAAATTCTTTTTTCCCTATTTTCTACTCAAAATTATCCTATTTTTCATGGGCGCTTGAGCCTAAAAGCCCGATGCTCGGGAAGAGTTGTGAATTTGTCCCTCATTATGACGAGGATAGCACCAGAATTGCTGGGCCAAAATGGCACCCTCGTTCATGAATGGAACACACACACACACGCGAAGTAGTGATCAGTTGAGGCGGCGCACACAATTATGACGTCATAGATCGCCACCATTGTCCGCCATCCGTACAGAACAATCTAATGAAATGCAATTTTTCGAAATGAGATATCTGTTGCACCGTTGAATAGCACTGATCTTACAGATTAGAGCAATTGTATTTACATCCCTATTGAATCCAGACGTAATGAACTGCGGTCACTAGAATTTCAACACTCGATTTTTCACCGCTAAAAAGACTGATGGGATCAATAAATGGTAGGATCGAGAATGAGAGCCAGAAATAATTCTGAAGAAATGCATTTTGTTCATCTCTTGGTCGAGTAGCCCAATCTGAACTCTTCAAGTTCTGAGGTTGTGGATCACTAACCATGGAGGAAAATATACAATACAGAAGGAAGTGAGAAGATAAACTCTTAGTAACCACAAGCTTTATGGAGGAAATTCGGTGGTTTTGATAGATTCGTTACAAAACAAAGATGTTTCACCCATCGGCAAGTTTGAGTCTTGTAAACCGTCAGCTTCCATAGTTCTCTTCACACAAACAACGTACTGCAACAGCTCTCGTCTCACATCCACTCTGGGCAAAAGTTAGGGAAGAACGTCATAGTAACTCAACTTATATAGATGTTAATATGGTTCTGCCTGCAACTGTTCTGTGAATGTGCCACGGAAGTTGCCTGTCCACAAGTTGAATAACTACTACTCGAAATTTAGCCGCGAGCACGCCGCTCGTCCGTCGCGCGCGACGTTTTCAGCGGCGCAAAGCAAAAAATATTTTCCTTCAAAAACATGCCAAAATAAGAGAGTTAAGGAAAATAGTGCACATCATTAGATAGAAAATTTCACTGTGAACACGTCTACGTTTTCAGAATTGGAAAATGTCTTCGTTCAGGAAAAATGCAGCCATCTGACCTTTTTGATGTTAATTAAAGGCTTTTAGAAAATTCAACTTGCACAAGTGTAAAAACGGTCCCACCGGCAGTTATTTTGTTAAGCATTCATAAAATTTACCCTTCTACTACTCTTATAGTTACTGCTCAAACTTTCGTCGCGAGCCCGCCGCTCCTCCGTCGCGCGCGACGTTTTCAGCGGCGCAAAGCAAAAAATATTTTCCTTCAAAAACATGCCAAAATAAGAGAGTTAAGGAAAATAGTGCACATCATTAGATAGAAAATTTCACTGTGAACACGTCTACGTTTTCAGAATTGGAAAATGTCTTCGTTCAGGAAAAATGCAGCCATCTGACCTTTTTGATGTTAATTAAAGGCTTTTAGAAAATTCAACTTGCACAAGTGTAAAAACGGTCACACCGGCAGGTATTTTGTTGAGGATTCATAAAATTTACCCTTCTACAACTCTTATAGTTACTGCTCAAACTTTCGTCGCGAGCCCGCCGCTCCTCCGTCGCGCGAGACGTTTTCAGCGGCGCAAAGCAAAAAATATTTTCCTTCAAAAACATGCCAAAATAAGAGAGTTAAGGAAAATAGTGCACATCATTAGATAGAAAATTTCACTGTGAACACGTCTACGTTTTCAGAATTGGAAAATGTCTTCGTTCAGGAAAAATGCAGCCATCAGACCTTTTTTGATGTTAATTAAAGGCTTTTAGAAAATTCAACTTGCACAAGTGTAAAAACGGTCCCACCGGCAGTTATTTTGTTAAGGATTCATAGAATTTACCCTTCTACTACTCTTATAGTTACTGCTCAAACTTTCGTCGCGAGCCCGCCGCTCCTCCGTCGCGCGCGACGTTTTCAGCGGCGCAAAGCAAAAAATATTTTCCTTCAAAAACATGCCAAAATAAGAGAGTTAAGGAAAATAGTGCACATGATTAGATAGGAAATTTCACTGTGAACACGTCTACGTTTTCAGAATTGGAAAATGTCTTCGTTCAGGAAAAATGCAGCCATCAGACCTTTTTTGATGTTAATTAAAGGCTTTTAGAAAATTCAACTTGCACAAGTGTAAAACGGTCCCACCGGCAGTTATTTTGTTAAGCATTCATAAAATTTACCCTTCTACTACTCTTATAGTTACTGCTCAAACTTTCGTCACTTGAGCCCGCCGCTCCTCCGTCGCGCGCGACGTTTTCAGCAACGCAAAGCAAAAATATTTTCCTTCAAAAACATGCCAAAATAAGAGAGTTAAGGAAAATAGTGCACATGATTAGATAGGAAATTTCACTGTGAACACGTCTACGTTTTCAGAATTGGAAAATGTCTTCGTTCAGGAAAAATGCAGCCATCAGACCTTTTTTGATGTTAATTAAAGGCTTTTAGAAAATTCAACTTGCACAAGTGTAAAAACGGTCACACCGGCAGTTATTTTGTTGAGCATTCATAAAATTTACCCTTCTACAACTCTTATAGTTACTGCTCAAACTTTCGTCGCGAGCCCGCCGCTCCTCCGTCGCGCGCGACGTTTTCAGCGGCGCAAAGCAAAAAATATTTTCCTTCAAAAACCTGCCAAAATAAGAGAGTTAAGGAAAACGGTGCACATCATCAGATAGAGGATCACGCTGTGAACACAACTACGTTTTCAGAATTGGAAAATGTCTTCGTTCAGGAAAAATGCAGCCATCAGACCTTTTTTGATGTTAATTAAAGGCTTTTAGAAAATTCAACTTGCACAAGTGTAAAAACGGTCACACCGGCAGTTATTTTGTTGAGCATTCATAAAATTTACCCTTCTACAACTCTTATAGTTACTGCTCAAACTTTCGTCGCGAGCCCGCCGCTCCTCCGTCGCGCGCGACGTTTCAGCAACGCAAAGCAAAAAATATTTTCCTTCAAAAACCTGCCAAAATAAGAGAGTTAAGGAAAACGGTGCACATCATCAGATAGAGGATCACGCTGTGAACACAACTACGTTTTCAGAATTGGAAAATGTCTTCGTTCAGGAAAAATGCAGCCATCAGACCTTTTTTGATGTTAATTAAAGGCTTTTAGAAAATTCAACTTGCACAAGTGTAAAAACGGTCACACCGGCAGTTATTTTGTTGAGCATTCATAAAATTTACCCTTCTACAACTCTTATAGTTACTGCTCAAACTTTCGTCGCGAGCCCGCCGCTCCTCCGTCGCGCGCGACGTTTTCAGCGGCGCAAAGCAAAAAATATTTTTCTTCAAAAACATGCCAAAATAAGAGAGTTAAGGAAAATAGTGCACATCATTAGATAGAAAATTTCACTGTGAACACGTCTACGTTTTCAGAATTGGAAAATGTCTTCGTTCAGGAAAAATGCAGCCATCAGACCTTTTTTGATGTTAATTAAAGGCTTTTAGAAAATTCAACTTGCACAAGTGTAAAAACGGTCACACCGGCAGTTATTTTGTTGAGCATTCATAAAATTTACCCTTCTACAACTCTTATAGTTACTGCTCAAACTTTCGTCGCGAGCCCGCCGCTCCTCCGTCGCGCGCGACGTTTTCAGCGGCGCAAAGCAAAAAATATTTTCCTTCAAAAACATGCCAAAATAAGAGAGTTAAGGAAAATAGTGCACATCATTAGATAGAAAATTTCACTGTGAACACGTCTACGTTTTCAGAATTGGAAAATGTCTTCGTTCAGGAAAAATGCAGCCATCAGACCTTTTTTGATGTTAATTTAAGGCTTTTAGAAATTTCAACTTGCACAAGTGTAAAAACGGTCCCACCGGCAGTTATTTCGTTAAGCATTCATAAAATTTACCCTTCTACTACTCTTATAGTTACTGCTCAAACTTTCGTCGCGAGCCCGCCGCTCCTCCGTCGCGCGCGACGTTTTCAGCGGCGCAAAGCAAAAAATATTTTCCTTCAAAAACCTGCCAAAATAAGAGAGTTAAGGAAAACGGTGCACATCATCAGATAGAGGATCACGCTGTGAACACAACTACGTTTTCAGAATTGGAAAATGTCTTCGTTCAGGAAAAATGCAGCCATCAGACCTTTTGATGTTAATTAAAGGCTTTTAGAAAATTCAACTTGCACAAGTGTAAAAACGGTCACACCGGCAGTTATTTTGTTGAGCATTCATAAAATTTACCCTTCTACAACTCTTATAGTTACTGCTCAAACTTTCGTCGCGAGCCCGCCGCTCCTCCGTCGCGCGCGACGTTTTCAGCGGCGCAAAGCAAAAAATATTTTCCTTCAAAAACCTGCCAAAATAAGAGAGTTAAGGAAAACGGTGCACATCATCAGATAGAGGATCACGCTGTGAACACAACTACGTTTTCAGAATTGGAAAATGTCTTCGTTCAGGAAAAATGCAGCCATCAGACCTTTTTTGATGTTAATTAAAGGCTTTTAGAAAATTGAACTTGCACAAGTGTAAAAACGGTCACACCGGCAGTTATTTTGTTGAGCATTCATAAAATTTACCCTTCTACAACTCTTATAGTTACTGCTCAAACTTTCGTCGCGAGCCCGCCGCTCAAAACGTCGCGCGCGACGTTTTCAGCGGCGCAAAGCAAAAAATATTTTCCTCCAAAAACATGCCAAAATAAGAGAGTTAAGGAAAATAGTGCACATCATTAGATAGAAAATTTCACTGTGAACACGTCTACGTTTTCAGAATTGGAAAATGTCTTCGTTCAGGAAAAATGCAGCCATCAGACCTTTTTTGATGTTAATTTAAGGCTTTTAGAAATTTCAACTTGCACAAGTGTAAAAACGGTCACACCGGCAGGTATTTTGTTGAGGATTCATAAAATTTACCCTTCTACTACTCTTATAGTTACTGCTCAAACTTTCGTTGCGAGCCCGCCGCTCCTCCGTCGCGCGCGACGTTTTCAGCGGCGCAAAGCAAAAAATATTTTCCTTCAAAAACCTGCCAAAATAAGAGAGTTAAGGAAAATAGTGCACATCATTAGATAGAAAATTTCACTGTGAACACGTCTACGTTTTCAGAATTGGAAAATGTCTTCGTTCAGGAAAAATGCAGCCATCAGACCTTTTTTGATGTTAATTAAAGGCTTTTAGAAAATTCAACTTGCACAAGTGTAAAAACGGTCACACCGGCAGTTATTTTGTTGAGCATTCATAAAATTTACCCTTCTACAACTCTTATAGTTACTGCTCAAACTTTCGTCGCGAGCCCGCCGCTCCTCCGTCGCGCGCGACGTTTTCAGCGGCGCAAAGCAAAAAATATTTTCCTCCAAAAACATGCCAAAATAAGAGAGTTAAGGAAAATAGTGCACATCATTAGATAGAAAATTTCACTGTGAACACGTCTACGTTTTCAGAATTGGAAAATGTCTTCGTTCAGGAAAAATGCAGCCATCAGACCTTTTTGATGTTAATTAAAGGCTTTTAGAAAATTCAACTTGCACAAGTGTAAAAACGGTCACACCGGCAGTTATTTTGTTGAGCATTCATAAAATTTACCCTTCTACAACTCTTATAGTTACTGCTCAAACTTTCGTCGCGAGCCCGCCGCTCCTCCGTCGCGCGCGACGTTTTCAGCAACGCAAAGCAAAAAATATTTTCCTCCAAAAACATGCCAAAATAAGAGAGTTAAGGAAAATAGTGCACATCATTAGATAGAAAATTTCACTGTGAACACGTCTACATTTTCAGAATCGGAAAATGTCTTCGTTCAGGAAAAATGCAGCCATCAGACCTTTTTGATGTTAATTAAAGGCTTTTAGAAAATTTCAACTTGCACAAGTGTAAAAACGGTCACACCGGCAGGTATTTTGTTGAGGATTCATAAAATTTACCCTTCTACTACTCTTATAGTTACTGCTCAAACTTTCGTCGCGAGCCCGCCGCTCCTCCGTCGCGCGCGACGTTTTCAGCGGCGCAGAGCAAAAATATTTTCCTTCAAAAACATGCCAAAATAAGAGAGTTAAGGAAAATAGTGCACATCATTAGATAGAAAAATTTCACTGTGAACACGTCTACGTTTTCAAAATTGGAAAATGTCTTCGTTCAGGAAAAATGCAGCCACCAGACCTTTTTGATGTTAATTAAAGGCTTTTAGAAAATTCAACTTGCACAAGTGTAAAAACGGTCACACCGGCAGGTATTTTGTTGAGGATTCATAAAATTTACCCTTCTACTACTCTTATAGTTACTGCTCAAACTTTCGTCGCGAGCCCGCCGCTCCTCCGTCGCGCGCGACGTTTTCAGCGGCGCAGAGCAAAAATATTTTCCTTCAAAAACATGCCAAAATAAGAGAGTTAAGGAAAATAGTGCACATCATTAGATAGAAAATTTCACTGTGAACACGTCTACGTTTTCAGAATTGGAAAATGTCTTCGTTCAGGAAAAATGCAGCCATCAGACCTTTTTTGATGTTAATTAAAGGCTTTTAGAAATTTCAACTTGCACAAGTGTAAAAACGGTCACACCGGCAGGTATTTTGTTGAGGATTCATAAAATTTACCCTTCTACTACTCTTATAGTTACTGCTCAAACTTTCGTTGAGAGCCCGCCGCTCCTCCGTCGCGCGCGACGTTTTCAGCGGCGCAAAGCAAAAAATATTTTCCTTCAAAAACATGCCAAAATAAGAGAGTTAAGGAAAATAGTGCACATCATTAGATAGAAAATTTCACTGTGAACACGTCTACGTTTTCAGAATCGGAAAATGTCTTCGTTCAGGAAAAATGCAGCCATCAGACCTTTTTTGATGTTAATTAAAGGCTTTTAGAAAATTCAACTTGCACAAGTGTAAAAACGGTCACACCGGCAGGTATTTTGTTGAGGATTCATAAAATTTACCCTTCTACTACTCTTATAGTTACTGCTCAAACTTTCGTCGCGAGCCCGCCGCTCCTCCGTCGCGCGCGACGTTTTCAGCGGCGCAAAGCAAAAAATATTTTCCTTCAAAAACATGCCAAAATAAGAGAGTTAAGGAAAATAGTGCACATCATTAGATAGAAAATTTCACTGTGAACACGTCTACGTTTTCAGAATTGGAAAATGTCTTCGTTCAGGAAAAATGCAGCCATCAGACCTTTTTTGATGTTAATTAAAGGCTTTTAGAAAATTCAACTTGCACAAGTGTAAAAACGGTCACACCATCAGGTATTTTGTTGAGGATTCATAAAATTTACCCTTCTACTACTCTTATAGTTACTGCTCAAACTTTCGTCGCGAGCCCGCCGCTCCTCCGTCGCGCGCGACGTTTTCAGCGGCGCAGAGCAAAAAATATTTTCCTTCAAAAACATGCCAAAATAAGAGAGTTAAGGAAAATAGTGCACATCATTAGATAGAAAATTTCACTGTGAACACGTCTACGTTTTCAGAATTGGAAAATGTCTTCGTTCAGGAAAAATGCAGCCATCAGACCTTTTTTGATGTTAATTAAAGGCTTTTAGAAATTTCAACTTGCACAAGTGTAAAAACGGTCACACCGGCAGGTATTTTGTTGAGGATTCATAAAATTTACCCTTCTACTACTCTTATAGTTACTGCTCAAACTTTCGTTGCGAGCCCGCCGCTCCTCCGTCGCGCGCGACGTTTTCAGCAACGCAAAGCAAAAAATATTTTCCTTCAAAAAATGCCAAAATAAGAGAGTTAAGGAAAATAGTGCACATCATTAGATAGAAAATTTCACTGTGAACACGTCTACGTTTTCAGAATCGGAAAATGTCTTCGTTCAGGAAAAATGCAGCCATCAGACCTTTTTTGATGTTAATTAAAGGCTTTTAGAAAATTCAACTTGCACAAGTGTAAAAACGGTTACACCGGCAGGTATTTTGTTGAGGATTCATAAAATTTACCCTTCTACTACTCTTATAGTTACTGCTCAAACTTTCGTCGCGAGCCCGCCGCTCCTCCGTCGCGCGCGACGTTTTCAGCGGCGCAAAGCAAAAAATATTTTCCTTCAAAAACATGCCAAAATAAGAGAGTTAAGGAAAATAGTGCACATCATTAGATAGAAAATTTCACTGTGAACACGTCTACGTTTTCAGAATTGGAAAATGTCTTCGTTCAGGAAAAATGCAGCCATCAGACCTTTTTTGATGTTAATTAAAGGCTTTTAGAAAATTCAACTTGCACAAGTGTAAAAACGGTCACACCGGCAGGTATTTTGTTGAGGATTCATAAAATTTACCCTTCTACTACTCTTATAGTTACTGCTCAAACTTTCGTTGCGAGCCCGCCGCTCCTCCGTCGCGCGCGACGTTTTCAGCGGCGCAAAGCAAAAATATTTTCCTTCAAAAACATGCCAAAATAAGAGAGTTAAGGAAAATAGTGCACATCATTAGATAGAAAATTTCACTGTGAACACGTCTACGTTTTCAGAATCGGAAAATGTCTTCGTTCAGGAAAAATGCAGCCATCAGACCTTTTTGATGTTAATTAAAGGCTTTTATAAAATTCAACTTGCACAAGTGTAAAAACGGTCACACCGGCAGGTATTTTGTTGAGGATTCATAAAATTTACCCTTCTACTACTCTCATAGTTACTGCTCAAACTTTCGTTGCGAGCCCGCCGCTCCTCCGTCCCGCGCGCCGTTTTCAGCGGCCCAAAGCAAAAATATTTTCCTTCAAAAACATGCCAAAATAAGAGAGTTAAGGAAAATGAGTGCACATCATTAGATAGAAAATTTCACTGTGAACGGGTCTACGTTTTCAGAATCGGAAAATGTCTTCGTTCAGGAAAAATGCAGCCATCAGACCTTTTTTGATGTTAATTAAAGGCTTTTATAAAATTCAACTTGCACAAGTGTAAAAACGGTCACACCGGCAGGTATTTTGTTGAGGATTCATAAAATTTACCCTTCTACTACTCTTATAGTTACTGCTCAAACTTTCGTCGCGAGCCCGCCGCTCCTCCGTCGCGCGCGACGTTTTCAGCGGCGCAAAGCAAAAAATATTTTCCTTCAAAAACATGCCAAAATAAGAGAGTTAAGGAAAATAGTGCACATCATTAGATAGAAAATTTCACTGTGAACACGTCTACGTTTTCAGAATTGGAAAATGTCTTCGTTCAGGAAAAATGCAGCCATCAGACCTTTTTTGATGTTAATTAAAGGCTTTTAGAAAATTCAACTTGCACAAGTGTAAAAACGGTCACACCGGCAGGTATTTTGTTGAGGATTCATAAAATTTACCCTTCTACTACTCTTATAGTTACTGCTCAAACTTTCGTTGCGAGCCCGCCGCTCCTCCGTCGCGCGCGACGTTTTCAGCGGCGCAAAGCAAAAAATATTTTCCTTCAAAAACATGCCAAAATAAGAGAGTTAAGGAAAATAGTGCACATCATTAGATAGAAAATTTCACTGTGAACACGTCTACGTTTTCAGAATTGGAAAACGTCTTCGTTCAGGAAAAATGCAGCCATCAGACCTTTTTTGATGTTAATTAAAGGCTTTTAGAAAATTCAACTTGCACAAGTGTAAAAACGGTCACACCGGCAGGTATTTTGTTGAGGATTCATAAAATTTACCCTTCTACTACTCTTATAGTTACTGCTCAAACTTTCGTTGCGAGCCCGCCGCTCCTCCGTCGCGCGCGACGTTTCCAGCGGCGCAAAGCAAAAAATATTTTCCTTCAAAAACATGCCAAAATAAGAGAGTTAAGGAAAATAGTGCACATCATTAGATAGAAAATTTCACTGTGAACACGTCTACGTTTTCAGAATTGGAAAATGTCTTCGTTCAGGAAAAATGCAGCCATCAGACCTTTTTTGATGTTAATTAAAGGCTTTTAGAAAATTCAACTTGCACAAGTGTAAAAACGGTCACAGCGGCAGGTATTTTGTTGAGGATTCATAAAATTTACCCTTCTATTACTCTTATAGTTACTGCTCAAACTTTCGTCGCGAGCCCGCCGCTCCTCCGTCGCGCGCGACGTTTTCAGCGGCGCAAAGCAAAAAATATTTTCCTTCAAAAACATGCCAAAATAAGAGAGTTAAGGAAAATAGTGCACATCATTAGATAGAAAATTTCACTGTGAACACGTCTACGTTTTCAGAATTGGAAAATGTCTTCGTTCAGGAAAAATGCAGCCATCAGACCTTTTTTGATGTTAATTAAAGGCTCTTAGAAAATTCAACTTGCACAAGTATAAAAACGGTCACACCGGCAGGTATTTTGTTGAGGATTCATAAAATTTACCCTTCTACTACTCTTATAGTTACTGCTCAAACTTTCGTCGCGAGCCCGCCGCTCCTCCGTCGCGCGCGACGTTTTCAGCGGCGCAAAGCAAAAAATATTTTCCTTCAAAAACATGCCAAAATAAGAGAGTTAAGGAAAATGGTGCACATCCTCAGATAGAAGATCACGCTGTGAACACGACTACGTTTTCAGAATTTGAAAATGTCTCCTTTCACGTAAGTTACAGCCAACGGACGCTTTTTTGCCAAGTTTGGCAAATGCTCCCCGTTTTTACAAAAGATAGCGCGGGTATTGTACTTCTCGTAATTTCTCATGAAACTCAACCTTTTCTGAATTAAAATTTTATGTGTGTACTAAGTAGTGAATATTCTTGCAGCCTTCAATTTCTCTTTCACGCAATGACTTTGAGACACCAAACTTAATTAAAACTACACGGAATCCCTCAATCCGCAAGTTTACTTTGCTTTTCTTATGGTAGATGAAGAAATGCGCTTTTGAATGCCACACTTAATTTTGCAAAAAGAGCTCGTTTCGGCGAAGAAGTATGATTCAGTAAAAACCGCAATTATATTTGCACGAAACTTATATTGTGGTGCGCGCGAAGCGCGCACCCGATTTGGTTTTGAATCGGCCCCGCGCGCAACCCTTTTTCGAAATCTCAGTTGAGAGTGAACGTAAAATTTAGAGCTAAATTGCATTAAAAAGAGCGCGAAATTTTGGTTTACGTACCCAAAAATGGTTCAGAACGGTTCACTGGTTTTCGAGTAAAAATTGAAAGACCGCGCGTTTTTGTTGTTAATCTCCTTTTTTTCAGACGGCGTACACGATCTTGTTGGTACACTTAAAATTGAGCAAGGGAGCTCATTTTTGGACAGGAGGCTGGAAATGGATGCAGGTCGCTCCTATTCCATTTTGAACTTGATACCTTAACTTTGAAGGGTACCTCAAAATCGTTGCTTTACATACTAAATTAGCCGTGGAGCACGAAAACTGCTATTTTCTGCTACGGCGGTGGAGACCGGGGTAAGTGGCCTATTCTGTAGCCAATCAACACAGGTCGTCGGACATAAGTACTGAACTTGTCCGAATTCGTACTCATGAGACGTCATCGATCGATAATCAATATTATCGATTTTCGTGCTTTTTGCACCAAATGCGGCGAGGAGTGGTAATTGCTGGTGGGATTGGTTTTCTTGGTTGGGGGATTTTGCTCATCAGTCATTACCGACAAATACCGATCAATAATATTGATTTTTCGCCTGTTGCACAAAATGCCGCAATGATTTTTGATTGTTGATGGCTCTAAGTCATTTGTTTGGGGAAATTGTTCTCATTATGCAAAATCAAATATTAATGATCAATAATATCGATTTTTCCCATTTGCACCGAATGCGGCAATGAGTTTTATTTTTTATGGTTGTGAGTCATAGGTTTCAAGAAATTTACTCATACAACAATATCGTCTGTTAGATGTTTCATCATTCCAAAATGGAAATCGTGGAGCAGAATTGAAGTCAGAAAGGGAACCTTTGGGAAAACTATGTGAAATTTCTGAAAATTTAGCTTCCTGGTAAAAGTAACGATTTGGCAATGCCATTTACAAGTCAGAAAAAAGATTTAAAAATATCTTGAAATTTCTTTAAGAATGATTTGGCGTAAAATAGCCTAGAGTAATAAAATAAAGCTAGAAATGAAGTGAAATAACCAAAAATACGATTTGGTGGTCGGTCATTTCACAAGCTTCTCCGTTGATCTTATGAAAACCAAATCAAGCGCGCAACGGAAACATGAAGCAATTTTTGAAAGCTGTAATAATGGAATCAGCGTATGTCATGCTAGGTGAAGGCAATGCTCCATTCCATATGGTGCTTGATTTCGTTTTGATAAGTTTAACGGAGAAGCTTGTGAAATGACCGACCACCAAATCGTATTTTTGGTTATTTCACTTCATTTCTAGCTTTTTTTATTACTCTGGGCTATTTTACGCCAAATCATTTTTAAAGAAATTTCAGGATATTTTTTTATCTTTTTTTCTGACTTGTAAATGGCATTGCCAAATCGTTACTTTCACCAGGAAGCTATACATTTTTAACATTCGTTCGTGAATTTCTTTTGATGCTACACCTTCCAAAAATAAGAATTTTATCACTGCACGATATTCAGTTTCTTTCCATTGCTGTGACACGGCGACACCAAATGGCTTGTAAACAAAGAATAAATTGACAGATTGAGATGAGACTTGACATACGTTCATATGAAGAGTGTACCGACAAAACAAAAAACTTTTGGGCTAGTAGCAACGCCCTCTCTTATTGAACGACAAAACTTATTGAATAACCTGGTACAAGGAATGTGGGCCATGACAACTCAGAGAAACTCACGGCCCGTCCGCGGCGGCAGATGAGCTTTCCGGACGGTCCGCGGCGCTTGGCGGCTGATCCGCGGCACAATTGATAGTGGGATGGTCGAACGGCCGATCCGCGGCGCTGTGTGTTCTAGATAGGGTGATTTCGGGGCGCACCGGCAGTCCACCATCTCGATACCGATCGCCCAAAAGCAGCCACATATTTTTTTGAATTGTTTTTGGACTGAACGACTCCACCATCTCACTCCCCGCAGTCTTAAGACGATTTCCCAGCCGCTGACTTCGACTTTCTCGTATTTATAACTTCTTCAAACCGTTATATCTACATGCACGCTAATTATTCTTTCCAGATGCCGTCGCAACAACTTCTAGGGCAGAAAAAATTCCCGATGGTAAGTAAATTTTCATATTCTCGTTCATTTTTGTAATTCTCTTCTGATTTTGTTTTTTTTTCATTCAAATAATTTTCATGATTGTTTGGTTTCGCAATTCTCCTCATGTGTTTTTTTTTCAAGAATAGTTCCGGTTTGATACCGACTTCGATCGATTTCGGCATGAAACCAGATCTACCCTAGAAAACCAAACAATCATATAAATCACTGGAATGTAAGGAAGGAAAAGAAAAAGAGAGAATTACAAAAATAAACGTGAAAATGAAAAATTACCTACCACCGTGAATTTTTTCTCCCCTAGAAGTTGTTGCGGATGCATCAGGAAGGAAAAAATTGGTATGCATGTATTAGATATAACACTTTAGTATATGAAGAAACATAGAAGGACGGGTTTAGTCACAGAATCCAAGAAAATTGAAGAAAACGAAAAAGACACTTACAATCAGCTGATCGGCTGCGGCGCAGGAATCTGGTCCGGCTCGAGCGCGTGCGGCCGCGAAGCGTCTCAATACGCAATTGCGGAGCGGAATTTGACTCAGAGGAGCGGAATTTGACGCAGAGAAGCACAGTACATGAACTCTGTTTCCATCGAGTGGGATATTCTAGTAGAGCGCAGTCCCTATATTATCGCTCAGTGTTTTGCTTACGCAATTAAAATGCCCACAGTGCCGCTTACCGTAACCAGAAAATCAAATCGATTGCCGCCGCAAGTGTCGCTTTTGCCGCTGACTGGCGTATGGGTTCTCTGACCTCTAGGATGGCCAATTAGATGGAAACAGAGTCAGTACGCCCACCCCCAATCGACTCATTGGCCGTGAGACAGATTTCGGCATTGTAGCACGCTTTTCGCGCTAGCCTTTTAACCTCATCAGAAAGCATCAGTATCACAATTTCGCAGGATTACCGTACGATTTATTTTCAGAGGTAGAACAGCTCAATCGACATGTAGAACTGGTTTCGACAAGTGTTACAGGTCTTCAGTCTAAACTAATATTAGAAAGCTGTTGCTTAAGAGTCATAAAATATGAGCTCTCGATTTCGAGATTTTGTAGCTCATGATCATACATTAATCATTTGTTCATAATCATAATTATACATCACCGATGTCTAAAAGATTGCAATAAAATATAATATTTTCACAATACTTCTTCAGCGATACAATTCACTGTTGTACAGCTAAACTATATCGAATCCAGTTATGCATGCTGATCGAGCTGTTCTACTCTTGAAATTAACTCGTCCGATGGAGAAGTCCTGCAAAATTGTGATATTGAGGCTTTCTGAGGAGTACGGAATGCTAGCGCGAAAAGCGTACTCCAATGCCAAAATCTGTCCCACGGCCAATGAGTCGATCGGGGTGGGCTGGATAACCTTGTTCAAAAGGACGGTCCGCGGCGGCTCTCAGGACGATCCGCGGCGGCTCTCAGGACGATCTGCGGCGCTGGCAAGATGGTCCGCGGCGCATTGCCGGCGCATCCGCGGCTTCGGTAAAGGATCGTCCGGTCGTCGGCCGCGGACGATCCTGCAAAAGCGCCGCGGATCGTCCTTGGACTTCTCTGAGAATGTCACTCAGAAAGTTTGGAGCTTCAAAACCGTCTCTGAGTGAAGATTCGCTTACCTCAAAATGGCTTCCTGGGTTTGGGGGGCTGGCCTTGGGGTCGATCCGTTGTTACAAGGAACAAGCCTCCTGGGTTGCTTCCGGCGGGCGTGCCTTGACGCGTCGTAGGGCGCAATGCATCAGTCGATTTTGAATTTCGCATAGATCGAAAGCAGCTGACAACACTAGACGCAGCAGGTTGGTAGCCCCTTTTATTTCGTTCGAGTCCTCGGTGAAATTCTTCCAACGCTGCGCCGAGGAACGAAGCGTAAAAGTGTTCCTTGCGTTCTCCGCGCAACTATCCCAGGATGATGTCGGCGCGAACTTCAGAATTTTTACGAGCTTTCTAAAAATGGGGTTTTCTTGGAAATTTGACGTTTTTGAGGGGGCCTTTTGCAACCGTTAGTCACTATAGGGACATTAAAACACGAAAACGTCAAAAACCCAAAAAAGATTTTCATCGTGTACGATGCCTTTGAAATGAAACCCCGAAGAGGGACCAAGATCTTCGCAAACAGAAAAAATTGTATGTGCGGCGATACTCAATGTGAACGTGTTCAATAGCAGAGTTCTTCGGATCTTGTCTGAGGCTATGTAAGTGGTTTGGGACTTGGAGCAGTGGAGGCGGGTCCAACTTTTTTTCTTGTAGTTTCACCCTTATATTAAAGGAGCAAGATCTCTCGTTTGGCAGGGTTGTAACAGGCCATGCCCCGAGCGAAGTATTTGAAAGTACTCCTGAGGTTGGATTGCGTCTTTAAAGCAAAATCTGGTGCGCGTTCCGCGCGCGCCACATTGTTGAGAAAGTTCGGCTGCCGTCAGCTGTTCGGCCTACATCAGAGCTGGCCGACCAGGCCCATACGGGCTAGGCAGGTGGAAAATAGGGTGCAGAAAATGCACCTGATGAGTCCTTATGCGTTCGTTCGCAGCCCACACTGTGATATTGACCTCTCGCAGAAAAACACTGTCAAAGAAAATGCACCCTTTGCGTCCGCATGCGTCCCGTACTCTCAGATGGTCAAGAATTATCGACCGGTTGGGAGTGGCCGGAGTCAGGCGGACTCGGACGGTTTTTTTACCAACTGTGACGGAGTTCCTCTGCGCTTGCTGAATGCTAGTCTCGCTCGTCCACCCATCATAAATTGATTTTGGCCATTGTTTTCGGCTTAATGATCGTAGATGTGGAACGCTAAATTGCGGGTTGCGACGACCGTCATGCAAGACGCGTAAGCTACGGGGGTGGGGATTTTTGGCGCTCGCATGACGATGAGCTACTACTCCGAGCATTCTGCACTACTGGTTCTCCTTCGCCCAGCAGTTGTGATATAGCGCGGAGCAGTTCTCTGGCGCACTACAAGTGCGCTGACTCAGCCGGGGGCCTCCATTTAAGCCTGTAGGTGGACCTGGCCCAAATCACTAAACACCCTTTCTTCCCTATTCACGCAACAGGCAAACAGTCTTAGCCTCCCTTCTAGACCCACTCGGACCCTCTCATTACGAGGTTCGCGCAAAATGCCTTTAGCCTTATTTTGCTGTTAGGGTAGATGTGCTCCCTTCATTTCGATGCTGTCCTGCTTCCGAAGGCACTGCTCTTCACTTAGAATTCAAGAACGTGAATCAAACCTTCAAGAACTCTGCACCTGTTGTGATTAAAATCAGTGCCACAGAGTTCCTTCTGTTTATGCGGTGCGTACGGAAAAATCTAGACTCCAGGAGTATCATAAAGCCTTACCCGATCGCCCTCGTCTGCGTTCTCGTGGCGAGTTACTACATTCACAATAACAGCTCCTACAATGAATCACAGGTTCACTTCTATATTTCAGTGTGACAACTCTAAATTCCCAACCGTGCTCTTTCAGAATATCTTTCATTTGCTCGATTTCGTCGAATGCAAGAAACTCCTCAACGGGCGCCATCATCGGCCGATCTTCATTATATGAGACGTCAACGAGTAATACGTCGTACAGCTCACCTAAACCAGCGCCAACTTTACTTATATGTATGAAAATATGCACAACTTAAAAGTGAAGACCAAATTCATTTTCATTAGAATTCGACCCAACTAAAGGAATTCTATACCTTTCCTAACAGCTTGGCGTATGAAACGAAGACCATCATCAACAATTATCCTTTGCATAGGTGTTTCGTGAAAATCGTACCACTTCTGTGCGATCGTCTTCATTACGGGATCGATGTCGATGGTTGTTACATTTAGCTTAATACTGCCAGAGATACAGTGTGCCCCACTGCTGCTGATTTTGCTACGGACCGCTCAACAGACAGCGCGCTCATCACGTTCGCTGATCAATGGTCGCATTCCATGCGCTCTGGTTGCTGATGGTCCGCGTCGAAATCAGCAACAGTGGGATGCACTTTGTAGGCCTTTCGTCGAATCCAGTGTAGTGAATGGACCAGACACAATCATTTGCGGCGACAGTGCGGCGATCCCCACATCATCGGTCAACGGGAATCGGGGATCATCCGCCGCGGCTTCGTGAGTTCACTAGGTGGAATTAGGCGAAAAGTCTATAGTTATCCGTGAGCATATTGAGAGGTTTATGCAGAAAATATAATGAGACAAATCACACCTCAAGGTTTGTCAATGTGCTGTAATAATTACTAATGATGCCGCCACCCAAACCAACGATGAGGATATTTTGAACATCTTCAGACTCATATTCGAGGGCACCACTGAAGAAGGAGCCGGCGATCATCATCCGCGCATAAGAAAGTCTGACAGTCTTCTTGAACAATCGCCAAGTTTTACTGTTGAAATTGTTCCAGGTCATTGCTGAAAATAAGATGAATCATTCCCACCCCACGAATAAATACAAAGACATGGCACCTTGCGTTCAACGACTCACTCAGAGGGGAGGACTCAAAAGTTTTCGATCATGCTGTTTGTCAGTTATCGCCATCGAGATCAGATCACGATACTTGTGTCTTATTCGAATAAATTCAATTGATGCACCTGCTAGCTCAATATGTACTAGCGGGTTCCGCACATGAGGGAATATATCACACGACGTCTGGGCTTGTAATAAACCCCCTCGTGTTGTCACAACAATACGAGAAATTTTTCATAACAAGACATGACAACGAATGCTGTTGTCATCTGTTTGTTATGAGTTTGTCACGAGGGAACACACACTCCAGAGCAAAAACCACAGCACTATATGGGAAATGAGCCTGTAACGTTCATCTCATCACGGCACGCACGCCAACTGCTAAATTTTGTAAATGTCAATGTCAGCACTGAACCGTGCGAAGTGATGAAGCAAGCTCAGATGAATGCAAAAACCACAGACATACCCGAGTTTTGCACCCGGAACGCACGTCCAGTAGCGGCGCGCACACCAAGGCCCGTAGCAAACCCCCCGCCGCCACCACATAAAGATGGCAGCCGACCTGAGGTACGTCGTGCCCAGATGCCACCTATTGTCTCCAACCCGGAGCGATCTTTTCAGACAGGATAAATCTTTTTGCAAAAATCAGCCACATGATGGAGTCGAACCACGCACGTTGGTCGCATCGACAGCGCGCACAGCAACTGCACCGCTATTTCTGCTTACACATTCTCAGCAGTTGCACAAGTACAAATTTTCAAATTTGTAAAAAATTCAGTTTCTGGTTTTTTTTATAAAAGTTCGGAGATTACTCAAAACTTGATCAGAGTTTTGCATTCAAACATTGAAAAATATACCCTCTTTCCCGTGATCTTAATTTTTTTGAATATTTCATATCAAAACTTGATCAGAGTGAATTTTTACATTGAAAAATATACCCTCTTTCCCGTGTTATACTTACCTTTTTTGAAACTAAGCAGGTGATGCTCTAGTTCCAAAATTATACCAATTCTTACAGGGCTTATGATTTTTTTCAAGAACTATGTTTGTACATGATCACGCTGCTATTCGCTTAACAAGCATTGACTTAAAATGGGGTTGAGGATAGAAGCAAATCTTGATTTTTTTGAATATTTCATGTTTTCGAGTGCAATGCCCTTTTTAGAGGCACAGAAACCGCTCAGAAATTATCGCGAGAATTTCGTCTGTACCCAGCAACTTTGTTAATAACTCAGCTAACTTTAAAAACTCCGTGGTGTAGGCCTGTTTTTAATTGTTTCCAGGGCAAAAAAAGTGAAAAGAAAATTTTTCGATATTTATCGGAATTTCTCAGACTTTTGGAATTTTTTCTCGAGACGATCGTTCGAATTTTTATCTGATGGGAGCTCATAATAATAAAATTCTTGTGCTTGTTTTCTCTCCAGAATATCCAACATCAACTTCAATTCTGCTGCTGTGCTTGACCACTACCTCCATTTCTCCTTCCCTTGCTGTTAAGGTTTTTTTCTCCACCTTTTTTCATAAGCACTGCACGCACTGTGTCTTACGGTATGTTGGCATGTGTGTGAGTTTTTTTTCTGGGAGGGAGAGTATAGTTGTACAATTTCGAAAAAATATCGAACGAACGAAAATCGAAATTACGAACGAAAAATTAAAAAATTTCGTTCGAAAAAATTTCGAACGAACTTTCGAACGAACGAAATTCGAAACTAATAGAAATTCCGATTTTTTTCGAAATTTGTTCGAAAGTATTCCGAACGAACGAATTTCGAAAAAAAATCGAAAAAGCGGATTTCGAAGGAACGAGAATTGGAAAATTTTCGTTCGACGACATTTCGAACGAACGAAATTTGAAAAAAAAGTCGTTCGACGAAATTTCGAATGAACGGAATCTGAAAAAAATTCGCTCGACGAAATTTGTAACGAAAGAAAACGAACGAAAAAAATTCGAAAAATGTTTCGAAAATTTTTCGAAAATTTCGTTCGTGTACAACTATAGGGGAGAGGGAGGAGTTAATCGAATGCGCATTTCAGACAACTTCTCTGCTGAGAAAGCATTTCAGACAACTTCTCTGCTGAGAAAAGGTGTCGCAGAACAACTCCATTCCGATCGAAATGAACAGAGCCACATAGAGATATTGTTAAATGAAACACGATCTCGAACTTTTCATCGCAACAAATATCTCTTAGTGGAGAACCAAGAAACCATCCAAAAAATTAAGAAGCTCTCTGGAGAAAATACTTCGATGAATTCGATTTCAAATTATTTTCGTGAATTCGCGAAGGGAAATCACGAATTGGAACATACAGTATAGACACTTGGTAAGTACAGCCTCTTATGAAAAAAAAGAGTCAGCCTGAGGGTTTACAAACAGCAATATTAATGAGAAAAAATCAGAGCGAAATCAGCGCCAGCAAAAAATTAACAGCTGATGAGGAGCGATTGATTATGCCGTCTTGAAAGATGGCCAGCATCAATGCAGCAACAATCGGCACTCATTGAAGCGTTTTCCTTTGTTGTAGGCTTCACAATGGTTTTTCCTCCAAGATTCATTACAAGTTAGCGGAGGCTATCATTCTAATGCCCGATTGACAGCCATTGCGGGGAACGTTTGCATGATCAGCACAAATCTCAGAATTTTACTTGAACCTCAACGGAGATGGTCAAACGTTGTCAGAAAGGTCAAAGGATCATGTTCTCCTCCCCGCCCCGCCACCACCTCGGTCATGCACGACCCATGACTTGGCTCCCTCCCTACGCGTCTACGCGTCTCTGCAAAATGCGCGCTCTTTCCACTTTCCACTCACAGCTCGTGGCTCCCTTTCAGACCTCAGGTCCATGGCTGCATGCATAGGTGGGTGACATTCGGCTGCGAGCGAAGTCACCACCTCAGCACGCACACTTGCATTAGGATAGGGTGGCCACCACCTATTTCGCTTGCGATGTGAGCCACCACCTCGCTCCGGGGAGGCAGTTATGAGCTCCCACCTTTAGGTGGGATTGCTACGAGCCAAGGAACAAAACTCCGTGCTTGGTGCCTCTCACATAATCGAGTGCTATGATCTCAGAAAAATGAAAACATATTACATGTAATATAAAAGGCCTGAATTAATATACATGTAATATAAATTGGCCAATGTATATTATTTGCAAATTATCTCGACCGATGTATGTTACGTGTAATATATCAGTCCCTCGCTCGCAGGCCAAATGTCGCAAGTAATATGTTTTCGATGGAGAAAACATAATACTTGTAACATAAGAGACGATTACAATATACTTGTAATACATCTCCGTCAATGTAAGTTACATGTGAATTATCTCTACTCAAGTAAATTACATGTAGTATAAGTGTAACATTCTTCAAATATCTCCAGCAACTGAGGGCCAATGCTGAACACCTCCAAACCTGCACAGCATACGGGCCGCTCATAAGTAACCGATAAGCGCAGGCCCATGGGAATGACATTGGACAGGGTGGTCACTCGCCCTGGCCGAGTCGTTGATCTCTCACTCCTCATGATTCGTTTTAATCGTGAGGGAGGATTAGAGGGAGCGACAAGCAATATTTTTGAAGCAAGCTTAAGCCCATTGCTTCTTGAATGAAGTGGAATGAAGGGGCTGTGGGATCCAAGCCTGCTGCTTCAGTCATGAAGCAGCAAGCTTTAAGCTCCTGGGATGCCCAAGAGAGCTTAAAGCTTACTGATTTGTACCTGAAGCAGTAGCCTGGAACTTGCAGCTCCAACCCTTAAAGGCAGTGCCCACGATAATCTTCAATTTTGAGATTATTCGCTATATTGATTAAGTGGCCCCCGGGTAGGACTAAAATGACGTAGAAATTGAGAAAAACGCACCAGAAGTACATAAAATCCTCGAATAGCACCCCCGCCTCTGAAGTATCACAGAAAGTGTTTGTTGTGACAATGAAATCTTTTGTGGGCCCGTCCTTTGCAATTCTCTACTCTCTATGGCTCCGTTCTTTCCTTAGGGCCCTAACTAATCCTGCTTTGCATGAAATATTTTTCTATTTTCGATTAACCCAATTTTCCACCGGTGACAACCACCATGAACACGTTCATCCAACCGGACAATTGGTCCATGTTATAGAACAATGTCACTGAAATACGACAATTTAATGCGTTTCTCGCCGTTTCTTCTTAATTTTGGTAACACTTGGAGGTCAACGCATTGTTTTATGTGAAAAACTCGGGGACGAAAATCATCGTGAACACTGCCTTTAAAGCATCGAGCTTCAACTTGCAGCTCTAATTAAGTTACATGAAATATAAGTGTATGTTACGTGTCATATAAGTGTATGTTACATGTAATATAAATAAGGAAGTTACATGCGATATAAAGGTAATATACTTGAATGTCTCAAGTATCTTACACTTTATATTACATGTAACATGTTTTCATTTTTCTGAGATGGTTCGCCATACTGATCACCGTGTTGTTCCCACCACTAATAGCAATGATTGGAGAATACTGATCGATTCATAAAGTGGTGATATCAACATTTGGAACAATTCCCAGCATTGCCTTTTCGGTGCACCGTTTTAAGAATTTTCCTGTTACTGTACCACTCGTAATTTCGTTGGTTTTGTACTTTACTCTGAGAGATTAGGCCGAAAAGCTGCCGCGAAATAGCCCGCCAGACCCCACAGCGGCTCCAGGTGGACTATTTTTCGGCTATTTCGAGGATATTTCTCGGCTTTTCACGAAAAGGACAAAAAATAGCCGGGAAATAACAAGAAGTAACCAAAAGTAATCAAGACGCAGCCGTCACCGGCTCGCCGAGCCACCATCCGGGGCCGCCAGCAGTTGGGCCGTGTCTCCAGAGGCTAAGCGAGGTCCAAGTACCTCAACCTTGGGTAATTAAACCGAAGGAGATGTTGACATCTAAATCATTCCTCTGTAATGCGTCGTATACTTACCTGGAGAGCATTATCTCTTGACTATTTCGCGGATATTTCTATGCTAAAGCTCTCAGAGTAGCATGAATGCATTTATGCAGCCTTTTTATCTCTATCGAATCGCTCTTCTGCTTCTCCGAGTGGCTTGTTTATTTTGATTGTCTTTTCTATATTCACAGTGGTGAATATTCTAATGTCATCACTTATTTTTATTTCAATCATTTCAGCGAACTCATGTGGATTAGTTACATTTTGATGTCGCCTGAGAATTTGACTTCTAGTTCTAAAACTAAGCTTTCAATGTATAGTCTGCAGCAATGGAAGCAGGACCTGGGGCCGGATTCATCAATGTGCTAACCCACGGTTAGCGCCCCTAACCTACCAGCCCAGCAGTTGGTTAGTGGGTCAGCGCTACCAGGCGAAGGAGACTTGTAGGCCGCTAACCAACCGACTAGATGTTGTGCGCCATTGCTAATTCGCGCGCCTCAACGCGTGCGGCAGTGCGCAGCGGCTTCCGGAGCTTTGCCAGCTTTGATATCGATACACCTAGAATGTTATTTCGAGCTTATTTCTACGCTGCTGCACATATTCTGGTTATTATTTGACTGCTATCATTAATCTTGTGTTACTGCTAGTCATATTATTCAGTCATATTACTCTGGCATTTTTGCTGCTTTTACTAATCAAGAAATGCCTAATAAAATAGTCAGAATTATATTTTTTTTGCAAATGATTAATTTTCGATTTGCACGTTCACATGTTATTGAAGCTGCTACCTGGTCATTGATTTCATAGCTGTATGAATGTGTTTTTGTTGGCTGAAATTCTAGGTTACGGTGAATTTTAAAAGTCAGTCTAGGCCAACTGCTCCTTATGGAAGTGGGAGTTCTATCCAAACTTTTCCGTTGTCAAGATCTCTCATCAAACCTTTTCGAGCTCTATAATATTTTCTTTTACGAAACTCCTCAGATTCTTTTCGTAGGTAATAGGAATAAGCAGCATTAAAAATTTATGTAATCGAAGAAAAAAATGAAACATTACTAATTTTTATAGTTATCAGAAAATATGAATATTAGTTCAAATTAATTTGAACTATAATCACTATTTCATTTCGCTGTTACTACTAATTTCAAAATGAATTAGCTTAACAGTTCTCCAAGTTTTTCAGTCCTCTTGTTCGACCCTTTCTCATTTCCTTTACGATTTGTATGTATCTGCTACCCGTGTTTGTTCTCACACTAGATTTGATGCTGTGAGCCACTTACGGTTTGCTGAATCGCTCCAGCCGCGAAGCGGCTGGAGAGGTTTGGTTTTGCCCGGGACTTGTGATCACTTAGAATTCTGTAAAGTAGTTAATAAAACCTGTTAAACAAAGTCTCCAGAGATTTCCAGCGGGATATAGGTGAGAGGGTCCAGGAGGCACATCCTGACAAAATTTGAGCAAAATCGGTTCAAAGCTAACAAAGTTAGATCGGCGAATCCTTATCAAAAATTTTTGTTGTGCGCGTGTTCCTGCTTCGTGCTTCGTGCTTCCTGCTTCCTGCTTCCTCGTGCGTTCCGCACCCTTAGTAGTGGCCACTGCCAATGGTCGCAAGCGATCAGTTGGGCAGGCAGGTAAGTTGGTATGTGGATAGATAAGCAGGCTGGTGAGTGGGTAGACAATGAGTACTTACTGTTTAACATTAACTACTTCACTTATTACTGCTTATCATATCAAGTGATATTATCAGTTGGTAGATCAAATCGCTAAAACACGTTGTAGGCTGTACTCTTTCGTAGAGAAGGGACAGGGGAAGTGACTAGCAAGTCTGTCACTTACTGTTTACCACTGATTCCTATTTTTTACTGCTTATCATATCAAGTGATATTATCAGTTGGTAGATCAAATCGCTAAAACACGTTGTAGGCTGTACTTTTTCGTAGAGAAGGGACAGAGGAAGTGACTAACAAGTCTGTCACTTACTGTTTACCATTGATTCCTGTTTTTTACTGCTTATCATATCAAGTGATATTATCAATTGGTAGATCAAATCGCTAAAACACGTTGTAGGCTGTACTTTTTCGTAGAGAAGGGACAGGGGAAGTGACAAACAAGTCTGTCACTTTCTGTTTACCATTAACTACTTCGCTTATTACTGCTTATCATATCAAGTGATATTATCAGTTGGTAGATCAAATCGCTAAAACACGTTGTAGGCTGTACTTTTTCGTAGAGAAGGGACAGGGGAAGTGACTAACAAGTCTGTCACTTACTGTTTACCACTGATTCCTATTTTTTACTGCTTATCATATCAAGTGATATTATCAGTTGGTAGATCAAATCGCTAAAACACGTTGTAGACTGTACTTTTTCGTAGAGAAGGGACAGGGGAAGTGACCAACAAGTCTGTCACTTACTGTTTACCATTTATTCCTATTTTTTACTGCTTATCATATCAAGTGATATTATCAGTTGGTAGATCAAATCGCTAAAACACGTTGTAGGCTGTACTTTTCGATGGGAAGGGACAAGGAAAGTGACTAACAAGTTTGTTACATACTGTTTAACATTAACTACTTCACTTTAACTGCTTATCATATCAAATAAAATATTATCAATTGGTAGATCAAATCGCTAAAACAAGTTGTAGGCTGTACTTTTCGATGGGAAGGGACAAGGAAAGTGACTAACAAGTTTGTTACTTACTGTTTAACATTAACTACTTCACTTATTACTGCTCATCATATCAAGTGATATTATCAGTTGGTAGATCAAATCGCTAAAACACGTTGTAGGCTGTACTTTTCGATGGGAAGGGACAAGGAAAGTGACTAACAAGTTTGTTACTTACTGTTTAACATTAACTACTTCACTTATTACTGCTTATCATATCAAATAAAATATTATCAGTTGGTAGATCAAATCGCTAAAACAAGTTGTAGGCTGTACTTTTCGATGGGAAGGGACAAGGAAAGTGACTAACAAGTTTGTTACTTACTGTTTAACATTAACTACTTAACTTATTACTGCTCATCATATCAAGTGATATTATCAGTTGGTAGATCAAATCGCTAAAACACGTTGTAGGCTGTACTTTTCGATGGGAAGGGACAAGGAAAGTGACTAACAAGTTTGTTACTTACTGTTTAACATTAACTACTTCACTTATTACTGCTTATCATATCAAATAAAATATTATCAGTTGGTAGATCAAATCGCTAAAACAAGTTGTAGGCTGTACTTTCCGATGGGAAGGGACAAGGAAAGTGACTAACAAGTTTGTTACTTACTGTTTAACATTAACTACTTCACTTATTACTGCTTATCATATCAAATAAAATATTATCAATTGGTAGATCAAATCGCTAAAACAAGTTGTAGGCTGTACTTTTCGATGGGAAGGGACAAGGAAAGTGACTAACAAGTTTGTTACACACTGTTTAACATTAACTACTTCACTTATTAATGCTTATCATATCAAGTGATGTTATCAGTTGGTAGATCAAATCGCTAAAACACGTTGTAGGCTGTACTTTTCGATGGGAAGGGACAAGGAAAGTGACTAACAAGTTTGTTACTTACTGTTAAACATTAACTACTTCACTAATTACTGCTTATCATATCAAGTGATATTCTCAGTTGGTAGATCAAATCGCTAAAACACGTTGTAGGCTGTACTTTTCAATGGGAAGGGACAAGGAAAGTGACAAACAAGTTTGTTACTTACTGTTTAACATTAACTATTTCACTTATTACTGCTTATCATATCAAGTGATATTATCAGTTGGTAGATCAAATCGCTAAAACACGTTGTAGGCTGTACTTTCCGATGGGAAGGGACTAGGAAAGTGACTAACAAGTTTGTTATTTACTGTTTAACATTAAATACTTCACTTATTACTGCTTATCATATCAAGTGATATTATCAGTTGGTAGATCAAATCGCTAAAACACGCTGTAGGCTGTACTTTTCGATGGGAAGGGACTCGGAAAGTGACTAACAAGTTTGTTATTTACTGTTTAACATTAAATACTTCACTTATCACTGCTTATCATATCAAGTGATATTATCAGTTGGTAGATCAAATCGCTAGAACACGTTGTAGGCTGTACTTTTTGATGGGAAGGAACAAGGAAAGTGACTAACAAGTTTGTTACTTACTGTTTAACATTAACTACTTCGCTTATTACTGCTTATCATATCAAGTGATATTATCAGTTGGTAGATCAAATCGCTAAAACACGTTGTAGGCTGTACTTTTCGATGGGAAGGGACTCGGAAAGTGACTAACAAGTTTGTTATTTACTGTTTAACATTAAATACTTCACTTATTACTGCTTATCATATCAAATAAAATATTATCAGTTGGTAGATCAAATCGCTAAAACAAGTTGTAGGCTGTACTTTTCGATGGGAAGGGACAAGGAAAGTGACTAACAAGTTTGTTACTTACTGTTTAACATTAACTACTTAACTTATTACTGCTCATCATATCAAGTGATATTATCAGTTGGTAGATCAAATCGCTAAAACACGTTGTAGGCTGTACTTTTCGATGGGAAGGGACAAGGAAAGTGACTAACAAGTTTGTTACTTACTGTTTAACATTAACTACTTCACTTATTACTGCTTATCATATCAAATAAAATATTATCAGTTGGTAGATCAAATCGCTAAAACAAGTTGTAGGCTGTACTTTCCGATGGGAAGGGACAAGGAAAGTGACTAACAAGTTTGTCACTTACTGTTTAACATTAACTACTTCACTTATTACTGCTTATCATATCAAATAAAATATTATCAATTGGTAGATCAAATCGCTAAAACAAGTTGTAGGCTGTACTTTTCGATGAGAAGGGACAAGGAAAGTGACTAACAAGTTTGTTACACACTGTTTAACATTAACTACTTCACTTATTAATGCTTATCATATCAAGTGATGTTATCAGTTGGTAGATCAAATCGCTAAAACACGTTGTAGGCTGTACTTTTCGATGGGAAGGGACAAGGAAAGTGACTAACAAGTTTGTTACTTACTGTTAAACATTAACTACTTCACTGATTACTGCTTATCATATCAAGTGATATTCTCAGTTGGTAGATCAAATCGCTAAAACACGTTGTAGGCTGTACTTTTCAATGGGAAGGGACAAGGAAAGTGACAAACAAGTTTGTTACTTACTGTTTAACATTAACTATTTCACTTATTACTGCTTATCATATCAAGTGATATTATCAGTTGGTAGATCAAATCGCTAAAACACGTTGTAGGCTGTACTTTCCGATGGGAAGGGACTAGGAAAGTGACTAACAAGTTTGTTATTTACTGTTTAACATTAAATACTTCACTTATTACTGCTTATCATATCAAGTGATATTATCAGTTGGTAGATCAAATCGCTAAAACACGCTGTAGGCTGTACTTTTCGATGGGAAGGGACTCGGAAAGTGACTAACAAGTTTGTTATTTACTGTTTAACATTAAACACTTCACTTATCACTGCTTATCATATCAAGTGATATTATCAGTTGGTAGATCAAATCGCTAGAACACGTTGTAGGCTGTACTTTTTGATGGGAAGGGACAAGGAAAGTGACTAACAAGTTTGTTACTTACTGTTTAACATTAACTACTTCGCTTATTACTGCTTATCATATCAAGTGATATTATCAGTTGGTAGATCAAATCGCTAAAACACGTTGTAGGCTGTACTTTTCGATGGGAAGGGACTCGGAAAGTGACTAACAAGTTTGTTATTTACTGTTTAACATTAAATACTTCACTTATTACTGCTTATCATATCAAATAAAATATTATCAGTTGGTAGATCAAATCGCTAGAACACGTTGTAGGCTGTACTTTTGATGGGAAGGACAAGGAAAGTGACTAACAAGTTTGTTACTTACTGTTTAACATTAACTACTTCGCTTATTACTGCTTATCATATCAAGTGATATTATCAGTTGGTAGATCAAATCGCTAGAACACGTTGTAGGCTGTACTTTTTGATGGGAAGGGACAAGGAAAGCGACTAACAAGTTTGTTACTTACTGTTTAGCATTAACTACTTCGCTTATTACTGCTTATCATATCAAGTTATATTATCAGTTGGTAGATCAAATCGCTAAAACACGTTGTAGGCTGTACTTTTCGATGGGAAGGGACTCGGAAAGTGACTAACAAGTCAGTCACTTACTGTTTACCACTGATTCCTATTTTTTACTGCTTATCATATCAAGTGATATTATCAGTTGGTAGATCAAATCGCTAAAACACGTTGTAGGCTGTACTTTTTCGTAGAGAAGGGACAGGGGAAGTGACCAACAAGTCTGTCACTTACTGTTTACCATTTATTCCTATTTTTTACTGCTTATCATATCAAGTGATATTATCAGTTGGTAGATCAAATCGCTAAAACACGTTGTAGGCTGTACTTTTCGATGGGAAGGGACAAGGAAAGTGACTAACAAGTTTGTTACATACTGTTTAACATTAACTACTTCACTTATTACTGCTTATCATATCAAATAAAATATTATCAATTGGTAGATCAAATCGCTAAAACAAGTTGTAGGCTGTACTTTTCGATGGGAAGGGACAAGGAAAGTGACTAACAAGTTTGTTACTTACTGTTTAACATTAACTACTTCACTTATTACTGCTCATCATATCAAGTGATATTATCAGTTGGTAGATCAAATCGCTAAAACACGTTGTAGGCTGTACTTTTCGATGGGAAGGGACAAGGAAAGTGACTAACAAGTTTGTTACTTACTGTTTAACATTAACTACTTCACTTATTACTGCTTATCATATCAAATAAAATATTATCAGTTGGTAGATCAAATCGCTAAAACAAGTTGTAGGCTGTACTTTTCGATGGGAAGGGACAAGGAAAGTGACTAACAAGTTTGTTACTTACTGTTTAACATTAACTACTTAACTTATTACTGCTCATCATATCAAGTGATATTATCAGTTGGTAGATCAAATCGCTAAAACACGTTGTAGGCTGTACTTTTCGATGGGAAGGGACAAGGAAAGTGACTAACAAGTTTGTTACTTACTGTTTAACATTAACTACTTCACTTATTACTGCTTATCATATCAAATAAAATATTATCAGTTGGTAGATCAAATCGCTAAAACAAGTTGTAGGCTGTACTTTCCGATGGGAAGGGACAAGGAAAGTGACTAACAAGTTTGTCACTTACTGTTTAACATTAACTACTTCACTTATTACTGCTTATCATATCAAATAAAATATTATCAATTGGTAGATCAAATCGCTAAAACAAGTTGTAGGCTGTACTTTTCGATGGGAAGGGACAAGGAAAGTGACTAACAAGTTTGTTACACACTGTTTAACATTAACTACTTCACTTATTAATGCTTATCATATCAAGTGATGTTATCAGTTGGTAGATCAAATCGCTAAAACACGTTGTAGGCTGTACTTTTCGATGGGAAGGGACAAGGAAAGTGACTAACAAGTTTGTTACTTACTGTTAAACATTAACTACTTCACTAATTACTGCTTATCATATCAAGTGATATTCTCAGTTGGTAGATCAAATCGCTAAAACACGTTGTAGGCTGTACTTTTCAATGGGAAGGGACAAGGAAAGTGACAAACAAGTTTGTTACTTACTGTTTAACATTAACTATTTCACTTATTACTGCTTATCATATCAAGTGATATTATCAGTTGGTAGATCAAATCGCTAAAACACGTTGTAGGCTGTACTTTCCGATGGGAAGGGACTAGGAAAGTGACTAACAAGTTTGTTATTTACTGTTTAACATTAAATACTTCACTTATTACTGCTTATCATATCAAGTGATATTATCAGTTGGTAGATCAAATCGCTAAAACACGCTGTAGGCTGTACTTTTCGATGGGAAGGGACTCGGAAAGTGACTAACAAGTTTGTTATTTACTGTTTAACATTAAACACTTCACTTATCACTGCCTATCATATCAAGTGATATTATCAGTTGGTAGATCAAATCGCTAGAACACGTTGTAGGCTGTACTTTTTGATGGGAAGGAACAAGGAAAGTGACTAACAAGTTTGTTACTTACTGTTTAACATTAACTACTTCGCTTATTACTGCTTATCATATCAAGTGATATTATCAGTTGGTAGATCAAATCGCTAAAACACGTTGTAGGCTGTACTTTCCGATGGGAAGGGACTAGGAAAGTGACTAACAAGTTTGTTACTTACTGTTTAATATTAACTATTTCACTTATTACTGCTTATCATATCAAGTGATAATATCAGTTGGTAGATCAAATCGCTAAAACACGTTGTAGGCTGTACTTTCCGATGGGAAGGGACTAGGAAAGTGACTAACAAGTTTGTTATTTACTGTTTAACATTAAATACTTTACTTATTACTGCTTATCATATCAAGTGATATTATCAGTTGGTAGATCAAATCGCTAAAACACGTTGTAGGCTGTACTTTTCGATGGGAAGGGACTCGGAAAGTGACTAACAAGTTTGTTATTTACTGTTTAACATTAAATACTTCACTTATTACTGCTTATCATATCAAGTGATATTATCAGTTGGTAGATCAAATCGCTAGAACACGTTGTAGGCTGTACTTTTTGATGGGAAGGGACAAGGAAAGTGACTAACAAGTTTGTTACTTACTGTTTAACATTAACTACTTCGCTTATTACTGCTTATCATATCAAGTGATATTATCAGTTGGTAGATCAAATCGCTAGAACACGTTGTAGGCTGTACTTTTTGATGGGAAGGGACAAGGAAAGTGACTAACAAGTTTGTTACTTACTGTTTAACATTAACTACTTCGCTTATTACTGCTTATCATATCAAGTGATATTATCAGTTGGTAGATCAAATCGCTAAAACACGTTGTAGGCTGTACTTTTCGATGGGAAGGGACTCGGAAAGTGACTAACAAGTTTGTTATTTACTGTTTAACATTAAATACTTCACTTATTACTGCTTATCATATCAAGTGATATTATCAGTTGGTAGATCAAATCGCTAGAACACGTTGTAGGCTGTACTTTTTGATGGGAAGGGACAAGGAAAGTGACTAACAAGTTTGTTACTTACTGTTTAACATTAACTACTTCGCTTAATACTGCTTATCATATCAAGTGATATTATCAGTTGGTAGATCAAATCGCTAGAACACGTTGTAGGCTGTACTTTTTGATGGGAAGGGACAAGGAAAGTGACTAACAAGTTTGTTACTTACTGTTCAGCATTAACTACTTCGCTTATTACTGCTTATCATATCAAGTGATATTATCAGTTGGTAGATCAAATCGCTAAAACACGTTGTAGGCTGTACTTTTCGATGGGAAGGGACTCGGAAAGTGACTAACAAGTTTCTTACTTTCTGATGACGTCATCAAAGTGCATGGGGCATCTGATAACGTTATCAGGACGTCGTAACCAGGTTTGCCAAGTGCATAGGGCATCTGATGATGTCATCAGGATGTCGTGTAAAGTACACACGGCATCTGATGACGTCATAAGGATGTCGTGTAAAGTACATAGAGCATCTTAGGACGTCATCAGGACGTCGTAAAGTGAGTCGCGCGTCACTTGTAGCGTGCGGAACAAGCCGATTACTTACTGATTATCATATCAATCCGTCCTATTGGAAACTGCAACGGTTTGTTTTCGCTGTTAAGAAGTATCGGCCAAGAAAATCAGTCTCAGAAAATATTGTTCAATTTTTGTAGACTCTCCTCATCCTACTTGCCTATTGTTCCCTCTTTGTTGGAACGTTTCTGACGCCAACCAAACCTCTTTCGCTTGGAAGACCCCTTTTTGATAGATACAATCCTGTCTTCCACTCTTCCCTTTTGTTATCATATTCCTATACCAACACACTGAGGTGTATGCTTCGTATAAATGTTTCAGTTTATGGAATACTTTTCATCCGGTTTTCCCATTTTTTTTCATATCCAACTCATCACGCAAATTGAGCAACGATTAGCATCCATTTTCATTGATGGAAGACACCTAAACATGAGAATTTAATTGTAGGAAGTGAGAAGTGAAAATTGCCTAGTGTGAGAAATTATATTCGGCTATTTTTTAAAATTTTAGAAGCGGGTTTTATAAACTCTATGCACGCATAATATTCAGAAGTGGTGAAGAAACGTGCTTCTTGTGAGCCAACGAACAAAAGAGAAACAACTATTTGCAATTTTTCGACTGTATTAGAAGAGATCAATGTTTTTCCATGAATAAACCTCGAAAACTATAAGGGATCACATGAAACATGCGAAAACCGCATCCTTTCCGCTGAAACATTGCTGTTGTGTCACTCTTTTTAAAGAAAATCTATTCGTAGTTCAGTTTCCTATCAATTTTAGTGAATTGGCGGTAGTTATCAGGGTCAAGCGGGGCGTTGTGTAATTTTCTGAAATCGGAGCGACCCCCCCGGGCTATCAAAATTTTCTCCAAAAATCCAAAATTTTGCGACCCCCCAAACACGTTTCGGTGAAGTTTTCTCTAGTTGGTTTTCAAAATTTTGATTGTGTTGAGCCCCTCATTATCATTCAATCTCTACCGCAGAACGGTCGTTGTGAAAGCCAACTCTTCCGTCCACAAGTTTCGACCAGGAGCAATCTGGCAGAAGCAATTGTAATTGATATTGAGCAGTGATATGCTAACATGTAACACATGAGGCTACAGTGTATCACAAGACAGACTTGGTTTCGAAATGAGGCTACCAAGCTCTTCCGCGTACGCGAAGCGCTTGTTGGATTGGAGCGCGACGACAGCACAAAGGTTAACCCCAGGGTAAACCTTAACCATAGGCGTTCAAGCAGTAGCTTTGTGAAAAGTTGATAGACAAGCTGAAGTTATACTACCACGCTCTTTCAAGTTTTTCGAATTTCGCCTTTATAATGGATCGATGCGTTGTGGTACTCTGAGAGAATCCCCCGCGATCGTTCACGGATAAAATCCACTCGGTTTCTGGTAGGGACCAAGAGAATACTAGCATGGGGCTATCGCGGAACGATCGCGAGATTCTGCCCGTCTCAAACCGAGAGTGTACCGCGTTCGCTCACCGATGCTCCAGCCATGATCCATCGCGGAGCCACAAGGAATCGAGCCCGGGGCTGACGCGGAACGATCGCGAGATTCTACCAGTTGCAACCTTATGGTGAATCGCGTCAACACATCCACGTATTCGGGGAGATAAATTGCGGAACAGCGGTGAACTGAGGCCGGAACTATCGAGGGACGATCCCGAGATTCGGCCAGCTTCCACCCCTGATCGTACCGCATCCATGCCCTCTCGGTGTTTCAGCCGAGCGAGTGTTGCCTATCAGATCAACACGAAGCTATAAGGTATTGCCCGTGCCGTACTTCGCGCTGCTTTACAAATCTGCACAGCATGAGAGCGCGGAACCGCGGGGAAACGATCACGGTACCATCGCGGATCGCGAGTTCACACGGTACTAGCGCGGTAAGCTTGGTAACGATCGCGGTACCATCACGGTACAAGCAAGAAAATGTCAACGGAATGGTCGATTGGGTAACTATCGAAGAGCGGACGCGGATCGCGGGACGAGGGGGAGACGAACACGGCACCATCGCGAATCGCGGAAGCATCACGATACTAGCGATGAGCAGGGTTGAGCAGGCTGTTGCGACCGGTGACCAAAAATTTACGACCCCCTCCCTTGGTGACCAAAATTTCTACGAACCCCCCCTGGAATTGAGAAATGGCTACTTTCCGAGTGGTTTGGAGATAAACCCCATTTCTTCCAAAAATTTTACGAACCCCCCCCTCAAAATTTTAATTTTTTTCGAAAAATTTCCGAAATCTTTACGACCCCCCGTTGCGACCGGTCGCAAGCCTGCCCAACCCTGGCGATGAGGATTCTCTCAGAGTAATTCAGTGGAATCCACCGATTTCCACAATGGTTAACACAATGTGATACGGGTTTGACTAACTCTAGTTTTTATTCATTCATTTCATGGGTGTGTTTTATATCAATGTGTGCAGAATTTAATGAAGATTTCAATTTATTTTTCAAAATTTGAAAAATCGAAAAATAAAACATAGTTTGGCGTTGTGTAAAAATTTTTATCTACGAAAAATCGCGATAAGTCTCTCAAACCTGGAACGTAACTGAAGTGAGAGGTTATCATAGACCCTCAATGTAGGTAAGGTGTTACTATTAGGTTATTTACTCAATTTTATATGCTAACACTTCATTTTGTTGTGTGCACATTGCATCTAATTGCCCTAATTGCTCTAATTGCAGACGTAGTATCTATAATGTTCATTTCATTTCTCGATTTTGAACCCCATTTTTGATTTCAAACTCTTTTCTGACTCCATTTTTGATTCTTAGCTCCAGTTCTGCTCCTGTTATGTCCACATCATAGTTCATCTCTGGCAAGCTCTATCAACTTGTTTTCCCATACTTGACAAACAGATTCCGTTTCTTTAAGCAGTGCCCTATTTTAATGCAGATTTCAGCATGCTGGGATGGATGCTTCTACTCACCCTGGTGACTTTTTTTTACCACGAGCCTTCATATTACCCGTTTATAAACGAGGTGAACACGCTATAATTCCGAACTAAAACTCGCTCGCAATTCTCTAATACTGGACCATGGATCAACCTCGGCTTCATCGGGATCAGAATCAGCTTCGTAAATCATCTACTTTTTGTTACATCTCAAAGATGAGGCAGGTGCTGACGTGTTCGCGGAAAGGTTCATGTTTGTGAGAACAGTTGAAAAAAGACACCGCCAGTATGTTGGCACACCAAAGGTGACCATATGCTATCAAGAATGGATTGGAAGTCGTGCTGTTCAGATTCTCGCTGTATCAAAATCGAGCAGAAGTGGAAGAATCTTTTCACTGAAGAGACTAATTCAATTTGGATTGCAGGGGCTAGCGCACTGGCCTACGTCATCTCAAATGACCTATTTAGCCAGATTATATCAAATTCAGCTGACGCTGTGTGGCACTCAGTTCTATTTAGGTGTTTCTTCAGGCACGGAGTAAGCCGCCTTTAGAGCATAGTCCACTGAAGCGTGCAAAGAAGGAGGATAAAAGACGTGTTTCTCATTCTGCTACCGCTTCCCTATATCGTGCACCTATCACCCTCGATTATTCCAGATGTTTGTAAGGCTCTGGGATCTCTCCACTTAGAGAGATGATGGCTCATGGCGAGAGACAGAATCACAGGCTCAACTCTATAGAGGAGAGGCGCTACCTGCAAAGCCAGAATCTTCAACGTCGTCATTCTATGCGACGATCGAAATCAATGATTTACTACCCCGGAACTCGTCAGCAAGGAGAGTAGCTCTATTAGATATTGAATTGGACTACCTAATAAAGTTCTGAAAAGGTGTCTTATGATTTCCGACCACTTCCGGAAATTTTCATTTGTCGTCCAATTTTTTTGCGATCCCCCCCACTCATCATTTTCAAGCCAATCATTTTTTCGAAAAAACTGAGATTGGTCGGTTAGTTTTTGTTTCCACTCTCACATTTTCACCTGTTTTCATTGCTTCCATAAATGTAGTCATTCCGGTGAGAACACAAACTCACCTATCTATCACAACTGTTTCGGAAAAATGAGTGATATCACTAACAAAACTACCGTAGACTAGGAGAAGTCCGCAACCTCACCAGGTCCTACTTCCATTGCTGTAGACTATAAACTTTTTTCACTTCCCTTTACAGTTTGATTTTGGATTCGGTCTCTGAGACTGATTTTTTTCGCCGAGGTGGACGGAAACCGCTGACTGTAGCTGTATTTATTCGTTACATTGAAGGCAGCATACACGCTCGTAAACGTGTCTGAGATAACTACGGAAATAGAATGGTATGGCCCAGATTACAACGCCTACGCATTTTGAAGTGTCAAAAACGACCCAAAATGCTGCTACATGGGTTAGAAGTTGGCCCCGCCCTGTATTTTCACGCCCCCTGTATTTGCCCTTTTCCTGAAATGCAAGGTTGGTGGGTCACATTCACCGTTGGCACTGTTGGTAGGTTGCATAACAAGTGAACCACACACGTCACTGACGGCGAAGATGACCCAGCAACAGGGATGTGCTTAATAGAAATTTTGTAATCCGTTAGTCGTTAGTGGTTCAACCGGCCGAAACCCTCGTTAGTCGTTAGTCGTTAATTGTTAAAAATCTAGACTTTGAAAACAAGCACAGTTGAAGCAGAAAAAACCCTTATGAATAAAAACAAAGGAAGGCATGAAGAGATGCATGTCTTCCAAAACATTCATGGCCATTGAAAACACAAATCACTTCTTGTCAAGTCTAGGTTAAGTTGCAAGTCTGCATGTACATAATTGAATTTATTTACGAGAGCCAAATACTCGAGAGTGCCTGTTTATCGATTTTCGTCATTTTTTCGGCAAGAAAAGAAACAATATGGGAAACCGAGAAAATTTTGAACTCTGTTTTTTTTCAATGCAAAATTTGCTATTCTGCGTTACATACATATATGATGCTATTTGAGGTCTACCCGCTGGTGACAATACGGGGACTTGCACCGACTTTGCACTAATTGTTCTTCGCTCAGCGTCGAGAGCCGAGCGCTTGCGTGGTTTAGAGCTTGTTCCCTTAATGGAGATAGGTCGGAAGAAATTAGCACCCAAGTGAAAATTTCACCTACTGAGAGGTCCCAGCACCACTTTATAGAAACCCCATACATCGAATTTATGACTGAAAATCGAAAGGCGGCATCCTTTACAATCCAATCATCAGATACAGGTACCGTCGTTGAGCAGTTGCGGCCTGCAGGCACCGCTCCATAATATCACCTCTGATAGTGCCCTGTGCTAGAAAACTCTGCTGGAGCCGGTAATGTTTCGGGACTGGTTCAGCGAGCCTACAATAGAGTCGTGCGCGACCGACGCGAAGTCGCAGAAGCGCTGCTCCAGACGTTGGGCGCAACGTTGGGTTGAGGTTAAAATGGGGGTGGGGTTCAGAACTGCGAAGCAGTGCCAGTAGAAATAATAAACACTGAAGGCTATGGTTTTTGTACTAATCACCTAGAACAACCAACAGGGCGATATGTGTCAATCCTGGTGTAAGCCTTGGGTTGGAGCACGATTTGAATGACTACTGACTTTCTAACGAATTCTGGGATTGCTTACGAAAATCATTTTAATTTCGTTAGTCGTTAGTCGTAACACCCAAAAACCCCGTTAGTCGTTAAATTCGTTAGTCGTTAGTCGTAATTACGCACATCCCTGCCCAGCAAACCTGCTTTGGAGCAAAAGAGCAAATACAGGGGGCCTGAAAATACAGGGCGGGGCTAACTTCTAACTTATGTAGCGGCATTGTGGGTTATTTTTGACACATCAAAATGCGTAGGCATTATGTTGTAATCCATACGGTTCGATTCAGATTGTTATCCCAACTACGTTTACGAGCGTGTATGCTGCCTTTAATCTATATTATTCCCTTCCTGCATGAGAAAATTGTTCTCTTTTCATGAAAAAATGTTTTGAATAATCATTCGTGAAAGCTGGTGGCCATGGATAGGGTTTGACCCGTTTTGGAAAACTTTTTTTCTCTTTCTTCATCGTTTCGACGTTTCTTGGTTTGGTAAATGCCGTATGGGTAGATATACGAAAAGTTAAAACCAGAAGAGCAAAAGTATGCAAACAAAGAAAAGAATCAACAAAACGTTTCACTTTCAAAATGAATAGAACCTCATACACGTTTAACGAATTTACAAATAAGTATTCAAAACATTTCTCTTCCATTGAAAAAACACCCTCATCAGTTATGTCTAAAAGTAACGATAGATGAATGAATACAGCGTAGGAATATAGCAGCAGTCAGCTGTTTTCCGCCATTCTTAACTGTGAAACTGGAAAAACGTGCACAAAGTCTCACGAAAAATCAATTACATTCAAAACAAACTGAAAAAAAATAAAATTTTTCAATGAAAAGTAATATGGTAGAACGGAATCAGAAATGAACATCAAAAAAGTTCAATCGACATCAGAATGTCCTAAACACACGTAAAAAAACTGCAATGATTAAAACCTACATGAATGTGGACGTTAGAACATTTACCTACAAAAATATAGGCAAGAAAATCAAAATAAGAAAGCTTCTTACCTCACATCCTTCAGCGGAAGGCGGCGGGATGCCATGTGTTTTCCGGGGAATTTGATCAATACCGAACAATGCTATGTTTTGCATTGTTATCATTGCCATACACGGAGCAAAACCTCCGACACTGGCAGCGGTCTCCTACGGGAGAAAATGACGATTCAGGTCACTTACAGGAGCTGTTTCGCACAATGGATGACCGAACTAGAGCGAAGCGGTCTCCCACAGGACATCGTGTCGCATCGCTTCGATTGGGCCACCTAAACCACAGAACAGCTCCGGTGGTTGACCGGGACCACACACGTTGAACGATTGATCAAACCCGCGCTGCCTCCGAAGCGCCTGTGCGTAGGGTGGAGAGCCGATTTGGCCGTTGCAGGTTCACACAGGCGCACCCGTCATTGATTGATTGGGTGCTCTGTAGAATCGAATTCTTTCCTTCATGTTAGGTGAAGGAAGGTCGCTATTGGGACTTTATCCCTAATAGTAAGTAATCTTTGCTACTGACCAGTTTGTCAGCGGGAAGCATGAACATCATGCTTCAAGTTTGAGCAAAGCAAAAACTACTCTGGCAAACGGGGTAGCAGCAAGGGCAGTAGGTCCGCCTCTAATCCCACCCCTCCGAAGGTTCAGCAGCAAGTCTAGAGCGACGGGCTCGCTGCCGTGGAAATTCTGATTGGTCAGCTGCGGAAGTGGGCGGAGACTGGGAGGGACAGAAATCCGCCCTTGGTGCTGCGAGCGAGCGAGCTCGGAGATGTCCGCCCTTGGACCTACAGCGCGAGAATCGACGCAAACGCTCCACCCTCCTCGTCTGCTATTAGTCGAATTCAAATGCCGCTTCGCGCAATCGACCTTTTGACGGCATCGATCGGTCAGAATTTAATCAGATGGCTTCAGGACGCACTTTTTTGATTATTTTTTCATTTTTCATGTATTTTTGCTTGATTTTTAACTATATGTGCCTCTCTTCATCCCCTCCGTAGTCAAGCGCTAGAAAAACGTCAGGCCTACGCCATTTTGAGCTCTCACGGTACTTTCCTCACGGTTTCCTGCTTTTTCAGTGTTTTTCAAATTTTTTCTTATGTACATACTAAAGGCATCAGCAGCATTTATATCGTGCACAAGATTTACGGATTACGATGTTCAGAAGTCTTTCTCAAAGAAATTTGTTGCATGGAATTTTTTCACATCCATGAATTCGTTTTCCCAGCTTGTGAACATTTTGAAGATATTCACCCGCTAAAGAATTCAAGTCTCACTCCTGATTTGCTATTTTCTGTTCGTTGATCTCTTCATCCGGGTCTGCATGAGTTTGAATTGTTTGATGTTGGAGAAAGAGGGTTTCATGTAGTGGAAATTGATCAATGCGAAAAATGTATATAAGAAATTGAATTAGAAATGAGAGGAAATCAAACAGATCATGTTCGATTCGTAGATCTACTATTAATCGACTGAACACCCCTTTCTTGAATCGACTAAGCGTGTTTTGAAAATATTTCCCACTCTTCCAAACTTTCATAACCTTTTGCCAATTATTTCGGAACATCAAGAGTTTTGTGAATTAGAGTCTGTCTAAATGCGAGTGTCCGTCCAGGCGGTCGGCGTGCGTGTCGAACGGGAGTCGAGAGGGCATTTGTTGGACATGTGAATCGACTAACACGAATATTACACGAAGAATAAGTAATATTCCAGTCAGCTGTTTGCAGCCCCGACAAGACTTCCAAAAAAGTCTTCGTAACGACCGTTCAATACGCACGCCGACCGCTTGGGCGGACAATCTAATTCGGGCAGATTTTACATGTACTGTTCAGAAATGTTGTTTCATGTTAAATGCGATCAAACCCTACAAGATATGATGCAGGAGAACAATATGTATCAAGTTCATCCTAGCGTTCAGTCTTCAACGTATTTGATGTGTTAAAGCTGTCTGTTTCAGGTTCTGGAAGACTCTGGGTTTCGATGAAGACGGACGAAAGAAGGCCTTCACGGACATGTAAAAGGCCAGAGTCGACTGGCACCTCACAGTTAGGCGGGCACCAGTGCGAGCAATGTGAGCCATATTTCTATGCTTTTACTTGATGAGATGGAGCGCTTGTCCCAATGAAGGTGAGTTTTACCTCAAATAACTTTTCAAGTAGTTGGTTTCAGATTGTTCTATGTTATGCTTTTTTTTAGAAACGCGTGATCAACGATGTGGACGCGCCGTCATCTTGCCTTGTCGTCGGGGGAGTCATCGGAAACCCGGCTGACAGCCCTGTCGATCGGACGTCGAGCTCAGACTATTTTGGGAAAGTGAGTTGTGATATTCAGTGAGCAACTTGAATGTCTCAAGTTACTTACTCATAGCATTCAAGTCACATACACAATGTGGTAAGTAACTTACCCGTGGGGAACTTTCATAGGGTCGCCTCGGGTAACTTGCTTACCACATTGTGTATCTGACTTTTATGCTATGAGTAAGTAACTTGAGACGTTCAAGTTACTTACTGCTTACCACAAGTAGCTTTTCCGAAATTTTCTGAGAGGTCTTTTGTATTTTTGTATATGAGTATATGTTTTTGACTTTTGTTTTTCTTGTTCTGCCCCCGTTACTCTGCCTACGGCTCGATCAGGATGCTTTAAATTCAAATTATCTCACTTTTACTTCAGTCTCATTCCGTAGTGTCATATCTCTTTATCTGCTCATCAATCCTAACCCGGTTAACTCTAAACCAATCTCATGGATACTGAAACTAACTCTTTTAGGCTTTGTGTACCTTGTGGTCGTCATGCATGTATTCTGTTGTAATGTTCTGACATAGTCTTGATTGCGTTTGCCGAAGCACGGTTTTCTCTCAAACATCAGATCATCATGACGTGCCTTCAAACGCTTTTTGGTTACACGTTAAACCTCTATTGTATAAGTAATTCCGAGAAATAAATTTGCATTTCTTAATACTTGTAGTTTTTATTATGTGTTGCTCCAGAATTCTTTAGCGAGCTCACTCAAGAGCCAGGTTGTAATGGAGCGATTTTGAATTTACGGCGAATTCAAAAGGCCGCTCTAGTACAACCTGGTCTTGGGTGAGACCGCTAAGAAAGAATTTTTGAGCAGTACGGGTCTTAGAGAAATCGCTTGCAAGGGCGTATTAGGGCAGGATGAAGGGTGAATATGAAAATTTGCGGCAGTAAGGGCGTAGTGTCAGGATGGACGAGCAGCCCTAGCAAGGCCGGTCAGCGCCCGTGCAAGGCTAGCCACCTGCCTTTCCCCTCGGACTGAAGTGGCTGGTTTTCCCTGAAGTGTACTGCTTTGAACGGACGGAACACCGACGGAGGCTCCGCCCCCCTTTTCGACTATCAAGGGTGGGGCCCGAAACGTGAACCTGCCCTGCGCCCTCCTTCCTGCTGCCCCGTTTGCCAGAGTAGGCGGGTTTGGCTTGATTCTTGCACACGTCATTTGAAATTGCCTCCAAAATGGGATTTTGTTCAACTACCGTGCAAGGTTCGGTATCCTACAGGAGACATAGAGGACTCCTGCATGAGGCAAACAGGAGTCATATAGCTGATGAGGCTGGGACTCCCAGCCGACTCCCGTAGGAGACCGCCGCCAGTGTCGGAGAAACATAGCCAAAGGTGCGTAATTTGCAATGCATTGGTAGGCGCCGCACACCCTGCTGTATATTCTACGCCGGAATAGTTTCACAACATTTTTCTACACGAGGGTATGACACTCGTGGCAATCTGCGCACTCCATCAGCCGCGTGCCATTTGCATTATGCCTCCCGCCACGTTGTCATGTTCTTTTGACAACGCGACACTTGTGACAGCTCGTGACAATCACTGTCGTGACAACAAGTTCGTGACAGTCACGAGCCACGTGTTGTAGGATGCGATACGAACCCATAGCTCGCGCCTTTTGGTCGCGACATGTCGTGACATGTCATGACAATCGTCGTCACGACAATGGGAGGTTTACTACCAGCCCTGGGGTGCGTTCCATGAATGTTCCCACGATACCGTGGGAGGGCAAATAGCCTTTCCATGGCCGAACTTGTTTCCCATGGTCACGAGTAGTAACTGATAATTGCTTTTCACGTCGCCGTGTCTACGTTTCCATGGAAAACTTTAGCCGTGGGAATGTTCTTGGAACGCACCCCTGGTAACATGATCGAAAACTTCTGAATAATTTGTGCCGTGTTGGACAGCCTGTAGAGAATCATTGTCATTAAAAGCAGTGGGAAATATCTGTTCAGGGGTGGTAGCAAACCTCCCGAATTCGCCACTTAAAGGCAGTGGTCACAATGAAAAACGTTATCAAAAAAACTACAAAAATCAGCTTAGTTCAAAAACAGCTGAAAAACTATGAAGGTAGCGCGGGGAAAAACGGGCTAGAATTAGAGTTTCTAGGGCCCAAAGAAGCCAGTTCATGCACACGTGCACAGCGCGGACCAAAAAGATCGCAGTCTCATGCCGAGCAGTCTAAAATCATCGACATTCAGAGGAAGAAATAAATGCAAATTTACCTATAAAAAACAGTTGAACACTGAAAGCAAGCACTTTAGTTAATGTTTTTGACTAGATGTGTAAATAAATTCGAAGGTTCATTGATGGAAAATCAATTTCAAGAAAGCTGATGTTTTTGATATAAGAGGTCATCGATGCCGATGATGTGGAGTGGGCTCGTCCACCATCAAAAGACAAGAAAGTTCAGGCTTCAAATTTGGCCCCAAAACAGTGGTTTTTTTCGCGATTTTCTCTCATAGGTCCTACTACTCGAGAACCAGAAAAGGGTTTAGAGAGAAAAAGACGACAAGCATATTTGATCGCGACCACTGCCTCTAACAAGGGAAGTATAAGAAGCGTAGGTCTGAACGGTAGAAATCTAATGCCATGTGGGAATGTTCACGCATTACATGGTAAAATAGTGTAGGCGGCCCGCCGCGAAAGATAGATCTGAAGGAGTTATAAGCTCCGAAAGTTTGCCAGCCATCGACCTCCTCCTAGTCTATGAATTGTTAAGCGGGCAAGTTATCAGCATCGACGGCGCAAAGAGAGGAAGGGGCAGTGGTGGGCATGTGACCAGGGCTCGAATCTCCCCCAGAGCTGCTTTTTTGCAAATTCACGGAACTTTCATATTTTGATCAAAAATTATATCACAAATGTCATCTTATTCTTTTGCTGCGCGATATAGCCAAAACCCACAGACTCGGGTACAAAAGATTTAAGGCTTTAATCCCCATCAAGGATTTCCATTGTTTTGGAGAACTTTTGGAAGTATGATGATATTATTTGGAAGTATTAACATCGCATATTTTTAACAACCTTATCATTTTATGGGACGCAAAATACATAACCGTTTCTTTCACCAATGGTTAATAGGCACATAATGCAGCAAACATAAGCAAATTCCGCAATAGGGACAGCGATTGAACGCGATAGACCCCTTGCAACCTATCTCTTCACAGGGGCCGAGCGCTACTGGGAATTTGAGATCAGTTGGAGTTTCGAAATGACCCGGACGGATAAGAACGTAGCCGGCCTTAAAGGCATCGTCCACGCCGAAAACCATATATTATTTTAAAGACCTAAAAATTCAAAATTTTGAAGAGCAATAGTAGAGTAAAACCGCTCGAGCAGTGCTTCCGATTATCTGAAAAAACCGATGTCTGCCAGCTGAACCAAGCTTGTTACGCCAGGCGGTTTCGTCAAAATCTGCAAGTTTTCCCCCGCCGGCACAAGAGCCTGTATCGCGCTTTGATCGGAAAAATCACTCCTTGAGTCGAGAAAGAGAACACAATTCTCCGGCATCTGCTGGACGAAAACATTTTCGAAAAATGCAAGTGTTGATAACGTCGTCATGATATGGGATGTTCCGCTGACGACGTAAAGTTTCTTCGTCATGAATACACCCTTCTATGGGAAGCGACCACCCGGCTCTGGTAATTGGACAAAGAGCATTTCTCCGACCTTGCCTGATGTGAAAATGAGGAGCATGACGGTCAGACTACGGTGGTCGCAGAAGCCGGCTGCACCAAGAGCACCGTCTTCTGTTACTTAATGGTTCTCGTAAAATGTTCAAAATACGTGGGGAAATACTTCCCAATCATATAAGTTCCCCAAAGCAATGGGAAAGCTTCGATGGGAAACAAAACCTTGAATTCCTTGTACCCGAGTCTATTTCACTGTCGATATGGCTATATCGCGCAGCAAAAGGATAAGACGACATTTGTGATATAATTTTTTGATCAAAATATGAAAGTTCCGTGAGTTTGCAAAATAACTGCTCTGGGGGAGATTCGAACCCTGGTCACATGCCCATCACTGCCCCTTTCTCCCTTTGCGCCGTCGATGCTCTTGTCTCGACCTCTTAATAATTTAGAGAATAGGAGAAGGTCGATGGTCGGCAAACTTTCGGAGCTTATAACTCCTTTACATCTATCCTTCGCGGCGGGTACCCAACACGGGGGGTGTGCGTTAATGAAATTATTTTTTTCGTTAACCGTTAATCGTTAATTTTTGAAAAAAACCGCGTTAATCCGTTAATGCGTTAACACGTTAATTTTGCATTTCGTCAACAATTTTGAAAACATTACCTGACCACAACGAAAATCGATAAATAACCAGACGTCCCAAAAAAAGCATGAAACACGTTCCATACCAAACACCGCAGTCCGTACACTCCAAACTTGGAAATCATCTTCATGGATTATTAATACTTTCAGCCAGAACAACAAACGAATACTCTTCAAGAATAGGAATCCTGACATGCAAAAAAGCATAGATGGATGGAACGTTAACGAAATAAAAATTAACGTGATTTCGGGACTTTTTCGTTAACCGTTAATCGTTAACTTTTGAAAAAAAACCGCGATAACCCGTTAATGCGTTAACACGTTAACGTTATTAACGCACAGCCCTGCCCAACACTATTTCACCATGTAATGCGTGAACATTCCCACATGACATTAGATTTCTACCGTTCAGACCTACGCTTCTTATACTTCCCTTGTACGTCAAATCTGGAATATTTTTCTGGAGCGGTTTCAGAACCCCTAACGGATAAAAGTAACCGTCCAACCGAGATCCGTACAAGTCCAAAACGCTATCAGTTTGCTCAGAGTCTGGAAAATGGCCCTTCCCCCAAAACGTTGCTCAGGAGTGTCGTTTTGGGCGCTGGACTGAACACAATTATGACGGTGGTTTCTGGATTTTTCAAAGACTAATGCGCGTTGTGGAAGGTACAAAAACTACAAAAAACGACCGTTTTGGGCTTATAACTTCTCGGAACCTGCGGCTCGGGAGGGGGTAGTGCGCAGTTTTACTATATATGCTCATGAGATACAAGTGATACAATTCGTTCCCGCTAATCCTACAAACGCTTTGTATACTTCTCTTGTCAGCATTCGCTTGCCCTTGCCAAACGGCAGGCCAGCTTCGAGCTACCGAGCGACCGCGAGGTGTGTGTTGAAGCCTAGATTACGTCTTTACATTGATCATATGTACGTTTAGAAAGTCCTTCATGCGTCGAAGAAAACTATTTTCGGGAGGCGTGTCCCACCATTAGGACATGTGATCGTGAATGGGTTAAAGGCAGGGTTCGCGATAAAAACGACTTTTGAGCTCTCTTGAGAATGTAGTTTTGGTCATCACAAAAGTAAAAATAAGTGAAAAGACCCGGAAATTCGTGTTAAAAACGCTCACAAACAACGTATAACGTCGGCCGGCCCCCTAATTAACGAGATTTTTTTTTACCGGTTGCTTTTCCGCCTTTTATTTTGCTGTTAGAGTAGTCAGTAGTCTCCAGAAATGATTAGAAATTACTTTAGAAGCAAAATAAAAGTTCGCAAAACAGGGTTTTACACAAATTTCGATAATTGAGGGCGGGAGGACACCAAGCAATGACTTGTTCCTGAGCGTTTTTTGTCCAACTTTTAACTTGTTTTTTGTTTTGTCATGGCCTGATCTACCATTCCATGAGGATAGCACAACAACCGATTTTATCGAGAACTCTGCCTTCAAGAGAAGTTCGGTTAAAGGCAGTGTTCACGATGAAAAAAGTTTTCGTAATTCCACTAGGATTGGGTTGTGGAGGGACACTCTGTAACGTTAACGTCGAAAGAACGCATGAAAACGAGCCAGGAAGAGCCCCAAAAGAGCCCGAAGTTGCAACTTCGAGCGCATTGAAAACCCCAAAAGCGCATCACACGCCCACCGACGTGAACAAATGAATGCTCGAGATCGTGAGATGAGCGATGATTTTCAATCATTTGCCCCGTTCTTTCCTTCATTCTCAGCTTCTCTCTTTACTCAGGTCACCTCGCATAGATCGGCTGCAAGAGACGGAAGTTACAAGCCTCGGACAACTCGTCCACCATGTTTCCATAGCTCAATCTTTGAGGGACCATACCTGAGCTCACAGAAGGTCTTGTATGATTTCAGAGACACCATTGGAATCAGCAGGGGCCGTTTTCAAGATAGGCGGAAAAACAGAAAAAAGTTTTCCATCGTGAACACTGCCTTTAACTACTCCTTGTGAACTGTCAGTACGTCGTCTCGTACCAAAGATTCTTATAGAAGAATAGAAGAGTTACCGTGTTAGGAAATACTCCTCTGTCCGAAAATGCACTCGCAGTCTTACAACTGGGTCCTAGCTTCTCTCCTTCTCAGTGCATCTCTACTTATGTGATGCGCAGGGTCATCTGCGGTCTCCACGAACTTCAAGATCGACTCCGGTACAGGGCAAGGATTGACTGTGGGCCTACAAGCGCAGGGCAGGTTCGGGCGTTTCCCCCCATCCCGTTCCCCCAGACGTACTTCAAGCAGCAAGAGCCCAATATACGCGCTGATATCTATTTACGCCTCTTCACCGATGAAGTTTTCAGGGTTCTGAGACGGTTTCAAGCAGGCAAAAGCGCTAAAAACCTCAGCCACTCCCAAATCCTGGGCTTGAAAGAGGTTCGAGAACTAGTGGCTTCCAATACTATACGGCTGTCCGTTAGCGACAAAGGAGGAGAATTTGTTGTGACACCTCACGATATGGACGTGGCTATCACCGAGCATCATCTTTCGGATACGTCTATCTATCGTGTAACCTCCGAAAAAGAGTTTAAGTCGCAATACCGCAAGCTAAACAAGTCCTGGGTGATGGAAGCAAAATCGTCTGGGCTAGCTCAGTCGATAATCACGCGTTTGAAAATTGAGGTTCCTACATGTCCAGTGTTGTACTTGCTGATAAAAACCCATAAATTTGGGGGTGTGTATACAAGTCTGTTGGTACCTGCTCGTTGGTGCCCCTGCTTCTACTGAACCCAGCAGACGTTTGAATGTACACAGGGAACGTTCGAGCGATATAGCGTGCACAACTAAATCGCGAAAGTATCCCGCACATTGCATAAAGGTGTCGCCGTCCGGCACACTAAGGTCTCTGGTCCATAACACCTTAGGATCCGTACCTAGGGAGTCATGGAGTCTTTGGCCACAAGCCACAATTTCGCCACCCTGAACTGTCGATCGCTGTCGAGTGATATCCAAAAAACTGCGCTATCCAGACTTCTGAGCTATTTCCATGCACCGTTTGCTGCTTTGCAGGAAACCCGCCTCAAGGATAGACCCGTCATCAGCGTCGGAGAGTACACCATCTACTGCGGTAACGCTGACGATAGGAGAGTGGGAGGCTGTGCAATAGCTGTAAGGAAGGATTTCAATGGTATGGTCAAGGAGTTTGGTTCAACGTCGTGCCGTAATGCATTCGTACGACTGCGGGATCACAGAGGATTCAATCTGTGGATAGTGAGTGCTCATGCGCCCACTGAAACCGCCGAAGACAATTCGAAGGATGCGTTTTATGAGGAACTCAATACGTTGCTGGCCAGGATACCTTGTCAACATGCTGTTGTCGTGGGGATTGACGCAAATGCGAAGATGGGACTTGATCAGGAATCCGGAAGTACTCGGTAAATGGTTCTACCCAGTGGAGCAAACATCGGACAATGGCTACCGCCTTGTCGACTTTTGTGAACGCAGTGGTCTGATTATTGCATCGACATTCAAGAGGAATCATCGCCGCCATCAGCTTACGTGGCAGGGACCAACCCGGCTATCTCCAGAAGAGCAGCGGAAGCGGAAGATGACAACTTTGAAACTACAGCTTGACTATGTCCTGACGAGGAATATTCCAGTATCGGACATTCCAAGATCTAGAGCTGTGTGGGATGTCGCATTCGATTCGGATCACCGTCCTGTTCTGTTGAACTTCACTGCGAGGATTCATAAGAGGAAGCGAGGGGCTCAGCCTCTCCAGAGGATTGACATGACAAGTCTCAGAGATGAAGAGTGCAGAAGGAATTTCCGACAACGCGTTTCTATTCACATCGGAGTACGGACTAAGAAGAAACTTTGCGACGCGGATTCTTTTGTCAAGTGCATCCAGGACGCTTCGAAAGAGGCACTCCCGGTTGTACAGCCTAAGAAGAAGTTCGCCTACGTCTCAGAAGAAACAACATCTACCTACAACAGAGTATGTGCTCTCCGAACTGCAGGAAACTTCGTGGAGGAGAAGCGTCTGAGGAGGAAGTTGCGTCGGCAGCTTCAAAGTGACCGCGAACGAGAGTGGACGTGTAGAGCTAAGGAGTTCGAGAAGGCTTGGGAGGAGAAGAATCCGAGGAAAGCCTACACGTTGCTGCGACAGTATAGCGGGAAGATGAAGAGATGTTCCCCTGTCTTGAACACTACCAATGGAGTTGCAGTTGGTGATGCGACGCTGCCAATATGGAAGGATTACTTCAGTTCACTACTGAATCGTCCAGCGCCATCAGTACCTGAGCTCCCGCATGTTCAGAGAGCACATTACGATGTCAGTGAGGAACCGCCGACTGAGTCTGAAGTTTTGGATGGTGTCCGGAAAATGAAGAATGGAAAGGCAGGTGGAGATGACAACATCACTGCTGAAATGCTGAAAGCTCTTCCTCCGTCTGGGATTTGTGAAATCACCAACACCATCCGTACCATATGGATGAGCGAAAGGATACCCGATTCGCGGAGACATGCGATCATCGTACCTCTTCACAAGAAACTATCCGTCACGGATCCTAAGAACTACAGAGGAATCTCTCTACTTCGTGTCATGTACAAGGTTTTAGAACGTATCATTCTCGAACGACTTATCAAACATCGTGAAGGAACGACCAGAGATGAGCAAGCCGGTTTTCGACCTGGAAGATCGACCATCGACCAAGTGTTCGTCGTGAGAAGAGTAATTGAATCGTGGCAGCGGTATTCGAAGCCATTACAGCTTGCTTTTTTGGACTATGAAGCCGCGTTCGACTCTCCTCATCGTGATCGATTGCTCAATGCTCTGCGAGCAGATGGAGTCCCGGAAAAGTATGTTCGGTTAATCGAGGACATGAACAAAGGAACAACAGCAGCAGTTCGTACACCTGTCGGATTTACGTCAGCTTTCGAGGTGAAAACAGGAGTAAGGCAAGGAGCCGTTGCAGGACCTTTTCTTTTCAACTTCGCCGTTGATGACATCATGCGTAGGGTTGCAGAACAGTTTCCTGCGGATGTGATCCTAACACCATCAGGACGCTCCCTTGTCGACCTGGAGTACGCCGACGACACTGTGTTATTCGCTGAAAACAACGCAAAACTGCAAAGGATTGTGAACCTCGTTTCGAAGTATGCCGCAGCCTATGGGCTTCGTCTTCGTCCCGACAAATGCAAGCAGATGTGGGTCTCTCAGAGGCCTTCAACTGGAGTTTGTGTGGACGGACAACGTATCGAACTGGTGGACGATTTCTGTTATTTGGGCTGTTTGCTGAAGAACGATGGTAGTTATGCAGCGGATATTCGACAACGATGTGCGAAAGCTACGTCTGCATTCTATTCTCTAACCAAGTGTTTGTGGTCTACCACCATCGCGAAGGAAGTCAAGTTGCGCGTCTACCTATCCGCTATTCGCCCTATCATGATGTACGGATCGGAGACGTGGGCAGCACCGAAAACGCAGATGGAAAGGTTGGATTGCACGGAGAGGAAGCTTTTTAGGCGTTTGCTTGGATATTTCTGGCCGCGTGTATGCCATAACGAAGACCTTCACAAGGAAATCGACGCAGTACATCAACGCTTGACACGAGGGAGGTGCCAGCATCTCCTAACGCCATCTCAAGCAGCAATGGAAAGTCGACTTCGACTGCTCGGGCATATACTAAGAAGAACGCCGGATCGTCTCGTACAACACGCTTTAAAAATGCTTCCAAATCCTGTCTGGAAACGGCCACCTGGGCGTAGGCGAAAGTTCTGGACGGATGTGGTTAAAGAGGATTTAAAGTCACTCGGCATCGAAAGACAGTTCAGGCGCGATGTTTCGTTTCGCAGGAAATGGAATAGTGACAGCTGGATGGAATGTGTTCAAATTGTGGCTGAAGACCGTGAAAAATGGACACGGCTGACCACTAGGACGGCACACCTCGGTGAAGATGCGGAATGACCGCGTCAGGCGAAAGCCAACCGATTAAGTCAAGTAAGTCAAAATTCGGGTCAACGGAGGACCTCACACTAATTGATACAGCCGCAATCAAGGTTCGCCCCATAATTAGCTGCGTGGGTGGTCCCACCGACCGGATAGGGTGGTTTCTAAGCTCAATACTAACCCAGCTTCTTCAATTCATCCCAGCGCACTTACCCAACACTCAAGCCTTTCTAGACCATTTCCGGTCTGCAGAACTCAGCAGCAACTGTGTAATGGAATCCTTCGATGTTACAGCGCTCTACACCAACGTTAGTAACGATGCGGCTATGGAAGCGGTTTTTGAGCTTCTAAGTCAACATCAGAGCCGTATTAACATGCACGGGTTTTCTGTACACAGCCTAATGGTTCTTCTCAAGGAGCGCCTCGGCTGTAACGTTTTCAAATGGGCGGGCAAATATTTTGCGCAGTTAAGGGGGCTGGCTATGGGCCAACGGTTAGCACCAACGCTTGCTATCGCTTTCATGGCGAAAATCGAGGCACCCGTACTCGAATCTGTTCCGTTGTTCTACCGGCGCTACATCGATGACTGTCTCATAATCTGTTCAACGCAGGAGGAGATGGACAAATGTTTCGCCCTAATGAACAACCAGTCAAAGCATATCAAAATAACCCGGGAAAAGCCGTTAGCGAGCTGGTTACCTTTCCTAGACGTCCAAATTAAGCTGGTAGGGGGCAGCAAAAACCACAAAATGGTACCGCAAACCATCAAGCAAAAATATTCTCGTCCACTGGCGGTCCGCGCACCCTACCCAGACAAAAAGAGCGGTGGTTAAAAACATGTTTCGCACCGCTAAAAATGTGTGTTCTGGCGCAGAAGAGCGTGAGGAGTCGAAAAGGCTTGCTAGCCAAATTGCGACACTCAACGGCTACGAAACACATTTAGGAAGGACTAGGCCCACCCACGGCGGCCATCGGGGCCGGAACATGCAGCAAAGCGATGAAACCCTGTTCAAAATGCCCTTCATTTCGGAAGAGGTGAGCAGCGCTATCGGAAAATGCTTGCGCGGGGCGGGATTGGAAGACTCTGTATCTTTACTGACCGTCCGTCCCAGTAATTTAAAGCAGCAGTTGGTTCGCAATCGCCAATATGACCGCGCATGCGTTACCCCACATTGCGTCATCTGCCCAGCAGGCAAGGAGGGCGACTGCGCTGCTTCGGGCGTAATCTACGTTATCACATGTCAGAGCTGCGGTGAGGAGTATATCGGCGAGACGGCTTCGCCCCCTTACATGTGCGAATTAAGGAACACCTAGATGGCAAAGAAAGGTCGCGGGTCGGCACTGCACTGGGTTGCCACAGGGTTAATTGCCATGAGGGAGATGATTTTGAGGTGAGAGTGGAGATCCTAGCGCGGGAGGCCCAGACTAGTGCGCGAAAAGCGCTGGAAGCATTCTGGATCAGTGCGAGAGATCCCAAGGTCAACCGGAAGGACGAGGGTATAAATATAACACGGGAACTCCAACCCTACATCAGACTCGGCTTCTGATTAGGGTACTTTCTGTCACTCTGGTACCCGCTTTGTTTGTTCTACTGATCACATGGTTTTCTGAGAACTTTTGAACAGGTATGCCACTCAGTTCTATGTTTCCGTGCCATTCGTTTTGGAAAATTTGTCTGAATTTCTGTAGGATAGTATCTACATTTGGCCGATTAATTTTACAAGTAAATTTGACCGTTTCAGACTCCGACGAGGGCGAATCCGCCGAAACGTTAGTCAATAAAGTCATCTTACCACCTCGTGCGTGCTACAGACGAACGTTCAACACATTGTTCTGATGCCGAGGTTTATCGAGAGTCGAACTTGGAGATTATTGCGTAATGTACCAGCACGATTCCAACGACTCGTTCAAGAAGCATTGTCTCTCCGACAGAAGATCGTCATGGCGAGACAATCTATCCACTTCCTCCGCCGCTGTCTGACCAACAACGTCATCCCGAACTTCATTTCGAAGAAGAGGCTACGTGACGTTTGCGGAAGGCCGAAGAGCGACCCAAAAATACGCAAGATCGAGCTGCAACTTCTTCGCATCGCTTTACGCGACAGACAAGATCAACTGTTTGTTATGCTGAATAAGTGTAGCTCGAAAGAGCAAAATTGTATAAAGTTTTTGGAGGGGCGCCTTTGGAGGAGGATAGTGGAAGGGTCAAAAACTATTTGTGATCGTATTCGGTCTAATGTCAGGTCATCTTTACAAACGAAATTCAACGACATTTTGAGTACAGCTAATGGCCGCGAAAATGGGATTCGTAGTGTTGTATCTTGTCAAAATCCGGTCAATCAAGGTGTCAGTAGCGTACCATTGTCAGAAAACACAAGAGTTACCGTGTTAGGAAATACTCCTCTGTCCGAAAATGCACTCGCAGTCTTACAACTGGGTCCTAGCTTCTCTCCTTCTCAGTGCATCTCCTACTTATGTGATGCGCAGGGTCATCTGCGGTCTCCACGAACTTCAAGATCGACTCCGGTACAGGGCAAGGATTGACTGTGGGCCTACAAGCGCAGGAGCAGGTTCGGGCGTTTCCCCATCCCGTTCCCCAGACGTACTTCCAAGCAGCAAGAGGCCCAATATACGCGCTGATATCAATTTCCGCCTCTTCACCGATGAAGTTTTCAGGGTTCTGAGACGGTTCCAAGCAGGCAAAAGCGCTAAAAACCTCAGCCACTCCCAAATCCTGGGCTTGAAAGAGGTTCGAGAACTTGTGGCTTCCAATACTATACGGCTGTCCGTTAGCGAAAAAGGAGGAGAATTTGTTGTGACACCTCACGATATGGACGTGGCTATCACCGAGCATCATCTTTCGGATACGTCTATCTATCGTGTAACCTCCGAAAAAGAGTTTAAGTCGCAATACCGCAAGCTAAACAAGTCCTGGGTGATGGAAGCAAAATCGTCTGGGCTAGCTCAGTCGATAATCACGCGTTTGAAAATTGAGGTTCCTACATGTCCAGTGTTGTACTTGCTGATAAAAACTCATAAATTCGGGTCAACGGAGGACCTCACACTAATTGATCCAGCCGCAATCAAGGTTCGCCCCATAATTAGCTGCGTGGGTGGTCCCACCGACCGGATAGGGTGGTTTCTCAGCTCAATACTAACCCAGCTTCTTCAATTCATCCCAGCGCACTTACCCAACACTCAAGCCTTTCTAGACCATTTCCGGTCTGCAGAACTCAGCAGCAACTGTGTAATGGAATCCTTCGATGTTACAGCGCTCTACACCAACGTTAGTAACGATGCGGCTATGGAAGCGGTTTTTGAGCTTCTAAATCAACATCAGAGCCGTATTAACATGCACGGGTTTTCTGTACACAGCCTAATGGTTCTTCTCAAGGAGTGCCTCGGCTGTAACGTTTTCAAATGGGCGGGCAAATATTTTGCGCAGTTAAGGGGGCTGGCTATGGGCCAACGGTTAGCACCAACGCTTGCTATCGCTTTCATGGCGAAAATCGAGGCACCCGTGCTCGAATCTGTTCCGTTGTTCTACCGGCGCTACATCGATGACTGTCTCATAATCTGTTCAACGCAGGAGGAGATGGACAAATGTTTCGCCCTAATGAACAACCAGTCAGAGCATATCAAAATAACCCGGGAAAAGCCGTCAGCGGGCTGGTTACCTTTCCTAGACGTCCAAATTAAGCTGGTAGGGGGCAGCAAAACCACAAAATGGTACCGCAAACCATCAAGCAAAAATATTCTCGTCCACTGGCGGTCCGCGCACCCTACCCAGACAAAAAGAGCGGTGGTTAAAAACATGTTTCGCACCGCTAAAAATGTGTGTTCTGGCGCAGAAGAGCGTGAGGAGTCGAAAAGGCTTGCTAGCCAAATTGCGACACTCAACGGCTACGAAACACATTTAGGAAGGACTAGGCCCACCCACGGCGGCCACCGGGCCGGAACATGCAGCAAAGCGATAAAACCCTGTTCAAAATGCCCTTCACTTCGGAAGAGGTGAGCAGCGCTATCAGAAAATGCTTGCGCGGGGCGGGATTGGAAGACTCTGTATCTTTACTGACCGTCCGTCCCAGTAATTTAAAGCAGCAGTTGGTTCGCAATCGCCAATATGACCGCGCATGCGTTACCCCACATTGCGTCATCTGCCCAGCAGGCAAGGAGGGCGACTGCGCTGCTTCGGGCGTAATCTACGTTATCACATGTCAGAGCTGCGGTGAGGAGTATATCGGCGAGACGGCTCGCCCCTTACATGTGCGAATTAAGGAACACCTAGATGGCAAAGAAAGGTCGCGGGTCGGCACTGCACTGGGTTGCCACAGGGTTAATTGCCATGAGGGAGATGATTTTGAGGTGAGAGTGGAGATCCTAGCGCGGGAGGCCCAGACTAGTGCGCGAAAAGCGCTGGAAGCATTCTGGATCAGTGCGAGAGATCCCAAGGTCAACCGGAAGGACGAGGGTATAAATATAACACGGGAACTCCAACCCTACATCAGACTCGGCTTCTGATTAGGGTACTTTCTGTCACTCTGGTACCCGCTTTGTTGTTCTACTGATCACATGGTTTTCTGAGGACTTTTGAACAGGTATGCCACTCAGTTCTATGTTTCCGTGCCATTCGTTTTGGAAAATTTGTCTGAATTTCTGTAGGATAGTATCTACATTTGGCCGATTAATTTTACAAGTAAATTTGACCGTTTCAGACTCCGACGAGGGCGAATCCGCCGAAACGTTAGTCAATAAAGTCATCTTACCACCTCGTGCGTGCTACAGACGAACGTTCAACACAGATTCTTATAGAGTTGCCGTTTAGATATCAGTCCGCACAATGCGTTCTCATCCCGAGTAACTTAGCGTACTTTTTGTAGTGTTCTTAGCTCCTTACCGGCTTTTTTTCAACACAGAGAACGACTTTTAATTGCTTCTTTATTTTTTCTAGAAAGACTTACGATAGGGAGGGATTATCCGAGCTTCTGAGAGTAAGAGAACCGATCCATTGCCAATGCTCCTCAAACCACGGAAGGCAACCAACCTATAGCATCATTCAACATAGAAAATGTGCAGTCTTTGAAACCCAGATGGATGTGAGTATTGCTGAGCTGAGGTAACTTCGCTTTCCACCTACGTTACCACATCTACCCTAGAAACTTCATACACACTTCCGCACCCGAAATTACACCGTCTCACCAAAAAAAGTCCTGCCGAAGTTGAGAAAGTAGCGTTATAAACAGTCATACTTCACTGTGATCGAACGCTTCACTGCCTACTCTATTGAATCAAATTCCGGAGAAGAGCTCCACATGTCGTTGAAGTTCAATCATCAATTACCTTTCAGACATCATCTCGTATCGGTCGACAATGTTGAAGCATTGACCAGTTGCTTCGCTGCACATTGTGTCAATATGAAAAGAAGTAGTTCTATGAAGGAATACCAACCTTAAAAAAATAAGAAAACAGAAGGCTCACAGTCCGCATAGGCTGTAAGAGAAGCTTTTTCAGAATCGCCCTTTCCGTCTTCGTCTGATTCATAAAAGGAGCATAGACCGTTTCGTTCTCTGTGAATTTTCGCCTCAGGTTTTTATACCATATTACCTGTATAGACACAAATTTATGAACTCGCAGAGATCAAACTCGTAGAGAATCAAAGGATTTTTTAATTAATAAGACAAATTCAATGGATTTTGTACCAATACTCACCCCAAACAGAGCTCCGATGGTTGCGAGTAGAACGAGAATCCTGACTCTCATCTAGCGCAATAATATCGAAATGGGAAAGCACGCGAATGCGAAATACTTACCTTCTGCCCCAGCTGAACAAATCTCAGCCAAAAAATAGCAATATTCATGGACGCTGCTATCGATTGTTTTTCTCCTTTTAAACTCCAACTGCAATAACTTAATGCAGGTTCTTAGGTCACAATGAACAATTATTAGTGTGTATGGCAGAATACCACATGCTTTACAGATCAGAGTAACGGTGTTCCTCCCCTCCCTACTGCACGCAAGTGAAATCCATAAGTTGGGCCACAACCCTACGGTTCGCATACCGGTAGTAAAGATCAAAATTTGGTCTACCATTTCGAGATAAGGCTGCGTCCACACGTCGCGAGAGCGGGCGCTTCCGCTGTTGTGCGCCTCTCGACGCTCCTCAACGCTGGAGCAGCCCGTGCCCGCGAACGAACACAGGCGAACACCCTCAGATAAAAACAGCCCACTTCCCGCCGGCCAAGTCGGGCTAGTCGACTTCGCGCGGCTCCAATTTTTTGGGCGTGGCACGGCGCCCCACTTCCCGCGGAGTGTCGGCCGGCAGTCGGCTTTTCCTGGGGGTCATCGAACACTCACTCATCGATTCCCACATTGGAATCATCTCAGATAAAAACAGCCCACTTCCCGCCGGCCAAGTCGGGCTAGTCGACTTCGCGCGGCCCCAATTTCGTGGGCGTGGCACAGCGCCCCATTTCCCGCGGAGAAAAAGGTTTTCCCGTCTTCCCGCGGAGTGTCATCGGGCAGTCGGCTTTCCTGTCGGAAGGGCGCTGGCTATGTGGGTACAAAGAACATTGGGGCAACGGCGCACATTTCTTGTCGTCACTGCCCTGCATGGAGCTTTTTTTGCGTTGAGTTCTTGCTCCCTTCTTTATGATCTTCATTTTCTCCGGTTCTACCTTTATGTGAAATTTCCCGTGTGCACCTGATTTAATTGTTTAGTAGATTTAGGTTCACTTATTTAGGTTTTTTTAAATCTCTCGGTGAGGAAAACGCTAATGCTTCATTAATCCGTTCTTTCGTTGTGTTTTGGCTTCTGCCTCACCTTATTATACAGGTATGTGGGAAATTCTTTTTCTTGCTTTTTTTTTAAATTTGGTTTTTCATTGGGTATTTCTCCGCCAATGCAGTCCAAAAACAATAGAGCTGACAAAGAATTAAATTCTTAGATTTGATGTTCACCTACTACATATACATAAGATCCAATTCATTGTTGGATAATTCAATTTTGGGTTATGCGGATTTGGGGGTGTACTCTGTGACTCGTATTTTCAATGATCCGGATTAGCCATTCATGGTCAGTCTGAAACCGACTGATTCAAAATGGTATTTTTTCGTTGGATTTTGGCTATACATAAAGATTCAGATTCAATGTGTTTTGGTTATGAACCGAATGGTAGCTAACAAAGAACGTTTTTTTGGACTCATCTAAAACATTTTTTCATCCCCTACCCAGAAAATTCCCTATCTGGATGTTTTTATTTGCAAAAATAGAATCATGCTGAACCTGAGACGTGTTGGTGTTTAACTTATAGAACAACATTTCAGGAGTGCTTTGTGCAAACCCTCCCGAAAGCTTTCTTGAAAGTTGCAGCAGCCTGTGGACATTGAGTGTTGTTTTTACAGTCAACTTTGAAAGAAATCTTCCTATTTGTAACTACATTTATTCGCTCTTTGTGTTGTGAGCACACTCTGTTTGCGTTAGGTATGGTTTATTTTGATGTATTCTGCTGAGCGCCGTTATGTGTTTATGATAAATTAGATTTATTTTAATGGTTACTGCATTGTACGTATTTTTCCAAACATTGTTTAGTGTCGGCGAGTAATGAAAAGCTGAAATAGTGACTTAGAAAATGCTAGGCAGCAGGGTTTTGGCGCGAAAAGTGCATACTACATTCTGTTGCGAAACGTAATCCAAATTTCGGTGGTTCGCGAAAGAAAAAACCGGGAATGGCAACGTTTGCTCTGCTCATGCATTAGGACTAGTAAAATACAAATAAACGGCCGCGAAAACTCGGTAGTCATTAGATGGTGGGCAAAAACAATACCTACAACATCCACCCTCCAACTTGGCAGGACAGCGAAAAAATAGTTTTCTTGCGATTTTCCGCCCATTTTTAGTACCTCCATCATTTTAACGTTTTCCGAAATAAAAATATATGGCTAGATCAATCTCATCAAGATCTACAAAATGGTGTTAAAATTTTGATGATAGCTCTCACTATACGTTAATTATAGCTATGTTGCCCTTTCCGGAACACCTTTTCGCTCGTCAGAATGGAAGAGTCCGCTGGGCATACTAACAAGTCAAAACGTGTTTGAGGAGAAGCAGCATATCTACCTATAGTTCACGAATACCTAAGCTACAAGAAAAATTCACTCCCAACTTGTAGATCTAGATGAGCGATTCTAGCTATATTCTCGGAAAACGCAAATTTGACGGAGTTACGAGTAAAGGGCAAAAATCGCCAAAGAACGTTTTTTTGCCAAATACGAGGAATGTAATTGCCACCAAATTCAAGTAAAGCGACGGCGAAATAACAAACCAGTGCTGTTTCACTGCCTAAAAATGTCCACGGAAGGGTTACGAAACGTCTATGAAAGTGCCGCAAAAGGTCTGCTAATCGCTGTTCAACTGCGTATCGCTGGTCACTGTGCCGAGAACTGTAGATATGAGGTCCGCAGAAGGTCGGGTCTTGATCGTGTGATTGGCCGCAGAGTGATGACAAATAGATCTCAAAACGTCCGCGAAGTGCCGATTGGGTGTGCGCAGGCAGTGATGCAATTGGCCGCCAAATGCTGATAGAAGGTTCGCAAAACGGTGAGAGAACGACCGAGAAGTGTGCGCGGGCAGTTGACGGTCCAGCGCTGACGACCGTCCGCGGCCGATCTACTAATCTCCCGCGGGAAGGGTTACGGGACGTCGGGTATTGGTGGCGCGGGAAGTGGGCTGTCTGTATCTGAGACCGCCTACCTCGTGTTGATTCGATTGAAAACCTTTGATCGGGTGATTAATCGCTCGAGTCGGCGCAATGGCTGATGATCTCCCACGGTTTTCGACTTCCGTGGTGGGATTATGGAAAACAAGGGCAATAGTTTTGCTACAGGTTTAGTGCCACCTGCTTTAGTGATGGAGCAATAAGCTTGAAACTTGCTGCTTGATTCGTGGTGCTGGCGTAAGCGTGCGAGAGCGAGCGGGCGAGGGCGCGCGAGAAGGAGCGCCTGCTCAGAACTTTGGAAACATGTTACGAACACATTGTCCAACATGTTACGGAAGTCTTCCGTAAGCAGTTGTCATAGCTGCGGAAGCATGTTCTTATGCGTGTTCGATAGCTGTTTGTAAAGATGAATGAAGGCTGTTGGGCTTATGTGCTAAACGTGTTGGTAAGGACCTCGTAATACTTTGGCCTTCCACTGCCTCTGGTTTCCGTGGCAGACCTGCAGTTGGGGACTTTTCGACACTGATTGGTAGCAGGTCTACCCCATAGACCACCGGCAACAAAACAACGAAGTATAACGAGATCCAAGCATGTTCTTGTCGCTTAAAATTTTTTGTTCCGCTGTCAGTAATTGATGCCTTTTTGAGGCAGGCCTGCACTCAAATGCCAAAAGAAAGAAGTCGGAAATCGAGAGCATAGCGCGATTCATTGATAAAGTGGGAGCGGTGGTGTGCGGGTCCATGCGAAGGAAATGGGGTAGAATGCATTAGGCTTTTCCACCAATTTCTCTTTTATCTAGGTCCTAGCGGTTCTACTTGATAAAAAATAAGGAGACAAGCAGTCTGGTAAATGAGGGAGACTTTTTAGAGCAAGTGAGAACCCCAGAATACCAATTCCTATTGTTTTTCAGTGCTGAAACAGTTTTAAGAATATCAGTCTACGATTTGTAAAAAGTTGTATGTATGAAGGGAAACAGCAGACTTAATCCGGAGCATAGGTCAGTTACAGTCGCAAAGGATCGCACTGCTACTTCGCGTTCCCTATGGCCCCGTCAAAGCTTGTCGATCAACTCAGTCCCACCCGGTCTATAAGCACCGAAACAGTGACAGACGGGTGTAGAAAATCCACCGAATGAGTCCGCCTGCGACCGTCTGCATGCGTCCGCTATCCACTCAGTAGATACGGGTGTTCTACGCGCGCACACGGACAGGGCCAATGTAACCTAGGTTGGTTTTTCTGCCCCGGACTCAATCGGTTTTTCGATCAAGTCTGACCGGGACCTTTTGAAAGTTGGCGGAAACTCGGCGCCATATGCTGACATACATGCACCGTTTGCGCCAACCTTCAGCAGGAAACGCTAAGTATCAGTGCGATCCGTGCCAACTGTAAGTGCTGATGTCTGAACATGAAACTTCGTGACGCCAAAAATAGACGTCGAGGTTCTGTATTCTAAATGAAGGAACATCTAAATGAGCTTAATTATAGTCAATAATCGAATAGAAATACCATGCTTTGAAAAAGGAATAAACCTTGAAAATCGACAATTTTCAAATGTTTTCCTGTAAATTTAAAGTCATTTTCTATACAAACAAAAGAAATTGGTTTAGAGAATTGAATGCGCGAAGAAATAAAAAAGATGATTCATTGAAACATTTGCGGCATTTCTCGCAGCCAGTGGAAATGGTCATGACCGATTCTTGCCGCCGTTCCTACTCTGAGAAAATCTTTCGCGCTAGCACCGTGATGCTCCCGTGATCCGCGATGGTACCGAGATCGTTTCCCCGCGGTCCCGCGCTCTCATGATGTGCGGATTTGCAAAGCAGCGCGGAATACGGCACGGGCAATACCTTATAGCTTCGCGTTGATCTGATAGGCAACGCAAACACCGAGAGAGCATGGCTGATAGGACAGGTATGGACGCTGGCAGAATCTCGCGATTGTCCCGCAACAGTTCCGGGCTCGGTTCCCCGCGGTTCCGCCATTTAAACCTCGAACCCATCAATGTACTGACGCGATACGCTTTCAGGTTGAAACTGGTAGAATCTCACGATCGTTCCACGACAACTCCTTGCTCGATTCCCTGCGGTTCCGCCATAGAGCATGGTGGGCGACGAACGAACGCGGTACGCTCTCGGTTTGAGACTGGCGGAATATCGCGATCGTTTCGCAATAGCCCCATGCTAGTAACCTCTCGGCTCCTACCAGAAACCGAGGGGATTCTATCCGTTAACAATAGCGGAGGATTCTCTCAGAGTAGAGGCGCTGCACTGAGCGTCACTGGTGTCGCGACGGTGAAACACTGTCACCGGTCTCTCGATCACCGTGTGACCGGTCTCTCGCGACACGCCACCGCCGTGGCCCCCTGCGGGGCTTCATTATTGCTCGTCATTGCCCAGCCGCAGCAGAACTCGCCGCGGTGCAACTCTGCAGAGTGGTCCACGACAGGCCGACTGCGAGAAAATGAGCGGCGAATCTACTCCTAACAATAGATCTGAATGGGAGCCGCTTCTTTAATCCTAGACTCCTCACGACAGTCCCGCATCTCATCCTCGTCTCTCCGCGCCCCCCGCATCTCGACAATGATCATTAGATACAGGGGAAAAATCGCTTTCGAACCCTATATGGCACCTTGCTAAATAATGCTAATAGCAACATTTAGAAATCAAAGAAGCGAGTGAACTTGTTCCTCAACCGCGGGAGGAGCGGGGCCAACTTCTTACTCGTGCAGCTCCAGTTTTGTCGTTTTTGCCGCTTCAGAATGCGTAGGCGTTGTGTTCTAAGCCGTACCATTCTATTTCCGTTGTTATCTCAACCACGTTTACGAGCGTTTATGCTGCCTTTAAAGGCAGTGTTCACGAAAAAAGACGTTTTTCTATTTTCCCGCCTATCTTCAAAACGGTCCCATGCTGATTTCAATGATGTCCCTGGAATCGTACAAGACCCCCTGGAAACGGAGTCATGACCCCTCAAAATTCAGGTAGGGAAGTATTGTGGACGAGTTGTCCGAGGCCGGTAACTCCCGTTTTTTGCAGCCGATGTGTGCGTGCTGATCTGAGTAAAGAGAGACGTTGAGAATGAAGGGAAGAACGGGGCTTTTGATCGGAAACCATTGCTCATTTAAAGGCACAGGACACCCAAAAAATTAATTTTCAGATTTCATGCTTATCTTGGAGAGAGTCACACGCTGATCACAGTGGTATCTCTGGAATCGTCCAAAACCCCCTTTGAACAGAGTTATGGCTCTTCAAAGATGCCTAGATTTTGAGGGTCAAAAATTGGTGGACGAGTTGTCTCAGGCCTGTGTTTCTCTTCATTCTCAATCGTTGCATGAGAGAAAGCCAGGATAAGGAGACAGTCCGGTAATGGACTGAAGAACGACGACTTGTTGGAATTCATCCATCCATCGAGCCGCTATCGAGTTCGAAAGTCTGTTAGGGGGTCGGGCCTGTGGTGGTGAGCGAAGGGGGTCGGGCCTGTGGTGGTCGCTTATATCTCGCTTATTTGGAGGAAATGAGATCTGGCATTTGGCATGTGGTATACAGGAGGGGTCTTCTACACAATTACATGAAAATCTCAAAATTCATATCTGAGGGTGTACTGTGCCTTTAAGCACAAACTCAGGGGAACTGTTATAGGACGCGGGCGGAGTGGCCCAATGGTTTGGCTGGCCCACGAGATTTTTAGCCACTTACCGGCCGTTTTTCGTCGCACTTTCCTTCTTATTCTTCCGAAAAAAAGCTTACGTTTTAGCCAAAAAAACGTGCAATTTTTTCTTCGTGAACACTGCCTTTAAGGTCAGGAAAACTCGTTTCCTTTAAAGATCTACATGAAAAAGTCGTCAAAATTGCTCAACTTCGGCGGCTCATAATCTCCACACGGTAGCCTTCTCAAAAATTCTAGAAGCGACAACCTAAATTCTGCGAGAAAATTGCGAATAAAAATTTTCATGGGCGAGCGGCTTCATGATTTTAGAAGATCTCACACCCGCCGTGTTCTTAGGTAGCTCTTAATATGTGCAAAATAAGGCGAGTTGAAAATCCGACTTTGTGCGGGTTCTCAATCCTACAAAAAACTTGCTCCCTTAACTTGGAAAAGGGATGGGGACCCTGGCTTGTTGCAAAGTTTTAGATGAGTGGGAATTTCGGAACGGGTGTGAGTTCTTCGACAACAGGGGTGGTAGTAATTGGGGGTGTTAAACGCGATTTAACAGGCGTTAAGTTCGCGTTGAACGCGAGTTTAACCACAACAGAATCAGAGCAGGAACCGAAGTTGCAAAATCACAAAATCCTCTAAAAATCGATAATTACGCTCCGTCGAGAGTTCCCACAGGAGCTATCATAGCGGGGGGAGGGCACCATGTTGCGATGCACTTGACCATACCCATTTTACTAAATGGAAGGCAGCGTTAGGTAGAAAAGAATGTGCTTCAAATCGGTATACCGCATATGGCAAAGGACCAAGGCTGAAAGGCTCAAAAGTAGTCAAAGTCAAGTGGCGGGAAAATTCTGCCTGAAAAACATTATTAAGAAAAAAAAATACAAATTATGACAGAAACAAAAAAATAGAATAAATACGAAAGACAAAATTATTCATTACGCGAAAAAAAGGTAAATTAATCGGCCAGCTTCCCCCTCGTGATGCCCATCGATCAGGGAATTCCGCGCGGGACCATTCGCGATAATGAAAAATCGTACACCCCTTTCAACCAAGGGCGTTCGATTTTTATCTTATTTGATTTGATTGATTAGATATACTACTACTCAGGAAATCCCTGTTGTCACCCGGAGCCCACAACACCTTCCTGTTGTGACATGGAGGGCAAATGAGCCTTCCGTTGTCACCTCGAAGCCATGTTTTGTCATGTTTTGCACTTTCTGATGTGACCTGGAGGTGACTCGGATATTTCGCGACATTTAGCGTGTCCTGTTGTGGTGGGACGGCGACGAGATAATCGTAGGCGTCGCAGACGACGAGAGTCAGGCAGAGTGTCAGAGGGCGCATACAGTCAGACCTCGTTCCCGCATCTTCATCATTATCCAACCCTCCGTTTTTCTTTTGATCAGATTAGATTCCGAATCTGTTGTTTCCAGATATATATTTTAATATTATATTCGTCTGTTGACTTTACGGTGCAAAAGTAGTGGGGGGCACTCAAGAATTCCCCATGGAAATGGAAAGATTCATTCATGAAAATGAAAATTTCTTTCGTTATCTGATACATGATAGCGTTATCACTCGTAATTTCTTAGAAATTTCATAGAATTAGATCGATTTTTGGAAGCAGTATCATCCATTTATCACTTGAATTCTCAGTGGCCCCCTCAACTAGTTTTGCACCTATTTTTTGGGAGTTCTGAAAAATAAATTCGGATTTCGCTCAAAACTAGTATGCAGAGGTAACCTAGGGTGCTGAAAACGAATCTGGGGTCTGTTTGTCAAAATTTTTAGGTTTACTGTTGATTACGGTAGGTAATACGCCAAGTATAGGGCGAAACATACCATAGTAGATCGAAAATCAGAAAGCGGGCATCAATTACAAGAACGATAGTTAAGTGCTCCAGAACGGGGCTATCGTAATCTTTGGGATGATGTTATTCGGCGCTCGTAAGCAAAATTGATGATACCCAATTGATAAGGGGTAGGGTATGAAAGAAGTGGAGAGCGGTGTGTCTTCATTCACACACCGTCCTTCTCCAGGGGTCAGCAGTTGAGGATCTGCCAGGACTACAAAGCAGGAAAACAGCACCAACTGTGGTAACGATTCAGCGAAATCGGAGCCAGAACTTGAAAAATTTTGGAGCCAACTCGAGTGAAATTACGGTAGCCCCGCTCTGGCGCACTTAACTATCGTTCTTGTACCCTTCATTTCCGAGCTACTCGCAGTCGTATTATCACTATCCTAGAAGCGAAGCGGTTGTTTTTCGAAAAAAGCAACTATGAAAATGAAAAAATCCTTCTCAAAATCGCACCACTCCTATGATAGTGATGCCCCACCCTGCAAGTAGCGGAGAAATGGAGGATACATCAAATTCGTATTCACCACCCCGCATACCAATTTTGAGTCAAACCTGAGACTTTGATTAAACTACCGTATTACCCACCGTAATCTACCGTAACCTGTAGAAAATCGGCAAACTGACCTCAGATTCGTATTAGGCATATCAAACTACACTCAAAGACGGATCTTGTGACACATCTATCAAAGAAATCCGGAAATTTCGGAAGTGGCGTTTTGCCCTCAAAATTTTGCTCGCTGGGATGCTTTGAGCGATTTGAGCCGAAAACTTTGAAAATCGACAAACTAATCGCAGATTCATGAGCAGCGCCCCAAATAGTCTACCTAGGGGGACTTCAAGTCAAATCTGAAACATTTTTCTGAAGCGAATTCAGAACTCCTAATTTATAAAAGTTACCTTTCAACCGAAAATTCGTAGGAGTTCAGGACGCTATCAGTCTGCACAATGTTTTGAAAATGTGACCACCCAAACTTTGCCGAGGGGGATTGTTTTGGGCTCTGAACACGATTGTGAGGCCCGTTTACAGATTCTCGACATTTACTTAGCGTTTTGGAAGGCACAACAACCACAAAGTACGACGTTTTGAGCTTATAACTGCTCGGAACCAGCGGCTCGGGACGGGGTACCGATACGGGGGCAGTTCTACTATAAATGCCCGAGAAATTCTAGCAATACAGTTCGTTTCCGCAGATCCGACCTACGCTTTGTTTACTTCCCTCGTATGAACTTCGAATGATGGCGCGGGCAGGTTTGAAATCATTCAAATTTGTTGAATATCATAGAGGACTACTATTTTCAATTCAGATTAGCAATGAAGCTCAAAGTCTGCAGCAGCCCGCAACCTCGCTTGCAAGTCACGATTGACTCGCCCTTCCCGCAGCGGGCGCCGCGACGAGCTCGCGTTTGCCGCGGCTGGCAAAATACTGCAGCCCCTCCTGCCGCAGCCAGTGCGGCGCGGCCGCGTACGCGGTCAAACTGCGAAGCGCTCCCCGCCATCCATCATTACGTCAAAGCGGCTTCGCTCCCAGCTTTGCCACTATGCCGAGGCCTTTATCTTCCATTAGTGATATGGGCTCTGTGGTCTCCTTATCGGGTAGTGCTTGATAACATGCATAGCCTAGCTCCCTCATTTTTAGCAGATTTAAGTGAGGCTTATCCTGCCTATCAAGACAAAATCTTCTAATGACAGTTATATTTCGCCATGACCGACTGCGATTTCCGATGGTTTTCCGACTTGAGACACCATTCATAACCTTCGCCTCAAGCGCGAGACCAGCGGAGGACTATGAAACTTTTCACCGCGCGGCAGGAGCGGTAAGCATCTATGAAATCACCGGTGGCACCGCCATGGCGGTGCGAGTTAAATTTTGGCCTCAATTGTGACACCCTCGGAATTTCCTGATTAGCATTTGCGTATGCAGTAGCGTAGAATATTCTCGGGACTTTACGTTGGAGTGGACTTCAACTGAGAAGCGAGTACTTATTCAAACGGTGAACCTCCATCGCGGTTTGAGCGGTGTCGCTTTGTCGGTGCCGGAAGGGCGGCACGCGCGTGCAGCACTTGCGGGAAGGATGGGCGCAGCACACGCGCGAACAGGATGACCTATTGTGAGGAGAAATGAAAAATCATTCTCTTATGTTGATATGGTATGTTGTTTTTGATAATGTAATGTTTCATGTTATGCATGTTATTGTTGCTCTGCTTGCTGATAGTAATAAAAGTTGATGGTGGAATGATTTTTTTAAAAACCAGCGTACCGTATAGTGCGAGCGCGAAAATAGGGGGAGGGAGTTGGTTCTTGTCACCTGGAGGTCACCAGCAGGGCGTATAGTGAACGAGAAAATACGGGGAAGGGGACTGGTTGCTGTCACCTGGAGGTCTCCAGCAGGTCGCAGGGCGGAGTCATGCCCCACCACATCCTCACAATCACCAGGTGATATGCCAGTGACCTCCAGGTGACAACCCGGAATTCCTGAGTATGAGCAAAACCCAACTGTAGATTCACGGTAATCCACGGAAACTATTTAGGTATTGAAAATACTCGCATTGAATACAGCGCAGCGCTCTTGGACTGTTTCAGGAAACACACGGATTTGTAATGATCTTCAAGTAGGGAACAGATTATGGAATATTATGTTGTATCGATTCTTGAAAAGAATACGTAGTATTTGTTTTGTTTTATAATCAAAGACCGATGTGATACTGTTTTGTAGATATTTCTGTAGAAATTGATATATTATCGAGAAGAGTAGCATGCATAGTATGAATGTAGAATTCTTGTTTTATGTGGAACACCTATCCGGAGAAGAATGAATGTTTTGTGAAATTAGACTTTATGAGCGTTTTAAAAGTAGGTACAATTATAGCGATGAGTGATTCAACGTTTTGGTGTTAAAAAATCACGCTCTCGTGGTAAAGAACAATTTTGGAAACCTAAGGGAAACTTATAGCAGGTTAAAACTCTTATCTTCCGCCAACCAAAAGGATATGTTCCCGGAACATATGCTAATGGTATCGAGTTCATAACAGAAAGTGTCTGCTGTTATCATCCGCCAACCAATACGATATGTTCCGGCAGGTGCTCGGCGGAACATATTTATTTATTTATTTATTTATGCACGCAGAGGTGCGCATAATTAAGCATCTTGAAATAGAAACAGTACAACCAGGTCATAGAAAATGAAAAAAAACGACAAATGAAGTGTTAAACAGAATGGAAACGTTAAAAGCAACAACAAAAAAAATTATTTGAAAACAAATCAAACACGCCTCGAAAAGAGGCCACGGATGGAAACACAACTCGCTTCGCACAGAAAAATACGTCAACAAGCCTTATGATACATCACTGAAGTTTTGAATAGAACTATTAAAAGAAGCACACGAGACGAATTACGTTAAGCATCTCTACGGTTGTCGCGCTCTGCAAAAAGTTTCAGAAACTTCAGATCAGAAGGAGATCCTCGCATTAGATTATTGGGAATTAGACGCGATCTGATTGTAGCTTATGGTTTCAACCGAGAAGTTAGAGGAGGTGACATCTCAAGGACAAAGCAAAGCTTCATTGCTAGTAGAGATTTGGGTGAGAATAAAAACAACTCTCCATCTTGTATGCCTTGTATGAAGTGTATTAGGCTCATCGGCATAGACTAGTAACAGTACAAATGCTGCCCTACCATGTGGGGTCCTTGGTGATTCATCGACCCTCCCGTCACTAACAGGTATCTGGGCTAGCAATTTCACATCAACCACAAATTTATAGGTAACATAGTGATGCATTTACTGTAGTGCTCATTGATATCCACCATGCAATGAATGTTATCCATAAAACGTCACCAGTACACCACTCGATAGAAAACGGTGCGCATCAAATACAGGGCAAAATGGGAGGAAAAACTTATAGTGTAAGGTATGAAATGAGAGCGATATGCTATTGGTATCGAGTTCATAACAGCGAATCTCTGAGTTGGTATCGAGTTCATAACAGAAAGTGTCTGCTGTTATCATCCGCCAACCAATACGATATTTTGCGGCAGGTGCTCGGCGGAACATATGCTATTGGTATCGCGTTCATGGGGATGTGTATACAAGTCTGTTGGTACCTGCTCGTTGGCGCCCCTGCTTCTGCTGAACCCAGCAGACGTTTGATTGTACACAGGGAACGTTCGAGCGATATAGCGTGCACCACTATATCGCCAAAGTATCCCATACATTGCATAAAGGTGTCGCCGTCCGGCACACTAAAGCCTCTGGTCCATAACACCTTAGGATCCGTACCTAAGGAGTCATGGAGTCTTTGGCCACAAGCCACAATTTCGCCACCCTGAACTGTTGATCGCTGTCGAGTGATATCCAAAAAACTGCGCTATCCGGACTTCTGAGCTATTTCCATGCACCGTTTGCTGCTTTGCAGGAAACCCGCCTCAAGGATAGACCCGTCATCAGCGTCGGAGAGTACACCATCTACTGCGGTAACGCTGACGATAGGAGAGTGGGAGGCTGTGCAATAGCTGTAAGCGAAGCGATTTCAATGGTATGGTAGCAAGGAGTTCGGCTCAACGTCGTTGCCGGAATGCATTCGTACGACTGCCTGAATCACGAGAGGAATCAATCTGTGGATAGTGAGTGCTCGTGCGCCCACTGAAACCGCCGAAGACTCTGATCTCGAAAGGGATGCGTTTTATGATAGGGAACTCAATACGTTTGCTGGCCAGGATACCTTGTGAACATGCTGTAGTCGTGGGGATTGACGCAAATGCGAAGATGGGACTTGGATCAGGAATCCGAAGTTACTCAGTAAAATGGTTCTACCCCAAAGTGGAGCAAACATGTCGGACAATGGCTACCACCTTGTCAGACTTTTGTGAACGCAGTGGTCCGATTAGTGTGCATCGACATTCAAGAGGAATCATCGCCGCCATCAGCATACATGTGGCAGGGACCAAACCCAAGCTATCTCCAGAAGAGCAGCGGAAGCGGAAGATGACAACTTTGAAACTACAGCTTGACTATGTCCTGACGAGGATTATTCCAGTATCGGACAATCGAAGATCTAGAGCTGTGTGGGATGTCGCATTCGATTCGGATCACCGTCCTGTTCTGTTGAACTTCACTGCGAGGATTCATAAGAGGAAGCGAGGGGCCCAGCCTCTCCAGAGGATTGACATGACAAGTCTCAGAGATGAAGAGTGCAGAAGGAAATTCTGAAAACGCGTCTCTATTCACATCGGAGTACGGACTAAGAAGAAACTGCGACGCGGACTCTTTTGTCAAGTGCATCCAGGACGCTTCGGAAGAGGCACTTCCGGTTGTACAGCCTAACAATAAGTTCGCCTACGTCTCAGAAGAAACAACATCTACCTACAACAGAGTATGTGCTCTCCGAACTGCAGGAAACTTCGTGGAGGAGAAGCGTCTGAGGAGGAAGTTGCGTCGGCATCCTCAAAGTGACCGCGGACGAGAGTGGACGGTATAGAGCTAAGGAGTTCGAGAAGGCTTGGAAGGAGAAGAATCCGAGAAGAAAGTCTACAGGCTGCTGCGACAGTATAGCGGGAAGATGAAGAGATGTTCTCACTGTCTCTGAACACTACCAATGGAGTTGCAGTTGGTGATGCGACGTTGCCAATATGGAAGGATTACTTCAGTTCACCACTGAATCGTCAAGCGCCATCAGTACCTGAGCTCCCGCACGTTCAGGGAGAGCTACAATACGATGTCAGTGAGGAAACCGCCGACTGAGTCTGGAAGTTTAGGATGGTGTCCGGAGAAAATGAAGAATGGAAAGGCAGGTGGAGATGACAACATCACTGCTGAAATGCTGAAAGCTCTTTCCTCCCGTCTCGGGATTCGTGAAATCACCAACACCATCCGTACCATATGGATGAGCGAAAGGATACCCGATTCGCGGAGACATAAGCGATCATCGTACCTCTTTCACAAGAAACCTCAAATCCGTCACGGATCCTAAGAACTACTAGAGAGAAAGTCTACTCTACTATCGTGTCATGTTAAGGTTTTAGAACGTATCATCTCTCGAACGACTTATCAAACATCGATGGAAGGAACGACCAGAGGATGAGCAAGCCGGTTTTCTGACCTGGAAGATCTGACCATCGACCAAGTGTTCGTCGTGAGAAGAGTAATTGAATCGTGGCAGCGGTATTCGAAGCCATTACAGCTTGCTTTTTGGA